>OX344857.2:1200000-2400000 GCA_947037095.2 Nycteola revayana | reverse complement strand
GTATGACGTGTGAGCACACAGCCATTGCCTCCCTCGCCATATTAGAGGGAAGGAGGCGACCCGACTCACATCGCCACCGCAAGCAATGACAAACAACGGGAGCATGACGAACTCACTGACAGTAGCATTTGTGGAGTCAATAATAATAAAAAATATCTAATCTTTAACTCAGCATAGCATGTTCCAATACAAGTGAGTTTATACAAATTAAAATATGTAACCATTTTATGAATACTTTTAAAAATACAATTATAGGTACAAGTTATAGGTAACGATAGGTACTTATTGTGAGAATGATTTTGCTTTACTGCCTGCACCATGCATCTATGATAATCGTATATCAAGGAACGGGCAGCAGCGTTTCGTTGTGTGGTACATCATAATACTGCTGTCACCAACCCGCCTGCTAAGCGTGGTGACTATGGCAAATACGCTCCCCCAGGATGAGGCCCATGTTCAGCAGTGGAAGTTATACGGGATGATGCTACTAAAGAACGTTAGAATATTGTTGAGTTTTCCTTCTGTGTATTGTTGAGTGCTATGTTCTTGTTTCAAGGTGTTGGTTAATGCATTCTTTATGACATCTAGTTCGTACTGTTGTGACTATGAGATAGATTTATAAGTTTAATATTTAGTGAGCCACGTTAGTGGGATTAAAGTGCGGGTTTGTTTTCGGAAAAGGCAAACACTGCGCTTTGATCTAAAAGCACATATGTATTATGTAAGTTTATGAATAAATAAAGAAGATTACGCGTTTAAGGAGATTTTATGAAGTAACATTGCACGCGATGTGGATAGAGTATATAAAAATATAAATGTTTCGATACAATAGAGCTGCTCGATGTTTTAAATTGTATTCTATACTAGCTGCGCCACGGTTTTACCCTCGTTACTCTGCTCCAGTGGGTCGGAGCAAGATGTTTTGTAACCTATATGTTAATCCAGCGTATAAACTATCCCGGTGCAAAATTTCAGCCAAATCCTTTCAGTAGTTTTTACGTAAAAGAGTAACAAACATCCATCCATCCATCCATACTTACGAACTTTCGCGTTAATAATATTAGTAGGATAGGATAAGCTATAAAACATCACGCTACGACCCATTGGAGCCAAGTAGTAATCCAAAGCGAGTAAAACCGCGGGGGCTGTTATTACAAAACACATTTAATATACATTTATCCACGCGAGTGAATCCGCTACCATAAGCAAGAGCCACGAAATAAAAATTCGTATATTTTACATATTACTAACAGAATTTTAAGTTAAAATTACCTGTTTTGCAACTAAATAAGAACCGGGCGCATTAGCGGGCGCCACACAATATAGTTTTTGAATGCGACTAAGTAACAATACGGGTTGGCAATGTAGACTCGGCTTTTTTGTACTGGGTTCCGTATGTCATTAAAAGTGCGGTAGACACACGTGGTTCCACGCCGGACAAAAAATCTTGGTGTAACTTCTAAGATTTCTAACCGGGTCTGGTTGGTTGAGGGACTACCCTCTGTGTCTCGGAAAGCGTTAAACCGTTGGTCCCGATTGTTATATGATCATTTATAGACCTCAACTACCTCCGTTACGTAGCGGTATTTGTCTCGCTTTAAATCTCAGAGGTCGTGGGTTCGATCCCCACGCCGGACAATAAATCTTTGTGTAGATTTCTTTCCGGGCCTGGTTGGCTGAGGGACTACCATCCGTGTCTCGGAAAGCACGTTAAGTCGTTGGTACCGATTGTTATTAGATCATCTATAACAACCGTATACCAGGGAACGGGCAGCAGCGTTTACCTGTGTGGTACTACATAATACTGCGGTCACCAACCCTGCCAAGCGTGGTGACTATGGCAAAACACTCTCTGAGGAGGAGGCCCATGTTCAGCAGTGGAAGTTATACGGGCTGATGATTATAATGAAGATTATGTCTTATCGACATGGATTACAATAATAGGGGTCACGAATGTACTTAGAGTGACGTAAAACTATCGAGAACGGATATCGCTGCGGTCCGGCAATAAGTTCGTATGATGGGGGGCCGGATTGCTTATATCCTATATATACCGGCCCCCGCCAACGGCGGATCGTAGGAGTGTCCGGGGGGTTTTAGTTGTGTAGGATCGTCTCCTCGTGGTATGAAATAATGAAATAATTATGAAATGAAATAGGTAATGAATTTATTCAGCACTTAGGTATTTACATACACTTGTACTTGTCAGAATCACAATGTTACACAATTATTCTTATTCTGTAAATTAAACTAGATACTTAATTAACCGGTAGCAAATTGTAGGATATTACAGACAAAGTAGTCCGTCCGTCAGCTGGTCATTTATTTCTCTACTCATAATAAGTTTAAGTTCATATTCATTATTTTAGACTTTAATGGATCAATATAGAAAAATTTGGAAAAAAAACATACAATTAAGTGGCACACACCTGGAGGCACCCTTAAGGGGTTAGGAACACGACCCAGTGGTACCACTGATATATAAGTCAGATTTATGAACATAAGAGGAAGTGATCGGCCTACAGGCGCTGGATCACGGGGCAGGGGTAGGGGCGCAACGCGGTCCTCGCCGGCGAGAATCCTACCCTAGCTAACCTGCAACCTTGATGAGTTAGCATACCACGCTATGGAGAGGGCGAGTCCCACATATCCCACCGCCAGCGCGCGAATACGTTGCAGCGGCGGTGGGAATGCGTAAACGCAATTACCCCCGGAAAAAAAAGGGATTCGTATGATGAAAATAAATATTACTATTTCTTTTATTTTGATTCCGCGAATCACTATTGCGACTTGGTATCGTAGATTTCATCATAATTATCACAAAATAAATATAAAATATAGGCTGCCGACTTAATATGACAAGTATTTTTTTGGTCAAAACACGACGGTGTTGTTTACACGCTTTATTTTTTTTTTTTTATAGGACTTCTCCCGCACTAGGGAAATAAATCCCTGTGTTGCGGGTGACTTTACAAACATACATTTCACGGACACAAAGCACAAATAATTGTCCCGGGTGGGAATCGAACCCAGAACACCGGGTCTCAGAGGCAACTATCGTAACCACTGAGCCACCGGTGCAGTCAAAACATTATGAGTCATTTCAAGACTTTAACTTGACTTTTTTTTTACAAAACCGCTTATCTATACCCTGAATTTTTCTCTCTTCTCTTGATATTTAGTAAAGAGTGTGAATAAAAGTTAAATTGGTGAAATTTTGACGGTTGCACAAACTACAAATTCCTCAATCCTCTGCTCTGAGCCGAGGTCCAATTCCCACATGAAGCCTTCAAGTGCAGTTTTTTTTTTAAAGCATTTCAAAAGGTTGGAGCCCTGCCACTTTTGATACTTCACTGGGCATAAAGATGTCATGTCCGCTCGAAAAAAAACTTGAGAACTGTTTAAAAAAACAGTTTTATTTATCCAAGAAACATCGTGTAGACAGTCTTTATCATTTAGTTTAATTAACCCCACTTATGCTCTCACAAAACCAAGCATCCCCTCGAACATTACTTACCCTAAAAACCTTCCTCGATCTTAAGATAATTCACTACACCTACTTTGGTAAATTATAAAAAAGTACCGCGGAACCCTAAAGGGTGTATAAAATAGCCACGGGGCGTAAACACGGCGTTAATTAATTACCTACAGAACCCAACTGTTTACATACGAACAAAAAGACTGCGGTTTGGGGCTAAGCAGAAATGTTAGTTGTGAATACCTGCGTTACAATGATAAATTATTTTTTGTTAATTACTGTTTTTTGGGAGGCAGGTAAATTAGTTGGAGATGGAATTTTAAGATTCATCAGAAAGTCCACTGCTGAACATGGGCCTCCTCCCGAAGAAGGGTATTTGCCATAGTCACCACGCTTGGCAGGCGGGTTAGCGACCGCAGTATTATGTTGTATCACACAAGGAAACGCTGCTGCCTGTTCCTTGATTTACGATTATTATAGATTATGTTATAACGTCATCTATAATAATATTTGAACCTTACATAAGAAGACCAGTAGTGAGAATGCAAAACTACTGAGGGGATTATAGAACATCGCACATAGAATGGTTGAACGTGTTTCTGAGGCATGGAGAGTTGTGCCTCAACCAACCAGACCCGGAAAAACATCTTTGATTTATTAACGATATTTCCGGATGCAGGATTCACCCCCGACCAGGGGTCGTAATAACGTAACGATCGCCATGCCTTTGAAAAAAATATACCTACCTATGCTATTTTTGTTGGTATATGGCTGTCTAAGCTCATTGGTCTTGCGGTAATAAGTTCGACCGTAACTAATGAACTCCCGGGCTCGATTCCGGGGTCGTCCTAAAAAGTGTTACACTTTTTCTCTCGAGAAAAATCTCAGAAGCCCGAAGTCAGAAAGTTGGTGGTGTTGCACCCGTGCCTCGGAGAGCCCTTCAAACTGTCAGTCCATCGTCTGATCTCTCAAAGGTTGTGTCGGTAGAACCGTCATATTTGATTTTGAGTGTTAACCAACCAGCTTAAAGTGCTTTCTGAGGTACGGTTGGTAGTCCCTTAACCAAATAACCCGGAAAATATACATTGAACAGAAAAACAATGGTCAAACTACTGAACAGACTTCAAGAAACTGGGCGTTATTAAGGTAAAACACCGTAAGTCGACTTACAGCACAGGATCGGCACGCTAGTATCTATATATGTTACGGCTAAAGGTAGGTGTGAACATAAACTTAAGATTAGCCGGCCAAACTTAGGTTTATATTCGAGAAACAGCTAAAGTTTGATAACATGTTAGTTTGCGTCGTGATATTCTAGGTTTTAATTCAATTGAACAATGCACGGCACAAAATGGAGTAGGGGCGGTTAAAAAAAAAATATCCTAAACCTAAACCAGTGGAGTTGAACAGGGACTTATAGAGGTTGATCTAAGTTTAACCGCATGTGGTCGGCTGCACCTAGTTGTAGCCGGCTAATCTTAAGTTTATGTTCACACCTATCTTTAGCCGTAACATATACATAAAGTACCATGTCCTGACTGACTGATTGATCAACGCTGAGGCAAAACTACTGAAGCTAAACACGTGATATTTAGACCTTTGCTTCCTTTTGTGACGTATAGGTCCACTAAGAAAGGATTTTGTAAAATTCAACACCTAAGGGGTTGAAAAAGTGGAGAATTTAATTATATAGTTCCTACGGGATCGGCAGTTACGCGAATGAACCGCGCTCAGGAAGTTAATTGTTTCATGTAAAGAAACATGCAAAAATAAAACCTAATAACAAATCATCCTAAACCAAAGCCGTTAATAAGATAACGGGTACAAATTAAAAATCGATGCTCCCCCAGTGTGGTACAATTGTATTTGCCGTACACATATAGAATCAATTCGCGTAACATGCAGTAGGACGTGTCGAAACGACGCCGCTTGGCAATAGGCCACCATTTTTGTTTCCTTGGTTTTGTTCAGGACGTGTAAGTGTTTACCTTTGGTTGCCAGTTAGTCTATGGGTAATTTACGTTCGATTAATTATTTAGAGCGTATATTATCTTGTTGCTCTAGCGGTTATATGTTAGACTGTAAATAGCGAGGGGTTCGTTCGAATATTATTGATAAGAGCGTTACTACCTCGTTGCTCTAGTTAGCTCGGTTATATGTTAGATTGTAAATAGCAAGGTTCGATCCCCGGGTCATTCAAAAATGGTAGTACCTACTAGAAATTTTAAATTGAGAAAAATCTATATACCAGCCGGAGAGAACGTTAAACTGTAGTTCATGCAGTTGTGTTTGAGCACAAACTTGTGCACTATATCTAAAACTAGCTTCCCGCAAACGGTTTCACCAACGTAACTCCCGTTCCCGTGGGAACTTCAAAATTAAGGTAGCCCATTTATCGAAGAAGGCTATAGATTATAATCTATAGCGTTCTTCAATAAGTAGGCTACCTAAAACTGAAATCATTTTTCAAAACAGTCGTGAAGTTCCTGAGATTAGCTCGTTTTAGCAAACAAACTCTTCAGCTTTATATATTAGTACTAACGGACCCGACAGACGTTGTACTGATATTTTTTCTGTCGCACGGACATAGGCCACGAGGCTTTTGCTACTTCACCGGGCATAAAGGCGAGCAGAGTTTCAGCCTTAATAAATGGTTCAAAAACTACAAACTAAGCAACCTGCGCAACGGGCGCCCTCTGTGGGGCTTGGACCTCGGCTCAGGGCGGTCGCTGGCGATGAGATTGATGGAGTATGACTTTTAGTATTTTAAGGGGTTTCGTGCAACTGTCGCTCTGCTTTACAGTTCGCGGGCCTCACGGACTTCGGGCCTACGAGAGCATCCGAATGTATATTACAAAAAGTCGGGCGCGACGAAATAACAGCAATGTATCTTATATGTAAAATTCTCGTGTCACAGTTTTCGTTCCCGTACTCCTCCGAAACGGCTTGACCGATTCTCATGAAATTTTGTGAGCATATTGAGTAGGTCTGAGAATCGGCCAACATCTATTTGCCGGGTCAGCTAGTAATTAATAATAATTATTTTAAACTGGCCATTCTTCAGCACCCTGTGTGCAATACAAGTGACATCCTTAGTACGACCGATTAATGGAAATATTATCTAGCGTAAAGTTAACACGCGAGGCGTCCATCAGCATATCATTCATTACTTAACTACATATTGACATACTAACAGTAATGGTATGCTGTCAATTAATTGTGTTTTTGATAAGAATAAAGACTGTAGAAGGACGGGAGCAGCCTCCTCTCTCGTATAATGTTACTTTATATTATATCTAACTATGTTTCTGTGCCCGACAGGGTTCATAATAGGTACCACATTTAATTATGTTAAAACACCTGTAGACATTGTGAAACGCAATAAAGTATTGAGTTCGTGTTTCTAATCGCCCATCGTAGACCCGAAGTCCGGGGGGCCCGCCAACTGTAAAGTAGAGCGACAGTGGCCCTATAAATCTAAAAATTATCATTCCATAGTCCCACCGCATTGGGGCAGGTTACTTAGTTGGTAGTTTTTAAACCATTTACTGGCTGGAGCTCTACTTGCCTTTATGCCCGATGAAGTAGCAAAAGCTAAAACTATATATAATGTCCATCCGAAAAAAAAACCTCCCTACCGATGTTGACCACGGCAATCTCAAAGGAGTTTGGCCGACGTGTCATCTGCGCAGGACATCATAAAGTACATACGTATGTACGCAAACATAGACGAACTCTTCATTACTTTACTTTTAAAATACCGTTATCTATGCCATTGGATTAATTCATTATTGAATGCCCTCTCTGGATCTCTCACCAGTCATATCGGAAGAGCCCACCGGTCTTCCAACACGACCGGTGAGAGATCAAGAGAGGGCATTATAACATTAATTAATTCAATAGTATAGATGATGGTACAAAAGTCAAAGACCAACTATACAAATGAAAACATCCCTTCAACTACTACTTAAATATAAAAATGCACATTAAATATTTAACGTTAAAATATTAACACAGAATAATTTACGAGTGCCACTTAAAACTTTGCAATAAACCGAGAACTGTAAGCGACACAGATACCTACGCATTTAATTCACAACGTTTGTAGCGCACAGGAAATATGTATTTTTTTAATGCTCAAAGCTCAAAGGAAATAAATTCAAAGAGAATGATAAATAACTTTTTTTTTTAACTCGATATGTTACAGCTTTCACTGAATATTCCACGTTTAAAGTTGATGCTTGTTTTTGTTTTGTTTTTGTTTTTTTTTTTTTTTTAATAATAATATGATGACATCGTAGTGTTTTAGTTTTTATTTTAACTGAGTGATGTAGATAGTTCATACTTTTATATACTCTCTGGGAATCTCGGATGGATAAAATTCTGTGCTTTGTATCCGTAAATGTGTGTTTAAAACGTTTCCCGTGATACAGGGATTTCGGTCGTGATTGTAGGAGTGCATTCTTAAAGAAAGAAAAAGAAACGTCAGGTTCAGTTACCATTTTTTTTTTAAAGATTACTAGCAGGGTTTTGCATTCTACTAGTATTCTTGTTAATCCCCCGTGCTAAGCTAAAATGCTTGTGTTACGAGTGGGTTCACGTCAGTAGTGCAACGGGTGAGGATCGAACCTGCGACCACATGATCACAAGTCCAACGCCCTAGCCATTGGGCTACGGTCGCTTTCGATTAATTAGGGATGATGTATTGTATTTTATAATTATTAATAAAATGTTTTTACAACCTCAGTAGCCGGCATACGTCTCGTGGGTTCGGTATTCACACCGGACAAGAAATCTTTGTGTAAAACTAAGATTTATTTCCGGATCTAGTTGGATGTGTACTCTCCGTCTTTTGGAGAGCACGATAAGCCGGTGGTCCCGATTGTTATAAATAAATTTAGATGACTATGATTCAATTTTTTTTCAAAATGCGTTTTTTTTATTTTTTTAAAGAATAGACAATTGTAACTAACCTTGGTCGTGGTGTAAATTTATATAAAGAACAGTTTTTACAATTTCAATATGAAAAAAATCCAAACTAAAAACGTATTTTTTAAATACATACAGCTAAAATTCAATCAGTGCATAAATGTCTAAATATTTTTTTTTATTCACATGGCAAATTCTCGTTGAAAAAATACTTTATAATTTGCAAACACAATTGCAACAATAAACCTGTCTTTTTAAACCAAAGTTACTGAAACAACTTTTAACTTGAATACAAAACTCAATTAGATATAATAACAATTTTGTTTACCGGCTTCAGATCCCGTAATGTCGCCCCTACTTAACTGGAAATCTCAAGTTTAAATTTATTTTAGCAATCTTGGCAATGGCATGATCTTGTTGAAGCATGGCCTTAATTAAGAGGCGGTAATTGACCTATAAATAGTGATGGAGTTTCGTAGGGGAAACCGTGTGTATTTGGACTGTTTTTATGTGGGAAAGTTTAAGTGTGTTCTGTGATTAATTACACTAGAAATATAGCGCCTTCTGTAGATTGTTATGAACTAAAAACTAGATACTGTGTAGTAAATTTATACCTATAATAATTAATGGAAATATGAACTTATTATGAGTAGAGGAATTAATGACACACGGACAGATGGAGTAAATTTGTCTGTAATGTCCTACAATTAGCAGCACTCACAGGTTGCACTTAGGTACTAGTTATAAGTAAGTATATACACCTAAGTAGTTTTATTTATAGAATAAAAATAATAACCTATTAATTACAGTTCTTTTTCATTGTGATTTTGACAAGTTCAAGTGTATGTAAATACCTAAGTGCTGAATAAATTCATTATTTCATTCATTCAAATGGATCAGTATCCAGTTTCAGCAGTTTGGAGCAGTCTCCATAAATGGTTTAAAAAAGTTTATTATAAAATTTCTGATTGTCTATGCCAAAACTGCTTGGGAGTGAGTTGCTCTGACACAATACTTCTTTATTCATTGTAATAGAACAATGAGGTACTTAAAAAGTGATTCACTGAATTTCTTGCCATTTCAAAATCACTACATAGTATAAAACAAAGTCGCTTCCCGCTGTTCCTATGAAAGTATGCTTAGGTCTTTAAATCTACGCAACGGAATTTGATGCGCTTTCTTATAATAATATATAATAAATAGAGTGATTCAAGAGGAAGGTTTATATCTATAATGCATCAGCATTGCACCCGTAGCGTAGCGGTAATTGGCTCGCTTTAAACCTCGGAGGTCGTGGGCTCGATCCCCACACCGGACAAGAAATCTTTGTGTAAATTCTAAGATTTCTTTCCGGGTCTGGTTGGTTGAGGGACTACCCTCCGTGCCTCGGAAAGCACGTTAAGCCGTTGGTCCCGATTGTTATAACATCATCTATAATAATCGTATATCAAGGAACGGGCAGCAGCGTTTCCTTGTGTGTTACAACATAATACTGCGGTCACCAACCCGCCTGCCAAGCGTGGTGACTATGGCAATGCCCTCCCTCGGGAGGAGGCCCATGTTCAGCAGTGGACGTTATACGGGCTGATGATGATGATGATGATTGCACCCGTTCGAAGTAATTATAAGTTAGTATATGTAGTACATAATTAACAATATGTATATAGGTTCAAGTATTAGCATTTAGTTGTATATGTATCTATTAGTGTGTATGTTTATTGATATGTATTTACCACTTTGGTAGAAAATATTATTAGATTCGTTCGTTGTTCACTAGCTATGCACTTTTAATCAAATGCTTCTTTCATAAGGTTTGCTGGAAGATAATTCATTACTGAATTAAGCTCGCCTTTGTACATGTTGTTTCCGTTGTATTAATATTTCATGTTATATATTTACTGTGTGCAATAAAGAATAAATAACTAAAATGAATATTACTGACGTATAATGGCATATCCAACCTCATGTATCTGAGCTCTAGATATTATTTTGGTCACGGGAATCTAATAATAAGTTGCAATCACAAATAACGATGTATAGAATAGTGTAAATTCCAATTCACAAACAAGCTTTCAACAATTATCATCATCATCATCAACAGCCCGTTGACGTCCACTGCTGAACATGGGCCTCCTCTTAACAGACCTTGGCAAGCCAGGATCGTAGAGGGATTTTGCCATAATCACCACGCTTGGCAGACGGATTGGTGATCGCAGTAAGATGTATACCTTGAGCTAATAGATGCTGCTGCCCATCCATCAGCCATATGTCCCGTAGTCGCCTTTTACGACACCCATGGGAGGACATGGGGTGGTCTATTCTAAGCCGGAACCACACGGCATTGCCTTTCAACAATACAGGGTTCAAAATCGAATAAAATAAAATGCAATCAACGTATGATAGCTATGCCTATGGTATGGACCTGACAGCGGCAAACGTATTAATTCGAATCCGGATTGGTGTGCCTCAAGCTATATAGATGCAATCAAAGACCTTTCATAATGGGTTTCCCCAAATACCCTACAGCCTTCCGTGCAATGCATATATGATGTTGTATTTGATGTAAATATGTAGGTGTATTTAATTTAAAGCATGTTCAATAGTTGCCCTTTGACAGGAATATTGCTACATTGATGGGGTATGAAATAAAACAAGGTAGGTATTTTCCTTGGGTCGGATTGCTTATGCATACCCGGCCCCCGCCAACGGCGGATCGAAGGAGTTTCCGGGGGTGGCGTAAGGTCCTATCCTCGTGGTATGAGTAAGCATACCACGCTACGGAGAGGGCGAGTCCCACATATGCCACCGCCAGCGTGCGAATAAGTTGCAGCGGCGGTGGGAAAGCGTAGATGCATTTAAAAAAAAGAATGGTATTTTCCTTTTATCAGCTCGTGTAAGTTCACTCAACGTGGGCCTCCTCTTTGACAGACCTTGGCAAACCAGGGTCATCGAGGGTTATTGCCGTAATCACCCGTAAGATGAGAGTATAGGTATATGTCCCTATATGTCGCCTCCTGTAACAACCATAGGAAAACATGGGGTGTGCTCCTATTATGAAGAAGAAAGAATTGATTGATTGTTTGTTTGTCTGCATTGGCTCTGTAACTACTGGATTGATTTTAAACATTCTCCACCTCCACTATTAGAAAGCTATATTATCCAGGAGTAAAATAGGCTATATTTACTTATGAAGTTCCCACGAGCTACGCAAGAAGTATTTATCTCATATGGTGGTTCATACGTTATGGTAGATGCTTTGAATACCTGTTGTTTTAGATTCGATACCTAAGTTGTTCTGATTATGGGTGGTGGCTGATAATGAGCCTTTTTTGTCATAGTATTTATTTATGCAAATTTGTTCCATTTTTTATGGGAGTAACACTTGTTTTACGCACTGATATAAAGGCATAATATATTTAACACTGACAAAAAAATAGTATAAAATATGACAGGAAATTTAGATAAGAAAATGTTGCAAATAGTTTCGATTCGTTAGAACTAGATTTCTCAAATGATAATTAAATTAACTACCTTAATTTTGCTGTTAAATTATATTCAGTTCTTAAAACTAGGTTTTTGCACAACAAAATCAATACATCCACATCAATTATCAATCGATTCGGAACAAAAATGTTAATCATAGATTAACTGACACGATAGTAAAATCATACTAATCAGGTAAGCATTGTCATTCAACGGGATAGTGCTGCCAGCATTCTGGGAACCTTAGCAAGTAGAATAGATTTAGAATTGTAGTAATTTATAGCTTAGGTTTATTTTGGGTTAGCTACTTTTAGTTGTATATTATGTATTTTATTCATGTAATAAATAAATTACAAAAAAAAAAAAAAATCATAAGAGCTAAACTCATTTGGATTCGTACGATAAGTTTAGGCGATTTATTAATGTCATTGTTAGTAAAAATTGAGAATGTCTTTGCGTAACTGTGCAGTTGTCTAAGTAAGATCTTGCAAATCCCTATGTAGGGCAATTTTATGTTATTTCTTAACGTTCAAAGCTATCGTTGTAAAACATCCATTGTTGAACACGGGCCTCCGCATACTCCACGGGCCTCCTCGGCTATAATCATTACGCTTGGCAAGCAGGTTGGTGACCGCAGTATTGTTTGTAACACACAAGGAAACACTGCTGCTCGTTCCTGGTATACGATCGTTATAAATGATGTTACAAACCAACGGCTTAAAGGGCTTTTCGAGGTAGAGAGGGCAGTCCCTCAACCGACTTTCCAGAAAGAAATCTAAGTGCTTACACAAAGATTTTGAGAACCCACGACCTCCGAAACTGAAAGCGGGACTTATAACTCTATTCATATAGACACAATTGGCTTAACAAACAAGGCATTTATATATGCAAACACTCGTCCCGGACACAACGTTTTCAATACATTGTTTACTGAACACCGGTTATTAACGCATTGGGTTTAATTTTAAAATTTATGATATGCACGCTGGCGTCCGCCAATAATATTCGTAAATATTGTTTTAAATTGAAATAAAAAGATATCGAAGTTTTTATATTCAATACTGGTTCGATTTTCATTTGAAAAAGGATCGTGGTTCGTATTTTTTCGTTAAAATAAGAGCCGTTTGCATCGGGATTGTTGTTGCAGTATCTTTTAGTTTTGTTTTATGTATCATTCGGGTTTATTGGCTTTAGTTTTAGATGCTTCTAATTGAATTTTAGTCTGGCGATATAAACTATCGAATTTTCTTAACAAAACAAACTAGTTAACAGAGATTTACTTAATTCTGAGTTTGTTTAGTTGATGAACTAAAATTCGGCTGTTTAACCAAAAATACGAATTTGATTTAAAAATTGTTTTCATATAAGCTGTGATTACGACAAACTCCGTAGCGTAGCTGTAAGTTTGGCTTGCTTTAAGTCTCGGAGGTCGTGGGTTCAACCCCACACCGGACAAGAAATCTTTGTGTAAATTCTAAGATTTTCCGGGTCTGGTTGGTTGAGGGACGACCCTCCGTGCCTCGAAAAGCCCGTTAAGCCGTTGGTCCCGATTGTTATAACATCATCTATAACAAGCGTATATCAGGGAACGGGTAGCAGCGTTTCCCTGTGTATTACAACATAATAATGCTGTCACAAATCGGCCTGAATGAAGCTGTGATTAGACTGTGCCTATGCACCTCAGTATTGTATTGTATCAATTTATAAATAAATGTACTTGTAATCATATCATATTAAATACATTATTAAACTGTCCCTATACTGTACTGCCTATGAACTTCAGTATTGTATCAATTTGTAAGTAAACGGACGTGTCATCGCATTGATTGGATTGGTTACCATTACCAAATACAGAAAGTACACGCTATACCTATAATAGTAGGAGAGCTGGTACCAATATTTGGCTATACCTGGCTGGTAAGTAGCGGGGCCAGGACCCCATTTTTTTAAATGTTTAAAAATATGAAATAAATATTTGAGGCAATACGTTTTTTTTTATATGTTGTATTTATAGACCGAGGACCGCGATGGTCCCTGCCTCTGTCGTGTCATCCAATGCCTGTAGTCAGTGCTAGTGATCACGTCCTTTTTATTCAATTGTATACAGATTTAAGCTGAAGTAACCTTGAACCTGAAGCTGGTTAATTACAAAAAGGTATTTTTATAATTAACTAGATTTCCGCGCGTGGTTACAACTGCGTTATTCCCGTTCCAGTATGAACTCCGTAATTTAACATAGCCTATAGCATTTCTTGATAAATAATATTTTTTCAAATCGGTCCTGAGATTATCGCGTTCAAGCAAACAAATTAACTCTTCAGCTCTATATAATAATAGATATATCGAATAAATGCCGTTTATCTCGTTTATTCTAGGGCAGCATTATACTTCGGTCACTTGTCCGTTTGCCAAGCGTTTTGACCCCAGGTTGGTGACCGCTCTTCCATTTTTCCCTAGTCATTAGACGTCTCTTCGATACTCACACCTTTCTTAGATATGTGATCTTTTACACAATCCATCCATCTTTTTTTGGCCGTCCAACCTTCCAACATATCCCTCCATCTTCATATTCAGCATTCTTTTCGTCACATGCATGTCATCCCTACGCATAATATACCACTATGCCACTAGGCCACGGTATTAATAATCATCATCATCAGCCCGATTACCGTCCACTGCTGAACATGGGCCTCCTTCCCAAAGGGAGGGTATTTGCAATAGTTACCACGCTTGGCAGGCGGGTTGGTGACCATGGTATTATGTTAACGTTCCCTGGCATACGATTGTTATAGATTATGTTATACCAATCAAGATCAATGGCTTGACGTGCTTTCCAAGACACGGAGGGTATGCCCTCAACTTACCAGACCCGGAAAGCTATGTTAGATATTACACATACAAAATAAATAGACATGTTTTTTTTACTAATAATGTCAAGGAGACGGTAATGTTAAACGTACATTAATTAGATATACATGGCATAATGATCTCCAGTGTATTGCAATAAAAGAAAATATAGAATGCACAAACGATTGCACATATTAAAATTCATTCTATTTTGTATTTTTTTAAGGTTTTTAAATAATTAGATTGTACTACAACAAAAGCATTTTTCTGAGTATTAGATACAATAAAGGTACAGTCAACAAAATAGATGGGTTTACATTTAGTGAAACGCATTTTAAATTTATATGCCCACGTTTATGAGAAGAGCTTACTACTATGTGCATTTGTATACAGCTAGCAGCGAACTCTTCACCCATAAAAAATACTGACTGTCGTAGTGACTTAAACATATATTTATTAACATTATTTAATATTGCCGTGTGGTTTCCGGCTTAGAATAGACCACCCCATGTCCTCCCATGGGTGTCGTAAAAGGTGACTAAGGTACATATGGTTGATGGATGGGCAGCATCTATTAGCTCAAGGTTTACAACGTACTGCGATCACCAATCCGTCTGCCAAGCGTGGTGATTATGGCAAAATCCCTCTACGATCCTGGCTTGCCAAAGTCTGTTAAGAGGAGCCCCATGTTCAGCAGTGGACGTCAAGGGCTGTTGATGATGATGATGATGATGATTTAATATTGACGGTGTAAACCTATTTTTTTTGTTGACCGTACATACAAAGAATCTTCCATATTAATATATACAGCAATATTTCGTGACTCTATTGCTCTAACTCATCTCACTTTGTTCAGAATATTAACGTTCTGTTCAAGGTCATTTCCTCCATAAAACTGTAGTCCATTCGCTGATAACTTTCCTTTCTCAGTGGGGAATGACCAATGTTGCTGACCCCTCGTTATGGCCGGTTTGACACCCCTGACTTATTGTTATATCATTTATATATTGTTGTATTATACTTTGCGAATGTGCATTATATTTGGACCAGGAATTGTCAAACATTGGAGGTGGTTTCGAAAAAAAGAAGTTTCCAAAAAATATTGGTGGTTTTTTTATTGACTTCACTTCAACATTCAGACTTCTTTTTAAAGAACTTGGAAAGTCAGGGTCGTTGACGGATATTGGCCGCAGGTCGGGGGGCCGGATTGCTTATGCGTGCCAGGCCCCCGCCAACGGCGGATCGAAGGAGTCTCCAGGGGATTTTAGTGGTGTAGGGTCCTCTCCTCGTGGTATGAGTTAGCATACCACGCTATGGAGAGGGCGAGTCCCACATATTCCACCGCCAGCGCGAGAATACGCTGCAGCGGCGGTGGTAAAAAAGGTCGTTGACGGATATTCCCTTTATCACCGCACTTGACAGGCGGATTGATCGCAGTAAGGTCGTAAGAGACCATGAGCTGATGGATGCTACGGCCCATCCATCAGCTGTATGGCTATTGATATTCTACACAGGAAATTACACAGAAAGTTTTTTTTTTTTTTTCCTTCCATTATTACTCCATATACTATCCACTTAACTATTATAACGATGCGATGGCATAAATTGGAAAGGCCAAAGTGTTTTATCATTTATAGATTAGTATAAGATGTATTGTGAAAATTTAGTAAATCACGATCATTTTTCTTCTTATTTAGAAAATTTCCTAATTTTATTCTTAGAGGCAGTAGCAAAGCTGCCGCGCCACACTAATACGGAGTATTAGTCGCGGTTGCAACGTGCGACAGGAGCCAGGAGTGATACAAACGCGTGTCCGCTGCTGACGACATCGGGGTAGCAAAGAGTGGGGAACAGAGGGAGGGGTACTAATGAATGTACCAACTCTTTCGCTATCTCGTTTGTCGATCGCGTCAGCATTATCATTGTAGCAATACAAAATCTGAGCGAAGGTACACATTGAGTTACAGCATCTTGATTATATCGATACGAACGCGCGCAGAAAAAATGTATTTTATTTCTATAGGTACTTATATTATAAAAAGGAAAATTTTGATTGTTACTTTGTTTTTCTTGTTTGCTTTGAATACTCCCCGGAACTACAGTACCGATTTAAAAAAAAAAATCACCATTAGAAGTACCTACCCATGGGGACGGGTGCTACGCGGCGAAACCGCGCGCGGGAAGCTAGTATAAAAATAAAATGTATTATTTCACAAAACATTCTTCACGTACCTAATCACTCTTTGTTAAAGTTGTTGCTTATTCCCCGAACTGTAATCTCGTGCCAGCGATCATCACCACTGTTCGTAAATCTACTCTACTCCAGTGGCACCCTGAGCCAACGCTCAGGGTGCCACTGGAGTAGAGTAGATTTACCTTAAGGAGTTAGGACCAACGTCCTAACTCCTTAAGGGTGCCCTCAGGTGGATGTCGCTTAGACTTTGGCCGGATTCTTGGAAGTTAATTTTAGACCTGTCACGTTTAAGGCATCTTACTATGATATGTATATTTATCATTTATCGCACGACAGACGGACAGACTGATTAAAAATTCTGTAAGATCAAATAATTTTAACAATGTTTTTAGCTACTTAAGTGATACTTTTGTTAGATTTAGTCTTATACAGTGTAATTTTGACAAGTACAAGTGTATGTAAATACCTAAGGGCTGAATAAAGTTCATTATTTCGTTACCTACTGTTAAAGGGTTAGCATACGTCTTTGAAAGCAAAAAACATAATTAAATAATTAATTTTATTCAGCACTTAGGTATTCACATACACTTGTACTCGTCAGAATCACAATGTTATAAGATAAATAAAAAACTATAATTAACAGATAATTCTTACTCTTTCAAATATCCGACTAGGTAACTAACAGAATAGTTACATAATATTCCTATTACGATTCTAAAAAGTTTACTATGCTTAATACATTTTGCACAGAACTGGCTAACATAATCAATACATAGGTACCATAGATACATAGAAACCTGTAGGTAAATGCTGTATGCATCTAATTCTATCGACGTCAGAACCTCACAAATAGCTCGGCAGACATCGGGCTACGGTTCCCAATCTTGTTTGTATAAAGAGATCGGAAAGGGGAGGTCCCGAATGTATGCAGGACGACATTGACCCGATATTCCTGGCGGATCAACTAACAAATTCAATTGGAATGTGTATCTATGGAGGATTGAGCCGCACTTAGTTCAGTTCAATGTTAGTGGGATTAGATGGAACCTGTTAAGACAAAACTTATTAAACGGCGTATTTGATTGTCCATACTAATAAAGAGGAAACATTTGTTTGTATTGAATAGGCTCTGAAACTACTTGATCTATTTGAAAAATTCTTTCACCGTTGGGAAGCTACACTATCCCCGGATGAAATTTCTTCCCATGCATTATTTCTCACATGCATTATCCCTGAATATAGCTGAATTCATTTAATATAGAACAGGATATCGTTTTACCAACTCAATTATCGTTCGTCGGTCATTACGCTAAATAAATGCAAAAATAATATGAAATTTGCATAAATTCCGTTTGAGAGTTTGAAAAATAGGGATGGGGTTGAAAATGCGTGCATGCTCTGTGACAGTTCACGAACGACTGACCCGTGGCGTTGCGCGTTGGGTGTTGTCTAGAAACACACCGGGCTCGCCGCGTCGGATGGCGTGTTTACTTTCACCATGGGCAACAGACCGATCTGGCACGTCTGGATCGGGTGGCGAGTGCGCGCGTGGCGTCGCGTCGTGTGTTCATAGTGTGATTATGGTTTATAGAAAACAATACATTTGATTCGACTCAACACGCGTCGCGTTTCATCGGGTCGCGTCACGTTTGATCAATATGTTTCCGCCTTAAGGGACATACAGCTGATGGATGGGCAGCAGCATCTATTAGCAAATGGTCTATTGCTTTCCAAGGGTTATTTTCAACCAATCAGACCAGGAAAGAAATATTAGAATTTACACTAAGATTTCTTGTCAGGCGTGGGGATCGAACCCACTACATCCGAGGCTTATACCACAAAATTTAAAATAATGAATCCCTAAATGCCTTCTCCATCTCATCATAACTTGGCAACACCAAATATGTAGATGGGAACTCGTGATACTGTGGTAAATAAAAATAGGGATGGTGTGAACACGGCTTAAATCATTTTTTGATTTATTACACCAATGTGGGTACACCCTTTTTGATAATATTTTGTTTGTGAATTACGGCTGGCGGCGTAAATTATTTTGTCGAGAATGTTCGCGATGATACATATTATTACAATTAATTATTTTGCATTAACATAAATATATATCAATGTTACCATTGATTTTCGTATATTTATATTCGTTATTATTTATTTATTGTAATGTTCTATTAATTATTTTGCTGGATTGCTGAATAAGTTATTCATCATCATCAACAGCCCGTTTACGTCCACTGCTGAACATGGGCCTCCTCTTAACAGACCTTGGCAAGCCAGGATCGTAGAGGGATATTGCCATAATCACCACGCTTGGCAGACGGATTGGTGATCGCAGTAAGATGTAAACCTTGAGCTAATAGATGCTGCTGCCCATCCATCAGCCATATGTCCCTTAGTCGCCTTTTACGACACCCATGGGAAGACATGGGGTGGTCTATTCTAAGCCGGAGACCACACGGCATAAGTTATTCGGTTTAAGTTAATATTGTGTTTCGTATCTCAAAAAATATAAATTACTAGCGACCCGCCCCGGCTCCGCACGGGTACAATGCTGATGTATTATACATATAAACGTTCCTCTTGAATCCCTCTATCTATTAAAAAACCGCATCAACATCCGTTGCGTAGTTTTAATGATTTAAGCATACAAAGGGACATAGGGATATAGGGACAGAGAAAGCGTCTTTGTTTTATACTATGTAGTGATTTCACTTTGGTGTGTCGAACATATTTACAGGCTTATTTGGTTCGCTTTTTGGGGTTAGAAAAGGGTAAAAAGTGGCCCTATTACTAATATTGCACTGTTTTACTAAGGCTAAGAAAGCTGTAACCAAACTGTATCTTATGAACCGCGAGAGCTAGACAGTAAAAATTTTCCCAAATAATTTCTGTTACCGCTATAACAACAATCGTAATGTGTTATCATTTTTTTGCTTTGTCGTAGGAGCTCAGTGTGTAACTAGCCATAATGCTCGGTACAGAAAGTAGGTCTGTGGATTTGTTCGACATGTCATTTTAGGCACAAGGGTGGTTGGAATTTAATTACATCTTTACAAGAAAACATCACAAACTATCCTTTTTACTAACAACAGCCTACACGTGCAAACAATCCCCATTTGTAAACAAAAGAACGGATTTTTAAGAAAGTTCGGCATGTGTTAATAAAGCGACAAAAGAACGGATTGCTTAGAAAGTTCGGCATGTGTTAGTAAAGCGACAAAAGAACGTACACAGCTGCACAGTTTTTACTTATTTTGGTAATTTAAAAGGTACTTTTTATTATTTAATTGTTTTCGTTCTGTAACAAATGTTAAGCATCCCGCGGGACAGACAGGGGTGGGGATCCAAAACTATAAATTTGGAAGTAGTTGAAAACACGGGAAAAAAAGTCGTCGGTTAGTCGGTGCGAGTTGGGCGATAGTCTGGGTAAAAGTTAGTCTGTGTTAGTCAAGGAGATAGTCTGGGGATAGTCTGGGTGAAGAGTGAGAGTGGAAGTCAGGGCATTGGGTATTGCGGACCGGACCTGGTGAACTTAAAGGTTAAGTAAGAAGTCCTAGCGGCGGACCATTTGAGAGGAACTCAAAGGGTTCTGAAAGGGAAGAAGGCTGTTGGCGCAGTTGGTGAGTGGCGTAACTGAGGTAAGACATTTATATTATTACTGGTTGTGGTATTTAATCACTTATTCTGATAATTTTGTGATGTTATATTTTAAGATGTTTATTACCCATTTATTATAATTATTCCGAAGTATATATGTTGAACAAATCCAACAGTTAAGTTTTGATATTTAACAAAACCACTTTTAAATTATTGACATTTTAAAGCATTTCTAATTGTGTTGGAATAATAGCCATTAAGTAATGTAATTTCAACTTGTACAAATCGGATAATGACCAAGTCTAAATTCGAAAGGAAATTAATATGAGTCTTTATTTCCATAATAAGACTATGTATACCAATTGTATATTCGTTCTATGTCTATCAGGTGAGCACTCGCGGCAGCCTTGAGAATATTATACTCAAAAGAGATAGTTTCTCGTCTTTCGGTAGACTAGATATGTACAATTACTTATCTATATCGCTCAGTTAATATTTCAAAGGGAAATATATTATGGATTGGTTGTATTTTGATGGCAATTTGGAAATGCTTGTAATATTACAAGGAATTGCTCATAAGTTCTGTGAATATTGAGACATTATTGTTATGACCTTTTAATGTGACATGATCAATGACATAAACTATGATAGATTGTTTGTGATTGACTAATTTATAAAGCATCTCACCTTGCAAGTGCGATAATAATGACACTAATAAACGAGTAGTTAGAGATTTAATAAAAGTCATGCTCTCTTGTTTCTTTATATATTGTTTAAAAGATCTTTATAATGAATTGAAATTTTATTAATTATGATAAATGAATATTTATTAATGATGTCCCTAAATAAAGCCATATATAGGCTAAATACGGGAGGGTGGCACTAACTGGACGGTCCACATCAAGCGAGGCGGGGAGGCGCCAGCTTTTTAACCGTAACAAAATAATATTTGATCCTAAATACAAATTACTCGGTTTATGTATACACACATATTCCCATTAGAATTTCAGACTACTTTTATTATTTAATCAAATATTACACTACTACACTTAACAAAACAACATTTTCTATTAACAAATATTGGTTTATCACCATTGTTCCTTTCAGTTCATTCTTGTAATATGTAAATAATCTATCAGAACTCTGCTAGCTTAGGTATAGTTTTGTTTAGGTTAGGTTTAACGGTTTCCTCATCTCAAAAAGTTCAAGGGTTACTACAACTTTTACAATTACTATAAACACAACGTAGGTGATCACTAGACGATACACGAGCCAAACTAATTACTTTCAATCAAACATACTGACAATAAAACGTTTATTTAGATGTTTTGCTTACAGTCGATCATGAGTCATATGTTAGAGATTTCCTTTATTATAAGATTATGCTAGGTTGTTAAGATTAGATAAATAATCAGTAATACGCGCACACAGTAACATAAGATATCTATATATATTTATTGTTCATATCTTTATATATTATATAGTATTAATATAAAACTAAAAAAGGGGGGTTACAATTTGGTGCCGTGACCAGGATTATTACCATTAATTAATTCATCAATAATTAAATATTTATATGTTTTTAACCATAGAATTTTCCCTATTATTAAATTAAATATTTATTACATTCTTTTTTAGATAGTTATTAATATTTTCATAATATTTTGTATTTTGACCATTAGATATTAGAAGTGTCTGATTGAATTTAATTAATGCAAAGTGCAGTTTTATTAAGCTGCACAATTTGTTGCGGTGAAAACGGATATTGAATGAGGAAACTACTAAATCAAATATTTTTTATATTTAGTTTAGGTTAATAGTATATTTTAGGTCATTTAAAAATACTTAATTATAAACATACCATGTTTGTTTTATTACCACAAAACGGAATATTCAAAGTCTGGAAAAATAACTGATTTAGTTTTACAAATATCCATTTATTTTTGTATTATGTGAAATGCCTAGTAAATAATAATAAATGATGAAAGAGCTTTTGTGCTTGTCAGGATCAAATTCACTATTAAGAAAATAATTATTAAGTGTCGTAAACTCATTCCTTAAATAGGTATCTATTATTCATTATTTGGTGTTATAAATAATTACTTGTTTATGTAATATATTATACAATCAACTGTCAGTCTGTATGTCACTACATGACAGTAATTTATATTGAATGAAAAAATTCGACAAATGCGATATAAATTATAGTCGTAGCCAAAGAATAAAATTAAAATAATTTAATTTTGACACTATTGTTGTAATTATTTATATTATATAATTACTGTATAATAGTTACAGATTCCTAAATATAATTATTTAAAGTAGATTAAAAATATGTATTAATGTCATTCAGTTAAACATAATAAATAGTTTGTTATTTAGGTTGCGTAAGTAATTTTGAAATATGGCACAAACTCAAGTTATTGTTAGGGTCCTAATCTGGAAATACTAATAGTAGCCTTTTTATTAATTGACTGTTAAGGATAAATAAATTATTGGTTAGAATTGAAAGACTTCTAAGGTGGTTATAATTTATGTCATAGTAGGAATTTTAAGAGTAAGATCGTTGTAACACTAACGGGTTTATTATAATACATTTTAAGTGTCACTTGAAATATAAATATTAGTGTTAATTGATGATTGAACTAAACAAATATTTTTAACTATGTAAGTTATCACAAATAAGGTACTGATTATATACTAGGCCATAGGGTTTAGTTCAAAAAGGTATAGGGTTAAGATTAGATGCGTAATCAAAAGTTATAGATAAAATTTAAATATACTGTTTGTTTTAATTTATTTATCATAATTCCTTGCAATCGGAATATATTTAAAAGATAAAGATGCAAAAATAGGTTAGAGAATATTAAATCAATTAAGTACTTACTTGTATTTATATTCATTTCCTTATACTTTAAATTTAAATTTTACAAACTTATACCTACATTAAAAGGTAAAATTAGATTTGCAATTATAGTATCCCAATAATAAGAAAAATAAAAAGATTAATGAATTATACATTCAGCAATGATATTAACTATGGATTGTTTTTTTTTAAATATTTTATTTGGAATTAATGAAAGCAATAATCATTTTTTATTTATTTATCAATGATATGATAATTAATAAATATTGACCATTGACTATTAAAATTATAATTAATGACGTAATCTAAATAAATTGGTATATCTACAATGATATAAGGGAACGTTAGAAACATTACTTTAGTGGTAAATATGAATTCTATGGTATTGTGGATAAATGTTTTATTTTAAGTGTTTAATCACAATAGTTAGGATCTAACAAATATTTAAAGCTTTAAGCGACGTAGAATTTGACTAAGATTTGTTTGATATCGGGTTCGACTCCCGTGTCATGTGAAGTGATTTATTGATCAAAATTTACCATAATAATATATTATTTAGCATGATAATAGGTTCGATCCCTGTTACAATATGCATGCATAATGGCAAATAATGTAATGAATTTGCGCTTTTCATACAACATTTATATATTATACACTGAATACATTTGTATGTAGGAATGTTGGACTGTTAGTGAAATATGTACGAGAGTGAGTAGTGGCATTGTTATTATAGATTCATTAAGTTATAAAAATGGGCGAATAATTGTGGATATTTTATTACATAATTTAAATATTAATAAACAATTCATTTCAATTTAACTTAATTACGGTTTTAAACAAATCTATGGATTGTGACGTAATATTTTATAATCAGTATTTCATGTGCAAATTTTCATTTTAAGCTTGAATACAATCAAACAACTTTGTGCCCTAGTAATATTAGTAAAATATAGGATCAAAAGTTTATGTTTCATTTTATCATCATAAATGTGTACTTGTGATAAAATAATTTATGATATGGTAACATTGTTCACAGTTTTATGTTGCTATAAAAGATATAGCTAGTTGTTTACTTTTATTTTATCCGATATATTTAAATATAATTTTCTTAATAAAAAATAAAAGGATGAACGGAATTTTATGGGAATACGTATACTAGATTGATGTTTCTGTAAGTTTATTACCCTATTATATAATTGTATGATAATAATATTAAATAATAATAATATTAGTCAAATTAAACATTAACTTTATTAATGTAATTAAATACATTTTAAGAGTCATAAGCTCTGGGGGGCATGCCTATATATTTTATTATTAATTACAGTTGAGGAGTCGTATTCCCTGGATATAGATATTTTGTTCGTTTATTTAAAGTTTAATGCTTGTAGAGTTAGGGGGGCACAATTTTACAATTTTTATTTTATGTATGACCCATTCCTACAATTCAGTTTTCTATTTGATACATATATACTGCTTTGTTAATTATATGTATAAATTAAAGATATTATTAGGTTATATATTTAAAAAAATAAATTATATATAATTAAGGAACTATTTAGTCCTCTTTAACTAATTTGTTACATCAAAAAGTAATAGTTGTCGATTTGTCATGGAATATTAGACTACAACATGTTGTGGGTTCAATCCCTACACTATTATTTATTGGGTTCGATTCCCTACTATACTTTCTGTGGTTGCGTAGTCGGTATGTCAAATATATAAGGTGGGTTTGATTCCCTCCTATAATATATGTGGATGCCAAGTCAGTATGTCATATATAAATAGTGTGAGTTCGATTCCTGCCTATATTATTTACAGTTGCGAAGTGGTTAATTATATAAGTAAAAATGTGGGTTCAATTCCTGCATAAGAAATCTCTGATAAAGAAAAAGTAGTTTATTAGACAATGAAGGTTCGATTCCTTCATATAATAACCGTTGTTGTCATAAATATATTTTGACACATTGAGCTAATGCGGGTTCGATTCCCTCATTATATATATACCTTTGATTATTTTGTGGTTAAGCAAATAAAATCGACGTCATTTTATGGGTTCAATTCCCATACTTAATAATTATCTGGTCATGAAAAATTTATAGATAAGAAAAAGATTATGGGTTCGATTCCCATAGCTAATATAATTTATTAATGAAAATTAAATTAAAAAGGATTTGATTTCTATTATATCTTTATATTCTTCTGGTTTTTGAAAAATGATTAAGAAACGAGATAAGTTATGAGTTCAATTCTCATACTAAACATTTACCGGTGGTTTAAATTTAATGAAAATGTTCTGGGTTCGATTTCTAGATATTTATTTGTGTTTACAATATTACTTTAATCTTATGGGTTCGATTCCCATATATCATATCTAATAGTGATTAACAATAATCATTTCCAGGATATAAGTATTCTGTTAGAGTTAAAAGTTTAATTCCCATTCAGTCATTGTGGATGGTGAGGTAATAAAGTACTTGGGTTCGATTCCCTAATTACGTATCTATCTAAGATTATGTAAATAAAATTTAAGAAAAGGATGATTTCACGCAATAAGTTCAATAAATATTGTGTCAAACTGATAAACAGTGATAAAAGGTAAAGTGGCAAGAATAATGATATGTTATTTCGTTATATAATTTTAAGGTCACATATAATATTGAGTAATTCCTTGCAATATATAGTTCTTCATACAATTATCTTAGTATATTCTTCAATCCGCAAAAATAAATAAATATATATTAAACAGCTTACCCCTCTTAAGTAATGCTTTTAAAATTTAATTATATTAAACCTAACTATTCGCTTAAAAGGGTTTTGGTAAAGTTCTGAAGTAGCGAGAAAAATCACGATTGCTGGGATCTGATTGAATGAATGATTGTTTTAGATTTAAGTTAATTTGTCGTTAAACTAGCGTTTCCAAAATGTGTTTGCATTTGGCGTAATATAGTTATAAGGAGCGAAGCGAGCAAAGCGAAGCGTAAATGGTAATAATAAGTAAACAAAGCGTAAGCGTAGTATGTTCGGTTTGGTTTCGCTAGTAAAAAAGACAAAATGGTATACGAGGACTTCTAATGGAGCCAAAACTACAGCGAATGGCTAATTTGTTGGAGTCTAAACTTCAGATACAGCACACACCACCAAAAATGGTCTTTTATGAGGTGTATAGGTGTTAGGTTAGGTCAGCAGACAGAAAAAACAAATCAGCAGAGCTGAACTCATAAAAGGCCCACACTCCACAAGAAGCTAACAGCAGATCTAAGTCCACACTGCTCATTCTCCTTTATTGTGACTTGTTGAACTAAGTTAGGGGTGTGGAATAATTGGGTTGCTGGCGATGTATTTTTGTACGAACTACATTAGTTTCAATTTTGGCGTAGAAAACATTTACCCGGCGATCCACTTGGTACGTAAGCGAAGCAGTACCCTGTGAGTGGTGGTCTGAGTTATGGTCGACTAGCGGATGGTGGGAGTCACGCCCCATCAGTTTTGAAGTCATAAATGATTCTTATGGGTCTACAAAATGCATTGGCAAAACAATGAAGCCACATTTTTGGTTTGGGGAGACATTTCGCAATAAGGTGTAAACACATACACACACACATTACACGTCTGGTTTGGTCTCTGACAGATTAGATTAGGTAGTTAATGTTGTTATCTTTTAGTTGGAACAATTTTACTTCGATCAAACAGGTTTTCCTGCTTAATCAGCATAAAATTGGGGGGGCAACTGTAACTAGCCATAATGCTCGGTACAGAAAGTAGGTCTGTGGATTTGTTCGACATGTCATTTTAGGCACAAGGGTGGTTGGAATTTAATTACATCTTTACAAGAAAACATCACAAACTATCCTTTTTACTAACAACAGCCTACACGTGCAAACAATCCCCATTTGTAAACAAAAGAACGGATTTTTAAGAAAGTTCGGCATGTGTTAATAAAGCGACAAAAGAACGGATTGCTTAGAAAGTTCGGCATGTGTTAGTAAAGCGACAAAAGAACGTACACAGCTGCACAGTTTTTACTTATTTTGGTAATTTAAAAGGTACTTTTTATTATTTAATTGTTTTCGTTCTGTAACAAATGTTAAGCATCCCGCGGGACAGACAGGGGTGGGGATCCAAAACTATAAATTTGGAAGTAGTTGAAAACACGGGAAAAAAAGTCGTCGGTTAGTCGGTGCGAGTTGGGCGATAGTCTGGGTAAAAGTTAGTCTGTGTTAGTCAAGGAGATAGTCTGGGGATAGTCTGGGTGAAGAGTGAGAGTGGAAGTCAGGGCATTGGGTATTGCGGACCGGACCTGGTGAACTTAAAGGTTAAGTAAGAAGTCCTAGCGGCGGACCATTTGAGAGGAACTCAAAGGGTTCTGAAAGGGAAGAAGGCTGTTGGCGCAGTTGGTGAGTGGCGTAACTGAGGTAAGACATTTATATTATTACTGGTTGTGGTATTTAATCACTTATTCTGATAATTTTGTGATGTTATATTTTAAGATGTTTATTACCCATTTATTATAATTATTCCGAAGTATATATGTTGAACAAATCCAACAGTTAAGTTTTGATATTTAACAAAACCACTTTTAAATTATTGACATTTTAAAGCATTTCTAATTGTGTTGGAATAATAGCCATTAAGTAATGTAATTTCAACTTGTACAAATCGGATAATGACCAAGTCTAAATTCGAAAGGAAATTAATATGAGTCTTTATTTCCATAATAAGACTATGTATACCAATTGTATATTCGTTCTATGTCTATCAGGTGAGCACTCGCGGCAGCCTTGAGAATATTATACTCAAAAGAGATAGTTTCTCGTCTTTCGGTAGACTAGATATGTACAATTACTTATCTATATCGCTCAGTTAATATTTCAAAGGGAAATATATTATGGATTGGTTGTATTTTGATGGCAATTTGGAAATGCTTGTAATATTACAAGGAATTGCTCATAAGTTCTGTGAATATTGAGACATTATTGTTATGACCTTTTAATGTGACATGATCAATGACATAAACTATGATAGATTGTTTGTGATTGACTAATTTATAAAGCATCTCACCTTGCAAGTGCGATAATAATGACACTAATAAACGAGTAGTTAGAGATTTAATAAAAGTCATGCTCTCTTGTTTCTTTATATATTGTTTAAAAGATCTTTATAATGAATTGAAATTTTATTAATTATGATAAATGAATATTTATTAATGATGTCCCTAAATAAAGCCATATATAGGCTAAATACGGGAGGGTGGCACTAACTGGACGGTCCACATCAAGCGAGGCGGGGAGGCGCCAGCTTTTTAACCGTAACAAAATAATATTTGATCCTAAATACAAATTACTCGGTTTATGTATACACACATATTCCCATTAGAATTTCAGACTACTTTTATTATTTAATCAAATATTACACTACTACACTTAACAAAACAACATTTTCTATTAACAAATATTGGTTTATCACCATTGTTCCTTTCAGTTCATTCTTGTAATATGTAAATAATCTATCAGAACTCTGCTAGCTTAGGTATAGTTTTGTTTAGGTTAGGTTTAACGGTTTCCTCATCTCAAAAAGTTCAAGGGTTACTACAACTTTTACAATTACTATAAACACAACGTAGGTGATCACTAGACGATACACGAGCCAAACTAATTACTTTCAATCAAACATACTGACAATAAAACGTTTATTTAGATGTTTTGCTTACAGTCGATCATGAGTCATATGTTAGAGATTTCCTTTATTATAAGATTATGCTAGGTTGTTAAGATTAGATAAATAATCAGTAATACGCGCACACAGTAACATAAGATATCTATATATATTTATTGTTCATATCTTTATATATTATATAGTATTAATATAAAACTAAAAAAGGGGGGTTACAAGTGTAAGTATGAAATTTAGTATACAACCTTTTACTGCATCAATTCATGATACAGATAATCAAAAGGATGGGCACCACTTTCGTTTTTAAATTTCATGATCATTGAATCGTAGGTATATTTGAGTAACCCATATTAAAAACCAAGCGGGGTTTTTACGTTTTTATGATTTTCTAAGTTAACTTTATATATGAAACAAAAACCAGGAGAATTATCTCTGCTTCACTTATTTTTTTAACCCTATTTTTTCCTGGTCTAGTAAAACCACTCTAAACGTATAAGAAGTTAAAAAAAACACAACTAGCCTATTTAAGGATGCGTTGCTGGGGAGCGTCATACCTACGGTTACGGAAATGACCCTTTATAGCGGAACTAAATATGTTCAGAATAAGATTAGAAGATCGCAATCATACATCACTCAACCGAAATATATTAAGCCTTCGGAACTAAAGCTATCGCCAGGGCTACATATATAAATCCTGCTATAAATCACATTATATCTCACTTAACTAACATAGGCCTTTAAGTAAAGGTTGACAAATTAACAAACATACATGCTCATATATCATAGGTGATTAAGAAACCATGGCTTAACCAGACCCTGAGGTTGCCCTTTGTAGTGTACGATACGACGCGAAATTGAGTCGTCTACGATTTTTATATTTTCAAACTAAAAATCGAGCACTTGTTTGTTTTCGAATGACTGCACTTTAAGTGAAATTCAAGGAGTATGGTGAACTTTGCTCAATACGTCTGTAGAAGTACTTGTCTTTATGTATCACACAAAATAGTAACAACGTACAATAATAATTTTACGGAGATTGATATATTTGGAACCTCAAAATTTAGAAAATCCTACTAATTTTATAAACGCGAAAGTTTGTAAGTATGGATGAATGGATGTTTGTTACCGTTTCACTCCAAAACTACTTAACGGAATTGGCTGAAATTTTGCACCGGGATAGGTTATACGCTGCATTAACACATTGGCTACAAAACATCACCCTTTGACCCACTGGAGCAGAGTAACGCGGGTAAAACCGCTGGGCGCAGCCAGTAAATTATAAATCACATCAAACAGTATATAGAATAAATTATTAATACAAATTACTTAAAAATATATGTTATACACCCATGCTTAGGATTAACAATAGTTACAGCAATTCTACTGCAATACGTAGAAACGAAGTTGACTGTACTTTAATTACTTCGCACCTAGCCCGGTGAAGTAGCAAATGCCTCGTGGCTAACCACGTAAGAAATTCCGAAAAAAAAACTTCGTACCTAGCTAATAAAGTAATTTAAATGTAGGATATATTATATAGTTGTTTGTTTACCAAATAAATAAAAATTATGCCCGGTAAGTAGCAAAAGCCTCAAAGCTAACTACATAAATGACAGAAAAATAAGGTACAACGGTGCCAGGTAAAGTAAGAAAAGCCTACAGCCGTGGTTACTACATATACATACTGAATTGTTGAATGTATGATTCTCACCACAAATACTCAATATTTTATTGCATTTCACAATGTTTTTTACAGGTGTTTTAATATTATAATAATGTGGTACCAATTGTTAACCCTGTCGGTCACAGGAACATAGTTATAAAGTAACACTGTAGGAGAGAGGAGGTCACTTATATACAAGGCACGGCTAATTATTAGTTGCGGATAACATTTATTAATGTTCTAAATTCAAATGCAGACAGCAAATTCTTTATTCATATTAAAATTGTCCAATTCTGGTGAGCTATTCACCAGAATTGGACAATTTTAATCATAAATCAGAAAAGTTCAAATTTAGATTTTTATCACTTTTTTGTTTCTGACGGACGTATGTAGTTAGCCCCGAGGCTTTTTCCACGTCACCGGGCATAAAGGCGAGCAGAGCTCCAAACTAAATAAATGATGTTTATCACTCGGGAGTAAAACTACGATGTCAAATGAGTATAAGTAGCCCTACATTATATTTGCTTTGCATTCGCTACGCATTGTATGGCATACTATAAATAATTATTATTGTATGAATAATGACATAGCTTATAACTTGCAATGCGACGTAACGCAGTGACGCATCTCCCTATTTATTATGTTTACGATTATGCGATTTAACCGTGACTGTGGCTACCCTCCCGTAGCTCAGAGACTTATTGAATATTTGTATTTAATGTGAAAAGCAAAATAATTTGACTGCACTGGGTCGGTCGATACCTGGCTCGTCTGGGTGTGATTTGTGTATTATGTTAGTTATGTGTTTGGAAAATCCATTTTCAATGTTTTTGAATATTTTACAGAAAAGTTAACCATTTACTAATCATACAAAATTGAGATTAATAAAATTCGACCACCGCACCGACAGGACATGAACCTGCATCTTAGGTGCCCCCATGCCTTAACCAATTAGGCTACGGTGGAACCCTACCGGTCATCGAAATGTATCAATCTCTTTTACAACACGTCTCTGAGGGGGACGTTAGTGCCATCTATCGGTAATGATCCGCATTACTTCGACTAATATAACTATTGGTCGAATTTTATTAATCTTAATTTTGAAACAAAATCCTTTTTGTCACCTATTTCTTTTCCTAGTATTGAAGTTTTGTTAAAATAACAAACAATAGGAAACACGACTAAACAATTCTATTTGGTCCGTCAATTTGATTACCATTATTTGTCAAGTATTTTTGTTATATCAAATCAATATTTTGACAAGTACAAGTATATGTAAATACCTAAGAGCTGAATAAATTCATTATTATTTCATTAATAAAAAATTTCGAAGATACAGAGCAACAAAGATCAGGAGAGGGAGGCTTGTGTGTGACGAACTGTGCGAGACGGTGATAAGATCAATTTAAAAAAATGTGAGATTTTAAATCTAAAATATCTCTATTATAACCTTATTTTGGCCTTAGATAGACGGTTTAAAATATTAGAATACATAATAAACGCATTTTTTGTACCAATTTTAGATTTTCATGTTTTACTTAATCGTTTTAAGGTCTGTGGTTTACCACAACTAAAAATTGCATTTTGTTCCTTTTGAATATCACCAACTTCTAGGGATAGGGTAAAAAAAAACATACTCATTTTGATTCACCAACAGAAAAAGGCATTGGAGATATAATAGGAAATTTTGGTGATAGGTATTATTTTTGGTGATACAAGAGGAATACTCCTTTTTTTTCAGTTATCAAAACGTCATTTTAATTTTTTTTCTAAATGGTATTTTATGCTTCTTGTAAATAAGGTTCATATTCAAATATCGTAAGCTATAAACGTACGTACAAGACTGTGCTTTAAAGATTAGTCGTGAATCTCGTCCAATATTTATGTATTAATTAAAACGTTAAGTGTATGATTTATAGCACCTTCAGGTAATGTTTTACTTTTTAATTCCCTTCGGTAGGGGTGCTACTGTGTTGAAAAAAGTAAGCGGAATTTTTTATTCTTAATCCTACCCTAATACAATGTTGACTTATAAAAATGTCAGCAAAATTTTTATAAAGTGTTAAAGAAGATAAAAATGCAGCAAGAAAATGCATTTCTGTACATGTACACACGTATATATTCATATAATGACCACAAAAAGCTTATATAATTGACAATCTATTAGCGTGCTGGATATAATAAACTAACTTTTCGCAGGTGAAACCGATCCCGTGGGAACATCATTGTTAAATATAGCTTATGTTACTCAGGGATAATGTAGCCTTCTTATGGTGAAGGAGTTATCAAAATCTGTTCAGTCGTTTTTGAGTTTATCTTTACAAATATGTATACAAAAAACAAATCCTTGCTCTTTATAAAATAAGTATAGAAGTATAGATTACTTCTTAAAATAGATGATAATCGAATAGACGACAATCTACCACATCATCATCATCATCAGCCCGTACAAAGTCCACTGCTGAACATGGGCCTCCTCCCGAGGGAGGGTATTTGCCATAGTCACCACGCTTGGCAAACGCTGCTGCCCGTTCCTTGATACAATTATTATAGATGATGTTATAACAATCGGGACCAACGGCTTAACGTGCTTTCCGAGGCACGGAGGGTAGTCTAGTAGTAGTAGTCTATCTAGGCTAAAGGTGTATAACAATCTAGAAACTATTTATAGAAACTCAATGACGTATATACTGAATAGTAATTGTATTCATATTATCTATCACTGAAAACAATTAAGCAGATATTAATTAATTTTTGTAATAATTTCAGTTTCTTGGGACAACCCTACTTTTTACTCAAGCTCTGAAAGTAAAGGATCTGTGAAGGATTATTTATGTTTAATATTTTATAACAACGAGTAAATTTGGAGTGTTTTTGTTTAAGGAAAGTTTACGCCGGCCATTGTAATCCTTTGTGCATAATTAATGCCAGGTTTTATTCCAGTATTAACGCACCTTTCTTATTTCCCAAAGGTTATAAAAGTAATACCTTATAATATAATATTATACGGTTAACTAGGAAATCTTAGATTGAAATCTCTAGGAAATACATAGTTTCAAATCGAGGTCTTCAGGTTAAAACTACCCTGGGCCGGATTGCTTATGCGTACCCGGCCCCTGCCAACGGCGGATCGAAAGAGTGTCCGGGGGGTTTTAGTAGTTGTAACGTAGACCCCACTATCACGTTGGGCCACTGTAACGTAGTACGTGTTGGTGTAGCCAACCACGTGTTACATAAATGAAAAAGAGATGAGTTTTACATAAAGAGAGGAAGTAAACACAGATCACTCAGTACACTATAGTTTATTTTAATTATAATTAAAGATTAACAATATTTAGATCAGGGGGCAGGTTCTTAGACTCGGTTTGAGTAGGTGACCAGTAGGTAGTCACAATAAACACTTAGCTTGTTAGGAAGCTGGATGGTAGAAGTCTCGCTGACGCCTTATGTAGATAGTAGCGGCAGCGAGGGAAGCAGGGCTCGTCTCCACGTGTCCAGTCCGGATGGTAGTAGTCGGCTGGTGTAGGGTGTCGACCGCAGCGTAAGTAGTAGTGAGGTAGAAGAGATCGCGGCATCAGTGCGCGCCCTTTTATAGTCCCAGCCACCGGTCGGCGGCAGGGCTACGGGGTAAGGGGTACGGCAACGACGACGCATCGTCACACACCCCCCTCGATAGGCCAGAATTTTCCCTCACGGAAAATTCGCGAAGGCCTGCTGGAGCTGGTCAGCAACTCAAGCAGTAGACAGGCGAAGCTGGTCAGCAGCACAGGCAGCTGGCAGGCGAGCCCTGAAAAAAATAAAAGAAAAGTATATAAAAGTTCAATAACCAAACAAAATACCTAGGAGTATTGTATTAAAAAGATAGGTAGAAATTAAGCGAACCGGACCAAGTAACAAACAGGTGTTCAACAAATAAAATGATTCATCAAACAACATCATGCGATAAGCAATAATGCATATTCACAAAGTTATGCAGGTAAGTTACATAATAATATCTATAAAAAGTAGGCACGTATAAATGTATTATGACCGGCGCGCGACAAGATGCGAGCCGCTGTACAGAACGATTGAGCACCCATGTAGGTAGGTACATACTTAGACGTAAAAGAATAATATAGGAACAGTTTAATAAGTTAGACAGAACTATCGTAGGTAGATACGTAGTTGCGTTGAAAGTTAACATCATTAGTAGATGTAAAAATTAAAATAGAAATCGAAACTGTATACTAGTTTTAATATTAGCCATTTTACCACTGAACCATGGGGTAAATTTTTTTTTTTTTTGTTAGATTTAATTAGCACTTATAAAAGATTAGTATTTATTTCTTCAAATAGTTGTTTTTTTTTTTATTGTTTATAATTAATTTGTTTTATATCTTTTATATGACATTCACCAAGCGGCTTCCCGGACATATCAGATAGTTTATAGATTAAAGGAGACTTTTTTGATACAATTTTACATTTAATAAATTGAAGAGCTAATTTTTTAGAAAAATATTTATTTTTGTCACTTAGATAAAATGTTCGTTTCCATACTATATCACCAACATTATAGTATATATTTAGGCTTGCTTTCTTTTTTGTTTTGTTTCTGTTAGAAGGAAATTTGTTCAATGAGGCAGCCAATAAACCAAAGTTAGGTATAAATCGCCTATACCAAGAAGCAGCGCTAAAGAAACGACGAACCTCCCTTTTATTAGTAGGAGTCGAGTTATTAGCAAAAGAAGATATTTTATCGGGATCGGGGGGTAGACCATCCGCATCCACAATATTATTAGCCGTGGCTCTCGGATTGACCGTTAGGTGATCAAACGAGACCACGTGACCGACGGCGTTGGAGTGTAGCTCCGTAACGCTAGCGTCGTAAGAATTCGGGATTAGAACCGATTCCAATTGCTTGGGAAATAACCCAAAACCTCTCCAAAAATCCATACCAAGAATCAAAGAGTTTTTTATTTCTGGTACAATGTGAGTCACAAGAGAAACTATTTTATTTTGAAACTCAAAAGGAAGTAAGATTGAGCCAAGCGATGAATATTTCTCACCACCGGCAGTAACGAAGTCAAATGGTTGAGAAGGAATTAAGTTATAATTCTTGTTAAGAAAATAAGTATGTGAATTATTACCTAAAATAGTCACACACGAACCAGAGTCTAGGAGACCGACAGCATTTATTCCATTTACCACAACCGGTACATGAGGAATATTTGTAGTATTAACATTTGAATTGCGGATTGAAGAAGTATTTTGAAAAAAAGTTGAAACGTAGTTGAGCCAATTATTCCACTCAGTTTCGTTAGTTTTAGAATTTCTCCAATCCTTGTTTATTAGATTTATAGAAATTATTTTATTATTTTTAATCCGACAGTTAGGACAATCAGAAAAGCGAACACCTTTTAACCCGCATTTGAAGCATATTAGGTAGCGAGGCTGCTTACAAACATTTAAAGAATGCGAATTAGTTCGGCATCTCGGACAGTATTTATTATTATTAGAAGTGTTTACAATAGCATTAATTTTTGGTTCCGAATCTTTTTTTTGATAAGTATTCGTATAAGTTGGTTTTAAATGCTTATTAGTATTAGAAAAAAAATTACCAGTTTTTTTATTAGAATTAGGAATATAATTATTATTTGCATATTTATAAGCGAATTCAGGTGCCAATGTGGCGGCAGTAACCATAGGTGGTTCAGAAAACTCCTTATTGCGACTATAATATTTCTCGAAGTTTCGACAAACATTAATTAAAGTAGAAATATCTTTAATTTCCGACATAAGAAGAGCATTAGTGTAACAAGGCCTGATATTATTTAGTAATATTTCAAGCTTCACACACTCACTGACAGACACGTCAAGACGAGAAAACAATCCTTGCATTTTAGATACATATAATGTTATGTTCTCGTTTGCACCTTGAGAACGACGTCTTATCTCCGACATTAACTTATAGTCGTAGTTATGCGGACTAAAATCACGTTTAAGTGATTGACGCAGTTCACTCCAAGACTTAATATTTTGTTTATTAGAACGATACCAATGTAATGCATCGTCCGAAAATATTTCGAAAGCGAAAGAAATTATTTTATCTTCAGATATACCCCTACCAGACATAAATTCCTCAACCGTCTGTATAAAGGCACGGACACATGTTTTTCCGTTGTATTTGAATTTAGATAATTCGGAAAATAATTTACGATCGTATAGGCATTCAGCGGACAAAGATTCGCGACTGGCGTTGGCATCTGTTTGTTTATCGGCCGAGCTCGGTAGCATAAGGGACTTAAGTGTTGTATAAAGCGAATGGAATTTATTCCAAGAAGTTTCTATTAAATTAAAATCGGCAAGTGCAGTAATATCTATGCGATTTAATCTGTGAAATATATGATGTAGCACTGATTCGGTTCTATTAAAAAGATTTTTATCAAATTTGGTCTTAAGGACCGATAAATTATTAGAAGCACGAAATAAAGAAGCATTAATAGCGGATATATCCTCATTCGGCGATAGATAAGAGGTTAAGATCTCTTCCGAAGGATATCCAGGCGAAAGCTTAGTAATTTGCTTGCGCAATTCCTCCACTGTATCGGACTTATCACCGCCTCTCAGGCAAACCTCGTATTCGAGTTCGGCTTTGTGCAAGCATGAGAATTTAATTTGGTATGACATAGTTAGAAGCGAATAGCGAAAGATATTCTTAAAATAAAGAAATAAGCCAACACAGCAGAGCAATAAGCAATAAATGAAATGAATCAAATAGCTAGAAATGAAATAATTCCGTTCAAAAGGTATACAGAAATAGGCCTATATAGGTAGGTATATAGGTTAGCAGCGTGGTTAGTGGCCACGTCGCGCGCGCGGTTTGTAGTAAACAACATGCGCTTTGCACGTGAGCGTAAGTAGGTACACTTATGGAATGCAGCGTAGTAAGGTGAATAGAATGACAATTAATATTTTAGCACTTAAGTAACAAAAACACTGTACGTACCTTTTGAACGAATTTTCACACAAAAATACACCAAAAATAAAGAAAAATTAGCGGTATCCCTACTCAAACCTTGTCCTGCCTTAGAAAATTGGGCGCCACTGTAACGTAGACCCCACTATCACGTTGGGCCACTGTAACGTAGTACGTGTTGGTGTAGCCAACCACGTGTTACATAAATGAAAAAGAGATGAGTTTTACATAAAGAGAGGAAGTAAACACAGATCACTCAGTACACTATAGTTTATTTTAATTATAATTAAAGATTAACAATATTTAGATCAGGGGGCAGGTTCTTAGACTCGGTTTGAGTAGGTGACCAGTAGGTAGTCACAATAAACACTTAGCTTGTTAGGAAGCTGGATGGTAGAAGTCTCGCTGACGCCTTATGTAGATAGTAGCGGCAGCGAGGGAAGCAGGGCTCGTCTCCACGTGTCCAGTCCGGATGGTAGTAGTCGGCTGGTGTAGGGTGTCGACCGCAGCGTAAGTAGTAGTGAGGTAGAAGAGATCGCGGCATCAGTGCGCGCCCTTTTATAGTCCCAGCCACCGGTCGGCGGCAGGGCTACGGGGTAAGGGGTACGGCAACGACGACGCATCGTCACATAGTGTAGGGTCCTCTCCTCGTGGTATGAGTTTATCATACCACGAGGGGCGACGGGGGAGGGGGCGAGTCCCACATATCCCACCGCTAGCGCGCGAATACGCTGCAGCGGCGGTGGGAATGCGTAAATGCATTAAAAAGGTTAAAAATAACCTAAACCGCACGCATGAGGAGATTAATGAATGTAGAAGAGGTGAAAGTGGTATGTCAAGATCGTAGCAAGTGAAAGTAAGTGGTCTTTGCCTGCCCCTATGAGACAGAGGCGTGAATATATGTATAATAGTTACACATGTATATAACTTACCTGCTCCACAGCTTGCTTCTTTACAGGCCTTATGAACAGACTCAGAGTCGCTCAACGAGCTATAGAAAGGGCTATGGTCGGGGTTTCTATACGAGATCGAATCAGATATGAAGAGATACGTAGAAGAACACGGATTACTGACATATTTCTACGGATTAGTTTGTTGAAGTAGCAATGGGCACGCCATATAGCATGGATAACAGATGACCGTTACTACCGAAAAGTACTCGAATGAACACCGCAGATCGGTAAGTGTAGTGTAAGACGTCCTGAGGTGGACGGATGATCTGGTTATGGCCGCGGGATCACGGTGGAAACGTTTCAGCCCATTTACGTCAAATATAGGCCTCTACTTTAACAGACTTTGGCAGTTTCACGAAATCGCTGCAAGCTTCGTGAGGCGTATTTTAAAAAACATCTTGTTGGATTTCGCCTGATCATGTAGCATTGGCAACCTCCGTAGCGTAGCGGTACTTGGCTCGCTTTAAATCTCGGAGGACGTGGGTTTGATCCCCACGCCGGACAGAAAATCTTTGTGTAAATTCTAAGATTTCTTTCTTGGTCTGGTTTGTTGAGGGACTACCCTCCGTGCCTTGGAAAGTACGTTAAGCCGTTGGGCCCGATTGTTATAACATAATCTATTATAATCGTATATCAAGGAACGAGCAGCAGCGTTTCCTTGTGTGGTACAACATAATACTGCGCTCACTAACCCGCCTGCCAAGCGTGGTGACTATGGCAAATACCCTTCCTTGGGAGGAGACCCATGTTCACCAGTGGATGATGATGATGATGTAGCATTGGCTACCCAATACAAAAGTGAAACATAAAAAGAATATTCAATATTTTCCTGACTCATGTTTAAAGGAACACATTGTCGATTACGTAACAGCTATGTGTATAATCTAGAACGTAGTAACATTCAATATTTTAAAAAGTCGCGAATGATGGATTGCGCTTTGTGCTTGTTACCGCGTTGTGCGATATAGCTGATAAAAACTAGCTTCTGTGATAAATTAGTTTATTGATTATAAGATTTATGGGTGCATGTAGCAATCGTGTTTTGCAGACATTTTTAGCAATTTATTTTGTACAAGCACTAGCTTCCGCGCGCGGTTTCACCCTCGTACATGTTATCCCCGTAAGAACTTCAAAATTATAGCCTATAATAGCCTTCCTCTATAAACAGCCCATTCTCAGCCCATTTCTCGAGAAATGTTAGGAATATCAGGCTAGCCTTAACATTACTCGATAAATGGGCTATCCGTTTAAAAAGGAAGGCTAAAGGAGTTAGTTAGGAGAGTACTATTATATTATTATAAAATATATACAAATTCTAAGGGTTACTTAATTGTGATTAAATTATTTGAGATTTTTAAAGAATAACTCTTCTAACTTGCCGTGCCCGACCGGGTCCATACTTTGTACTGGTTTTGTCTTTTTAACAACTTATTTTACATAATTATGGTGTGCAATAAATAAATTAGAAATATTTTTTAGCATTGATTTTTTTTTAATCGAAACAATATTTCCTGCGATTAGATAAACAAACTGGTAAGCTTTATATATTAGTAAAGATTTGTCCACGACTTCGTCGGCTTGGAAAAGTGATGAAAAACTTTTATACAATTTTTGGTAACCCATTGTAATATCGAATTTCTGCTCCCCGAATCTTAAAACCCCGAAAACGGTTGGTAGAACTTTTAAAAGACAGATGTAATGAATGACAACTTTCTATAATACCGTTTTTAATTTCCCAGATGAATCAATTTACAGGTGCACTAAAACCAAATTTTCAAATAGTATTTTTTTGTTTCCCATATTGTCATAATCCAAATATAGTTATTATTATTATATTACAATTTTTATTCCATATTTCAATTCGTATAAGTATTTTTTTTGGAACGCTTATTATGGTTGGCAGGCGGAATCGCGATGAAAATGAAAATGAAAAATGAAAATGAAAATGAAAACGTTTATTGATAATGTAGACGAATCGATCGTACTTATTATAAGTCAAATACAATGATAATGAAAAAAAAACAATCTTAACTAATAAATTAGTTTACATTTCAACAATAATGTTATTAAATTTATTAATATTGTTATGGCATGTTCGTAATTAATCGCTTATTATAAAATATAATTAAGATCAACCAGCGCGGGCTGGGATCGCGTCTGAAGCATAGAACGCGTCGCGAGCCTCGCCTTGCGATGACGACCGGACCCAATCCTAGCTTCCTACGAGTCTTTCTCAATCTACCTACGGTGTGACACTCGGAGAACAAAAGCCTATAAGAAACTCCGAGATCATTCTTCGCAATAATGTTAACTAACCTTGAACAGATAGATTCTGCCGCCCATCCATCAACTGTACATTAGTCGTCTCTTACCCATGGGAAGGTCATTTTAAAGCCACATGGCAACGGGACTTTGGTGTACCATGGGGAGGTCATCAAAGCTGGAAGCTACTCGGCTTTAGAACCCTAAAAATGAAGAGTATGAACACAAAATATGAAGTATCGGGTTTATGAAATATTCAGATGATCAGTTTGCTTACATAAAGCTAGTACATCAACTTGGTACCTATATAAGATACACACTCGAAGCTATCACTAAGTCACACAAACAAGCGACTGGACGGTGATCCATCATGGTTGCGAATAGAAACATGCTGTAGATACACCGTCTGCTCGATTAATCACTCTGTATACGTATGCATTTAAGGACGGCTATTCATTGTACGATTTTAATGTAGGACGTTTATTTGAAACGCAATTTAAACTTCGATTTATTAAAAAGATGATCGTAATGGTAGATATTTTTTCGAAAGTTGGTATTGTAATAGTCACCACTCACCATACTTGGTAGGCGGGTTCGTGACCGCAGTATTATGTCGTATGAACAAGGCAACGCTGCGGTCTGTAGCCGGGCATAAAATGTATAACAAGCTGTACTAACAGATTGTTTTTTTCCGAAGCTCGGAGAGTAGTCTTTCAACTAATAAGACCTGGAAAAAAATCTTAGAACTTACACAAAGATTTCTTGTCCGGTGTAAGGATTGAACTTAAGACCTCTGAGATTTTGGCTAGAAAATACTGTGGTACCTTTTTTTCGTCCGGGGAATATGCATTTACGCCCTCCCACCGCCGCTGCAGCATATCCGCGCGCTGACGGACATGTGGGACTCCCCTCTCCATAGCGGTGGTATGCTTACTCATACCACGAGGAGAAGACCCTACACCACTAAAACACCCCGGACACTCCTTCGATCCATCGTTGGCGGAGGCCGGGTACGCACGCAATCCGCAATCCGGCCCCCTGATACTGTGGTATCTGCTAAAAAATAATCTAGTGAATATTGAAAGTACTATTATAATTTTTAATGTATTTGAATCCTTCTTCCAATTATATTTATTATAACTTTATATCAAGTTTATAAAAATTAACACTAACGATTACCCGACAAAACGCAGTTATAGTCGCATAATGAATGTCTGACTTTAATTCACATGGAATACAAAATTCGATTAAGGTCGTGTTCGGAGGTTTTTGTGAACTTATGAACAGGAAGGTATGTTTTGTTGTAATGTACCAACGAATTCGCTTTGCAAACAGCGACTCAGTTTGACTCAGTTTTGTGCCATCTGTATTTATGAGATTGTCATTTTGATATTGTTCAGCTAATATTAGCCAAAATTTGAATTTTCAAATGTATTTATTTATTTGGCTCTTCGACAATGAATACTCTGTTACATTAAAAACGGAATTACAATTTGAACTGTAGCATTGGACTCGGACTAATGATCTTGTAGTTGCCGGTTCGATCGCCACCCACTGCACTACCGATGTAAACCCACTCGTACCACAAGCATTTTAGCTTCACACGGGGGGTTAACAAGAATACTAGTAGACTGAAAAAACCGTGCTAGTAATCTTATATATAAAATAAACCTAACGTCTAAATGTGGCTAAGAACGAAAGAAGAGCACTGCACGCACTTTAAAATGAGCGCATACAAAATGTACTTGTATTTATGTACAAGAATGCAACGTTAACTGACCGTAACTACTCCAAGGTTCGGTCCTCCTATACATTTTCGTTACAAGAAATTTTCTGTTGAGAAGAGTTTGTAGTGTTTCACCCGTGCCTCGGAAATTAAATTAAGCTGATTTAAATAAAAACGTTCAGTATCCATCGTATTTGTTTTTTCAAAGACTCATTCACCCATTAAAAACCTTACGCTTTTGACAGAAAGCCCATTACCCTCTGTGATCATCATCAACAGCCCGTTTACGTCCACTGCTGAACATGGGCCTCCTCTTAACAGGCCTAGGCGAGCCAGGATTGTTGAGGGATATTGCCATAATCACCACGCTTGGCAGACGGATTGGTGATCGTAGTAAGATGTAAACCTTGAGCTAATAGATGCTGCTGCCTATTCATCAGCCATATGTCCCTTAGTCGCCTTTTACGACACCCATGGGAGGACATGGGGTGGTCTATTCTAAGCCGGAAAGCCGGATACCCTCTGTGATACTTAACATATTTAACATCATTTATTTAAACACACATAATTAATTTCCACTGCATATTTTAAACACATATTAACCCTCCAAATACCGCTTCTAAAGCGGACACACAGAAAACAGGTCTCACAAACCCGCGCCCAAAATTCACAAAACGAGCAACATTTCACTTCAAAAGCTAAAAGATTTCTTTTCGCGATAACACGTGGAAATGTAAGGAAAACTCACCTGTCTTTATTTATCTGAATATCATAGGTCTGTTTATTTTTTTAGCCATTAGAGTGTGTTGTTAACGCGAGACAGAAATAAACCATCTCAGGGGGTAGGTTCACAAATAAACTGAGTAGAAAGTCTTTTGATCTCGCCCGCCGGAGTAATGAGCTAGCAACAGTGTTTTTCCTGTGAAATATGTGTAGAGTGATCATACTCTCAATTTGGATGCTTGTTTGTTTTAGATTGGGAACGGAGGATTGCTTGGTTTGTATGAGTATGAGGTGAAGTCTAATAGAGTAGGAATGGTAATGATATTGATAAGAGAACTAGAAGTTTGATAAAGAGTTTGTTGAATATGGTTTTAAGCACGTGTCGTCGTGGTTGAGGGGATTTTGAACTGGTTCGAATCTAGTGCTAAAAATATAATATAATCATTATTATTTGTGATCAGGCAAGCAGTTGATTCAACTGGTAAGTGCCTGTATCCTGCTCTACTCCACTAGTTTCTATTGCAATAGTGTGAAGTTAAAAAAAAAGTTTCGATGCTTAAGAGACCTCATTCCTGCTTTGGTAGATACGTATAGCCATTGGAACTGGTTCTTGATTTCAGACAGTTGTTTATTAACGAACGGGTAATGTAATAAATGACCAATAATTTAAAAAAGGCAGTTTTAATATGTATAACTGGTTTTATATATATATTCGTTTTGATAGTTGCAAGAAATGTTTTAGTTTTTTACGGCTTACCAATATGGCCTTTGCTATTCTTATAACAACACTACGAATTTCCTTTATTTATGTCGGTATTAATATAAATAGTAATTTATTAAAAAATGATTAACATAAAGTATAAACAAAAAAACGGAATTCATTACACAACAAAATATATACATTAAATAGTAAATTTTATTTTTTTATGAATCAAAGGGTTTATACTTTGTACTGGTATTATCTTCGTAACACCTGATCTTACATATAGGATGCAATAAATGAATATGAATGAATGAATAAATTCCCATTCTTCGACCAGATCCGAATTCATACCTACATCTCACATTAAAAAGCAATTACAGTCAACAAAACGCAAGTCCGAGCCTTTTTAGACGAGGCCCTTGAGCTTAAGAGGTGCCTTTGAGCCCCGGGCTCTTGGCTCGTTCGGCCTCGGGCCACTCGACTCCTCCTGCACGACTCACTGCACTAACTGTTGCACGACTACTTGTACACAAGTTTTATTTGAAGTTCTAGTCGAGCATTCTTGAGCCTTTCCGTGGATGTAGTTTACGAATGTTTTCAGAATCTTATAGTTCGTTGCTACGGCGTAGCTCGTAGTATCTACAGCGTAGCTAGGACTTGCTACGATTATATTTTGCATTGTGTATTCAATACATTATGCAAAATATAATAATACATTGTATTATATAATAGTGGTCTGTATAATACGAATTAAAAATATAAAGGAATGGTTTTAAAATATTATTATCCCTAAATAATTTGGTATAGGTATTTCCTTTATATTTAAGTAGTCTGCTTTGAAGTAACGTACAAGACATGTCTAGACAGGTCCGTCCGTCCATCTTATACTTACTAATAGTTTAGATAAATAGTCTCTGTAAGACTACAGATCTATATTAATATTTAGTTTTCTAGATAAATACGGATGACTGGTTCAGCTGGCTGTCATTTTTCTTAGTTACGTGAACATTATTGCCTTAAGGCATAATGCCTTTACGATTATGATGCACGTTGTAATATTTTTTTGTAAATTGTATTTTTCATACCAATTAATATTTTGCGTTCTGCACAATCCCAAATAACCACTTCAAATCACAAACATAAATTACCCATTAAAAAATCATTCATATTAAAAAAGCAGTAATGACACAAGCCTTACCCGTCGATACACAGAAATAAACAATAATATGTATGTAATATGCATTAGGGTCGCGTAAAGGCAACTTCTCGAATGGCTGATGATGTAAAATGCATGTAGGGTTCTCACTGCGTTGACGAATGAAACCCCGGTTAATCCCGACTTCACCCGGCCTGGCGTCGAAAAGATTTCCCCGGGGAGGTCGTGTACTAAACCCTTCGTTTGGTGTAAGGGATAAGGTATTGTCTTTTAAGTAATTAACGTGTGGGGTGGGATCCCGTGGGAAAATTGATGATTTAAAACGAAACATGTTTATTGTTAAATTTGCTATTAGTTTTCAATAGAATAATTACATGTAAATGTAGCGGTTTTGGTAAAAGCATGCATAGAATTTTATTTGAATTTGTATTTTTTGTGTTACAAAATCTGACAATTACATTTTACAAAATGAAAATAAACTATCACAGTATGGCTGACCCCACATTGAGCATACGAGCTCCTTGAGTGTATGTCACGTTGACTTAAATGGACGACAAGTACCTACCATTACTACGTGACTGACCACGAAAATTGGAATAGGTAGTAGAAAGTATTTGTATGATAAGAAGATTGTGCGAGAAGAGTGCGCTTAATTATCTAGTATTTAATGTTTGTATTTGATGGATTAATAGTGATATTAATTAAATTTATTGTCATACAAATTATAGAAAAAAAACCTTACATTAAAAAAAAAAATATATAATGTATCTGAGGTAAAATAGTGCGATACTAAAATTTTGTCACATAATAAATAGGTACCATGCCATATATAGGTACCTTTACCTCTATTGAACAATATATTGACTGGGTCTGGACAACGTAGATAGGTAGCGTTTTCCTAACACCGCTACCGCTCAGACCCTGGACCATCGCCTACACAGTCTGGAGTAATATTTTAAGCGGCTTTGGATCATAGGCACAACTTTTTTTTCCAATACTCCATATTGGTTGTGAGACATTAAGTATTTAAATAATACCAGTTTAATTTGCTACCGGTATCTGAGATTTTTATGATATGGATGATTTATATAGCACAAAAGATTATCTGTTTCTACTAGCTGCTTCCCGCGCCTTTGTCCACATAAGACTATTTTTTTATAAGCCCTCTCACAACTAAAGGTCCGCTTAAATAGGTATTAAATCAAACGAACCAACAACCAACCAAGCCTTTTCTTTTGTTGTCCGGGTGCAAATGCATTTACGCATTCCCACCGCCGCTGCAGCGTATTCGCGCGCTGGCGGTGGGATATGTGGGACTCGCCCTCTCCATAGTGTGGTATGCTAACTCATACCACGAGGAGAGGACCCAATACCACTAAAACCCTCCGGACACTCCTTCGATCCGCCGTTGGCGGGGGCACGAATAAGCAATCCGGCCCAAACCAACCACGCCTGCCAAGCGTGGTGAATATGGCAAATACCTTCCCCGGGAGGAGGCCCATGTTTAGCAGTGGACGTTATACGGACTGATGGTGATGATGATTTTTTTTTAATGTTTTTGTTATTAGTTCCCTATATACATCCAGTAGCTTCTCGCGCGCGGTTTCATCGGCGTAACTTCCTCTAAAGTTCCGTCACAATCAACAGGAGCACACCCGACATACCAAACAAAATTTTACACACATACATAAAATTCATATTATTTATTTAAGTCCTTTTATTTTTCCACTTAACGTATATAGGGTGACTGGTAATTAGTGACCGATACCTAAACACATGATTGTGCTCATGATAACAAACAACTTTTACTATGGCACAAAAAATCAGCTGTTCCATACATTCATGTTCACATAACTCGTCAACATGGTATGGAACAGCTGATTTTTTTTTCGCGATTTCAGGTTTGGTGCCATAGTAATAGGTATATAATTATATTATATTAATAACTAGATTTTGCGGGTCCGCTCGTATTAAAGCCTAGGTCCCTATATTACTTCTAATACCTCCAAGAATATGTGTACAAAGTTTCATCATAACCGGTTAAGTAGTTTTCGCGTGAAAACGTAACAAACAAACTTACATTTATATATAAAATATTTGTAGGCAAGTAGAGATAAGAATATCAACAAGATAATTTTACCTGCTTAGCGTAGCGGTATTTGGTTCGATTTAAAAATCTCGGAGGTAGTGGGTTCGATCCCCACGCCAGACAAGAAATCTTTGTCTAAAATTTCTTGTCAGGTCCGGTTAGTTGAGCGACTACCCTCCGTGCCTCGGAAAGTACGTTAAGCCGTCCCAATTGTTATAACATCATCTATAATAGTCATATATCAAGGAACGGGCAGCAGCGTTTCCTTGTATGGTACAACATATTACTGCGGTCACCAACCCGCCTGCCAAGCGTGTTGGCTATGGCAAATACCCTCCCGGGAGAAGGCCCATGTTCAGCAGTGGACGTTATACGGGCTGATGATGATGAGTACACATAAATCGTTGGCATAAGTGATATAAATTTTGTAAAATTCTTCTATTTTTCCACTTACGAGTAGGTATAGATTTATAATCCTTACTAATGTGAAAGTAACTCTGTCTGTCTGTCTGTCTGTCTGTTACGCAATCACGCCTTAACTACTGAAGCGATTTAAATGAAATTTGGTACAGATATAGTCTAGAGCCTGAGAAAGAACATAGGCTATATTTTATTATGAATTTCCCACGGGAACGGGAGTTACGCGGGTGAAACCGCGTGCGGGAAGCTAGTATCAATATAAAACCTTCACCTGTGCCTGATAATTATAATAGGTATGTGAAGAAGGTACCAAGATGTTCATATGAAAATTTCCCCTCGAAATAAATGAAGACACAACACTAATCCATCCATAAGATGTGTCTTTATGTACGAGAAAAGCAAAAACTCCAATTTACCAAGAAAGATACCAGTTAATGATTATGATGTCCCACATGAATGTAATGTTTCACTCGATTTACTAAATGAGCTGTCGTTAGGTTTCATTCTTCCGGGGATAGGAGAACGTGACGTCATGACACTGCCATTATGGGGAAAACAATTCTACATGCGAATGCACAAATAAATAAATGGAATAAAAAAAACTCATTTTGACTCTCCTTCGTGGTAAGAATGGGTAAAATTGTTTGTTTATTAAATGTTAAAGGTTCTATGGATGTATGCAATGATGCTGAGGTAGATAAGTTTTTTTTTTGGATGGACATACTTAGACACGAGGCTTTTGCTACTTCACCGGGCATAAAGGCGAGCAGAGCTCCAGCCTGAATAAATGGTTTAAAAACTACAAACTAAGCAACCTGCGCAAGAGGGCGCCCCTTGTGGGGCTTGGACCTCGGCTCAGTGTGGCATTATGACTTTTAGTATTTTAGGGGAGTTTTGTGCAACTGTCGCTCTACTTTAAAGTTCGCGGGCCTCTCGGACTTCGGTTCTACGAGGGCATCGGATGGTTCTTTGCATACTAAGGGTCAGGAGGACGAGGGGGGAGGTAGATACGTCATGCTCCTGTTTTGTTAAGACAAAATGTATGCCTAGAGAGTAAATAGGACAGCATGAAAATTAGCATGTGCAAAACGAGACAGACATGCTTGAGTGTGCCAATTGGCTTAGTTTCATGGTGCCATCTTTCAAGCACTACTACTAGGTGCTTTATCTACCTTTTTTTTACTATAACATCATTGGATGTATGGATGTGTGGATGTGTGGATGGTAGATATTTGTTGCAACTTCGAGCAAAATCTATAAAACTATGAATGGCGTGATTTTTGCGTTGTTAACTTAACTTCATACTTAGCAATATGATTAATTTGAAGTAGTATAAACGATATTTATTCAGCACGTAGATATTTACATACACTTGTACTTGTAAATCAGTTTCAATAGTAATTGTACTATTGATCGACCTACGTAGGTATACAATACTTTTTTACGAGCATTAAAAATAAAGAATTAAAATAACGTCAAACCTACATATTATTATAACCTAAATTTTATCTTGCATCACAAAGCGCTAGAGCTGTTTTTGTCGTGTCCGTTTATCATAGCTATTCCCTTGACAGAAGTATGTAGGATTTTTGTAAAATTGACTGATTTTAATTTTATGTTTATCGAAACATAAAATTAAAATCAGTCAATTTGGCAATAGCATTACTATCGAGTAATGCTATTGCCAAATCATCTAGTCAATCAAAAAAAAAAAAAACACGGTGTATAACAATCATACTTTTACTAAATATTACTTAAATGATGTTATTAGATAGTATTTTGTTTTAAATTAAAGCACATAAAATACTTTATAAGTTATTTATGATACGTTCCCAGAATGATGGCAGGAATGCCCCGTTGAATGACTCGGGGAACGTGTCGAACTAAACAGAGCCGTTCCGTAGTTTTAAAGATCTAAGCATACATACACAGACGACGTAAGCGACTTTTTTTATATTACGTAGTGATTTGGCTCCCGGTCCCCACGGTCCCAATATTTCAACGCCAAGAGGCACAAAAACATGGCAAAGGGCCTTGAGCGCCATCACTAAATTGATCGATTATTTTGATTTTAGAAACGAATTTATTTAACAAATATATATTTTATTACTTCTTGACAACCTCCGGTATTTGGCTCGATTGAAGTCTCGGAGGTCATGGGTTCGATCCCCACGCCGGACAAGAACTCTTTGTGTAAAAGATTTCTTTCCGGGTCTGGTTGGTTGAGTTCGTGCCTCGGAAAGCACGTTAAGCCGTTGGTCCCGATTATTATAACATTATCTATAATAATCGTATATCAAGGAACGGGCAGCAGAGTTTCCTTGTGTGGAACAACATAATACTGCGGTCACCAACCTCCCTCGGGAGGAGGCCTATGTTCAGCAGTGGACGTTCTACGGGCCTTTGATGATGATATTCTTTTACTTCTTGTCTTATGTAACGGAAGTCTAAAGATATTTTTGTTAAATAAATGAGTTTCCAAATTCTTATAACAATAGATAATCCTGACAAACCCAACTTGTGCAATCAAATAAGCACGCAGTCCCTACGGTGCCCCAAAATGTCTACATGGAGCGTTAATTATGTTAAAGTAAATCACGTGAAGACATATTGCTAAGTATTGTAAGAGGCCACTAAGAGCGCGGTGATTTCTTAGATATTAAAATTATTAGACGGGTGGACTATATATTATACAGGGTTATTTTTAAAATACCAATAACCTTTAAGAGGGTGAAAGTACTGATGATTGTAAACAACTTTTACTATGGGACCAACCCTGAAATCGCGAAAAAAAAATCAGCTGTTCCATACATTTATGTTTACTTACCTCGACAAAATGTATGGAATAGCTGATTTTATTAAAAGTTGTTCATAATCATGAGTATTTCTATTCCCCAAAAGGTTGTTGGTGTTTTAAAAATAACCCTGTATACTAGCGACCCGCCCCGGCTTCGCACGGGTTCAATGCTGATGTATCATACATATAGCCTTATTCTTGAATGACTCTATCTTTTAAAAAAAACCGCATCATAATATGTTGCGTAGTTTTAAAGATCTAAGCATACATAGGGACGGACAGACAGCGGCAAGCGACTTTGTTTTATACTATGTAGTGATATAGAAAGCGGCCGTAGCCCCAATGGCTAGGGGCGTTTGACTTGTGATCTTGCGGTCGCCGGTTCGATCCGCGCCCATTGCACTACCGACGTGAACCCACTTGTAACACAAGCATTTAAGCTTAACACGAGGGGTTAACAAGAATACTAGTAGACTCTGCTTATAATCTTTACTACATATTATAAAATAAAGTCGCTTGCCGCCGTCTGTCCATCCCTATGTATCATCATCAGCCCGTATAACGTCCACGGCTGAACATGGGCCTCCTCCCGAGGGAAGGTATTGCCGCAGCATTATGTTGTAACACACAAGGAAACGCTGCTGCCCGTTCCTTGATATACGAAAAGATAAAGATTTCTTGACCGGTGTGGGGATCGAACCTACGACCTCCAAGATTTAAAGCGAGCCAATTACCGCTACGCTACGGAGGTTGTCACACCTATGTATGCTTAGATCTTTAAAACTACGCAACAGATTTTGAAGCGGTTTTTTTAATAGACAGAGTGATTCTAGAGGAAGGTTAAATGTATGATTTATTGTACCCATATTTTGCAAATAAAAATTGGATTGTTTACCTATACAATTGCAGGTTTGCGAAGTGCTTGAAAGATGTGAAGCTCACACTTTTCAGAGTATATTATACCTCGTTCTAAAGATGCGCCATATCGGCCAGACATATCCAAAAACCTAGATATTGGTGTCAACCATAAATAGTTGTTCTGAGTCTGGGTGTAGTTTGTGTTCGTGAATTATATGTTAGTTAAGTCCCCCGCGACACAGGTAATTATTTCCCTGGGGGAGTTGTCTTTTTAAAAATAAAATACTACTAATATTATAAACGCAAAAGTTTCTAAGTATGGATGGATGGATGTTTGTTACTCTTTCACGCCAAAACTACTGAACGGAATTGGCTGAAATTTTGCACGGGGATAGATTATACGCTGGATTAATATACAGGCTTCAAAACATCACGCTCAGTCCCACTGGAGCAGAATAACGCGGGTAAAACTGCGGGGCCCAGCTAGTAAATAATAATTAAACCAAACCTAACCCCTAAAATCTATAATGCTAGGCTACATCTTTATACTAATATATAGAGCTGAAGTGTTTGTTTTTATGAATCTCAGTAACTACTGGTCTGATTATAAAAATATTTTTGTGTTAAATAGCCCATTTGTCGAGGAAGGCCATATTTTATTATGAAGTTCTTATACGGGCATGGGAGCTACAAGTATGAAACCGCGCACCGGTAGCTAGTGAAATAATGAATTTATTCTGCACTTAGGTATTTACATGGTCGTGGTCGCTTACTGTGTGTCTCATAATAAAGCTCAATGTCTCTGCGAGCTATGGAAAGAGCTATTCTCGGCGTTTCCCTGCGTGATCGAATCAGAAATGAAGAGATCCGCAGGAGAACGAAGGTCGCTGACATAGCTCAACGGATTATCAGGCTGAAGTGGCAATGGGCAGGACACATAGCTCGAAGAACTGACGGCCGATGGAGCAGAAAGGTTCTCGAGTTGAGACCACGAACTGGCAAGCGCAGCGTAGGACGACCGCCTGCACGATGGACCGACGACCTCATAAAGGTTGCAGGGAGTCAGTGGTTGCAGGCCGCTAGCGATCGTTCCCGCTGAAAATCGATGGGGGAGGCTTATGTTCAGCAGTGGGTTACAACAGGCTGATGATGATGATGATGATTTACATATACTTGTACTTGTCAGAATCACAATGTAAAAAAAAACTATAATTAATAGGTTATTATTAAAGTATTTATATAACTGTCTTAATCGCATGTCTTAAAGCCATACCCTCAGGGAATTCGCAGTGGCGCGCGGAACGCAACGGATCCCTGATTTATGTGGAACCCATATAAATGCAATCTGCTTAATTGCCGCCTGCTACAAGCGATAAGCTATCGTCATGTCGATAGTTTTAATTCTTTCTCCACTAGCACTGAGAATTCTAAGTAGTCTGGTTTTATCTGATTTCGGAAGTAAAAATAAAACGATTGTAGTCGAAGTCTTAATATTATTTATATCTAATATATAATAATATGCCGTGTGGTTTCCGGCTTAGAATAGACCACCCCATGTCTTCCCATGGGTGTCGTAAAAGGCGATTAAGGGACATATGGCTGATGGATGGGCAGCAGCATCTATTAGCTCAAGGTTTACATCTTACTGCGATCACCAATCCGTCTGCCAAGCGTGGTGATTATGGCAATATCCCTCTACGATCCTGGCTTGCCAAGGTCTGGTAAGAGGAGGCCCATGTTCAGCAGTGGACGTAAATGGGCTGTTGATGATGTTGATGATGATATAATAATAAGACTTTAGTATAGAAATAATTTTATAGTATAAAGTATATCACATTTAATCACTACATAGTATAAAACAAGGTCGCTTCCCTGCCTGTCCGTCCCTATGTATCCTTAGGTCTTGTAAACTACGAAACAGATTTTGATGCCTTTTTTTTAATAGACAGCGATTCTAGAGGAAGGTTTATATGTATGATACATCAGCATTGCACCCATGCGAAGCCGGGGCGGGTCGCTAGTATATAATATAATAAGATTTTATTATATAAATCATTGAATAGTGTAAAGTATATCACATTTAATAGTGTGTATAGTTTTGATCGACTCACAACAAAATAAAAGGAAAGAAAGAGGATATAAAGGAACAATCATCATCAGCCCGTACAACGTCCACTGCTGAACATGGGCCTCCTCCCGAGGGATGGTTTCTGCCATAGTCACCACGCTCGGAAGGTGGGTTAGTGACCGCAGTATGATGCCCGTTCCCTGGTATACGATTGTTATAGATTATTGTTTAACAATTGAGACCAAGCGGCTTAACGTGCTTTCCGAGGCACGGAGGGTAGTCCATCAACCATCCAGACGCGGAAAGAAATCTTAGAATTTACACAAAAAAATATTTTTCAGTGTGGGGATCGAACCCACGACCTCCGAGATTAACAGCTATGTAAATACAAACCTTCAATTTTCCACTCATCTCTTCTAACCATGTTACCTTTTTTATCTCGAAAAATGTTGAAAAACAATGTTTAACACCTTAACTCGTCAGTATACAAATATTTTTAGCATTCCAATCAGTCCCCCTGTAGGTATGTCAAAACAAAATGTTTTTTTTTCTGCAAACTCAAAAACCATCTCGTGTGCCCTCAGGTTTTACTTCAAGTACAAATTAAAAATGCTTTTCAGGGGTGTATTCCGGTGTCGCATGTTTTTCAGCGAGAGTTTCACACTTTTCAAACACCCCTAAAATACTAAAAGTCATAATCTCTCAATCTCATCGCCAGTGACCGCTCAGAGCCGAGGTCCAAACCCACAGGGGGCGCCCTCTTGCGCAGGTTGCTTAGTTTGTAGTTTTTAAACCATTTATCTAGGCTGGAGCTCTGCTCGCTTTTATGATTTGAAGTAGCAAAAGCCTCAGGGCTAACTACATAGGTCCGTACGAAAAAAAAAAGTACTCTAAAATATAAAACGGCCGTGTAGCTAACACGACACTTCATATTAAAAAAAATGCATAATGTCGTTGATGAAATATATTATTAAAAAACGAAAAATCGGGACCAACAACTTAGCATGCTTTCCGGGGCCGGAGGGTAGTCTCGCAACCCACCAGACCCGGAAAAAGATTTTACACAAAGATTTCTTGTTCGTCGTGGGGATCGAACCCACGACCTCCGATACTTAAAGCAAGATTTAGACCGCTAAGATACAGAGGCTGCCATTCATTACACATGAGATTTCAAATATTCTGTCTTTAAATTGTAAATATCAAATATTTCTACTAAAATCATACCAACAGCTAAATATCGCACACGTTGCAGAATAGCCACCCCAAACCCCCGGGTAACTTACACCCTTCATTAATGAACGAGAGATTCTTTTTCGATTTTCGTCTAAAACAAAAGGGTATATTTTTGGCAGACGGCAGGTAGTCGGGGTTATACGTATGATAGCTGGCTATGATAATAACGAATGTTTTTATAATAAAGTGCAGTACTAGGTATTTTGTTAGGTATTTCAAAATTGTGTGTAGCTAATAGCATTCTGCCTGCGGGTGGCGGCCTAACGAATGTTTTTTATTTATTTTAATAGTTAAGTGAAAATACGATGGTGTGTTCTTTATTATTTTTCGTGTTTCTATATTTGCAATAAACACTAATCATCATCAACAGCCCGTTTACGTCCACTGCTGAACATGGGCCTCCTCTTAACAGACCTAGGCAAGCCAGGATCGTAGAGGGATATTGCCATAATCACCACGCTTGGCAGACGGATTGGTGATTGCAGTAAGATGTAAACCTTGAGCTAATAGATGCTGCTGCCCATCCATCAGCCATATGTCGCCTTTTTTTGTTATTTTCTTTATTGCGTTTGACCCTAGTCTTGCCTGATGGTAAGCACAGACAGGGTCCTAGATGGAACACGCAATTCAAGTAGACACCCTTTCGGGCTCTGGCTCTCACATACTCACTACGAAACACAGTAAAACTGTTTGGCGCAGGCCTTACATGTGAGGGTGGTTGCTAGCCAGGCGGATAATTAAATCCTACCATCAAGCGTGCTGGGTTTTGTCGACTTTTACGCCACGCGTTTTTTCTCAACGTGCGGGGAGGAAGTATTTTATTCTTAGCCGTCCTTCCACGGACAAAAACGACACCCATGGGAAGTCATGGGGTGGTCTATTCTAAGCCGGAGACCACACGGCACTAATGAATAATATATATTTCGACCATAAACACTAATGAATAATATATATTTTAATACATATTTAGACTTTACATATTTTGCTATTTGGAAAAAACCACGTGGATTTTTCCACGTAACACTTTTTATTAAAAAACCCCATATTTCACGGAATAAATTGAACTTTTGCATTCGGTAATGCTTAGAAGTTGCACCTTGAATAGTCGCCTTGAGACTCTGATTAAAAAAGTTAGGAGGTCGCAGTGGCACCAGTTTGCCAAGGTCGAAGGATTAGATACTTGCACAACTATATTATGCTTGACGTAATACGAATATGTAACTACTACTGCCGGCGCGTGATTTCACCCATGTCATTGACCACTAATATAATATATATCGACCAGTAATATTATATATCACTACATGGTATAAAACAAAGTCGCTTTCTCTTTCCCTATATCCCTATATCCCTATGTCCCTATGTATGCTTTAATCTTTAAAACTACACAACGGATTTTGATGCGGTTTTTTTTAATAGATAGAGGGATTCAAGAGGAAGGTTTATATGTATCAGCATTGTACCCGTGCGAAGCTGGGGCGGGTCGCTACTATATAATATAATAGTATAAGAGAATTGTCTTTAAATAAGTTTAAAATGACTAAAGCCAAATTGTGCAGCAGGCCTTACACATCTATTTCATATACATATCACACCCTATTTTTTCAAGACGGTAAACAAAGACATCCAGTATATGTAGAAAGGTAGATGGAAATGGAAGAAAGATTGCCAAATTTGCGAGACGATTAAGTAATTAAGATATATTTACCTTCACTTCAGCAGTCCGTCTATGCCTGCTGCTGAACATGGGCCTCTAAACAGACCTTGGCTAACCGAGATCGTTGATATTGCCATAATGACCACGCAGGAGTATGTCCTTTAGTCGCCATGACACTTATCATCATCATCATCATCGTCAGCCCGTATATTGTCCACTGCTGAACATGGGCCTCCTACCGGGGGAGGGTATTTGCCATAGTCACCACGCTTGGCAGGCGGATTGGTGACCGCAGTATTATGTGGTTCCATACAAGGAAACGCTGCTGCCCGTTCCTTGGTAAACCTTTATTATAGATGATGTTATAACAATCGGGACCAACGGCTTAACGTGCTTTCCGAGGCACGGAGGGTAATCCCTCAACCAACCAGACCCGGAAAGAAATCTTAGAATTTACACAAAGATTTCCTGTCCGGCGTGGGGATTCTCCGAGATTTAAAGCGAGCCAAATACCGCTACGCTACGGAGGTTGAAGCGATTTAAGTAAAATGACTTTACTGAAATCCATGGTCACATTTCTAAAACCACTCGACTCTTGATGCATTTCACCATAACCCGACCATAACAAACAAATAAAACCCTCTCTTTATCTAACGCTGACAATTTTAAACCAGTTCGAATATTTAGTGCTTTGAAAACCTCGATTTTGACTATAAACTACTTTAAGGATCTCCCACAATGTCCGTGGAACGTAGTGAAAACAGTAAAGCTACGAATGCTATAATAATAAATGAAAAATCGCACACTTAACGACTGGAATGGATGAACTCATAGCAATGTAGTATTAGTAGGAACCAAGGTAACTGACATAGTAAGGAAGATTAGTAAGTTTACATAGTAGTGTCATTGCATCTAAATCTAATTTTAGCCCCAACACAAGTATTGTTAATAACTTAACGGGGCTGCCTCATGCTATACGTATTGTTACGATTTTGGAATAATAAACATTTTTTATTTTTTTTAATTTAATTTAATTTAATTAACAACTTTTGAGAGTGAAATAACTGTTAAATTCAAATTGTTATTGTAATGTTTTGCTATTATTAATGTAGCTTCGTGCTGAACACAACCTTGTACTAAAGTGTGGTACATGTAATGATAAAACAATAATTTGTTTTCCATAAAAATAAAAAGTTTTTATTCACGAAAACCTATTATAGACTAGTCAACAAGTGCCTTTTTGGTCAACTTTTTTTAGCAGTCTCCGAAAATTATGATTGAGGTGTCATTTGATTCGGAATGGCATCTAGATGATTTTTGAAAAAAATGAAGTTCCTCTTGCAAAAATTGCAAAGTTATTAACAATTAACTAAAAAAAAGGGGGTTTAGTTTTTTTGCAAATATCTCAAAAACTAATAAAGATTTTTCAAATTTGAAAAAAGATTCAAAAAGAGGAAGAAATTTCCTAAAAAAAGTCTTGACTCACGGAATTGTAGGACCAATATTTCTAATTTTCCCAAAGGGTTGAAAATACGCCCGAAAACGGGTACTCCGGCTTGCGCAAGCCACGCCCCCTTCGGACCTTTAATGAATAAATAATATTTAAACATTACATTAATTTCATATTTAAACTTATTAAATATGAAATTAATGTAGCTTCATGCTGAACACAACCTTGTACTAAAGTGTGGTACATATAATGATAAAAAAATATGTTGTTTTCCATAAATAAAAAAAGTTTTTATTCACGTAAACCTATTACAGGTATTTGTAAATAGTCCAAACATATTTTGGTTTTTAAATTTACTATGTTAAATTACTTAATTTTAATTGATTATAATAGTTTATACAGGGTTGATACGACAGAGGGGCTTTCCTTTAAACTACCCATACTAGGTACCATTTCCAAGCTCTGTACCAAAAATCAATTAAATAGGAGCATTAGTTTAGTCACAAATGATTTGTTAAGTTTTTACGCCGTTTGAACACGATGTATCTTTCCTTACGATGCGTTGTTGCCGCTCTGACGCAAATCATTGCAAAACATCCCGCAACGGCGCGCGCGCGACTTTGCCGCTTTGCTAGGTCAGTGAAATTTATTTACAAAGGGTGGTTACGTTTTACTCTGATTTGTAAGCTATTTAGTTTGTTTGAAAGAAAAAAAATCTCAATTTGGTTGCTTTTTATTTTTATACCGTATCGGATTAATAAAATTGCGATCATGATTGTGGTCGCCGGTTCCATCCCATTTATTGCACTACCGACGTGAACCTAGTCGTTATTAAACGATTTAGCTTAGCACGAGGGGTTAATAAGAATGCTAGTAAAAACAAGTAGGTAGGGTCGGCATGCATTGCTTGGAAATGATTTCGTATGACAACTGCCTTCATTAGATTATATCTAGCTATCGTGACCGTTACAATATAATTATAAGTTATTGAGAACTGATAGCTAAAATAAAAATATTATTGATTGCAAAAACATTTAATTTGAAAAGTCTTTATTAAACGTTCAAATAATCATTTAATTTTAAGACTATTATAATTGCAATCTAGGTAACATGTAGATGAAAAACTAGGATTTTGGATTTTCCTAGTCGAATTTGAATGTATAAGGCTATTTTCGTTATCACAAAAATAAAAATAGTTTTACTAAAAACGAATTTGTATTATGCAACTATTATTTTTATGCTGTGGTTTATAACAATCTATTGATTTCCCATTTTTTTATGTCTTTATTTAGGTTATATCTTGAGCATCGCCGACATATCGCAGTAGCCGACATTACTTAGCTAAGCTGAAATTTATATTTTGTATCTCAATTCTTTGTATAATAGAAGTAATAATATTGTACAGACGAAGACTTCGATTGATTTTTTTTTATTGATTATGCCCCGCAATTACTGAACTGATTTCAAAAAATCTTACACCAGTAGAAGGCTTCGTTATTCAAGAGTAACATAGGCTATACTTAAATATTTACTAATATTATAAAGAAAGAGTTTGTTTGTTCGTTTGCTTGAACGCGATAGTCTCAGGAATTAATAGTCCAATTTGGAGAAAAAAAATCAATTTTACATAACCCAAACTAACAAAACGGGTTACTGTTTTACCCAGTGTTAAATACAAAACAACACACAAATACAAAATCCATATTATATCATAAGCACACACGTGTATAAAAAATACACAAACAAATAAACATACTTAACTTAAACCGATACAATCTCAAACAAAAAATAACTGTAAATGGCTATTAAAACAAGACTATATCAACAGAAAATCTTACTTACACTCTTTAAAACATAATAATATATTGACACATATACCTACGCAATCACTCACAAAAACTCTCTCAATCCCACACACACACACACAAGCGCATACACTACCACTACTTTTCAATATTCTGCCTAGAAATACTCTACATGTTATATTCAATGTATAGTACCGACACAGTCTTACTCACTTCTAAGTGTTGGTATAACTATTATAATAAATAATATAGCTGACATCTATCACTTATGATACAGGTCTAACCTAGTTTAAGGGATAGTATTACACTAAACTGTGCCTCTAACTTATAGTCATGAATAATTTTAAGGATTTGCTGTAAACGTATTCTATGCACAATGTAAATTATTTACGAGAATAAACATTATTATTATTATTTATTGAGGGAGGCTACATATTATTATACACTATTAACACCAGTAGGATCACCAATGAAGAATGTTTTAATAGTACATTACGATATTAGTGCGTTATGATAGTTATAACATGCGAGGCGGAATTTCAGCCCGAGCCGAAGTCGAGGGCGTATTTGAGCCGAGCATGTTATAACCAATACGCACGTATATCGTACGACGTTTTTTAACACATTTGCGAGGAAACAGAAAAAAAAAACATTTTTCACAATACAAGTACAAAGAAAAGAAAATTTGAGAAAAATGGCGCGAGGATTATTTTCTGCCGTAGCTGCGTGAAAATGTTGGCAAAGACGTTAGAGCATGCAGCCAAGTTTTTAAATTACCGAATAAACTGATTTTTTTTTATTTTAAATAAACTGAATCTGTGAATGCACCCTGTTGCTTTCCCGCCATTATAACAGCGCGCTAGCGCTGCCTACTGACTGGCGCCGCGCGGCGATTAGTTCGAAATTTGAATAGCAACAGCGCGCGAAATGGCAAATAATACTGTTATGGAATTTGTATGGACTATAACTTAACTATTTGCTTTGGTAACACACGCGTTTTTTATGACCCGCTTTACATATTTAAAACCGGTGGAATTACATCAGCTTTACGAGCAACGGTGTTATAAATCGGTGTAACTATTCCGCGCAGACGAATTCGCACGTCTAAACTTGTATTGAATATGCGTATTTGTGTAAATAATATCTATGTACGTAAGCATATAAACGATCCACGTGGAACATTATCATGATAGAATACTACTTGGCAAGGAAACGAAAGCGGGCATTTATACAACACAACATTCAAATATAATGCAGTGTAAGATTTACTTCATTTGAAGCAGGAATTTAACGTAGGTATCTAAGCCACCAAGCTAAGTTCAGAATTGTTAAAGGTAAACGTACATTGTACTGTAACATATTGGTTTTGATATCATCATCAACAGCCCGTTTACGTCCACTGCTGAACATAGGCCTCCTCTTAACAGACCTTGGCAAGCCAGGATCGAAGAGGGATATTGCCATAATCACCACGCTTGGCAGACGGATTGGTGATCGCAGTAAGATGTATACCTTGAGCTAATAGATGCTGCTGCCCATCCATCAGCCATATGTCACTTAGTCGCCTTTTACGACACCCATGGGAAGACATGGGGTGGTCTATTCTAAGCCGGAAACCACACGGCTACGGTTTTGATATACATACTAAGAGATGGTTGTGATATACCTCTAAAGCAGTGATCGGCAACCTTTTGGCAGGCAAAAGGGCGCTATTACCACGTTGCACAGGTAGTAACAGGCCATGGCTGCTTCGGCCACTACCTGTGCAACGTGGCGCAGAGAGAGCCGGACACTCGCTGTCACCACTGTGACTGTGCCGACGATACGGCGCAGCACACGGTGGTGGAGTGTCCGGCGTGGGCCAACGAGCGGGAGGAGCTCGTTGGCGTGGTGGGAGACGACCTCTCGCTGCCGACCATCATTTCGAAGATGGTTCAAAGCGAGAGGTCGTGGGAGGCGGTTGCCTCCTTCTGTAGACAAGTTATGTCACAGAAGGAGGCCGCGGAGCGGGAGAGGGAAGTAGATCCCTCTGCCCACCCGCTTCGCAGACGGCGTGTTGGCCGTCGGCGGCGGGCCGAAACCCGCCGCCTACCGCCCTAGGCTCGGCCTTGGGGAGTGGGGAACATGGGCCCCGCTCCCTTCGAGGCTGACCCATGAGGAGTAGGGACGCCTCTACACTCCGGGCGTCCCTATAATTGGGCAAATGGGCCACTGTAAGTGTGGCCCTGGAGATCCCGCGGTACCATATTGGCCGCGGGTGCCGTCGGGGGGCCGGATTGCTCATGCGTACCCGACCCCCGCCAACGGCGGATCGAAGGAGTGTCCGGGAGGTTTTAGTGGTGTAGGGTCCTCTTCTCGTGGTATGACTTTAGCATACCACGCTATGGAGAGGGCGAGTCCCACATATCCCACCGCCAGCGCGCAAATACGCTGCAACGGTGGTGGGAATGCGTCAATGCATTTCCCCCCGGACAACAAAAAAAAAAAAAAAAAAAAAAGGCAAAAGGGCGCTACCCGCGCGCGGTTTCACCCGCGTAACTCCCGCTCCCGTGGGAACTTCATAATTAAATATAGCCTATGTCACTCAGGGTGAATGTAGCTATCTAATGGTGAAAGAATTTTTGAATTCATTAATACACACACACACAAAAATACAAATCTTTCCTCTTTATAAGATGAGTACCCGCCTACTATAGGCGGGTGCACTTGTCATATTTATCTTAGATTAAACCTGATACTGTATAGGTCATATCCCATAGAAAAAAATAAAATCTCATCCCCATTTGTTAGTTTGCGGGCAGAGCGAAGCGCTTTCTTAAGGCTGGATCCATACTATACGGTCAATATCGTTCATGCATGTATTTTGATATTTATATGTAACTTATTTTTACAAAACATTCACGGGCAAGTAAGGGGTCCGCGGACCACTCATGGCCCACGGGCCGCATATTGCCGACCGCTGCTCTAAAGATTTTAAAATATAGCTTTAGCAGTGTTTCTAGGTATTGTTCGGTGAAGTAGCAAAGTCTTGAGGGTTCTGGGAAATTTGTAGGTATTGTTTTTACATTATTATAAAACAAAGTTCTCCGATTCGCCTGTCTGTTTGTTTGCGATAATCTCAAAGAACTGATTAGATTTTCGGGCAGTTTTCACCAATAATATTATTTACATAACACCTTGAAATGTTATATCTAAACCAGGGTATAGGTTACTGTTGTACTAATTAATTACTAATGAATTTTGGAGTAGTAGCGTGCTACTAAAACTGCAAAAACCATCCCACTGCTAAGATCATTAACTCGTATAACTTCGTTGCCATAGTCACCACGCTTAGCAGGCTGGATGGTGACCGCAGTACCATGTACCTTCAATATATACAATATACTATGCACAGGTTGACATAAATGATGGTATAACAATCGGAACCAACGGCTTAACGTACTTTCCGAGACACTAAGTTGTAGAGCTGAAATGAAATAAAAAAAATTAAATTCAAATTCACAATTCATTTATTCCGAAAAATGGTTACATTTGTTTGGAATCGTCATATTTTTTTCCCCTACCGAGCAGTGCGTGACGTGGCGACTACTGAGAAACACTGCTTAAAAACACAGTAGAACCCTCTTTTAAAAAAATAATAACATAATATCACAATATTTTATTAACCTAATTACAATATACTTTATTTTAAATTGAGATTATAACGATTTAATACCAAGCATTGTTGTCACAAAGATAATCAGAAATTTTATAATTTTTGATTTATCTGATTTGACAATGTTTTTTTTATCGAATCTAAGACCTCAAAGATTTAAGATAAGGCTCACACCATGCCATGGGCTATCAGTTTCAAAAAAACAAAAATAAGATAAGATAAGATAAATTTATTTCAACTCAAAAAAACTTAGCCTAGTTTAACATTTTTTATTTTTTATTTGTAGACCTACATATTATTTAGGTTTTAAATAATATATTTTTTAATTTTTTTCAAATAATTTCGTAAAGTATACCTTTTTCGTTCAATGTATAACTACCCCATCCAATAACAACCATTGGTTCCATAAAACGCCCCCTCAATATCACACTGACATGCGAAGCGTCTATAATCGTAACCATAATACCATTATATCTCATAATTATTTTACCAATAGCTTTCAAACCAATGCTGTTTTTTCAATAATTAAATCCGAAGGTATTGAGGGCAATAGGTCGTTCGATATAAAAGAGTTCGATTTTTTGGATTAGAAATAAATAAGTGCAACTTACGAGTCTTGTTCATAATATATTTTATGAAATAAGCTTGCTGTTCGTAAGAATATTTTTTTTGAGCTAATTTTTCAACGTTACCATTCCCTCCCACACACCCGCCACTGTAACTCCTGTAAGCCAGGATCAACAGCGGCACACACGAAAGAGGCTCTGTTAGGCTTAGGCTGGTCCCGGGACACATAAATGTCTTGGATCCCGCAACGAATTTAATCAGAAAGTCCACCCTCCAGCGCAAAGCGGGATACATAAATGATCGACTGAAATATTTAACCTCAGGAAGAGACACTTACAAGGAGAGGCCCGCGAACTGTCAAGTAAACCGACAGTTCCACAAATCTAAAATCATCATTCCTCAATCCCCCGCAAACGATCGCCCTGAGCTGAGGTCCAAGTCCCACAGGGGGCACCCTTCACCCTTGTGCCGGTTGCTTGTAGCATTTAAACTATTTATTGAGGCTGTAGCTCAGCTCGTCAGTGAAGTAGCAAAAGCCTCCTGTCTAACTACCGAAAAAAGGCAAATTTTCGAATTGAATCTGACTGATAAATTCAAAACTCAAGTTATCTATCAATGTAGTGTTTAAATGAACATTCAATCTAAGTTATAAAATTCAAAAGTTGTAAGCCAGCACTCACCTAATTAAACCTCTTTCCGCTTTTATTATATAAATTTTAGTTTTTCAAAATGGCGGTTATCTACGTATTTAGGATTTAGGTGTGCAGTTTTTCACGTTTGAACAACTGTGCCTGCTGTCCAAACTACAGATTTGGTCTTGCGTAAGGCATTGCTCATACCTCTGTGAGAGCTTCGAAATCAATTGGTTGACGATTTTGCTCCGTAACTACGAACTGGAAACAGGAATATTATTTGCAATTTTTAACTGTGAACTGAAATCAGTAGCAGAAATAGTTCAAGTCTAAACTAATAAATTTACCATACTATGTAGAATTGTATGATTTGGTATTGCCTACCTACTACTGTTGGTTACCTAGTCGGATATTTTATAGAATAATAATTATCTGTTAGTTATAGTTTTTAATATATATATAATAAGATAAATTAATAAATAATTTGATTGTAATTCTGATAAGTACAAGTGTATGTAAATTCCTTACTGCTGAATAAAATTCATTATTTCATTATTATTACCATGATTATTTGTCGCTTATATTTAGTAAAATTATTTATTAGGTATGTTTAACCTTTATAATAGTATTAAAAATTCCAGATTAAAATGACGTCTAGCCTGCGTTAGGAACGCCCGCTCCTCCAACCTAAATTGCGTCATATTGTCACACTATCATCACATTTTGACATTATTTGGGAAAAACATATATATTTATTTTATAATGTTATGTTTCGATGTTAAAGCTAATGGTAAATCGTAAAACCAATTAAAAGCAAAGATTTAAAATTTGTGGTTTATTATCTGTCTAGACCCATTTTCTAAGGAACGCGTGGAGGTTTCAAACTGAATTTTTGTTCTGTGTAGTACTTTGAATATGAGACAACAAAACTCTTTAATGACGTCGAAATTAGTGAATGGATTTTAGTGAAACTCAGTATGGAGCTATGGAATAGGATCAAAAATGTTATCCCCGATTTTTGCGTAGTTATCTTAGAAGAGAGGATGAATGATAAAATCTAAACATCACTCCATAGTATAAAACAAAGTCGCTTTCTCTGTCCCTATATCCCTATGTATGCTTAAATCTTTAAAACTACGCAACAGATTTTGATGCGGTTTTTTTTAATAGATAGAGTGATTCAAGAGGAAGATTTATATGTATGATACATCAGAATTGCACCTGTGCGGAGCCGGGGCGGGTCGCTAGTATAATAATATAAAGCTAAAGAGTTTGTTTATTTGATTTTTGTCTATTGGTCCGATTAAAAAAAAACTTTCATTGTTAGATAGTCCATTCATCGAGGAAGGCTACATATTTTACTATGAAGTTCCCTCGGGAACGGGTGCTAAGCGGGTGAACCGCGCACATTATAAAATCTTTTATAGTATCAGTTGTACCTCAAACGTATGATGGGTAGAACAGAAGGACTTACAAAAGCGGTATAAACCGTAACGTTCCGTTTCACGCTGGCACTGCACATTATCCTTGCCGCTGGCCTCGCCGCAAAGGGCCCAAGGCTGCTGCTAGTAATACAACTCGATGCATTTGTGAGCTCATTTCATACTTCCAGACATAGAGTAGGTGTATTTGAAGTCAGAAGAGACAGAATTGAAATAAGCACTTTTACTTAGAGAGTCATAGGCGATAACTCACTTGTACAGGCAAGTCTTCAGAGATTCGAACACCGTAAACGTGTAGCCTGCCTATCGGTTTTTTATCGGATTCATTTCGGGGAGTGCAAAACCTGATACCCCCTTCACGTTTCCATCACCGGACGAATAGGCGCAGCGAGCGGTTTCACCCTTTTGTTGTAGACATTCCTTTAATAAGCACGAAGCGATTGACACTTCCACCACATTCTAGACAAGCGTGTATCATCTTAGGTCTTAACTTCGCCTTCCATCAAGTGAGCTTATAGTTAAACGTAAGCCTTATTTAATTTAAAAAAAAAAAACTTCTAAAACGTGTTTTGTTAATGTTGACGAATCGAGAAACAAATATTTTACTACTAAATTAGTTTATTAGTCAACATTTTAACGATAATAAAATATAATTTACCAATATTATAATAATGATATTAGTACCTAATGTCGCGGTATATATAAAAAAATCAACCAACGCGGGCTGGAATCGGGTCTGAAGCATAGAACGCGAGGACGACTGACCCTAACCTAGCTTCCTACGAGTCCACTCCAGTGACACTCTAGGAAGAAAGACTAAAAGAAACTCCGAAAATGTATTCCAATGTAGCAAGACATAAATCTATGTGCTTATAATGCTATTGTTCTATTGGCTAACTACCAGACCAGGGGAGCGCTTCCATCAAGCGTGTGTGGAGGAAAAAGTGGCGTACGGTGGAGGCTCCGTACAAGTTTGGGCTGGGATTTCTGCTGAGGCCCGCACCGAGCTGGTACTCATTCAAAATGGAACTCTAAATGCAGAGAGGTACGTGGAAGAGATCCTCAAAGAACATGTAGGTCCTTTCATGGCCAAGATGGACCGGCATGGCATATTAATGCATGATAATGCGCGTCCCCATACCGCCAGAATTGTACATGACTACCTTGAAGAGGTCGGTATCGAACTCATGCAGTGGCCAGCGCGAAGCCCGGACTTAAACCCCATCGAGCACGCCTGGGATGAGCTTCAGAGATGCGTGAAAGGTCGAAACCCCCCACCAATCACGCTTCCCGAGCTCAAACAAGCACTGGTGGAGGAATGGGAAGGTATTCCTCAGCACCGGCTCCGAAATTTGGTGTACAGCATGCCTAATCGCCTGGAAGCTGTCAGAAGAGCTCGTGGAGGCAATACAAAGTATTAAATGAAGAAAGTGATGAAAAACAGCAAAAAAACAATCATAAAAATAATGTAATCTTAAGAAAAATATGACTACTTTAGTTTTTTTTTAATTTAGAGATTGATATTGTGGGTGCAACTAAGTTTTATTTTATTTTTTATCTGTACAATTAAATTCTCAATTGAACAGTCTTCGTTTCATTAGGATGGCATACGTAGTTCGGGAGATATTCGGGTTTATGTGACTGACCCGTTATTTTTGGAACCGAGTGTAGTTGTAATCGCCACTTCAGGAGGATTTTACAAGTCTTATATCTAAAAATAAGAGTCATGTCAAAATTAGCACTACCGTTTTGAAGTTTACAAAATAAGAATCTGAAATATACCTTATAAAATTAACTATCGACCAGTGAAGGTCCCGTCAAAATTTATCTATCTTTTACTGAGATTATCAGGATCAAACATATACATAGAGTTTTTGTTATTCATTATCATCAGCTCGTATAACGTCCTCCCGAGAGAGGGTAGTGGCCATAGTCACCACGCTTGGCTGGCGGGTTGGTGACCGCAGTGTGATGTAGTACCACACAAGGAAACGCTGCTGCCCGTTTCTTGATATACGATTATTATAGATGATGTTATAACAATCGGGCCCAACGGCTTAACGTCTTTTAGTTATTAGTACCGTATATTTATTCATTATATATTCATAGTTTTTAAGCTCATACTAACAATAATAAATGTAATGTAATGGATCATTAGTTATCTGAATAAATAATAATAATAATAATGCTGTAAAACCCTATTATTTTACATTTCATCATCATCATCATTTCAGCCGTAGGACGTCCACTGCTGGACATAGGCCTCCCTCATAGATCTCCAGTTGTTGCGGTTAGAAGCGGCCTGCATCCACCGTGATCCCGCGGCCTTAACCAGATCATCCGTCCATCTAGTAGGTGGACGTCTTACGCTACGCTTGCTATCTTATGCTTCCATTCGAGAACTTTTCGGCCCCAACGGCCATCTGTTCTCAGTGCTATATGGCCTGCCCATTGCCACTTCAACGAACTAATCCGTTGGGCTATGTCGGTAACCCGCGTTCTTCTACGTATCTCCTCATTTCTGATTCGATCTCGTAGAGAAACTCCGAGCATAGCCCTTTCCATAGCTCGTTGAGCGACTCTGAGCCTGTTCATAAGGCCTATAGTAAAGGACCACGTTTCGGATCCATAGGTCATCACTGGCAACACGCACTCGTTGAAGACTTTCGTCTTCAGGCACTGAGGTATATTGGAGGAAAAGACGTTGCGAAGTTTCCCGAACGCTGCCCATCCGAGTTGAATTCGGCGATTGACCTCCTTCTCGAAGTTGGACCAACCTAATTGGACTGTCTGTCCTAGGTATACATATGCGTCAACAACTTCAAGAACCGTATTCTCAACCATTATAGGGGCAGGCACAACATGGACTTTAGACATGATTTTCGTCTTGTCCATGTTCATTTTAAGACCTACCCGTTGGGAGACTCGGTTGAGGTCTTCGAGCATTGTACTGAGTTCTTCTATCGACTTTGCCATGACCTGACACCGACGATGACATGATATCATCAGCGAATCGAAGGTGAGTGATGTATTCGCCGTTGATGTTGATGCCTAGATATAGATGCCTATTTTACATTTATATCTACCTAATTATCGGCGTTTGTTAAAGTCTTTTGTCTGTATATTGGCACTATTATACCGAAATCCACGTCTGTTTAATATCAAGCGCTTATTCCTTGTGTGGGCGGGTGATGTCGGGGTGTAACCTTGTACTTCTAGCAAGGCCCTCTCATCGCCGTGTTACACTCAGTGCATGACGTGTATATTGCGTCATACTGAAATTGTATTAGAACTATTTCTATTGGTGGCGAGTGTATGCGCTCTGTATTGTAAATGATTAATTACTGGATGTTGCACACGCCTTGGTCCACGTAGATTGGAATGTTTCGATACAAACTGCGTTATCCTTTTTCATTTAATTTTTAAAATAATACTTTTTTATAAGATTAATATTACTAATATTATAGAAATATTTTATTGTCATAAAGTGTGGTACAAAAGATGTGATGTTTGCATTTGATGTGATGTTAGGTGAATAATATTCATATATACAACTAAAAGTAGCTAATTTAAAATAAACTCACTTTTAAATAATACTATTCTAAATCTATTCTACAGGCAAGGAATTATTTGATTCTGAAGCAAACTCTTCAGTTTTGTAAATTAAACTTGCCTGCCCCGGCTTCGCACGGGTGGAAAGAATCCTAAATAAACTAAAAGCCATAATCCCTCAATTTCCCCGTTAGCGACCGCCCTGAGCCGAGGTCCAAGTCCCACAGGGGACGCCCTCTTGCGCAGGTTGCTTAGTTTGTAGTGTTTAAACCAATTATCTAGGCTGGAGCTCTGCTCGCCTTTATGCCCGGTGAAGTAGCAAAAGCCTTAGGGCTAACTAAATATGTCAGGCCGAAAAAAAAAAAAGGTGGAAAGAATGATTGAAATCCGTTGAGTAGTTTTTGAGTTTATTCGAAACAAACATCATCATCATCATCAGCCCGTACAACGTCCACTACTGAACATGGTCCTCCTCCCGGGGAGGGTATTTGCCATAGTCACCACGCTTGGCAGGCGGATTGGTGACCGCAGTATTATGTTGTACCACACAAGGAACCGCTTCCCGTTCCTTGATATACTGTTATTATAGATGATGATACACAAAAACGCAAAACAATCGGGACCAACGGCTTAACATACTTTCCGAGGTACGGAGGGTGGTCCCTCAACCAACCAGACCCGGAAAGAAATCTAAGAATTTACACAAAGATTTACTGTCCGGCGTGAGGATCGCTACCTCACCTCATCGAATACCGCTACGCTATACTGTACGCTAGGTAGTCAACAAACATACAAAAATATAAACTTTTCCTCTTTATTATATTAGTAATAATTAGTACAGATACAGATTACACACAAAGCTCATGAAAAATACACATTTTAATATAATAACTGAGCTAATATAAAACTTAAAAGATATTAAATTTTTTACTCGCAATACCCAAGGGAGAGATCACTCAGTGGATTTTGGTAGCCAGTTCATCATTGTCAAGTTTTTGTATCTAGGTGTACAAATAAACGAAAAACCCGGGGTTGGTAGGGGGTTGTGCCCTAGGGGAGTTTGCGATCGATACATCTAGGGTATATGGGGTATGTTGATGGTAAGGCAGTCTGATTTTTTAGTTAAGTTTTTACTCGTGTTACTCTGCTCCAGTGGGTTGGAGCGTGATATTTTGTAGCCTTTATAATAATCCAACTTATAAACTATCCGCGTGCAAACTTTCAGCCAAATCCATTCAGTAGTTTTTGCGTGAAAGAGTAACAAACATACATACGTCCACACATACAAACTTTTTCATTTATAATATTAGAAGTTCTTGTTAGAAATCTCTTTATAAACCTAACATTTCAGAATTTATGTTTATTTTATTCAGTATTATAGCACTAAAGCATCCAGACAAGCTCAATTTTAAAATACTAAAACCATTAAACCTTCAAGATAACACGAAAATTATGCAAATGTTTATATTGCAACGGAATTATAACAACGAAGAATAAGCATTGAATGGCAACATTCTTAATCTGTGCAAACAGATAATATTTAACACTGCCAATTATATTCCTTAAAAAACTAAACAAAAATGAACCTTATTACCACAGCAATAACATTTACAACATCTGCACAATATCAAGAATAGAGGACCAATTAAAATGACCTCTAAAGTTCTATACAGTTTCGTTGCTTTAGTCATTGATATCATAATATGTGAGGGGGTTGGTAGGTCAGCTCACGTTGGTTGGTCTCCTTCAAATATACTCGAAAACAAAGCGTGGATTGTAAGAAAATCCCGCTCGGGACCCGTACCTAGCATTCGCTTTACCAAATTACTGAAATTTCATTCAGCTAGCGAACTCTAGGGGAGGTACGTATGATGTGCGAAGAGAATTAATGATTAGAATAGAGAAGGCAGTTTTGGGTTATATCACTATAGTACCTATATATATTTAATACATTTTCTATATATTTATAAATCGACCTTCGACGACCTTTCTGAAGACCATACAGCCAAGTACAGTGGTTGTAACTAGAACTGTGTCTTATTCTGTGAACTGTCTGTAATTGATTTCATTGTATACTTTAATTATGAACACCGCTAGCTCTGTCTCAATATCATTCAATCTTATTGAGTAAAAATAAAATAAATAATAACAAGACAACCGTTTGGGCAATAAATGTGTATGATAATAAATGAAAATAATATATCTAATCATAAATGAAAATATTTTTATTATTTATTTAAACCCCGCGTACTTGAGTATGTTTCGCCGGACCGTCTCATGTTTGCCGTGTTGAAACCGGTAGTAAAGTAACTCACTGAGTTTGTTTCGCCGGATTTTCTCAGTTGGGACGCATTGGATCCGGTGGTAGCATTAAAGCGCGTCAGTCGTTATATGCTCATGGTCCACCCAAATAATGACAATTATTTTAGCATAATATAGACAGAACAAGCATTTTGCGTCGCTAAGAACAATATAAATAAATTAAAACAATTCATTTTATAGATATATATGAATAACCAATTTAATTAATAACATTTCTAATTCATGTTTGACTATTTACAAGTGCCTGTAATTGGTTTGCGTAAATAAAAATTATTTTAATTTTATTTGTTTCTGTTTTTTCAGTCAAATTGTTGTCTAAATCGGTCCAGGTGCAATTAACCGAAAGATAAAAAAACATAGGTATATTTTTATTGGTTTCGCGTTTATACATATAAAATATAATGTTAGTTTAATATTGCATCTACATCTACGTCTTATTGCGAACACCAATCCGCCTGCCCAGCGTGGTGAGCATGGCAAGACAATGTCTGTAAGGAGGCCCATGTTCAGTTGTGCACTTCAATAGACTGTTGAAGTGGACTAAATGTACAAACAGACCCTTCAATATTATTTGATAGTATGGCTACGCTCCTCGTAGCAATATGTTGCGTAGCTGCTACGCCGTAAAGCAAATGTCGTAGAACCATGACCCGTACCGTATTAGAGTGTCTATTCTGAAACACAATTTTGCAACGTACGATATCGAATCGATATAAAGCATAAAAATTACCGACAATAAAATAAGGTTGATATTTTGTCAATGGTACGTAAAGCCCCTGATACTTTAAACAATTAGGCTACAGTACCACACCGGTCGTCGAAATTTATCAATCCCTTTATTACACGTCTCTAAGGGGGACGTTAGTGCCATCTATTGGTGAAACATCCACCGTAGCCCCGTTTGAATCCTGCCGGTGGTCAAATTTTATTAATCTCAATTTTGAAACATAGTATATGGTAAACGTGTCCGTAAAGTATTCAAAAACATTGAAATATTGTACGTAATTATGGCAAAATTAATTACTATTTACTACGGTGGTATCTAAATTATTCTTCGATTGTTGATTCAATTTTATGTTTATACAAAATCCTACGTGTGATTGAGAAAACAAACTAGATATTTTATACTATATACTAAAAATGTTTATATTTAGCATAAGTAAAGCAAATATATAATGCAAAAAATATATTTGGCTTAACAAGTACAATCCTCAACTACCGTATCCAAAACCACTATTCTACAATCGTTGTATTTTGTGTTGGAATTTACCCAGTTTTATAAAAGCAAAGCGGACGCAAAGAGCTTAGCGGTAGATCGCGTAGCTGAGTGCTGGGCTACTTAACGGGTGGGTCGTCGGTACGCGGACGGACAAACGCAAGCAAAAATTCGCTTAAAATTAGATCAGTTAGGGATTTCTACAACCTCCGTAGCGTAGCGGGTAGCGGTATTTGGCTAGCTTTAAATCTCGGAGGTCCCAAAAAAATAAATCGCTTAGAATAAAATCAGTTAGGTATTACCTTTTTGTAAGTTGATGGCACTCCCTGTGTATTCAAGAATTTTTACATGATCTAGCAAATCGACCAAAGCATATAAAGTAGCCCGTTGTGAAGCTTCGATTTAGAAATGGCGCTGTCGCTGGTGGGGGGGTTGGGCATACCCAGATCCTTTTAGATTGTTAAGGTAGTTTTGTGCAACTGTCGCTCTATTTTACAGTTTACAAGCCTGTCTGACTATAAGGCAGATAAGATTTTTAAATAGTTTTAAACTGCGCTACGGGGCTAGGACCACGGCTAAGAGTGGTAGCTAAGAGCAGGATTGAGGAAGTTTTTTTTTTGGACACCCTTCGTATCGTATCGGTATTTGGCTCGCTTTAAATCTCGGAGGTCGTGGGTTCGATCCCCACGCTGGAACAGGAAATCTTTATGTAAATTCTAAGATTCCTTTCCGGGTCTGTTGTGTTGAGGAACTACCCACCGTGCCTCGGAAAGCACGTTTAGCCGTTGGTCCCGATTGTTACAACATCATCTATAATAATCGTATATCAAGGAACGGGCAGCAGCGTTTCCTGGTACAATACAACATAATACTGCTGTCACCAACCTGCATGCCAAGGATGGTGACTATGCCAAATACCCTCCCTACGGGAGGAGGCCCATGTTCAGCAGTGGACGTTATACGGGCTGATGACGATGATGAAGTGAGTTTTGTGCTATTGTCGCTCTACTTCACAGTTCTCGGGCCTTTCGGTAATACTATAAAAATAAATTAACTAAAATGCCACGGTGGCATTAAAAGGTTATTTTCACAAAAACATTTATTGATTTTCCCATGGACTCTGCAAGAACAGCAACTCCCGTTTATAAACCAATGCAAGCAGTCATAAGCGAACACTCATTACACGTTTTGTTAAGACGGTATACTTTGCCATCAGAAACCATTGGTCTGACCAACGGCTTGTGAAAACTCATAGAACTTAATAGGGTAATATCTGAGACTATTTGGCTGTAACATCATACAAGTAGGAAGAGGCTATCAGTAATATTGCCGTGATATGGGTGCATTATTTTATTGTTACTACTGTATTCTTTTGCGCAGTCTCCCATGATATCTTATAGTCTTTATGTCTATAGAAGTATCTCACTTTCTATTATCCTTACTAATATTATAAACGCGAAGGTTTGTAAGTAAGGATGGATGGATGGATGTTTGTTACTCTTTCACGCCAAAACTAGTAAACGGAATTAGCTGAAATTTTGCACCGGGATAGGTTATACGCTGGATTAACATATAGGCTACAAAAAATTTCGATCCAACCCACTGGAGCAGAGTAACGCGGGTAAAACCGCAGGTGCAGCTAGTAATATTAAAACGCGAGATTTGAAAGAAAAAAGGTACGTTCATATGTAACAGATTTCCCATAAATTCACTTTACGTGCTATTTGAGGCACGGGATACTACTACCTACTTGAGTTCTGTACGTACTAATCAATTGTTTTTTTTTTTTTTTTTTTTATTAAAAACTAGCTGTATGTGACCGGCGTCGCCCGACAAAATTTTCTTTTTCACACCGCCAACACTTTCACAGTTTAGTCGAAAATGGTGATCTAGCTAAAGTCTGGAAATTTCTATGGGAGTTGGGAAAGCTAGAAATGCTAGTACGCCAAAAAAACTCAATGTTAATTCGCTTAATAAGCATTTCTCTTCTTCGCCCAACTTTCAGACACAAAGACAAGTTCTTTGAAATGTGCCCTCTCCCGATTATTCTCCGTTTGTTTTTAGTCATACAAATATTGACTTTAGAATTATTAACACAATAAAATACGAAACAGCCACATCGGTCTAGTCGTTCTTCAATTATGCGCGTACATACATTTCTGGAATCCATTTTTATTCTATATATATATATATATAGAATAAATATATATTTTTTTATTATAATCGATATTCGATTATAATAAAAAATATATATACAAGCATTCTGCAGTCCTTATCTTTATAAACTACTAGATTCCCGCGCGCGGTTTCACCCGCGTAACTCTCGTTCCCGTGGGAACTTCATAATTAAATATAGCCTACGTCACTCAGGGCAAATCTAGTTTTCCAATATTGAAAGAATTTTTGTAATCGGCACAGTATCTTTCCTCTTTATAATATTAGTATAGATAAGTATGTGAAATTTCATATTCTTACATCCACTCAATTTACCCTAAAAAGGGGTTCAATATGTTTGCTTCATGTATTAAAATAGATATACAACAAAAACTCAAATCTTTCTCTCTTTAAAATATTACTACCTACCTCTCTAAATTAAATCAGAGAATAATAGAGCCACCTTCCCCAACAATAATATATTCCCATATTCCTATTTTCATTCGATACTATAATTCAATTTTATTTTTTGCTGGTGTCCATATAAAGAACGGACCGTAAAAAGCTAAGTCCATCGAAAATTTCTAACAACACAAAGCGAATCAATGATTGAGAAATAAATAAAATAGGACAGCCCACTGAGTGTCCAACTACTGGAAAAAATGGCAAAAATTTAATACCAGTTTTAGTACAGCTTGTAAATAACAAGGTTTTTTTTTGTATTCACGATCTTTTTGTGGATATGTGGAGTATCGCTAACGGGGTATAGGAGGTACGTTTATTTAGATTTTATCGTGGTATATGATGGTCGGGATGACAGTTTTAGATAGGTGAAACTAACGGGGGGTATTATAGACGGCGTAGTATTGAATAGACTGTTGACACACTGGTGAATTTCGTTCAAAAGTTTTAACAAAAAATAGAAACGCACAAATATTTCTGTGAATTATATTTAGATCATGACATGGGCCTCCATGGAAGGCGGTGTTGCCATAGTCATCAAGCTTGGCACTCGCCAAACACCATCCGATGCCCTCGTAGACCCGAAGTCTGAGAGGCCCGGGAACTATAGTAGGGCGACAGTTGCACAAAACCCGCGTAAAATACTAAAAGTCATAATCCCTCAGTCTTATCGCCAGCGACCGCCATGAGCCGAGGTCCAAGCCCCACAGGGGGCGCCCTCTTGCGCTGGTTGATTAGTTTGTAGTAGAGGTAGGGGTAGGGTAGGGGTAGTGTAGGGGTAGGGTAGAGGTAGAGTAGGGGTAGCGTAGGGTAGATGTAGGACACCGCGTAGATTTTGAGGCGTTACGAAGTTTGCCGGGCCAGCTAGTCTATTTATATAAGTATATAAAAGCAGAAACTGATTGATCAACACGCAGTTGAAATTTTTGCACAAATATTCCTTAAGTGGCGTAGGTGTGCAAGCAAAGCGGGTTTTTAAAAATTCAATCCCTAAGGGTATGAAAAGGGGTGGAAAACTTTGTATGAAGAAATGGAAATTGCAGGCAACATCTAGTTGATATACTCGTATAGGCAATCAATTACCGTATAATTTATACATTGTCTATAATTCAATGAGCAAATTTGTACATCTGAGTCGAAGTTAATCTCAGCATAATCTCGATAATTGACTAAGCAAAGCAGTCGATTACTTAACCGTTGTATGTATATATGTGTTGGAAGGAATCTAATTAATTCCGCTGACGAAATAATAGGCTGTCGGGTATATAATTATTTGAACTGATTCATGTGATCGGATATTTAGAGGGGATGGATGGTGGTTAGGATGGATCACGATAGCACACTCAATGGTCCGCTTGACTGACGAACCACCTTAAAGAGTGTGCAAAAAACACCGCTATAGTGATCTTAAAAAAAGAATACAAAAAAAAAATCGGCCAATTGGAGTCGCACGAAGGGTCCGCTTCGTGCGCTAGTCCTTTCTTACCTAATGCATACAAGTTGCCGTTATTGATATCGAGCAAAAAAGAAAATTTGTTGTATGGGAGCTCCTCCTAAATTAATTTTATTTTTAGTATTTGTTGTTATAGCGGCTACAGAAAAAAATCATTTGTGAAAATTTCACCTGTCTAGCTATCGTGGTTCTTGAGATACAGCCTGGTGACAGAAAGATAGCGAAGTCTTAGTAATAGGGTCCAGTTTTTACACTTCAGGTACGGAACTATAAAAAATGAAAATGTCCATAATATTTTAAACTAAACTATAATTAAAATAATGGATAAGATTAAATAACTAGGTACCTAAAGTTGTGACAGTCCAAATTATAATTCCCCTTGAACTAAACTTCAAGCTCAACCTTACAATCCAATTTTTCTCCAATTTCACACAAAAAATGTTTGATTGGCTCAGTTTTGTATAATTCCATAAAATTGTCGGTAATAATTCAAATAAGATTTTTATCTTGATTGAATTATGAGGAAATTTGTGTGTAAATTCGTGAGCAATTGTATTGTACAAATCCATTTTGTAGCTCATTAATATTTATATTCAACTTTTATTTTGTGACAGCTACCAAAAACTGTAACTATTTTTTACTAGGTTCCGTTGCATGGTTTCACCAGCGTAAACTCCCGCTCTCGTAGAAACTCTTTAATTAAATATAGGCTATATTTTTCCTCGATAAATGGGCTGTCTAACACTGAAATATTTTCTCTAATCGGACCAGTAGTTCTTGAGATCAGCGCGTTCTAGCAATTTGTTTGCTTGAACGCGCTTATCCCAGTAATCTTCACTTGTATATATTAGAAAAAGATTATATATTAGATTCTTTATGTGGTCGCTACCTAAAAGAACAAAACACAGATCCGACTGGTAAATTTGTGAACGCCAAATAAATAATAAAAGTAACTGGACCAAAACTTCTTGGACATGCCCATCTGAGTATGTTTCGCCGGATCGTCTCGATGAGGCCGCGCTGAAACCGGCAGTAGAATAACCCCACTGAGTTTATTACGCCGGATCTTCTCAGTTGGGGCGTATTGGATCCGGTGGGAGCACTACAGCGCATTCGTCGAGACACTTATAGTTCGTCTAATTAACATACTCAAAGTACAGAACTTAGATTTAATCATAGATATAAAATAATATTGTACTTTCACACCTGACAGCTTTTAGGCTAAAGCTACTATTATTATACGTAACAATAACCAAATAAAATTAATTAAATTAAATAAAAAATAAGCCAAATATGTTTTGACTATTTACTAACATCTGTAATAGGTTTACGTGAGTAAAAACTTTTATATTTATTTATTTATCGATTTTGGCAAAGGGCAAAATTAAAATTTCATCGGTTGCAAATACCTCTAGGATATACATATAGGCGTGTGCGCAAATACATGTGTGCTTTACATTCCTTTACACTCAAAATACAGAGGGATTAAGAGATATTAACTGACTGAGAGATGACTTAACTTGCACTTCAATGCTCGGGTAAAACTTCTCAACAAGTCCGATTGTCTAGAGAAGCCTTTAGTTACACAATTTTACAACAGTTCGCAATCTATTGTGTTTGTTTTTTTGTACTTATCTTAATGTAATTATGTACTATAATGTCGGTCCATGCTTCTTGATCCATAGATTTCATTATACACTTCTTCACGCACAAACCATCAATCGTGGTGTTTTACGTTAAATTATTATTAATATACATATTATGTATGTATATGTGAAGCTGAACAAAAATATAATTCACGGTCACAAAGACACACTTAAACTCAGATCAATTGTATGTAGTTTGGACATATAATTGTCCGTGCTGGGAATCGAACCCAGAACAGAAGGTCTCAGAAGTAACCACCGTCACCTCTGGGCCAGACAACATTTATCGACACCAAGAAAAACATTTGGATAAAAAAAAAATCTCCAGGACACCGGCTCCGACCTCCGCCATCGCCACGGCCTAATTGGTCAAATTAGAGTATCAACTGCTGCTCCATTCATCGTATTCGTATCTACTTCCATTTTAGGCCATGTGCAACTTCATTTTGTATCCCAATTTGATAAAGTCACTCGCCAGGCACAAATTTGAGTCAAATGACTACGTAAGTACTCCACATAAAATTAACTGAGTTAAAATAAAGGCAGACTAAACTCACTCCTAATTCACTTCGCAAATACCGTCGAGTTATCCTAGTAACTACAGACAGTGTTCCAAATCTAGCGTAAGTGTGGAAAAAAGATTAAAACAGTTACCGCTGTCCCGCATATATGCTTTTTTTCGCATCTGAATAGAAAATACGGGTAACATTTTGGTACGGGACGAATAGCACCTTTCCTTTATTGAGCTTGGTTGGGTAAATTATTTACTTTATTCTGAACTTCTAAATTTTCTTTTTGGGATTAATTTTGTTGGTGGAGTGGACGGGGTACGTGTGTTAGGGGAATTTTGTGTAGTTTCTTGGGCGATGTTATTTCTTAAATACTAACAATTTTTGGGCGTTTAAGGTCTGTCGTATTTTATGGCTCAGAGTATTGGATATTGAAAAGAAATAAATGAGAATTTGAGGTTGATGTGTGGAGTGACCACAATGGAAAATGGCACCTGTAATAGAAAAGTTAAAAGGGAATTGGTTCTCCTGGTATGGTCATGTGAGGAGAAGGGATGATGCGTATGTGAAGAAAAGAGTTATGGATATTAATGTATATGCATGGAGAGAAAGAAGGAGGTTTAAGAAAATATGGATGGATTGTGTGAGAAGTGAACTGAAGTAAAAGGGAATAAGTGATAGGGTTTTCTTTCTTTCATTCCGTCCTGTCAGACGTCAGCTGACTAAATTGAATTTACTAAACTGAATACATTGACATAAGGGCAGGGAGACGATGAAATTAAACCACTTAGATTAAATAAATAATAATTAATGTATTGAGAGTTTAAATATTTCAGATTCAGAGATATTTCAGAATGCGGTTTTACCCACATTGGGCGTAGGTGTTCTTCGTGCTTGTGAACCACATGAGCGCCGTGCTTGCCTCTACATCCCCAAAAATATAGTGACTAAATAATAATGGTTATATTAAGTCATTGAACTGTATTTTGTATTTTTTGTTATGATTATGATAAAATGTATATCATTACAAAATTAAAAAAAATATTGTTTTTCAGTGTCATACTTTAAACCTACTTATAAATCGACAAAATGGATCGTTACGATACGTGCAGTTTCACGCATAGTCTAGGGTAAGAAACCACTAGTAAGTCTGCCCAATCAGTACAATAACTATACCTAAATACCGTATTTATTTACCCAAACAATATTATTTAATATTCGTCGTCCAAATAAACAACGACAACGGACCCCACTTCCCATCTCCCTTCTTTAAAAGTTTTAAGTAAAAAGGATTGTTATACAAACAATAAATAATTTCACTAAACAAACAGAAGGTATTGAAGACGAATTTATATTAGTTTGGAAACAATTTACTTCGGTCTCGCACCTTGGAAAAAGTCTAAACAAATCGGGAGAGTCTCCGAACTATCGCAGACGTCTTTTCGTGTGACAAAGCTTTACATAGATTGAGTAGGATCTTCCCATTCAGTTGTTGTTTACCTTCAAAGTAAATCATAATTATTACCACCCCGTTTAACTTGGTGTTAGCTTTTAAAGTAAATGAATATGAATAATTCATCATCATCATCATCAGCCCGTATAACATCCACCGCTGAACATGGGTCTCATCCCGAGGAAGGGTTTTGCCGTAGTCACCAAGCTTGGTTAGCGAGTCGGTGATCATAGTGTCATGTCGTTATACACACAGGAAACACTGCTGCTCGTTTCTATGCCTGGTGAAGTAGCAAAAGCCTCGAGGCTAAATAAGAATGTCCGTCCGAAAAAAAATACTGCTTATTCCTTGGTACATAATTGTCACAGATGATGTCATAACAATCGGGACGAATAGCTTAACATGCTTTCTGAGGCACGGAGGGTAATTTCTCAACCAACTAGACCTGGAAAGAAATCTTAGATTTTACTCAAAGATTTCTTGTTTGGCGTGGGGATCGAACCTACGATCTCCAAGATTTAAAGCGAGACTTATATCGGTACGCTACCGAGGCTGACAAAATCGGCTCGCATATATGCCCTGAAAAGTAAAACAAGACTTGTAACTTAAAATAAGTCCGTCAAAAATCACTTGATGTTAGTAAAATGCTCTTTTACACCAAAAATAACAGCTGTAGTTTTTGGGGTCAGAGGATAATAGGGGTCATTTGTCCGATCAGACACGAAAAATACTACAAATCTATACTTATATTATAAATAAGAAATATGTTATTGTTTGTATTGAATAGTTCGAAACTACGAAACTACTGGACCGATTTAAAAAAATCTTTTACCGTTGGAAAGCTACTCTATCCCCAAATGATACAGGTTATATTTAATTATGAAGTTCCCACGGGAACAGGAGTTACGCGGGTGAAACCTCGCATAGGAAGCTAGTATTAAATAAAATCCGTTGCAAAAATCGTAAAGCATGGTTACCCATAAACTCATCTACCTGTAGCTGACAGTTTCGTTTCGCGGGAACTTTTCTTTGTTACTCGCTGTGGCGAAGTTGGCTCGTTACTCTGAGCCGAAGATACGACGATATTGGCCCGCGTCCCCCTCTGCAACTGTGCAACCGAATTTAATATTGATATTTAAGTTTATTCGTAAATTAAGACTGATGTAATAGATAAACCTTATCATTAACATACTATGGATTAGCTAGGGATTAAAAAAATACTGAATACCAAATTTTAAGAGTAGGTGCGCGGTTATACCCGATTTGGACCTTTTACTTTTATTTAACTCTGCTCCAGTGGATCGTAGCATGTAAAAGTATCCTCGTGCGAAATTAAAGCTAAATCCGTTCAGTGTATTATTATATGTTATAAAACATATTTTTTGTAAAGAAGAAAGCATAAAGTCGCTCAGCGAGCTATGGAAAGAGCTATGCTCGGCGTTCCCTTGCGTGATCGAATCATAAATGAAGAGATCCGCAGGAGAACGAACGTCGCTGACATATCTCAACTGATTAGCAAGCTGAAGTGGCAATGGGTAGGACACATAGCTCGAATAACTGACGGCCGATGGAGCAGAAAGGTTCTAGAGTGGAGACCACGAACTGGTCAGCGCAGCGTGGGACGACCGCCTGCACGATGGACCGACGACCTCATAAAGGTCGCGGGGAGTTAATTGATGCAGACCATGCAGGAAATCGATGGGGAAGGCCTATATTCAGCAGTGGACGACAACTGGCTTATGATGTATGTATAAAACATCACATAGATATTAATATCTATTTAATAACTTTATTTAAGTGAAAGAGTAATAAACATTCATAATACATCCATCCATCCTTACAAACTTTCGTGTTGATAACAAGAATGATGATAACACGAATTGACTAACCGTACTAACATTTATCTACCTACGTAGCCTTAGTTTCCGAGTCTTGGTACCAACTCCATCAAACAGTTAAAGGAAAATTCTAAATAAAATCTATTTCTCATTAATAAATACAATTAAAGAATCTTAGGGATTTTTCGAGTGCATTACCAATAGGCGTGACGACAGTATCAAACAATTAAATATTTAATGTTTTTAGGGGAAAGTACATATAAAAAGAAATTATTACACTTATTTATTTTTATATATAACCTTGAGATTAATGTGATTTTTAATAAAATAAAAGATTAAAATACTGCAATCGGCCATTTTGACTGAAACACCAATCACGGCGCATGACGTCACGATATTGTAACCATCAAAGAGAATTTAACCACTACGTTAGGTTTGGCGGACACAATGTAATTTTTTACAATAGCGTGACGTCATAGCCGACGCCATGACACTTGAGGCCTTTTTTCGCGCGCTATTTAAAATTTAATAGAAATATGGCTTAAACTTCGTTAAATTTAAATTGATTACCGAAATATTGTGTTTTTCGTACTTAGAAAATGACTACCCACGTTGCGCAAGAGGATTTCAAAATCTTGCCTCATGCCTATTGTGCCAAAAACCGACCGGCGAGATGTCAGTTATATCGGTCGGAAACACTATTGTAGTACTCTCATACTAGGGCCCTTTTGTGATGCAGTATGTGTTACCTATTGGTTTATTTTATTTCTTATATTATTTCATCAACATGGGCCTCCTCCCGGGGAGGGTATTTACCATAGTCGCCACGCTTGGCAGGCGGGTTGGTGACCCCAGAATTATATTGTATCACACAAGGAATCGCTGCTGCCCGTTCCTTGATATACGATTATTTTAGATGATGTAATAACAATCGGGACCAACGGCTTAACGTGCTTTACCTATAGGCTTAGCCATAAATATATTATTATAAATCTAGTGATATAAGACATAGGTGTTACATATAATATTCTCATTATATTTAACTGACACCCGCCCTACTTAGCCGGGGTGCAATGCTTATGTATTTCCATTTCCTTGAATCACTACATCTATTTAAAAAAATCCTTTGCGTAATTTTAAAGATCTAAGCATACATAAGGAGAGACAAACTGCGGGAAGCGACTATGTTTTATACTAGCGACCCGCCCCGGCTCCGCATGGGTACAATGCTGATGTATTTACATATAAATCTCTATCTATTAAAAAAAACCGCATCAAAATCCGTTGCGTAGTTTAAAGATTTAAGCATACATAGGGATATAGGGACATAGAAAGCGACTTTGTTTTATACTGTGTAGTGATAGTGATTTCAATTCAAAACAATTCAGTCCTTATAATAATGTCAAAATTATTAGCCGATTGTCTAAGCAAACATAATATTATATATTATTGAGTGAGATGGCTATTACCTAATATTATTATAGATGCATTAAATACAGTAATGGGCACGAAATGGATATTCAGTAAGCCGGAAAGCGATCGCACGTTGAATTCAGATTCCCTATTAACATTAACAAGCATTGCAAATGCCTAAAGGTGGGGTTTGATTGAACGCTTTACCTATTTAAGAATAATTTTACTTTGCACAGCAAGTTAGCATTGCCATATAACGGGTCAATGCTTCCAGCATTCTGTGAACCTTGCCAAATAGTATAGATTAAAGAATAGTAGCATTAAGTAAATTATTTTCAGCTACTTTTAGTAGAATATAATAATGGTATACCTACGATTGTCATACTCGTACATGATGTTAAAACAATCCGGACCTGTTGCGTTTGTTCCGTGCTTTAAGCTTCAGGTACGTGCTTTTACAAGGCACGGAAGGTAGTCCCTAAACTAAGCAGACGCAGAAAGAAATATTTGATTTATATAAAGACTTTCTTTTTGTCCGGAGCGGGAATTCAACCCATGGTTTCCAAAAAATTAAGACGTGCTACTTCACGGAGGTTTCTATTTCTGACATATGGTACTATTTCTATCATACGTGATGTTAAAACTAAGGCGGCGATTTGATTTAACCAAAAGATTATCTAGCATTGGAATTGAATCCACGACCTATGAAGCTACCTACGGCGTCTGACGCAATTGTAATCATTTCTATCATCATCAGCCCGTATAACGTCCACTGCTGAACATGGGCCTCCTCCCGAGGGAGGGCATTGCCATAGTCACCACGCTTGGCAGGCGGGTTAGTGACCGCAGTATTATGTTGTAACACACAAGGTAACGCTGCTGCCCGTTCCTTGATATACGAGTTTTATAGATGATGTTATAACAATCGGGACCAACGGCTTAACGTGCTTTCCGAGGCACGGAGGGTAGTCCCTCAACCAACCAGACCCGGAAAGAAATCTAAGAATTTACACAAAGATTTCTTGTCCGGTGTGGGAATCGAACCCACGACCTCCGAGATTTAAAGCGAGCCAATTACCGCTACGCTACGGAGATTGTGGTTATATAGAAATGTTGTCATTTCTATATAACCACAATATTTTGGAGTTTCAATAACAGCTCCCGCCATTACTCAGACCCCGCCCCAGTCATCGGCGAGATGAGCGGAGCGTACAGCGGATATAACTTAATTATGTAATTGTACATATGTCCGGCCTGCAGACACGTCCTATCTGTAAAATAATCTTGTTATTATATATGTTGATTAGGTCTGTTTGTGTGTTTGTACACGTTGTTTTATGAGGCGCTTTCATGTCAATGAAGTGTACTGAATGCACTAATAGTTCAATTGTATCGGTAGTTGCTCGTGAGATCTGGTGTTGTGGGTTTTACATACATTTTCGACTAGATTTTTTATATATACCTCTAAGGCGTAACAGTGTAAGGCTCACCTTAAATCTCAGAGGACATGGGTTCAAAAGTCCTTTAAAAAGTCTTTGTGTAAAATTATTAATTCTTTCAGGGTCTGGTTTTTGTGGCACGGTGGATAGGCCCTCGACTGTTCTCCGTACCCAGAAAAGCACGTTAAGTCGGTGGTCCCGTTAGTCATAACATCATTTATGACAATCGTATACCAGGTAACAGGTCACAACCTCCGAAATCTTCGAGCCGGACTAGAAATCTTCGAGCCGGACTAGAAATCTTCGAGCCGGACTAGAAATCTTTGTGTAAAATCTAAGATTTCTTTTGGGTCTGGTTGAGGGGATGACTTCAAGGGGGGGGGGGCAGATTTAAAGCGAGCCTTTTAACGCTTCTCCAAGGAGGTTCTCAACCGTGTAGTTGTATGTGGGTTGCTTGAAGCTGTATCTGTAAAATTTTTGAATAACGTGGGTCTAAGAACCATGGTATGGAAGTATGGTACACATTGCTAAGGCTTAACATACACAGAGGCACCCTCGATGAGCAAATCTGAGTCACCCTTAAGCGTGTTTTTAATCTTCCCAAAACTAATGCAATCTGCCCTTAATGATATTTTCCTCCCTTACACAACCACAATAAAAACAATCCACTTTCTTGCCTCACGTGCACTCCAATTTGGCTCGCACATATCATAATTATCCAATATAATACGGCAAAAATACAATTAAACCTGTATTCCAGGGTTGTCATTAGGGAAGTGCATTATGGGGCATATTGTAAGCTTTAAATCCGAATGCCTTAAAAACCTGACCCACATGAGTAGATACATACATACATATAAGCTCACGCCTGTATCCCAGCGGGGTAGGCAGAGACAACGGACCTCCACTTGCTACGATCCCTACACACATCTTTCGCTTCATTCACTCTCATAATGAAATAAATTAAATGAGTAGATACAGTATTAAATTGTAATAAATTGTTAAAAAATTAAATTATACCTATGCACAAGATCAGAATCCCATTTACTCTAACCGGGCGTTATTACGCCATGAAATAGGTACATATTACTTCACAAATTACGCTACCGGTCGTTATAACGCCCATGACGGCCCATAGTGTTCCGATTTTTCCAGATAAACAGGATTTTTGGAGCCTATATATTAATCTAGCTTATAAACTGCTAACTTTGAGCCATAACCATTCAGTAGTTATTCCGTGAAAGAGTGACAAATATCCATCCATGCATACATACTCATAACCTTTCGCGTTTATAATATTAGTTAGGATTGTTTTATTCCGTAATTGGTCCTGGTCTAGTAATTTCTGAGACCCCCACGGCATTTGTACTGCACCTGGGCACCTTTAGCGCCCTAGTTCCGGCTCTGTGCATCCCCCGAGTTAATGGGGCATTCCAAACCTATTTTATTCGGCAATGTTGCTTTATTAAAATCGGTGACGTTCCCAAAAGTAAATTAACCTATTTGTACGTTTAATTGTTTCATTTGCGAATTTATTAAAAATGTTTCCTTTGCGTATTGTTTTTTGGATTAATTATGTTTCCCAGGGATTTGGAAGGGTAATGAGTATTTTGTGAAGCATTTAATCATATTTTTCTTTGTTATTGTGTGTGATCTGTTCGCTAGGCTTGATTTAAGGCTGGTATTTTGAATTGTTTTCCGTCTCCACAAAATGAGTGATTTTTATGGGGCAATGTATACGCTTCTTCAACAAATTTACTTATAATGTAAGAGATCTTTTTATGAGAAAGTTGAAACGATATATGAAAGACTAGTTTCCCGCGCGCGGTTTCACCCGCGTAGCTCCCGTTCCCTTGGGAACTTTGTAATTAAATTGACTGCACCGGTGGCTCAGTGGTTACGGAAGTTGCTTCTGAGACCTGGTGTTCTGGGTTCGATTCCCAACCGGGACAATTATTTGTGTGAACCACAGATAGTTGTTCTGAGTCTGGGTGTTCTTTGTGTCCGTGAAATGTATGTTTGTAAAGTCCCCCGCGACACAGGGATTTATTACCCTAGTGCGGGAGTTGTCTTTTTAAAAGAAAAAAAAAAAGAAAACATATAGCCTATATTAATCAGTGATAATGTAGCAATCAAATGGTGAAAGAATTTTTTAAATAGGTCCAGTACTTTTTGAGCCAATTCGTTACAAACATACTTACATACAAATCTTTTCTCTTTATAATATTAGTATAGATAAATTATGTAAAAAACATACAATAAAATTTCAGATTATGTCAATGGTATAATGAGTGAGTTCCTTTGAAATAATTCTGCTTTATTAATGCTTAAATCATTGTAATGAAAACAGGTATTAAAAAAAGTTCTTGCTTTTTTCAGAATTGTACGGCTAGAACTGGTGGTTGTACAAAAGGGACGCATGATAAGCACATGATTTAAAATATTTCAAACGTGTCTATATGAATAACATTTTGTTAGCTTATTAGAGTAATTTAAGGGTACTTAGTTAGGTAGTTTCTTCTGTAACTTGGTGTTTTAGGTTCGATTCCTACCCGGCACAAGTATATGTGTAAACCACAGATATTTGTATTGAGTCTGGATATGCTTTGTGTTTGAGCATTGATGTTTGTAAAGTCCCCTGCGACACATGGATTAACTTCCATAGCGCCGGAGTTGTCTTTTTACAAACAAACAATAATGGTTGATTACATAAAGAATAAGATCGTCATCTGAAGATGCCGCATCTATTAAATATCACATCGCATCTTTCCTCATCAATTTCTAAGTGACACATTTCGTCATAGGCTTGGAATCGATCCCCATATCATACGAGTAAATGGTCACGCACACTGCATTTGTACAAGATTTTCCTTCCTCATACACGAACGAGCTCCTGTCGAGGTTTACTCAAGGGATTATGTAGGATAAAGGTTCCCAAACTTGGTCCATTGTAGACCCCTTTAGAAAATTTTGTGGTTTCAGTCGACCCCCTGTTGCTTTATTTCAATCTTATTACACACTTACGCCCCGCGGTTTTCCCAGCGCTACTCTGCTCCAGTAGGTCGGAGCGTGATGTTTCGTAGCCTATATGTTAATCCAGCGTATAACCTATCCCGGTGCAAATTTTCAGCCAATTCCGTTCAGTAGTTTTGGCGTAAAAGAGTAACAAACATCCATCCTTCCTTCCATACTTACAAACTTTCACGTTTATAATATTACTAGGATTAGTATTGTTCTGTATCAGCGCGTTAACGTCCACTACTGAACATTTGCTTCCTCTTAACAGACTTTAGCAAGAAAGGGCCTTCAAGGGATATTGTCTTAATAACGTATGGCGGGCGTATTGATCGCGCAATGATCGCATTAAAATAGTATCCTTTGAGTTGATAGATACTGCTGCCGTGCACTTAATTCGCTGGTCGCCTTAGTCGCATCTTATAACATCCATGGACGATATGGGGTGTTCTATTCTAAGTTGCACACCACACAGGACTCTCCATTAAGGGTGCCCATATAATAAGGCCCATTAAGGGTGCCCTCAAGCGGGTGTCGCTTATACGTAAAAATATTGTTTAAAGACATGCCTCTTTCTATAGAGCTAAATTATATTAAGATTTTGATTATAGAAATAATTATTGTTATTACTATACATATGACGTGACACTAGACTGACAGACAGATCATTACCTAATCCGCAATAGTTTTCAGTTGCGAAATTTTGTATTTAATTATATTAATCATATTTCATCAACAGCCCGTTTACGTCCACTGCTGAACATGGGCCTCCTCTTAACTGTCCTTGGCAAGCCAGGATCGTACAGGGATATTGCCATAATCACCACGCTTGGCAGACGGATTGGTGATCGCAGTAAGATATTAACTTTGAGCTAATAGATGCTGCTGCCCATCCATCAGCCATATGTCCCTTAGTCGCCTTTTACGACACCCACGGGAAGACATGGGGTGGTCTATTCTAAGCCGGAAAGCACACGGCTCAGCCGGAAACCACACGGCACGGCAAATCATATTTAATTGTGTATAACTGACAAGTGCAAGTGTATGTAAATACCTAAGTGCTGAATAAATATCGTTTAATTCGTAAAACTCTTAGTAACGCAACTTCAAATCAGCGGAATGTTAAGCCAACCGCTACAATTAGCCATATAATAAGAATTTATTAGCAACATCATATTAATATAGAAGTTAATACGCCATAACATCACTTGAAGACAGGCAATCAGACTAAATAACGTCATGTACACCAGTACGCAGTATCAATTATCACGGACGAGCGTTTAGCTAAATTATGTGCCATTACTCTGTAATTGGAGAGTAGATTATGTTGTGCCGTAGACAACGATGGTGTTAGGTAGTTCACGGTAATATAGTTTGGGTGAAATAATGACAACCGCTTTAAATGTCGGAGGTCATGGGTTCGATCCCCACGCCGGACAGGAAATCTTTGTGTAAATTCTAATTGGTTGAGGGACTACCTACTTTAAGCCATTGGTCCCGATTGTTATAACATAACTATAACAATTGTATACCAAGGCAACGGAACGCAACGTTTCCCTGTGTATTACGACATAATACTGCGGTCACCAATCCGTCTGGCAGGCGTGGTGACTATGGTAAAAACCCTCCTTCGGGAGGAGGCCCACGCTCAGCAGTGGACTTTATACGGACTGATGATGATGATTGTTAACCTATAATTTTTTTCTTCCATAAATATGAAGACATTTTACCTCATTAAAAAATTTAAGAATTCGCCTTTGTTGTAAATTATCAGAAAAATCAGGGTAGATACCCAAAAGTTCAGCATATACTCATAGTCTTATCAATTTGAAACTAATTGTACAATTACAATTCAGGGGCGAACTCGCCGATAGTAAAATTCATCATGGAAACCTTCCCGGTAAAAATTAATATTCCGATGATGTAACGGGACACCGTTAGGTGGGGTACAAGTAATGAACTAATAGCGACATCTACCGTAGATGCACGAACTATAAGAAGACGAGTAGCGCCATCTAGCCCCTAGCATCACAACTAACCTGTATCGCATAATATATGTTCGAGTAAACATATACAGGTTCCGAACAGTAACACATGGCAATCGGCCGCCGGGCACACCACCTTTACCAGTAAAGAAGATCTTCATTATCTGTAGAGGAAAACCACCAACCGTTCCTCTACAAACTGATTACGCGTTGGCTCCTGGCCCTTATTTAGCAAAGAACTACCTCTACCTCGCAGACCCAAATTCCGATAACGTAGAGTGGCAGTTGCATAAAACTACCCTTAAAACTAAAAGTCATAGTTAGTTAAAGAACACTCTGAGTCGAGGTCCAAGTTTCAAAGGTGGCGCTCTCTTGCACAGGTTGCTTAGTTTGTGTAGTTAGTAAATCATTTAATAGGGCTCCAGCCCTGCCCAGTGAAGTAGTACCAGCCTTGAACTGACTACATACAAGTCAAAAAAAAAAAACGTGTTGCTCTATTTTCCTTTTTTAAAGGCAAATCCCGCTCAACAGTCATTGAACATATTGGACTTCATGGCTACGAGGACATTGGAAGCTTCATTGCAAACTATGAAGCGGTAGAGTATTACTACGGCCATTTCATATTATTTGATAAAAATACCGCTTCAGCTTATAACTTAAATGGCAACGAGCAACCGGTAGCGATGAATTACTGCAAATTAAAATTGTTTAATGAATCAACTTTATTGCTCAAAAAGATTTGTTTTTGGTTAATTAAGACGTGTACTCTGTTTCCATGCCGATCGGGGAATGGAATTATGGTTTATTTACTTATTAACATAATTTTGTATTTCAGAGGTATACTTTTGTGTAGTTAAGTTGATTTTTTTTGTGTGGAATGTATGCAGTAAAATTACTTTTTTAGTTTTTGAATTATTTTTATATCGTTATCGAGTTTGTTTTAGTGTTGGAATTGGTAGATATTCTATCAATTACAAATAGTAGAAGCAAGATTGTTCGAGATAGTCGTGAAATACGATGAATATGTACCAACGGTTTGTGTATCATCATCAACCCCTTGCCTACTGCTGAAAGTATGTTGCCCATTCAAAAAACGAATCTTTTATATAGACACATTTCTTTTTTAACATGTTTTTATGATTGTCCGCTTCGTTTCCTGCTACCTGGTGGCTACGTCGACGTCTACGCCACCACATCCTGACGTGGCAACTCTGAGAAGAACTGGCAAGACACTCAGGTGAATCATTTTTATTTAATAACCCAAATATTATGATACCTACAATATTTTTATGCAGCAGTGTTATTCATAATGCAAATTTAACAATTATTCATAATCGTAATTGTTTTATTTGTCAAATCTTTATTCTTTATTATCATTTTACTTATAGACAATATGTAAAAATGACAATGAAGTATAAAGATTGGGACACATAGAAACTACATGAACACTTTCGCAAAATATATTGTCCCAACTATGTTTTTTTTATTTTACAAACTGACAATTCGATTTTATTCATTTGTATAGACCATTTTACTCAATATCAGATTTTAGACTGAAAAATATTCAAAGAATAAATAAAGCGCCTCCACCCCACCTGGCTTAGTCTTATACACCTGGATGTCATTTGGAACCCTGCCTAATGCTGCAGGTACCGCCACTATACATTATCACCATTGCATTGACCGGATTATACGCGAAAACTCCAGCACTGCTACCTAATGTGTACTGTAAAAGCTCGTAAAAGACATACGAATTTATTTTACATGCAGTGGTTAGAGAAAAATATTATTATTGTGATTTTTATGAGCTTTTGGGTTGATTATTTATGTGTATATAGGTTGACAACCTGAATAGCGTAGTGGTGTAAATCTCGCTTTGATATAAGAACTTTTTTGAGAAATGTATGTATGTACCTAGTTGGCCGCGAGGCTTTTGCTACTTCACCGGGCATAAAGGCGAGCAGAGCTCCAGCCTTATTGAATGGTTTACAAACTAAAACTTAGCAACCTTCCCAATGTGGCACTCTCTGTGGCGATTTATAAAATAGACGTAAAATATATCAACATTAATAAAATAAGAATACATGTATTTTGACAACCTCCGTAGCGTAGTGGTATTTGGCTCACTTTAAATCTCGGAGGTCGTGGGTTCGATCCCCACGCCGGACAGAAAATTTCGTTATAAAGAGGTTGTTCGCAATGTAAAGGCATATTTTATATTGACTCTTATGGACAATTCAAGGGGATTACGAAAAATTTGTTAAATCAAAGAAGTCGCTATATTGAGGTACGTTATATTAAGGTTGCACTGTACTAAGATTCAACAATAACACAAAGACAACGTTATAGAAAATAATTCATTTGGGACATTACAATAACATATAAGAAAATGGGGCATGATGTCATCGCCCTACCCAAACGGAACATCACGTTCATTTTAATATATTGTTATACTTCTGCATATTCTTACATGTTGACACCGCACTAACATAAATTGTCTCGTGCATGATTTACCCAGTGTTAGCACCTAGCTCTCTACATTTTTATTCCTTCGCACATTATCCTAGAGTCGCGCAGGTATGTAGAGACGGCTAGGAATTTAAATTTCAAAGTATGATTTTATGTGTTGAAATTTATGCATGTTTTGGCTACGTATTCCGTGGTCAAATGATTTAATGCGCTTAGTGTTATAATGTTATTTACACCTTTGATATATATGGCTTAGAAAGATCACATAAAATGTTGTTACAAAAATGAAGAGTATTATTTTAAATGGAGTAAATATTGTGAATAGTATTTATAAGCTCAATTAGTCGCTTTAATCAACCATCATCTATAATATACTAATGATAAATATCATCTAGAATTTTAAAATAAATATATGTTTTTTAAGAAAAGTTTCACTAAGGCGACGGTAATGTTAAATGCAGGTACATGGTAAAATAAGCTATTTTGAAAATGGATTATCTTGGCATAAGGCGGCTTTGAGGTTTTTCATGATCACGCGCCTCTGAAACGGGCTCGAAGTCATTTTCATCTGTAATTTTAATACCATTGAAAAAGAAAATATACGAAAATCGAATGCACTACTAAAATATATAATTTTGCCCAGCAATTACAAAAAAATAGTGTTGAAATACCCATAACGTAAGTATTATCTTAGCTTGGGTGGTTTTATAATTTGTAATAGAAACCTGTAGAAAGATTCTAACATGTCCACCATTAACAAACCGTTTAAGTCCACTGCTGAACATGCGCCTCCTCTTAACAGACCTTGGCAAGTCAGGATCGTTGAGGGATATTGCCATAATTACCACGCTTGGCAGACGGATTGTTGATCGCGATAAGATGTAAACCTTGAGCTAATAGATCCTGCTGCCCATCCAACAGCCATAACAGATTTAGCACAGGCTTTAGTCGCTTTTTACGACAACCAAGGGTGGTATATTCTAAGCCAGAAACCACACGGCTAACATGTAAACTTTACAAAAAAAATATTGTAAATTTTGGAAGGAATCTTCGTTTCCTTCGTGTCTTTTTAATTCATACTTCATGGAAATATTTGATCACAAGCATCATCATCAGCATAATATTACGAAACAAATTTATGACATATCACATATTTTAAACATACGACGACTTGCGTCAAAAACACATGTCAACGCCCACAAACATCTTAAAATATTGTCAAACCCAAAAAAAAAAAAGTTATTTTCAAAAAAAGTTACCCAAAATTCAAAGTAAATTTCACTGCCCTATACTCCATTACCATACATTCTCCATATATTTCGACGCTTGGACATACATTACGGACTATCGCGTATAATATGACGATAAGTAACGCTGTCCCAGGCATAATCTACCGTCGAATCTGAATAACGTACGAAGAGTTTTGGTTACCATCGATTTATGAGTAGTCCCTGTTTTCATAGTAAATATGCGATATGAAATATTTTGGGTCGTTTTCTTGGGGTGAGCTAGAAGATAAACCAATGGCTTAGAAATATAGATTAGGTATTTGGTATTGCGATGCTAATAGAATGCAATTCTGGGTTATGAAATGGTTTTGAATGGTACATGAGTAAGTTGAATACGACGGATAATTTTTTGAGCCTTATTTATTAAGCACGATACACGGTTTATTTTAATATGAGTTTTAAAGGCACACTACTTTTTGTATTATTAACCCCTCGTGCTAAGCTAAAATGCTTGTGTTAAGAGTGATCGAACCGGCGATCATATGTTTGCAAGTCCGATGTCCTAGCCATTGGCCTACGGGCGCTTATAATACACGGATAATTTATATATTAACTAGCTTCCCGCGCGCGGTTTCACCCGCGTAACTCCCGTTCCCGTGGGAAATTCATAATAAAATATAGCCTGTGTTCTTTCTCAGGCTCTAGACTATATCTGTACCAAATTTCATTTAAATCGCTTCAGTAGTTAAGGCGTGATTGCGTAACAGACAGACAGACAGAATATTAAGGATTTTCAGGCCTAAAAAATTCAACACAAATTAACTACGATTACTAGTACAACCATGAAAATTAAATGTATAACGGCACATACTATTATAGAGTTTACAAAACAGTGAAGGTGATTAAAATTATCTTTCTGGCTATGCCTATTCACTTCTTTTATTAACTCTTTTTTCACGAAACAAGTGTCAAAATAGCAAAACATATATTTTATATATTACATTGATTTGATCGTTCAACCTGTGGTGAGCCATCAGGTGCATCCACCCCTAAAATAGAAAATACAAAGCCGAATCCCGAGGGAACAGTAAATCAATTGACCGCTGGCTTATTCTAGGGAAAGACATTTAATTTAGTTTACATGCAGCCAACACCGTGACATTGGTTCAGGTGTTACTTGTTTAGAACCACAGTACCTACAAGCTTTGCCTTCGATAAATCAAGTTTGCGTTTTTGCTGACCTTACGAAAATTATATTTGATTAATTTAGCTAGTTTGTTTGCTCAAATTTGTATTCAAATCGATTGTATATGTATCAGGAGAGAGGCTCCGGTGGCGTAGTGGTTACGATAGTGGCTTCTGAGACCTGGTGTTTTGGGTTCGATTCCCATCTTTTTTTTTCTGACGGAAATATGTAGTTAGCCCCGAGAGATTTGCTACTTCACAGGGAATAAAGGCGAGCAGAGCTCCACCCTAGATAAATGGCTTAAACACTACAAACTAAGCAACCTGCGCAAGAGGGTGTCCCCTGTGGGACTTGGACCTCGGCTCGGTCGCTGACGGGGACATAAAGGGATTATGGCTTTTAGTTTTTTTTAGGGGAGTTTTGTGCAACTGTCAATTCCCACCTTGGATAATTATTTGTACGCTTAATAATGTGTGCTTTGTGTCGATAAATTGTGTGTTTGAAACCGCGACAAAGGGATGCATTTCATAAGTGCTGGAGATGTCTTTTTAATAAAAAAGAGTAGGTAATAACGTAACGATATGACTACGATTTCAATCATTAATCCCTTTAGTAAATTCTTCGTAATTCTCATTCGCAAATAAATAACACTTAAGTTTACTATCGATATACACACGCTTTACTATCGATAAAAAGAATGAAAAAAAGTACGTAAGTAATATTTGTCACTCTTGGGCGCTAAAATAACAAGTCAACGCAGTTTTGACTTGTTATTTGAGATTTAAAATTGACGGTTATCAAAAAATGGGGGGGGGGGGGGGGTAAGAAAAATTAGTGCTAGCTCGCGGGCCTTATCTACCTGTATTAATGTATCAGTTTTCTTGATATCTAACATTAATGCTAAATGGTCCCGTACCATTTAGCATTATGAATGATGAACATATTTAAGGTGGTAACCGAATTGCTACTATCAAATTAGAATGTACGAACATTTTGTATGAGATATGTGAATTATTAATTTACTCTTAAGTACGAATTCTAATACCTATTGAAATTCTATATAGATTATTATCAATGGTGAAATTTACTTATCAGCATTTAAGTCATTTGAAATGTTCTGCGATGTATTTTCGAAAGTATGAGTCATAATCATCATCAACCCGAATTGACGTCCACTGCTGAACATGTGCCTTCTGCAGAGGGAACTTATTATGTAATAACAGAGAAACGCTGCTACCGGTTCCCTAGTACTAAAGACGATGTTATAACAATTGGGACCAACGAAGAACATAAAGGATTTTGAAATAAGATATTTTTTGTTCTGACATCATACTTATAACGGGAACGCAGCCCATATTTACCACAAACAAAAATATGTCACCGGAAAATAATACGAATCGTAAGTTGATCAACTTTGCCAATTGCCAGTTTAAGTAAGTGCCAGTAATTCACTTAATTATTTTGTACATTTGACCTTTTTTTTTTTTTTGATTGCTTGATATACATATACATATTTAACCACCGCCGTTATGAAACCGGCGGTGGGATATGTGGGGACTCGCCCTCTCTAAACTCATACCACGAGGAGAGGACCCTACCAACCACTAAAATCTCCCGGACACTCCTTCGATCCGCCGTTGGTGGGGGCCGGGTACGCATGAGCAGTCCGGGCCCCCGACGGCACCCACGGCCAATATGGTACCGCGGGATCTCCAGGGCCACACTTAAAGTGGCCCATTTGCCCAATTATAGGGACGCCCGGAGTGTAGAGGCGTCCCTACTCCTCATGGGTCAGCCTCGAAGGGAGCGGGGCCCATGTCCCCCACTCCCCGAGGCCGAGCCTAGGGTGGTAGGCGGCGGGTTTCAGCCCGCCGCCGACGGCCAACACGCCGTCTGCGAAGCGGGTGGGCGGAGGGATCTACTTCCCTCTCCCGCTCCGCGGCCTCCTTCTGTGACATTACTTGTCTACAGAAGGAGGCATCCGCCTCCCACGACCTCTCGCTTTGGACCATCTTCGAAATGATGGTCGGCAGCGAGAGGTCGTCTCCCACCACGCCAACGAGCTCCTCCCGCTCGTTGGCCCACGCCGGACACTCCACCACCGTGTGCTGTGCCGTATCGTCGGCACAGTCACAGTGGTGACAGCGAGTGTCCGGCTCTCTCTGCGCCACGTTGCAACACTTGACCTAACCTAACTAAACGTGACTTCTACTTTTGTAACAAAACAAAAAACTTTAACTTCAATAAGTCCTACTGCACTCCATGGGTTTAGGTTTAGATTTTTTTTAACCACTCGAAACCTCGTTAGTTTATGAACTAACTAGAAAGTTGATCAACTTACGATTCTTATTACTTTCCGGTTACATACATAGACAATATAGATATATACAACAGCATATAGGTTGCAAGAATCTTATATTTTGACCTTTAAAACTTTAATTTAGTTTTATTAAAACATCTTTGATGCCAATTTCTGTATCTCAAAGAGCCGAATTCTCAGAATTTCAATTCATATTATATTATTTTTTTATATTTAAAGCAGACGCGCTCCGAAAAGTGGTTTATTATTTATTCAATAGTGTTCTAGCTAAGATTTTAGTCTCACTTTAAGTTTTCAAGTACAGTCGACCAGCGAGATAGGTATACACATTATGAATGAATGAATGAATGAACATTTATTTGCAGAATTATAATTAATTTCAGAACTTAACAATTAGTTTCTAGGCATTTCATTACAGATACAATGTGTTTTAAAATTGTATATCCACGTTTAACTGATAAGTTCACTGTTATGTGTACGCTAGCTAGCAGCAAACTGTCGTTCTGTCATAAATATATAATTATGTATTTACATTAACGATCTATCTTCCCGCACCTGGTATCACCAGCATAACTGCCGATTACGTAAGAACTTCATAATTGAATAAATCGATTAATGGATTTCTCGATTAATGGACAATACAAAACTGATAGACTTTTTTCAAATCGGACCAGTCAGACCTGATATTAATGCGTTAAGCAAAGAAACAAACACTTCAGCTTTATATATTAGTAATAAAGACACCTCTTTTTTAAGTTTTCTGGCAGAGTGCAGTCTACTAGTATTCCTGTTAACCCCTCGTGCTAAGCTAAAATGCTTGTATTACAAGTGGATTTACGTCGGTAGTGAAATGGGTGGTGATCAAACCGGCGACCACATGATCGCAAGTCCGACTCGTAGTTAGGCTACGGCCGCTTTTTGCGTTATACATACTCTAACACTACTCTACCTTACTCTGGAATTCCTATCTATTTCAAAAAACCGCATCAAATTCCGTTGTGTAGTCTGAAAGATTAGGCTGACAGCGGAAAGCGACTTTGTTTTATACAGTGATAGATTGATACAAAAGATCAACAAAAATCCTATCTTCTTGGCCGACTGTACCTACATGCGAGTAGACAGATTTTCTAAACTATTTAATTATTCACGTGCATGTGTGAAATAAATATTGAACCCCAACATGAGTGGTTTTAATACAAATGTGATAGATGCTTCACGTAAAATCTATTCAGCTAGATTCAAGACCTTTTTTTATGTTTAAAAAAAAAAGTAAATAATATTTAAATCTTGTATTTTTTTCTGGGGCATTTGAAGGTGCTTAACATATATGTAAATTAATAATATTATCATCATCAACCTGTTGAACATAGGCCTCCCCCATCGATTTCCAGCGGTACGATCGATAGCGGCCTGCATCCACCGACTCCGCGGGACCTTTATGAGGTGGTCGGTCCATCGTGCAGGCGGTCGTCCTACGCTGCGCCAGTTCGTGGTCTCCACTCGAATAATATATATGTATATACATATAATATGAATATTGTTTTATAATAATAACTACATTTTGATGTAATAAATTTGTTTGTTTTTTTATTATATATTTTTTTAAAGAATTATCCGAATGTGTATACCTGTCTAATATAATATAAGTGGGAGTAACATCTGCCAATACATTGCTGTGTAATTTAACGCTTTTTTTTTCATGTTAATGCTCAAGCTAGGCGATTTGGTAAAATATCCCAAAATCGCGACTTTGTACGCATACTATATTTAAAATGTTGACCTGGGATGTAAGGTACGACCATGCAAAATTTAATTTAAATCGGTGCAACAGTTTCGGAGATTCGCCCGTACAGTCAGAGAGACAAAAAAAAAAAATGGATGTTTTTACTTGTAACATTCCCTTGACTCGGTTCATAATCATAACTTGAATATGGACCTGTAATAAAAATGAGATTTATTTAACTTATTATATGAATTTAACGTAATAATAAACAAGATTAATTAATCAGACGTAAATCCAGAACAATACCAAATAGTCAGCAAGTTAGTAATTTAAAAACGTAAAGTCGTAGATTGGGTAGCGTCAGCAAATACGTCTTACTATCGGCCACTCACCGCTGGATTTGTCAGTGCAGCCGGCGTTGCGACGTGCTTGCTCCCGGACCGTTAGCAGAAAAAAGCTAATTCTACTAATACGATTCCTATAGATGCATTCATAGATGAATGTGTGTTACTTGCTTTTACACGCAAATGCCTGCAAACGTATTGTGGTGAAAATGTTAACAAATATCGTTGATAAATTAGATTATCTTATTTCCTACAAAACGTTAAAACACAGTTGAAACTGAAGATTTAAGTTATTAAACTTATTTATATTAATTCTATTGCCTATTGCATTATTTGTCATTCAGATCAAATCATGTCAATTATACGAAGTTTTTCATGCGATTTACTCCAGTAATACCTTTATCTGTACTATTATAACGTGAAAAGATTTGATTGTTTGTTTGTTTCATTGCATGGAATAGTCTCGGGAAATAATGGACCGTTTCCAAAAAAAAACACCATTAGTAAGCTTCGGTATTAAAGAGTAACATAGGCTTTATTATATATAATAGGGATCGAACCGGCAACCACATGATCGCAAATCCGAAGCCCTGGCCATTGGACCACGGCCACTTAATACAGACAATCAACACTAGATCTCTTTACTTGATAATTAATAAATTCCCAACTGAAAAACGAAATCTAACAAACCAAATAGACAAAACAAAATAGAATGAAAACAAACAATTTAAATCAATCAGCATTACTTCTGCTGACTGTACTACAGTCGATCCCTCGCCCAGGAAATTGAGTGAATGTTTTCCAATTTAATCGCATCTGCTCTGATACTTTGCTACAGTATTTGTTTTCCAACAGACAGACGTGGCCCGACTGAAACACGACTTTTTGCCTAATAACTTAACGATGTTCAAACACAGCGCTTTTTATGTGTATCTACCCTCAACTGCATTCGGTTGTAGAATGTTAGGTAGTATTATTATACTGAATTGTACTGTGTGTATAAAAAGTAAAATTTAATCTAATAACACAAACCTCCGTGGCGTAGCGGTCCATATCTAGCATTATGTTTCGGAGTTTGATTCCCATATAAGCAAAAATACGACAACCTCCGTAGCGTAGCGGTATTTGGCTCGCTTTAAATCTCGGGGGTCGTCGGTTCGATTCCCATGCCGGACAGGAAATCTTTGTGTAGATTTTAAAGATTTCGTTCCGGGTCTGGTTGGTTGAGGGACTACCCTCCGTGCCTCGGAAAGCACGTTAAGCCGTTGGTCCCGATTGTTATAACATCATCTATAATAATCGTATATCAAGGAACGGGCAGCAGCGTTTCCTTGTGTGGCACAACATAATACTGCGGTCACCAACCCGCCTGCCAAGCGTGGTGACTATGGCATATACCCTCCCTCGGGAGGAGGCTCATGTTCAGCAGTGGACGTTATACGGGCTGATGATGATAAGCAAAATATGTTTGTGTAAAATCTAAGATTTCTTTCTGGGTCTGGTTGGTTAAGAACCTACCCCCCGTGTCTTGGAAAGAACATTGAGCGGTTGTTTCTGATTATTTTAACATCATCAGCTATTTCAGGAAACGATTCTGGCCGATGGCAGTTTTTAGGGTTCCGTAGCCAAATGGCAAAAAACGGAACCCTTATAGATTCGTCATGTCTGTCTGTCTGTCCGTCTGTCCGTCCGTATGTCACAGCCACTTTTTTCCGAAATTATAAGAACTATAATGTTGAAACTTGGTAAGAAGATGTATTTTGTGAACCGCATTAAGATTTTCACACAAAAATAGAAAAAAAAACAATAAATTTTGGGGTTCCCCATACATAGAACTGAAACTCAAAAAAATATTTTTCATCGATCATACGTGTGTAGGTCTTCAAAAATGATGTTGAGGTTTCTAATGTCATTTTTTTCTAAACTGAATAGTTTGCGCGAGAGACACTTCCAAAGTCGTAAAATGTGTGGGGACACACATTTTACGACTTTGGAAGTGTCTCTGTAACTTCTAAAATAAGAGAATGATAAATCTAAAAAAAATATATGATGTACATTACCATGCAAACTTTCACCGAAAATTGGTTTGAAAGAGATCTTGTAAGTAGTTTTTTTTAATACGTCATAAATCGTAAACCGCAATTTACCTTTCATTCAATCAACTCGAATATAAAAATATAAAATAACATTTCATTTCATAAACATACGCTTTTTTATTCTTGATATCAAAAATAGGTACGCACTTGTAACAGATACGGAACCCTTCGTGCGCGAGTCCGACTCGCACTTGGCCGGTTTTTTAGGTATGTTGTGTTCATATTTGTCTTGTAAAAAATGATAGTGAAATTGCATTTCGAAAAATCAAAGGGAAACGTAACATTATTTTAACGGCGATGTTGTAATTTCACATACATTCTGAGTTCAAATATATTAAAATTAATCTACCGTCTTTAAGAAAGTACTTGTATAATGTTAACTTTAAAGTTTACTTGAGCTAAGAAATTCAAAACTTTAACACTGAAACTGAAACATAAAACTTAAACTTAGTTCCTTTACTGACTCCTGACGGAAACTCAGAGCCAAGTTAAGTAGACGATATTTTAAGCAATTTTCATTTCTCGGTTTAGGTATCCGCCTATTGTTCTCTACTGCTGAACAATACCTCCCAAATCTTTTTTCAGCGACTCGATTGCTACCGGCCTGCATCCCCTGACTCCCTGCGACTTTCATTAGGTCGTCGGTCTATCGTGCAGGCGGTTGTCATACGCTGTGCTTGCCTGTTCGTTGTCTCCACTCGAGAATCTTTCTGCCTCATCAGCCGTTCTTCGAGCGATGTGTGATAACTTTCATATACCTACTAGGTATAAAAATAACGACAAACGATATTTGGACTTTTATTCATCCGATGTTTGTTTTTACGCTACTATCAATGAATAAGGGTACCAATATTATATTTAAATAAAGATAAAATTATATTTAATACAAGATAGACAGGATATAATTGATTCGACTAATAAAGCGGTTTAAGTGTCCTAAGCGCCTTCGGTGTTTTGATATAGTTTTTATATATTATTCGGTAGCGGTGCGGTTTTTGTCAGGCGTTATGAAATAGAACAATATTTTTACAATCATATTTAGTAGGCGTTTTAGTAAATCTATATTAACACAACGCTTGATCTTGAATTATTTTTGCAATTTCCCCTAAAAATCTAGATTTATTCCTCAATCCCCCCGTCAGCGACCGCCATGAACCGAGGTCCATGTCTCACAGGGGTCGCCCTTTTGAACAGGTTGCTTAGTGTGTAGATTTTAAACCATTTATTAAGGCTGGAGCTCTGCTCGCCTTTATGCCCGGTGAGTAGTAAAAGCCTCCTAGCTAACATATTATGACCGTCCGGATATAAAAAGGCCCTTGAATTACTGACGTATCGACACCTACCTACAATGTCTTTTTTTAAGACATATTCCGCACTCGCGAAATAAACGCCTGTGTTGCTGAACTTAATAAGTAACTGCCTACTTTAGTGGTCGATTCCCCAATCATAAATCAAGAAACTATAAAACGTAATGACCATTTAAGGGTAAAATGAAACAGCCATATTAGTACCGATGCTATAAACACTGGGTAACTTCTCAGTAGCGTAACTATACCGTCTGAGTCCTGGGGCAAATACATTGAAAGGACGCCAGTAGAAATCGTAATATTTTGTTGTAATTCAATATTAATATGTAATTTTGTTAATCATCATCATCATCAGCCCGTATAACGTCCACTGCTGAACAGGGGCCTCCTCCCGGGGAGGGTATTTGCCAAAGTCATCACGCTTGGCAGGCCGATTGGTGATCGCAGTATTATGTTGTACCGCAGAAGGAAACGCTGCTGCCCGTTCCTTGATATACGATTATTATAGATGATGTTATAACAATTGGGACCAACGGCTTAACGTGCTTTCCGAGACAGGGAAGTCCCTCAACCATCCAGACGTGGATAGAAATCTTAGAATTTAGGTACACAAAGATTTTCTGTCCTGTTGTTAATGATAATTTTATAGTTTTCTTTTTTATTTTGACAATTAGGATAATTGTCATTTTGGCATTCATGTGGATAATATGAGAAACAACATTTTGGTAAGTACATGTTAGTTTGGAGGTATTGAGGAATTAGAAATAATGTCTGTTATTTTTAACAAACTTCTGGATTAGTTGTGTTATGTATGCACAGGTATCTTTTACTAACTGAATCATCATGTCGCATGAGGGCTATAAAAAATACGCTACTCATTAGAGTAGAATACCAGTCCAATGCAGGTAAAATTGCTAGTATCTAATAAATAAAATTTTCATGACCATACAAACTAATCTAACGAAGTATTATTTATTTATAAAATTGGCGGGTGCGTGGCATTCTAACCAGCATTTTTTTTGTCCTGGATTAAATGTATTTACTCATTCCCACCGCCGCTGCAGTGTATCCGCGCGCTGGCGTTGGAATATATGGGACTCGCCCTCTCCATAGCGTGGTATGCTAAACTCATACCACGAGGAGAGGACGCTACACCACTAAAAACCCCCGGACACTCCTTCGATCCGTCGTTGGCGGGGGCCGGGTACGCATGAGCAATCCGGCCATTCTGCTCTGCCCTTCCAAAACAAGGTATAGTTACTCTACTGGCACAATCTACAAAGTAACAGAAAAAATATGGTCGAAGTATTGAACGTTAATTGGTCATATTAAGCGAAATTGTTGTATAATAAGCGGGCATTAGCTATTTCTAATGATACAGTGCAAAAAAAATAAAAATTGCACTTGAATTAAGGGTTATGCACTTTTAATATGTGCTATTTATGTGTGTATGGGGACATGGAAACATTATTTGGTATCAGCGTCCTCCAAAAAGGGGGATTTGCTATAGTCACCACGCTTGGCAGGCGGGTTGGTGACCGCAGTATTGTATTCGTTCTCTGGTAGGCGACTGTTATAAATTGTGATGTAACAATTAGGATTAACGGCTTTACGTGTTTCCGAGGTACGGAGGATAGTCCCTCTACCAACCAGACCCAAAAAGAAATTTGAAATATAGATTTCTTGTCTGGCGTAGGATCGAACCCATAACCTCCGAGGCTTAAAGCGAGATTTATAATGCTACTATTACCAAGGAGGTCTCCAGTGAATTTGATTTATTGATTAACTACAATTTACGTGTCTGTGTAGTTTCACCACACCACATTCCTGGACATTTTGTTCCTGCATAGGATATCTGGGTTCGATTCCCACCCCGGGCAATTATTTTAGTGAACTACGAATATGGCTTTTTTTCGGAAGGACATTATGTAATTAGCCAGTAGGCTTTAACTACATTTTTATCTAAGATGCAGGTTCGAATCCTGCCGGTGGTCGAATTTTATTAATCTCAATTTTGAAATATGCCTATATTAAAGCTTAAAGCCTTTACTACTTCACCTGGTGATTTGTGTACGTGAATTGCGTGTTTCTAAAGTGACATTGGAAAAAAAACCATGAAGAATCGATACTTGTATCTGTTTTTTAAATACAATAAAAATGTTTATTATTATCATCTCAAAATTTGAAGGGCTGAAGCCAGGCGAAAAGCTACTAGCCAGTACTTAAAACCTTAATATTCAGTCTTCTACTAGATAGAATACATAAGTAACCTGTAATTAAAAGCCATAGTAATTATAATCCGTAAGAAAGATACTGCATAAAATAAAGCGACCGTAGACCAATGACTAGGGCGTCGGACTTGCGTTCTTTTGATCGCCGGTTCGATCCCCACCCATTGCTCTGCCCACGTTAACCCACTCGTAGCACAAGCATTTTAACTTAGCACGAGGGGTTAACAAAAATACTAGTAGTGATAGTTTACTTTAAAAAAAAAAAGCTTAATAATGGAATCAAGACCAATACTACTGCAAAACATAATAATATACCTACTCTTCGGTGCTTAAAAACTAAACAGCCACAAATAAAAAAACTAATAATAAGTTAAAATCATACCAATTGTGCCAGCATTGATACTATTTTTGCATTTCATTTCCTTTACATTTGTGGCTCTTTTGTATTTAAGCAACGTCTTGTTAAATTAATCATTTTAAATAACGAATATGCTTATATTTATTAAAATAACTCAAGTTATTTAACTAATTTAGCCATTAACTTGTGTTTACATAATTAAAGTGCAAATTACTAACAGAAAAACCTTTTGTAATCAGATAAAAAATACACAGGACGGATATTTACATGGCGCGTGTACATTCAACTGCATTTTTCAGCCAATTTATAAGTTTACATTTGACTGTGGTGGTTTTAATACAGACTGATGAATTTCTAGACACTCTATAGAAGAAATATACATTTTTATATTTATCTATACTAATATTATAAAGATTAGTATTTTTGTATGTATCATCATCATCATCATCTGCTCGTATAACGTCCACTGCTGAACATGGGTCTCCTCCCGAGGGAGGGTTTTTGCCATAGTCACCACGCTTGGCAGGCGGGTTGGTGACCGCAGTATTATGTAGTAACACCCAGGGAAACGCTGCTGCCCGTTCCCTAGTATACGATTGTTATAGATATTGTTATAACAATTTTTGTAATGAATAAACTCAAAAACTACTGTGCCGATTTCAAAAATTCTTTCACCATTGAAAAGATGAATTCACCCAGATTGACAAAGGCTATATTTTATTTTAAAGTTCCTACGGAAACGGGAGTTATGCGGGTGAAACCGCGCGAAGGAAACTAGTACTAATATATAAAGCTGAAGAGCTTCGTTGTTTTGAACACGCTAATCTCAGAAACTACTGGTCCGATTCGAAAAATTATTTTAGTGTTTGCTAGCCCACAAGCGCGATAAGTTAGTACTAAATATTGATTAGTTTATTTCATTCCATGATGAAATACAGGTAGTAAAAGAACCCCATGAAGAATAGGCATGAACTCTTCGTTGGAGACTTTTGACTTTACAGGGCTAGATGGCGAGTATGGTGACTGCCTCATTAAATGGAAGAGAGCACCTTGGGGGCGTGGATCTCGGCTTAAAGCGGTCACTGGCAGGGAAAGTAAGGAATTACATTACATGACTTTTAAGTAGTTTTGTGCAACTGCCCTGAATTGTGAGAACCTGCGATGGAGGACATAATGCAGTTGCCAGTGCCTGACGTTTGGAGGGAAAATAATCCTATTGTATTGTTGCGGGGGACTCTACAAACACGCCATTTACGGAAACAAAAAACTTCAATATAGTATATTAGCGGCCCGTCCCGGCTACGTATGGGTGCACATTTCTATTAAAAAATATAGCCTATGTTACTCAGGGATAATGTAGCATTCTAATGGTGAAATAACTGTCGAAATCTGTTCAGTGCTTTTCGAGTTTATTCGAAACATAAAAACAAACTCCTTTCCTCTTAATAATATTAGTATAGATATCTCAATTAACTCACCTCGCGATTTTACGCTAAATTCAATAACAAACATTCAAGCAAATGAAGTTGCATTCATAAAATGCGACTAATGAAATACTTTTATGGTCAATCTAACGACGATTTATTTTTTAATTACTAACATAAAATTATAATCCTTCAAGATGTGGCCCTTTATTCAAAACACTTAATGCTTTTATTCATTACTTAATTAAAATTTATATTTTTTAATTAAGTATACCTAATCTATAACTTCATAAAGCTACGTAAGTAAAGCTTAATTTATTATTTATAGTTGAGGGTGGTGTCACGCTAACTCTTTTTATAGTTTATTAGTTATTTGCAGTGTATAAATACAATTATTTTGCTGACTGTACTTAATTGGTTCAGGTAAACACGGCTATGTGGGCAGTTCACGCTATTTGGGCGAAAAATACTCTTTTACTGTTTATTTGTTAATTTGAAATACCTCGATGAGTTGGTGCACTTTTATAAGTAATAAAAAAAGCCTTTGTAGTCTAGTGGTGATATGGTCGACTATAAATAGCAAGTCCCGGGTTGGGCAATCATTTGTATTCATTGAAGTTTTGTCTAGAGAAAATCTAAGACCGCTACAGCAACAGAGACGGTGCGGCGATGCGGTGGAGACGTTACGAATAAAAAAAAATCGCTTGTCGCTTCAGGACTGCGGCCACCGCCGTATGTTAATATGAGTTTGTTTTCACAAAATCGCTGTCGCGTCACAGCAGCACACGCACGTGCCTCGAGGAGCACGATAAGGTGTGGGTATTGAGCTTGATCTCTTAATGATCGTGACTTTAAAACCGTGCCATCCATTTTTGACCGTAACAGAATATATAGTACACGCATACAGTGTACATTAGAAGTCAGGCCACGGTGGTCAGTCAGGAGAACTGTAAAGTGTTATAACTTCCACTGCTACTGCTGCCTATCACGGGGATGAATCACCTGTTTATTACAACACTAGCTTCCCACGCGGGTTTTACCCGAGTAACTCCAGTTCGCGAGGGAACCTCGATAAATGGGCTATTAAACACTTCAAGATTTTTTCAAATCGGTCTCGTAGAAACAAACTCTTCAGGTTTATACATAAGTATAAAACAGTGCTGGCAACAATCTGCATTGTAATAGTTGTGACTATGACTTAACCCACTCTGGGGGAAGACTATGTTCAGCAGTGGACGTTAGGTGTGTGGGCTGATGATGCAAATGGTATTTATTTTATTTTATTTGATGCACAAAACACTTTTTTTTTTTTTTTAATATTACTAGCAGAGTTTTGCAGTCTACTAGTATTCTTGTTAACTCCTCGTGCTAAGCTAAAATGCTTGTGTAACGAGTGCTATGGGTGGGGTTCGAACCGGCGATCTCAAGATCACAAGTCCGGCGCCCTAGCCATTGGGCTACGGCCGCTTCAATTCATTACAATCAGAATAAAAAAATATCTTAAAACTAAACATTTAGACCTTGATTGTAACATAACACTATGTGCATACTACATAAACTAGATCAAAAATATATATTAACGATGCTGAGGAAAAGCTAGGGTTGCACCCGTACTATATTATATAGTATCATACTATATTTCAGTCAAATGTACTATAATGTATTATACAAAAATAATAAAGTAGGTACAAAAAGTACTAAATTTTTTTGCTAAACTAAAATTCACCCCATTTTAAAATTTAGCAGCGCAGCATATTATTATGGAAAATTAAGAGGGGCCTCCGGACAGAATCGTAATCCGGCACTGTATGGATCACGTGGAAAAAATATTTAAAATAAATGTGTACCATTTTTTTCCTGAATTCACCAAAAGTACTATATTTTTCCAACTTTTTGTAAAAAGTACTTTATAAAATAAAAAAAGGTGGCAACCCTAGTAAAAACAAGCGAAACATTATCTGTTTTGTAACAATACAAATTGGGAACCCAAAATAACTGATTAACACTGGTATGCTTTGAGTTAAGAGCCTAAAAGATCCGCACTGAATCCAATATGTCGGATGCCCGTAATCACAGAGATATATTTACGCATATTTTAGACAAAAATGTCAATAGCTTTATGATTGCTCTTTGCCATTTCGTTATATTGACGAGCCATCCTGATTAAGGGGTTATACTACGAAATTTTATGAGATGGGCACTAAATTTTATTTTAAGAATCAGAAATGAAGAGATCCGCTGGAGAACGAAGGTCGCTGACATAGCTCAACGGATTAGCAAGCTGAAGTGGTAATGGGAAGGAAACATGGCTCGAAGAACTGACGGCCGATGGAGCAGCAAGGATCTCGAGCGGAGACCACGAACTGGCACCTAAGCGCAGCGTAGGACGACCGCCTGCACGATGGACCGACGCCCTCATAAAGGTTGCAGGGAGTCAGTGGTTGCAGCCCGCTAGCGATCGTTCCTTCTGGAAATCGATGGGGGAGGCCTATGTTCAGCAGTGGACTACAACAGGCTGATGATGATGATGATGATTATGTGAGAAAGCAATTTGGGGGAATCTAAAATAGAGTGGATAGAGATAAAGTAAGTCAAAAAATATGCGTCTTATTTCTAAAGGCTGAACATTAAGTTTTAGTAGTCTATCTTAATAATGTAATTTAATCCGGTATATAAATATAGATTACCTTTGCCTCTTGGTCCTTATGTTACCCGGGCCGTAATTAATAGTCATACACACAGACAAAATTTGTAGCTTAACGGTATACATCTCGATTTAACTCTAAGAGGTCGTGAAATAAATCTTTGTGTAAATTCTAAGATTTCTTTCCAAGTCTGGTTGGTTGAGGAACATCATTCTGCGGTCACCAACCCACCTGCCAAGCGTGGCTATAAAACTCTCCTTCGGTAGACTCATGTTCCAAACATAGGTAAGTATATACGTATATATAATAAAATTTGAATAAACTACGTATATAATAATTGTTCCAACGACTACAATAAGGACAAATCCTTATTGTAGTCGTATAAAAGGAAAACCAAAACACAACTATATTATTTTACCCTCCCACATTCTAATCACAATGCAATTTAATATAACTCTGTTAATAACCGCACGTAAATGAAAACCTCGCAAAACTGGTTACTATCTCTATCATTCCGTTTCAATTTGGTACCAAATCTGTACAAAGGTAGTTTTATTTATCCGCACCTGAAAACGAAGCCCGCGACTTTAATTTCATAGCTTCGCAATATAGAGCTGCATTGCACGTAGCGCTAACGACTCTACCAGACTCTACATGCGAATGCGATTCAAGCTTTAATTTGAACGTATATAAAACGAGTAAAATTTACAGTGCCATGTCGCCGCAAATGTACAAACGATGGAAAAAATAAAAACATTACCGCACACTGCTGTTGCGGTGTTGCCAGGGTTTTGGTTGCTGGAATTTGGGGAGATTTTAAAACCTGTTTCCATTTTGTAATCATTCTTTTTTTTATTGGCAGGTCGATTTTTCTTCACTATTATTAAACGTAAAATAAAATATTGAAATAGTCAAATATTTTTGTGCCATCTGACTTAATAACCACGGTGTATAGGCAAGATTTGCTTGTTTGTTTACATTAAATAGGTGTCGAAACTACTAGACCGATTTGTAAAATTCTTTCACCATTATAAAGCAAGTGCCCACGGGAATGGGAGCTACGCCAGTGAAACTACGCGTGGAAAACGAATGATAAAACTTGAGTTCTTATTGACATTACTAATATGTATTTGTTGTATTCAATGACTAGCGACCCGCTCCGGCTTTGTACGGGTGCAATGCTGATGTATCATACGTATAAACCTTCCTCTAGAATCACTCTATCTATTAAAAAAAACCGCATCAAAATCTGTCGCGTAGTTTTAAAGAAATAAGCATACATAGGGACAGACAGACAGCGGCAAACGACTTTGTTTTATACTTTGTAGTGATTTAGCTTATTTGAAAGAAGAAAGAAAAAATGTTTATTTCAACAAGCACAGATAATCGGACAAACAATAATTTAATTAAAATATTTCAGTCTATTACTGGATATAGGCGTAATAATTATGTCATCTGGAGCAATTAAATTATATAGTAGTTTAATTAAACTAGGTAGTTAGCCACAGCCAACTCGGACACAGCAACAGCTGAGTCGGACATAGCCCAGTCTTTAATTGCATTCTTCGTTAAGTCATGAGTCTCGGTTGATATGAGTTTCGATAGCCGAATAATGTCTTATAACAACTGATAGCTGAGTATGTTTCTGCCATAAGTCTTTCATTCATTATATTGGAACATGTTTAGGTCTATAAAAAGCAGCATAGCTAACTACGCTTAATGGACCTTGACCTATCCAATATTAGATTTTCCAGTAATGCATCCAGCTCGACCATTTAATCTTAACATCACCAGCTTCAAAATGCGTCAAAAATTATTCCTCAAAAAATGATTCGAAGGGACATTTTATCAGGGAGTTTTCTTCAGTACTATGGCAACCCAGCCCGTCAACCACGTTCGTTCAAATGAGTAATGTGGAACGTGGTCTGCGTACGAACCGAAGTCGAGTGTTAATACCACACCTCGCCTTAGGGGGTAGGCAGGGCTTCAAATTACCATATTAAACAATTACTTACGTAAACGAAAGATTAGGATTATCTTATAGTCAAAAATGTGAAGTCAAATTGATAATTATAATTAATTTTTAATATGTTTGTGCCTTTTTTTTTTCGTACGGATTTATGAACTTAGCCACAAGGCTTTTGCTACTTCACCGGGCATAAAGGCGAGCCCAGCTCCAGCCTTATTAAATGGTTTATAAACTACAAACTAAGTAAACTGCACAAGAGGAATGGATGGGATTTCAACCTTGGCTCAGGGCGGTCACTATGAGGGATTATGACTTTTACTTGATAAGGGGAGTTTTATGAAAAAAATTAATAATGTACAAAAGAAGTACTTTTTTTTGGTAAATAATTTATGTTTATGGTAGTTGCTTCTGTGATCTAGTGTTCAGAGTTCGATTCCTACACACTTCAGTAATTTGTGTAAACTAGTGATATTCTAGAGTACCATATAGGCTACAAAATATCACGCTCCCACCTACTGGAGCAGAGTAACGTGAGTAAAAGCGGGGGGTACCTACAGTAAGTACTTTTTAAAAAATAAAGGGTTGTTCGCTAAACCTTACATTGGAGGGAATCGAGCACTGAACCGATTATGATGTGGAATTCACCAGATTAAAGCCAAAAGCAATAGTTGTGTGACTAACCTTTCTAATCTCCGGTTCCACGCCGGATGATAATGTCCAGCCCTCAATTTTCACTTTTCGAGTCGAGTGGGGTTCGACACGTGGAACTTACTAGTCTTTTTGAATAATGCACCAATCAAGCACACACGAGCTAGCTAGCTATAAAGTTTTTGATGATTCTAGGATTTATTCAACGATTTAATGCGAGTTTTCAGATTTATCAGCCACGAGGTGCACCCAGCGGCAAACGCTTTCAATCCATCTTAGAATGTAATTAAAAATTCTATTTATGCCTTCTTATCAAACAGAGTCAATACATTGGCTCATCAGATTTCCAGGTAAAATGCTCTTTGCAAAAATCCCTTTCACAGTATGTAAATATTTATTAAATAATTTTGCATTAGCTCAGGGCTTAGTTTGCGGTGGAGTACGGTAATCCTCTTACGTTTACGGCAGAGGTCCATAGATGAATGAGATTTATAGAAGGCAATTCAATGATGGCGGTAAATAAATTATTTAATAAAAGGGGGACTTTGTAAATCTATACTAATATGAAGAGTTTGTGAACTTGAACACGTTATTATTAGGAATTACTTGTCCGTTTTGAAAAATTCCTTCAGTGTTACATAGCCAATTTTTTGAGGAATGCATCATTTTCAAATTACCGTATTCAATCATTATTAAGTTATTGACAACCTTCTTAGCGTAGCGGTAATTGGCTCGCTTTAAATCTCGGAGGTCGTGGGTTCGATTCCCACACCGGACAAGAAATATTTGTGTAAATTCCAAGATTCTTTTACGGATCTGGTTGGTTGAGGACTACCCTCCGTGCCTCGGAAAGCACGTTAAGCCGTTAGTCCCGATTGTTATAACATCATCTGTTACAAACGTACCAGGGAATGGGCAGCAGTTTGTTGTAAAACGTACCTTGCAAAATGAACTCTAGTGCCTTGCGATACAAGACAATCTAAGTTGTACCGGCACCCATGACAGGTACTAAGTCGTTTTAATCTGTAATGCTTTTAATACATAGGTCGATCGTAGGTACTACTAAAACGAAATTATTTCATTAACTTAACCATGAAGAGTGATGAAAAAGAAACATGATGGTTTAAAAAAATAGTTATAGTAATTCTATCAAATAATTTTTGTATGACATGTTTTTATAGGCAACCTCCGTAGCGTAGCGGTATTTGGCTCGCTGCAAATCTCGGAGGTCGTGGATTGAGCCGTTGTTGGTCCCGATTGCTATAACATCATCTATAATAATCGTATATCAAGGAACGGGCAGCAGCGTTTCCTTGTGTGGTACAACATAATACTGCGGTCACCAACCCGCCTGCCAAGGGTGGTGACTATGGCAAATACCCTCCCCCTATAGAGGCTGATGAAGATGATGATGGTGAATTTTTGTATTATCACCCTTCTATTACAGTCCACTCCCTCGCATACAAAATATACAGACTAGCTAGATTGGTCTAAATGTTTTGAAGACCGAGTACTTAAGGTCAATATTGAGGTGAAAAATCGGAACTCCCATCTACACTTGCCTAATCTGTGGTCGGTTTTAACAATGTGCAAGTTTCACACAGAGTTGCACTATCTACATATTGACGTAATCACACACTTTATATGAGTATAACCAATATTTTCATACACGGCTTTCCACTTCTTGTTAAAGTGTGGATAATAAATTTTAAAACACTTTATATCCTTCGCTTAATCTTTAGAAAGAAAGAATTTTGACACAGTTGAACTAAACTATATTATTATAGGCGAATATTGTGACTTTTTTCTATAGTAACAAATGAAAAACCTTTAAAATAAATTATGTTACAGTCGAAACTGTTAACCAGTCAAAAGTACTTTTAACTAGCAAAATCAGTCAAAAGTAGTTTTAGGTTAAGTTAGTTTTGACTGATTTTGCTAGTTTAAAGTACTTTTTACTGATAAAGAGTTTTGACTGCAACATATATACGTAAATCTAAAACTTACTACCCCTTTTTACGAAAATTGTGCGGACGGACGAGTATAAAATTTCACACACTTATCTATACTAATATTATAAAGAGGAAATATTTGTATTTTTGTGTGTGTATATGTTTGAAATGAATAATCTCACAAAACTATTGAGCTGATTTCAAAAATTCTTTCACCATTGGAAAGCTTAATTCACCCTGAGTGACATAGGCTATATTTATTTATGAAGTTCCCACGGGAACGGGAGTTACGCGGGTGAAACCACGCGCGGGAAACCTGGTAGTTTATATAGAGAAGGAGTGCATAGTACTATTTTTTTTAATTATGGTTGAAATTCGACCATGGGCCACCACAAGTTTAAATAGAAATCGCAAACTACATTAAAATAAAAATAAAACTAGCTATTGTATATCTATGTGCTGTGGTTAACGTTCTCAGAATACTGGCAGCATTGTCACGTTGAATGGCAATGCTTATCTGCTGTGCAAAGTACATACCAGCACTCGGGGAACATGTCACATGAAATTGTAACTTATGTCTAATATAGTGATGTACGAATTGTGTCATATACGAATAAGGAGCTTGAAGAATAGGGTTCGATTTCTAGATCAGGTAACGTTACATAACTATGATTTTGCTACGTCGCGGAATGCATTTTCATGTTTTGAGTACGTTTTTTTTTGTTCCGGTCGGAATGCCTTTACGCATTCTCATCCGCCGCTGCAGCGTATTCGCGCGCTGGCGGTGGGATATGTGGGACTCGCCCTCTCCATAGCGTGGTATGCTAAGCTCAAGCCACGAGGAGAGGACCCTACACCACTAAAACCCCCCGGACACTCCTTCGATCCGCCGTTGGTGGGGGCCGGGTACGTATAAGTGATCCGAATGTTTTGAGTACCTAATCAAATAAACATAAAACATGCGTGTGGGAAGCTAATACGTACTAACTTTCCACGCGTGGCTTTAGCCGCGTAGTCCCCTTTGTCGTGGGAAATTCCTTATTAAATATTACCTACTAGCTTCATCCCACTGTTTTACCCGCGTCACTCTGCTCCAGTGGCTCGGAGCGTGATATTGTGTAGCCTATATGTTAATCCAGCTTACTAACTGTCCGCGTGCAAACTTTCAGCCAAATCCATTTAGTAGTTTTTGCGTGAAAGAGTAACAAACATCCATCCATCCATACTTACAAACTTTCGCATTTATAATATTAGTAGGATATTAGGTACTTAAGGATTATGTAAGATTCTAATTTTGAATAAAATAAATATAGTAAATAGATATTAACGTTAATATTAAGAGCTTATTTACTAACACACGACTGACAGACTTCTAGCACACCTGATATAATTTTTTTAACACCGTTGCTCGTAAAGCTGATGTAATTCCACCGGTTTTAAATATGTAAAGCGGGTCATAAAAAACGCGTGTGTTACCAAAGCAAATAGTTAAGTTATGGTCCATACAAATTCCATAACAGTATTATTTGCCATTTCGCGCGCTGTTGCCAGGTATTCAAATTTCGAACTAATCGCCGCGCGGCGCCAGTCAGTAGGCAGCGCTAGCGCGCTGTTAAAATGGCGGGAAAGCAACAGTGTGCATTCACAGATTAAGTTGATTTAAAATAAAAAAAAACAGTTTATTCGGTAATTTAAAAACTTGGCTGCATGCTCTAACGTCTTTGCCAACATTTTCACGCAGCTACGGCAGAAAATAATCCTCGCGCCATTTTTCTCAAATTTTCTTTTCTTTGTACTTGTATTGTGAAAAATGTATTTTTTTTCTATTTCCTCGCAAACGTCGTACGATATACGTGTGTATTGGTTATAACATGCTCGGCTCAATTCCGCCTCGCATGTTATAACCATCATAACGCACTAATATCGTAATGTACTATAAACATAATTGAATAGTAAATGTTACCTATTTATAATTAATTTTATATGCATTGTAAATTTTCTTGACAAGTACAAGTGTATGTAAATACCTAAGTGCTGAATAAAAATCGTTTATTTCGTTTAATTGTAAAATAATTATCGATATCCGCAATGTCCAAATTGGACTCGATTACCTACATGTGGCGAGTTAGGGTCTGTTACTCCATAAAAAAACCCCTGAGCGCCACTAACCCCCGTTAAAACAACTAGGTGGCCATAATAACAGTAATTAAAAACAAAACTATCACACAGCTTGTTACACACGATATACATGTATTAATCATGCAGAATGACACGTAAACATGGACGTTGGTTTAAATATTATGTGTAATATAATTAACTGCTGTTAATGACACAACAATAAATTATTCCATAGTATATATATTTTTTTTTAAAGGATTCCTCTGTGTTTCTTGCCAGTTCTTCCCAGAGTTGTCACGTCTTGAACTGGTGGTAGGAAAAAAAATGGACGCATCATAAGAACATGATTTAATTTTTTGAATTGTGTCTTTATGAATAAAGAAATGTTGACTTTGACTTTGAATCTTTAATTCTCCAACTTTGACATAAAGTTAGAATTAAAAACACTATAGACATTAATTTTACACGTTATCATGAGCTCTGTTCGCGTAGATAGCTGTATACCACCCTGAGCTGAGGTCCAAGTCCCACAGGGGATGCACGATGCTTAGTTTGTAGTTTTTAAATAATTTATCTAGGCTCGCCTTTTTGCCCGGTGAAGTAGCAAACGCCTCGTGGATAACTACATATGTCCGTCCAAAAAAAATGTATTACCAATAGAAAATAGAAACACACCATCGAAAAATATTTTAACTAAGTTACAATGATACTGTAACTAATTGTAATTACATTAATGGCACGTTTAGGCGTATATTCACGTTACGAAGTCTTGCAAGCAAAAAGCGCCTTCTACTACTGAGGACAGTGTTTATAATAACACTCGGATTTATAGTCATCTGACGTCAAAGCGGCCATCCATGTCAATAGATGAATGCTAACATTGTGCGGCTTAACATTTTATATTCATTAAAAAATACACCTTCACGAGGAAATATTTTTTTTGAGTACGATCAGTTAGTTTAAGAAGTAATTTGTTTACCGGGGTTTCAATTAGACCCCAAAATACCAATTATTGACTGACTTATGTCTTGTCTGTATCGTAGCTCCTAAAGGATCGAACGATTTTAAGACGGTGTTTGCTATTGATGCCATTTGACAAATCGAGCCTTTTCAGGAAGAACACCGTAAGCGCCAAAAATACCAAAAACCTGTTTTTATATTATTTTTTAAATATTTTGAGAAATATTTTAAACAACCGTTCTCCTGTAAAATATGCAAAATGGCGGTTACGATCTTTTTCCTGAAACGGAACGCTATTTCACGACCGGAGATTCTTTTTTTTTAATTTGTTCTGACAATTACACAAAACTACGTTTTGTGTTTAATTTAATTATTAAAAAATAGACGGGCAGTTATTGATTTCATTAACGTTAAACTAATAGTAAATAGATTATAATGTTTTCTGTATCAATAATTACAATTTTTATTTTTTTTATTTTACACCAGGAATATGAACAAAAGAAATTCAGAATAATATTAATACATCATTAAAGTGTGTTTATTTATTCATTTAACATCCTCTTTCCTAGATTGCTTTGACTGACAGGTTCCATGTTTGAACATACATTTTATAAAGTAGCGACTTGCTTGGAAGCAAAAAAGGTATTGATCTAAATTAATTTTTATACGCCAAACTATTTGCAACTTTGTTTGTTATACAGTTTATGTTTTGTACCTACTTTACCGTGGGTTTACATTTTGCATGTTTTGGAGAGCTGGATACATGCAATGTGCCACTATTTCAGTCGGAATGTTTGCGTACAATAAACTTTTAAATTCCAAACGTCGGTAGTTGGGTACTTGAGTGAGTAAGTTCAGGTACTAACGCAACGACCTCCGCGACTCAAAGCAAGACTAACACCGCTATACTATGTAGGTTAAAAACACAACCATAATCTGTCCAAAAAATTAAGCCACGAGTTGGACTATCAGTACTAACTTCGTATATTTTTCTGATGGACTTACTTAGGTATCCATGAGGCCCTTGCTACTTCACCGGGCGAAAAGGCGAGCAGAGCTCCAGCCTTAATAAATGGTTTATCTGTACTAACAAACATAAAACCATATATTCTACTAAAAAGGTATAAAATATTTGGTTTCATCATCATCATCAGCTAAATCTATTCTACTTGGCAAGGTTCCCAGAATACTGACAGCATTACCCCGTTGAATGGCAATGGCAATTTAGAATAGTAGTATTTTATAAGTTAGTTTTATTTTTCAACTAACTACTTTTAGTGAGGTATTCCTCGAAGCGCTACCATTTTGCGGCGCTCCTAATGAGGCGCTCCTGTTTTATTCCTCGGAGCGCTCCTTTTAGTAGCGCCTCCCGATAGTAATTAAAAATATTAAAATTTAAAACCTTGAAGCCACTATCATCATCTAAGTTGCTTAACTTTTGGTTAAGGCGCTACTAAAAGGAGCGCTCCGAGGAATAAAAAAGTAGCGCCAGTACATAAAGTATTCATCATCGACTCGTATAACGTCCACTGCTCAATATGGGCAAGGAGGAGGGATTTGCCACAGCCAACACGCTTGGCAAGCGGGTTGGTGACCGCAGTATTATGTTGTACCAATTCCGTTCAGTAGTTTTAACGTGAGAGAGTAAGAAACATCCATCCATACTTACAAACTTTCGTTATTGCTTTTTATAATATTAGTAGGATAATCACTTACCGAAAACATATTTTAAATGTCGTACCAAATCACCTTAATATGTATCACAGACATGCATCAACTTCAAAAAGATCAAAGCATTTTTTTGTCTCCTTAACAATTGATTTAGTAGTTCACGTCGTCCATTAATTATGTTAAATACAGAATATTTACATTAGTAAATTCTTGACGACTTCATTGATATTTATTTTTTTTGTTTGTTGTACAGTGACATTGGATATTAAAACTTTAAACCAAATTTAATTAAACGACCTCCGAAGCGTAGCGGTATTTGACTCGCTTTAAATCTCGGAGGTCGTGGATTCGATCCCCACGCCGGACAGAAAATCTTTGTGTAAATTCTAAGATTTCTTTCCGGGTCTGGTTGGGTGAGGGATTACCCTCTGTGCCTCGGAAAGCACGTTAAGCACGTCCCGATTGTTATAACATCATCTATAATAATCGTATACCTATCAGGGAACGGGCAGCAGCGTTTCTTGTGTGGTACAACAATATACTGCGGTCACCAACCCGCCTGCCAAGCGTGGTGACTATGGCAACTGCCCTCCCTCGGGAGCCCATGTTCAGCAGTGGACGTTATACGGGCTGATGATTAAAACTAATTGGGTTCAACAGGACTAATTGAAGTTAGCATATTCTCGTTTGGTTATGTTAGGTCAAGTGTAATAATAGTTAACTAAATAATATAATAATTATTATTATTATGTGCGTTCACGAAAACTCACAACTAATTTAACAATATGAGTGTCACGAAAGTTGATCAACGTACGATTAGTATTATTGACATTCGGGGAGTAGCGAACATGGGCCCTGCTCCCTATAGAGGCCGACCCGTGCGGAGGAGGGACGCCTGAGTACTCCGGGCGTCCCGTCAATGGTTATACGGGCCACACACAAAGTGGCCCCGGAGAGTCCGTGGCACCATCCAAACTGCGGACAGCCGCCGTGGGGGTTCACCGGAAATGCAAGCGCTTCTCAGCGATACCCGGTGGCCCTCACACTCATGGCGGAAGAAGGAGTACCCGGGGGTTTTAGTGGCGGTAGGGTCCTCTCCTCGTGGTATGAGCAGCATATCACGCACTGGAGAGGGCGAGTCCCACCGCCGGTTTCATAACGGCGGTGGTTGAATGCGTCAGTGAATTTCCCCCCGGTCAAAAAAAAAAAAGTATTATTGACATATTGCATTGCATTTTTTTTTTGTTGTCCGGGGGGAACGGAAATGCATTGACCCATTCCCACCGCCGCAGCAGCGTATTCGCGCTCTGGCGGTGGGAGATGTGGGACTCGTCCTCTCCATAGCGTGGTATGCTTAAATCATACTACGAGAAGAGGACCCTACACCACTAAAACCCCCGACACTCCTTCGATCCGCCGTTGGCGGGGGCCGGGTACGCATAAGCAATCCGGCCCCCCGACGGCACCCGCGGCCAGTATGGCATCGCGGGATCTCCTGGGCCACACTTACAGTGGCCCATTTGCCCAATTATAGGGACACCAGGAGTGTAGAGGCGTCCCTACTCCTCATGGGTCAGCCTCGAAGGGAGCGGGGCCCATATAGGGCGGTAGGCGGCGGGTTTCAGCCCCCCGCCGACGGCCAACACGCCGTCTGCGGAGCGGGTGGGCGGAGGGATCTTCTTTCCTCTCCCGCTCCGCGGCCTTCTTCTGTGACATAAAATTAGTAGTAGGATATTATTGGGCATTCTACCCCACCTTCCGTTCCATCGGCTCACTCCGTTCGCCTTCGTCACTCTCGGTGTGTTAGAATGCCCAATAACATCTTACCTCGATTAACAAAAGCAGATCTACGGTTTAAACTTTGTTTCACTACACTACTTTACCTTCCGTTCCATCGGCTCACTCCGTTCGCCTTCGTCACTCTCGGTGTGTTAGAATGTCCAATAACATCTTATCTCGATTAACAAAAGCAGATCTACGGTTTAAACTTTGTTTCACTACACTACTTTACTGTCATTCTTTCATAGTTTCACTACACATTTCACCACTACTGAATTTATTCCTAATTTGTCCTACCCCTGCCCTGTGTTCCAGCGCCTGTAGGCCGTGCCAGCGATCACATTTGCTCTTATATCCATAAATCTGACTTTGATATCAGTGGCACCTCTGGGTTGTGGTCCTAACCCCATAAGGGTGCCCCCAGGTGTGTGTCACTTAGTTGTATGCTTTTATAAATTTTTTATATGTACCTATACCTAATAAATTAATGATAACATGAACTTATTATGAGTAGGAAATTAATGACACACGTCCTACAATTGGCAGCACTCACAGGTTGCACTTGCTAGTTATAGTTACCTAAGTAGTTTTATTCATAGAATAAGAATAATAACCTATTAATTACAGTTCTTTTTCATTGTGATTTTGACAAGTACAAGTGTATGTGAAGTAAATACCTAAGTGCTAAATAAATTCATTATTTCATTATAATTAATTGCAGGATGGATTACACAAATCCACAAAATATGTTATAAATTGTTGTTAGTTACTTACTAATACTGCTTTGTTAGTTTTAGTCTCAAACATTGAGATCATGACAATTACAAGTGTATGTTAATACATAGTTGAATACCCAAATGCTGAATAATTTTTATTATTTTATTTTATTTTAATTTGTTTTATTTCTGACCAACCAAATGACACCTATCTACCTGATCTTAAGGGAATAGGGGTCCAAATATAATGATAGCTGGTGCCAGCACAGTAAATATGTTTAGTACTAGCCACTCTTATGGTGACAACCTCCGTAGCCTAGCGGTTATTAACTCGCTTTAAATCTTGGATGTCCTGGGTTCGATCCCCACACCGGACAAGAAATCTTGATGTAAAATTTAAGATTTCTTTCCGGGTCTGGTTGGTTGAGGGACTACCCTCCGTGCCTCGGAAAGCACAAGACCCGGACAGAAAACTTAAAATCTACAAATATTTTTCGTCCGGCGTGGGGATCGAGGTTGTCTAGTTTTTTATGAAACCACAGCAACATCCTGTACAATAAAATAGGTATATAATCAAATACTGGTTAAATCGTCAATCCGGCATGTTTTATCAAACTGAGCAAACATGCAGAGGTGTTTCTCCGAATAAAATACAGATGTAAAGTTAATTGATATGCTTAGCTTATAATTGATATTCTTAACAGTTAATTTCTAGAGGTTTAATGAATGCAACTTAAATTCGAAAATTGAATGTAATTAGTGCGTATTAAGTTAACTTTTCCTTCAATAGATGAAACTACGCGCTACACAAAAAAGTCGCAAATGTTTTAAGCTTGACTCAGTTTAGCAGTCACGGGTGATTTATATTTAAGCTATTATTTTTTATTAGTTACGTAAAAGAACTCTTTTCACTTGATATAAAGTGGCATATGTTACTATACTAAATAATAATAAAATAAATAAATAAAAATCATTTTTATTTACGTAAGCCAATTACAGGCATTTGTTAATAGTCAAACATTAATTAGAAAAAATTATTCATTATATTTGCTATTTATTTATATCTATAAAATTATTTTTTTTTATATTATCTTATATTTATATGTTATTATTATAATTTCTTTATTTCGATAATCGATATCGATAAAAAAAAGACAACTCCCGCACTAGGTAAATAAATCCCTGTGTCGCGGGGGACTTTACAAACATTCATTTCACGGACACAAAGTACACCCAGACTCAGAACAACTATTTGTGGTTCACACAAATAATTGTCCCGGGTGGGAATCGAACCCAGAACACCAGATCTCAGAAGCCATGTCGTTACCACTACTGAGCCACCGGTGCATATTTATATTGTTCTTAGCGACGCAAAATGCTTGTTCTGTATATATTATGTCAAAACAATTGTCATTATTTGGGTGGACCATGAGCATATAACGACGGCCGCGCTTTAATGCTACCACCGGATCCAATGCGCTCCAACAGAGAAGATCCGGCGAAACAAACTCAGTGGGTTACTTTACTACCGGTTTCAACACGGCCCACATGAGACGGTCCGGCGAAACATACTCAAATGGAAATACTGTTAAATATAAGCATGAACGTTTATACCTATTACTTTTCAATTGCACCTTCCATTATCTACGTTCATATATCCGTGACCCAAACCTTTTAATTTCACGCACAGTTAAATGAAGTAAACGCGAAAAATTGTTGCCTCGCACCGAATTTTGATGTTCTAAGAAATGATCGAAAATGAGTATCGTAAGCATTTTTTTGTTTTTCCTTTATTCTATAACTAGCGGCCCGCCCCGGCTTCGCACGGGTGGACTTTTATACCCTACCCCTGCCCTACCCTACCCCTACCCTAACCCTACCCTACTCCTACCCTACCCCTACCCTACCCCTACCCCTACCCCTACCCTACCCCTACCCTACCCCTACCCTACCCCTACCCTACCCTACCCCTACCATACCCCTACCCTACCCCTACCCTACCCCTACCCTACCCTACCCTACCCTACCCTACCCTACCCCTACCCAAAAGTATCCTATGTCCTTCTCCCAGTTCTTAGCTACCTCCCTACCAATTTTCAGCGAAATCGGTTCAGCCGTTCTTGAGTTATAAATAGTGTAACTAACACGACTTTCTTTTGTTTTTAAATGTATTCTGCTATTCGGGACGGAAACAAATCCAACAAATCAAAAACCATGGCAATCGGTCCAGCCGTTCTCGAGTTATAAGTGTTGTAACAAACACGACTTTCTTTTATATATATAGATATTATCGTCAGTATTATTCAGCAATTTTGGATGACTATTGTGAGTGTACTGTTATAAGTTGTTACACAAGAGTCGAATGCAATGATCTTATTGTTTCTGTGGTAGTATTAACCAATGGTGTCGGACTTGTGATCTTGTGGTCGCCGGTTCCCACCCGCACTACCGACGTGATCCCACTCGTAATACAAGTATTTTAGCTTAGCACGAGGGGTTAACAAGAATACTAGTAGTCTGCAAAAATTCTGCTAGTAAAAGATTACGAAAAGAAAAAAAAATCTGTGTGACTGATCTGGTTTCCAAGGGAATAGGTGTATGTGGTTGGCGGGTAAAACCGCGCTCGGGAAGATAGTAAGTAATTTATATGTTAATACCTTTTGTGATAACAATATTTGCATTAGATAACGTTTTTAATTGTAAAGCAGTAGGTAATCATGTTCTTTGTTACGATGAGTAACGAGTAACTACACCTGCTAATGAGCCATCGATCATTCTTAATGCAAACATGTCATTATGGATTGCTAAGTGAGTGAGTGTGTGAGTGACTGACTCAAATTTGCATCTTTTATTTTTAATTTTATATGGTAATTAAATGAAGCATGTGCTATAAGCCAAGTGCGAATCGGATTTACACAAAATATCATAATTATACATATAAATAATATATCAAGGAACGGGCAGCAGCGTTTCCTTGTGTGGTACAACATAATACTGCGGTCACCAATCCGCCTGCCAAGCGTGGTGACTATGGCAAATACCCTCCCTCGGGAGGAGGCCCATGTTCAGCAGTGGACGTTGTACGGGCTGATGATGATGATGATGATGTCATTTTACTCTTCATAACTGGGTTGAAGATTTACTCTATAGATCCCTGGATTTTTGAGAAAAAATTTGACAAATCTTAAAACATGAATATTATATAGAGGTTGGTTGATGACTTAAGACTAGATTCCCACGGTAACGGGACCTACGTGGGTGAAACTACACGGGACAACTAGGCTATACTAATATTATAAAGAGGAAAGATTAGACTGTTTGTGTGTATAGGCTCCGAAACTACTCAACCGATTTGAAAAAATCTTCCACCGTTGGGAAGCTACACTATACCCGGATGACATTGTCAATATTTAATTATAAAGTTCCCTTGGGACCGCAAGTTACACGGATGATACTGCACGGGATAGCTAATTGTATATAATAAGACGAAGTTTCTTTTATCTGGTGAATTGAAAAACTTCCCAAAAACAAGACAAAAATAACATATCCTACTGTTACAGTTAAAATTGGTCTATTTCATTAAATAATTATTGGTTAGCCAGTAACAGACAAATATTATGTTCATGATCATCATCATTCTGCTCTTCTGAATGCAAACGCAGTACCTACTTGCAAAATCGCGATTTCGAGAGAACGCGGTAAACACATTTTTTGATATCTAATCAAGAAGTCTATATTACATGACTTTTAAAGTGAACCTAAAAAATAAGAAAATATCAATCTTTATGTATAGATTAGGGTCCTGAATTGGACCCTGGAGATCCCGCGGTACCATATTGGCCGCGGGTGCCGTCGGGGGGCCGGGTTGCTCATGCGTACCCGACCCCCGCCAACGGCGGATCGAAGGAGTGTCCGGGAGGTTTTAGTGGTGTAGGGTCCTCTCCTCGTGGTATGGAGAGGGCGAGTCCCACATATCCCACCGCCAGCGCGCAAATACGCTGCAACGGTGGTGGGAATGCGTCAATGCATTTCCCCCCGGACAACAAAAAAAAAAAAAAAAAAGGGTCCTGAATTGGAAAAATCGCAAAAAAAGGAAAATCCCAAAAATGTCGATTACTGCAAGTACAATTAGCAGGGCAGCATTATCGTCAGAATGTCCACTGCCCCTGAGAAAGGGTTTTGCTATAGTCATCACGCTCGGTATGCGAGTTGGTGACCGCAGTATTATGTTGTTACACTCAGGAAAACGCTGCTGCCTGTTCCCTGGTATATGATTGTTTTAGATAATGTTATAACAATTAGGGCTAACGACTTGGCGCGGAAACTAATCCCTCAATCAACCAGACCTGGAAATAAACCTTAGAATTGACCAGCATGGAGATTGAACCCGCGACCTTCAAGACTTATAATGCTACGCCACAGAGCTGTCATGTACGAATAAACGTACGTATGAAATAACGTATTAGTGATATAACAACTTTTTTCAAACTTTGCAAACTAATTAATAGTGAAAAGGATATTAGCCATTAAATTTTAATGAATGATGTTGAATGAATAAAATAAGTGGAATGGAATAAAGTTAAAACTAAAATATAGATATTAAAACAAAAATTATTTGGCTGACCACACTGAACTAATTACTGCAGCTCGTAGCATTTTGGTGCAAGCTATGAGATGTAGCGTTTAATTGTTTGATTGATATGAATAATTACAGTTTAATTAGAGGTTGCCAATGTATTTATCCGCTTAAATTTGGATAATTATACCTTTATTTTCAAAAATGACTAGCTGAGTTTTTGCACAGTACTAGTATCCTTGTTAACCTCTCGTGCTAAGCTAAAATGCTTGTGTGTGTGTGGTGTGGATAAAACTGGTGACCAGCACTACGGCTACTTTGATCGCTTTTTATACAAACTTTTGTTTAATTTAAATAAAAATCCAGGACCTAATAAATAAATCCCTGTGTCGCGAGAACATTACAAACACACAATTCACGGATACAATCCACACCCAAACTTAGAACTAATCCGTGGTCGACACAATAAGCCGGGTGGGAATCGAACCCAAAAGAACAGGTCTCAGAATCAATATCCGTAACCACTAAACCTCCGTTGGGCAATATGTTCTGTCGCAACTTACTGAGTTGCGAATGGGCAGACATACTTAAAATAATATTATAATAAAACTAGTCAGTATCGATAATAGAGGTAAATATCTGGAATTTGTGATCAAAATCGTTAATGTACCCACATAATTTCACCACCACCAGTTTTATTATATGCAAAACTAGAAGTAAAAAGGGTATTTGAAATGGGTATTTTGAAACTGCAGTCACTAACCCACCTGCACTGCGCTTGGCGGGCTGGTTGATGGCAAATGCGGGTATAGCAAACCCTTATAGAAGAAAAGGCCCATGTTCGGCAGTGGACGCTATACTATCGCCAGGTCTTTTAACATCTCCGGATTGCGTACCCGGCCACCGCCAACGGTGGATCAAAGGAGTGTCCGGGGGGTTTTAGTGGTGAAGGGTCCTCTCCTTATGGTATGAGTTAGCATACCACGCTATGGAGAGGGCGAGTCCCACATATCTCTCCGCCAGCGCGCGAATACGCTGCAGCGGTGGTGGGAATGCGTCAATGCATTTCCTCCCGGACAACAAAAAAAAAAGGGTCTTTTTTAACATCTCAGATGAAATCAAAAAGTTCAAACACAGCTTCAGCTTATAACTTAAATCCATGAGTCACAAAATCCTCGGTTATCAAAAGGCCCTTTGTTAAACATTGCACACTAAAATGTGGTGCAACGAACTTATCACAAAGCTGTGCGCTGCCACCAAATATTTGCACAGTTGTTTATCGAATGCGTTGTTGGTCATAGACAAAGGATTTTTTGATACGTTGTTCGATGAACTTCGATTAGCTTGTTTGTTGGTTTTATTGGCTTCAGATGAATGTGAGGGATGGTGTTTTGTCTGTCTGTGAATTTACGTTTGATACTATTTATAGGATTTGTGTAAAATTTAAATGTTTTTTTTCCGGGTCTGTGAATAGGAAAACACGTTAAGCCGTTGGTCCCGATTGTCATGACATTGTCTGGAACAAATTGATGTAACCGGCAGCAATTGCAGAATTAGTGCATCATCGTTACAGGATATATTTCATTAATTCTGGTACTTAAGTTATAATTTAAAGCTATAGATTATTTACTAGTCTTTCATTAAAAACATACGTTATTTTTTTTGTACTAATCCAAAAATGTGGGGAGATATTGGTGAATATAATAATATGTTTCTATAATATCGATTCATCAGCTTCATCATCATTTCAGCCGTAGGACGTCTCTCATAGATCTCCAGTTGTTACGGTTAGAAGCGGCCTGCATCCACCGTGATCCCGCGGCCTTAACCAGATCATCCGTCCATCTAGTAGGTGGACGTCCTACGCTACGCTTTCCGATCCGCGGTCTCCATTCGAGAACTTATCTTACTTAACTTACCTAACGTATCTCATCATTTTTTTTTTTTTTTTTTAAAAAGACTACTCCCGCACTAGGGAAATAAATCCCTGTGTCGCGGGGGACTTTACAAACATTCATTTCACGGACACAAAGAATACCCAGACTCAGAACAACTGTTTGTGGTTCACACAAATAATTGTCCCGGGTGGGAATCGAACCCAGAACACCAGGTCTCTTAGAAGCAACTTCCGTAACCACTGAGCCACCGGTGCATTTCTGATTCGATCTCGTAGAGAAACCCCGAGCATAGCCCTCTCCCATAGCTCGTTGAGCGATTCTGAGCCTGTTCACCGCTCAAATTCCTTTCAGAAGTTTGAAGGTGTCTTCCAAAGTGGTTGTAAACAGTTTCGGAGAAATAACGTCTCCCTGTCTTACGCCCCTTTTTAGTGGAATTGCCTTCGTACTCTGTTCTTGTACTCGGACCAACATTGTGGCGTTTCTATACAAACATTACAACACTTCGATATACCGATAGTCAATACGGCATCGCTGGAGAGACTCGAGTACGGCCCATGTTTCGACCGAATCAAAGGCTTTCTCATAGTCCACAAACCCTAAACAGAGAGGCAAGTTATACTCTTCGGTCTTCTGTATTACTTGCCGCAGCGTATGTATGTGGTCTACGGTACTATAACCTTTTCGGAACCCGGCTTGTTCGGGAGGCTGAAAGTCATCAAGCCTTCGTTCGAGACGATTCGCAATAACCCTGGAGAACAGCTTATAGACATGGCTCAAAAGCGAGATGGGCCTGTAGTTCTTTAGTAAGGTGTTATCCCCTTTCTTAAAGAACAACACCACCTCGCTCTTATTCCATGCTTTAGGCGTGGTGCCTCCGAGCAAAGTGGAATTGAAGAGCTTCTGAAGGACTTTAAGTACCGGTGACCCACTTGCTTTCAGGAGCTATGATGTGATTCCATCCTCACCCCGCGCCTTGTTGTTCTTTAGCTGTTTCAGGGCCATGCTTATATCGATTAAATTAACTATATTTATCACCACAAATAAATTGATTCCGAAAATAATTAAGTGTTTTGGGTAGGATTTTTTTACATTTTCATTGATTTTTGCCATATTTTAAATTCAGTAATTCTATATTTTATTATTAAGAAAGGTGTTAAAGCAATGTAATTTGTTATATTGTATACCCAATCTCTCTGACTATTCACAGCTTAAGTTGTTGATTTCCACAATTATGTTACAAACTAGCGTCACGAGTGGTTTTATCCACGTATCTCCCGCTTTCATAGAAACTTCACCATTTCATATAGCCTATGTTACTCCTGGATAACCTAGCTTTCTAATAGTAAAAGAATGTTTGATATCGGTTCAGTAATTCCGGAGCCTATTCAATGCAAACAAACAATTTAAAAAATCCTGTATGTATACTCGCTGCGCCCAGTGGTTTTGCCCGCGTTACTCTGCTCCATTGGGTAAGAGCATGATTTTATGTAAATCCAGCGTATAACCTATCGCGGTGCAAAATTTCAGCCAATTCCGTTCAGTAGTTTTGGTGTGAAAGAGTAACAAACATCCATCCATCCATACTTACAAACTTTCGCGTTTATAATATAATATTAGTAGTATTAGTACGTACTCTACTATTCGAAATGATTCGAAATGATAACCGATAAAAATAAACGCCTGTTACACGAACGGTAAAAAATATGCCATCAAAAACATACTTGTAAAAAAACCCAAGTCTCGTAACGCAGTTCTTTTACCGTAAAACGTTGTGAGATCTATGTAATACCAAGTCGGTTAATTTATTCAGTCCCTACTTAAGGGACCTTCTATCTTAAGCTATTACGTAATTATCTCACCTTACAGAATCTTATTTTGACCTTATCAAAGTTCAACACTTTAAAGTTTTAAATAATAGATTAACTTGGCCATCGGATATAATTAGAATGTATCTCACAAGTGTTTATTGCGATGGCCAAGTCAATCTAATATTCATAACATAAAAGTTTTGAACTTTGATAAGGTCAAAATAAAATTCTGTAAGGTGAGATAATAACGTAATAGCTTAAGATAGAAGGTCCCTTAAGTAGGGACTGAATAAATTAACCGACTTGGTATTACATAGATCTCACAACGTTTTACGGTAAAAGAACTGCGTTACGAGACTTGGGTTTTTTTACAAGTATGTTTTTGATGGCATCTCATTTCTTTTTGTAGATAGTTGTACTTTTTTCCTTTGCTTTACAATTTACATTATTTTTTAAAATACCAACAATGGATTTTACCACTCTGTCACTTGATGATGAGCTTTCCAATTTTTGTAGGTTGTGTTCCTCTTTTTCTTTACCGGTACTACTTCTTGAACTTCAGCTACAGTTTTTCTCAAAGGCCACTCCATTTCTCTATGGGTTTTTCTCGATATCTTTGATGCAACATTATTAAGCATGTCTAGACATTAAATGCTTGGGTTCTAGTCTTGTGTAGTTCGTGAACGATGAACGAATAGGAGCCGTATCTTCGCACTGTACTAGAAGAAACATTTCCGAACGCTGATTTGAAAATGAAATAGCACTGACTGATTATTTTTGACAAGTACGTCATACGAATTCATAGTCCTAAGCCTGTTCAAGTATGAAGGAAAATCAAATATGTTAAATTAATACAAAAGTAACCATAATTTGGTCACCGTGGTGATTTGGTCGCTGCTCTGTGGACCGCAAATACGTTCTAAGTACTTGTAGGGTGTGGACTGTATTGTAGGGATCTTGAAATTAAATTCTTGGTTGCTTCGTAAAGACGTTTGTTTATTATCGCTCTTCAAATCAGAATGAATATTACAATAAAATCGACCTATATTTATACCTCCGCGAGACGCCCGCAATCGGTGGTGGTTTGCGTGCGCCCGCGGTTACACGTTAACAAATCATATTTATTTACAATTTATACATTTCTATCAAGTCCTAACTTGTCCGTACGTGAGTCGTACTGTACATCTCTCCCCCCAGCGCAGCCCGCGTAGCTTCCTCTTGCACCAGTACGACGAGCTTGCTGACGGGACGCTTGAAGATGCCAGTCTTCGTTCGGACGTCTGCCACTCGGATGCCGCCGTCGGGTCCCACGTAGACATGCTCCACCTTCCCCATCGGCCACACGTTCCGGGGTAGGTTGTGGTCCACCACCACCACGACGTCTCCAACCCGCAGCGGTCGCCTCTCGTCGGTAGGTTGTCCTCGGGGCACGAGTGTAGGTAGGTACTCGCGCACCCACCGTTGCCAGAAGCAGTTGGCCAGCGCCTGGCTGGCTCGCCACGTCCGTCGATCGTCGAGGTCGCAAGGCCCGATGGTCGGCAGGCCTGTCGACGACCCCAACAGGAAGTGGTTCGGGGTGAGCGCCTCCGGGTCCTGCGGGTCCACGCTGACGTGCGTGAGCGGCCGGGCGTTGATAGAGAACTCCGCCTCGGCCAACAGCGTCCCCAGCACCTCGTCCGTCGGCTCCCGCTCCTTCAGGGTGGCTGCCAGCGCCACCTTGACTGAGCGCACCAGGCGCTCCCATGCGCCTCCTTGATTTGGCGCTCCCGGCGGGATGTAGCGCCACTCCATGCGGTGCAGTTGTCCCTCCTCGCGTAGCGCTGGCTCCCACTCCGCGTAGGCCGCCCGTAGCTCCGTGTCTGCGCCGTGGAAGTTGGTAGCGTTGTCGGAGTACATCGTCCTCGGCCACCCTCTGCGCGCCGCCATCCGCCGCAGCGCCATCAGCGCCGAGCTCGTGGACAGCGAGGGCACAAGCTCTAAGTGCACCGCGCGTGATGTGAGGCACGTGAATAGCGCGCCCCACCTCTTCTCTCGCCGGCGTCCCACCCGTACTACCACGGGCCCGAAGTAGTCCAGCCCGCAGTTTGTGAACGGGCGCTGGAACGGTTCTAGGCGGGCTCGGGGCAGGTCCCCGGGTGCTGGTGGCTGCGGTCTCCCTCGGCGCACGCGGCACAGGGCGCACTCTCTTTCCACAGAGCGCACCGTGGGCCGCAGGCGCAGTATCCAGTAGCGCTGCCTCAGGTCGTTGGTCACGCGCTCCCGCGCGGCGTGTCCGGCAGCGCAGTGTTCCCGCAGCACGATGAGCCGGGTGATGCGGTGTTGTCCGTCCATGATGACGGGTCGCTGGGTCTCAAGGGGCACGGTTGCGGCCCCTATGCGGCCCCTCACCCGTAGTAGACCGCCCTCGATCACCGGGTCGAGCTTGTACAGTCGGCTCGACTTGGTGAGAGGGCGCGTCGCTCGTAGCCTTTGTAGCTCGTCGCCGAAGCTCTCCTGTTGCGCCCGCTGGATGAGGGCGCGCTCGGCCCTCCGGATGTGCTCGTCCTCTAGGCGCGTTGCTCGGCGCCTGCACATATCTACAAATGCTAATACACGCGCTGCGGCCCGCACCAGCGTCTCAAATTTTGAGAAGCGGGAGGGCTCGGGCAGCCAGTCTTCTCTCGGGCCTTCCTCGACGTGGTGAAGGTCCTCCTCCCCCTCTTCAGTGAAAGTTCTCTCGGGAGGCCACTGTTCCTCGGGTCGGTGCAGGAACTCCGGGCCTCTGAACCATCGGTCGCTTGTGGTGATCGGTGTGTGGCTAAACCTTGTCGCGTCGTCAGCCACGTTCTCCGCCGTAGGTATCCAGCGCCACTCCTCGCGGTGAGTGAGCTCAGCGATCTCCCCCAGTCGGTGCGCGACGAACGGTGTATAGCGCCGCGCGTCGTGTCGCACCCAATGGATCACTGTGGATGAGTCGGTCCAATAGTTAGTACGCCGCACTTCGACCCGATGCTCCCTCCTCACAGTAGCCGCCAGCCGAGCCCCGATGACCGCCGCCTGCAGCTCCAGTCGTGGTATAGTTTGCACTCGCCGCGGCGCCACCTTAGACTTCGCTGCCACTAAACTCACGTGTATAGCTCCGTCGGGTCGTAGTATGCGCCAGTACGCCACTGCTGCGTAAGCTTGTTCACTCGCGTCGCATAGTACGTGCAGCTCTATTTCGTAATACCCCTCTAGTGAGTAGCATCGTTCGAGTCGTAGGCGGGTGAGGTCCGGGAGGCGCTCCAACCACGATGCGAAAAGCTCGTTCTCTTCCTCCGGTACTGGTTCGTCCCAGGCCATCTGTAGTCGCCACAGGCTCTGAAGCACGATCTTAGCTCGTATCGTATAGTGACTCAGTAATCCCAGAGGGTCATATATAGACATGACCGCACTGAGGGCTTCCCTCTTGGTGGGAGCGCGGCGACGATCACGTACCTCGGCCGGGACGCGGTTCATTGATGTGTTGAACCCCAGCTCGTCCTGCGCCGCGTTCCAGTGGAGTCCCAGTATCTTATTTTCAGGTCCTCTCCCTCCCAGCTGTGTCGGTGCCAACGCTCGCAGGTCGTCCGGTATCTCTGTAAGTACATCACTATTATTTGTATTCCATGAACGTAACGTGAAGTTAGCTGCGGCGTGCACTTTCATTAGCTCGGACACGGCACGTCGGGCTTCCTTATCACTATCGTAGCTAGCTGCGAGGTCGTCCATGTAGTGGCTCCGTGTGATGGCTTCGAAGGCGTACGGGTGAGTACTCGCGTGCACTTGAGCGTTGTAATCGCGTACGTAGTGTGCCATGAAGGGAGAGCTCGCCGCACCGAAGATCATACTTCTCATCTTAAAGCGCCGGGGCGACGTAGTCCGATCTGCACCTCTCCACAGGAACTGTTGAGCCGGTTGGTCCTCGGGACGTATCTTCACTTGTAGGAACATTTCTTGTATGTCCGCTGTGATGGCTACTGGCTTCTCACGGAACCGGAACATGATGCCCTGTAGTGACGTCAGTAGGTCCGGGCCCTCCAGTAGGTGGTCGTTCAGGCTGACCCCGCCGCTCCTCGCCGCCGCGTCGAACACCAACCGTTGTTTGCCCGGTTTGTTAGGGTTCTGCACAGCGAAGTGAGGTAGGTACCAGCTAACGGCGCTCGTCTGTTCAGAGCCGTCGCACGGCACCGCGTACCCCTTCTTCAGCAGGTTCTCTACTTGCTTAGTGTACTCCTCGGCGAAGGTTGGGTCGGCATCCATCTTCTGTTCGACCTTGTGTAGGCGGCGAAGCGCTGCGTTGTAGCTCGACGGCAGCTGGACCCCGTCTTCCTTCCACGGTAGTCCCACTTCGTAGCCCTCGGTGGTCCTCTTCAAGGTACGTTCTACTATCGACACGGCTCGGAGGTTCGCCTCGCTCACTCGGGGGGTGTGAGCGACGCCGAGCGCGTCGACCCTGAAGTGTCGTTCCACCATCTCGTGTAGTCTTTGATCTTCATCCGCAGGTTCCTCCGGTACTGGCGTATGGAGGTGTAGCACGTCGTCATCTCGGCTCCGGTGGATGAGGTTGCGCGGTACTGTTCCGTGTACCACCCATCCCAGCTGTGTTCTTGATGCGGCCGGCTCGTTCGCTTCGCCGACCCGTAGTTCCCGTGACACGATGTACTCCCAATGGTCGGTCCCCACCAGGATACCGGGACGTGCTTGGTCGTAACATACCTCTTCCCTCGGTATGTCACGCAGGTGCTTTTGTTTCAACAGGTCACTCGGGATGGACTGTCGGCGCAACTGTAGTCCCTTAACGGTGCGCGCACGAAGTTTGAGAAGCTCTTCTTCCTTCCCCTTGATACGTACCGCGACCAGCTGACTGTTCTGTTCTGTTTGTGACATGTTCACACCTCGCATGTGCAGCTGTCGCCTCGGTCCTCTCGCTCCGATCTTCGTCGCCAGGTCCTTGTCGATAAGGGAGATGGTCGCGCCCTCGTCCAGGAGCGCGTAGGTCCGGCACTCCCCCCGTGGTCCCACCACGGTGACTGGGCACACCTTCAGCAGCACCGCCTTGGGGTCAGCGGTCGGTCGGGTGACCACCGACAAGACGGCCTCTTCCGGTTCCTTCTTGTCCGAGGTAGGTCGTTCCGTTACCCCCTCGGAGTGCAGCGACGAGTGATGGGCGCGGCGGCAGTCGTTCACGCCGCACAGCTTGGCTTTACAAAAGGCTCTACGATGTCGATGTGTTACGCACCTGAAACATAACCTCTTGTCTCGCACCAACTCCCATCGTTGATCGTTGCTCATCTGTAGGTACTTGGGACACCGTGGTAGCTCGTGGGGCTGAGCGCAGCCGGGGCATCCCTCCATGGTCTCCACTGCGGCGGTAGTGTTGAACACCGCGCTCGTCTTCCTCTTCTGCGCGACGGGCGTCGCCGATGTCCTCACTTCCCTCCGTACCGCCGTGGTGCCGATGTTGCCGATACTAGGTACGTACGTGTACTTAAGTGCTCGGTCCGCCTCTCGCATCAGGAACCGAGACAGTAGCACGATCTCCGGCTCCGCCGACACCTCGTGTTCACTTGCGTAGTCGCACCACCGCGACCTCACGTGCGGGCTCAGCTTCTCTAGAACCTCCCTCGACAGCATCGGGTTGTATAGGTACCCGCGCCGGTCGATGTTCTTGAGCACGCACACGACATTCTGTAACTTAACAGCGAAATTATTTAGGTCCACCGCCGACGCGCTGGGCTTCGGAAGGCGCCTTAGTTCCTCGAACGTTCTGTCGATGATGACCTCCGGCCTCCCGAAGCACTGCTCCAACGTTCGCATGATGTGACCCGGTTCTGTAGCGGTGTACAGCAGCGCAGCCACCACGTCGCGCGCCTCCCCTTTCAGGCAGCCCCTGAGCCGCTGTAGGTTTTCATTCGCCGTGACGCCGTATATGCTGGTGGAGTCCCGATACGCAGCTTTGAATGTCAGCCACTCGCTCGGGGCCCCGGTGAACTCAGGTAGGTCGGCGCACTTGACCCGTGGTCTGTTCATCTTCTCTAGGGCGTCTGTCAGCCGGTCCATACTGCCGCGTGTCCTCGTGGGTGTAGGCGAGCGGCCTCGGAGGTTGAAACGTAGGTGTCTCTCGTCCCGTGACTTAGTCTTCTGTTCTTGATCCGTCACGGGGTTCGCGCTAAGCCACGCACTGACCTTCTGGTGATGGTTTTCTCCCGGGGCTTCATCGTGGACACTGTCCTGGTCCTCTTGTATCAACGTGACGTCGGCCTCCAGTCGTTTTCTTATTAATTCCGCTTCTATTTCCAGCTCTTTCTTTTTCAGCGCCGCCAGTTTCTCTGTCGCCTCCAGTTCCGCCAATTTCACCCGTGCCGCCACGCTTTCGGTAGACCGCCGGGACCGCATCGACCGCGCCGGGGACCTCGTTCGTCTGTTATCCCCGTGCGTCACGGTTCCCATCGCACCGGCGAGCGGGGCGTCGTTCGTAGCCCCCTGCCCGGTCGTGGTCTCCTGCTGCGTGCTGGGTGAAGCCGGTTGGCCCAGGATCCTGTGGTGACCGATGTCTTCCCTTCCTGGCTCGCCGCGCTGTCCCTCGCTTTCCTCTTGGTTGGTACGGCTTCTGGTACCAACCATTTTCTTGATATTAGCTAGCTGGTTTCTTGATTCTGATCTGGCTCACGAAGGACCAAACTGTAGGGTGTGGACTGTATTGTAGGGATCTTGAAATTAAATTCTTGGTTGCTTCGTAAAGACGTTTGTTTATTATCGCTCTTCAAATCAGAATGAATATTACAATAAAATCGACCTATATTTATACCTCCGCGAGACGCCCGCAATCGGTGGTGGTTTGCGTGCGCCCGCGGTTACACGTTAACAAATCATATTTATTTACAATTTATACATTTCTATCAAGTCCTAACTTGTCCGTACGTGAGTCGTACTGTACAGTACTTAAAAATGTTCCTAGAGAACGTATTTGTTCTGTGGTCCGCGCTGTCCTATATGGAGCGCAAAGACCGAACAGAGCTGTTAGAGCTTATAGAACGAACTAGTTCATTGTCCGAAATGAACTAGTACGGAGCGATCTTGAAAATGACCGAGCAGGCACAAGACTATTGGGTTCCGTACCCAAAGGGTAAAAACGGGACCCTATTACTAAGACTTAGCTGTCTGTCTGTCTATCACCAGGCTCTATCTCAAGAACCGCGATACCTAAACAGTTGAAAAATTCACAAATTATGTATTTCTGTTGCTATAATAACAAACTAAACATAAAATAAGTATTAAGGGGGGGCTCCCATACAACAACTATTATTTGGCCTTTTTTGCTCGATATCTATAACGGCAACAGGTAGGCACTTGAAAGTGGTACGGAACCCTTAGTACGCGAGTCCGACTCGCACTTGGCCGGTTTTAGTCTATTGTATTCACAAATGGATTATTCCTGCGCTTTAATAGTTCCAAAGTAGACTTAAATTTGATGTAAACCATCTAGACTAGTAACTCTGTGCCCTTATTTACAAAATAACTTAACTTACGCACATATGAATATCCACGTACCTAGCTGGCATGGCAACACTCACCATATGAAACAAGAACAGATGCGTCGTATACTTTTTTTATGCTTTATTGATATTCGTCGCACTCGTCAAACGTCATTTAAAATTAATCCGTATGTAAAATTGTTATCTCTCATTGGTTATAAATATTGTCAATGTACCTAATCGAAAACTACAACATCAAGCTTAACAGAGGATTAACATGAACTTATGTATGGCACTCACGGCCTCCTGGCCTCCAGCCTGTCAAAGGTTTTTAAAATTACGAAATTGATGAACTGTTTTTGATGGAATTTTGGTACAACTACATAATACATGTCCGATTATGGCCTTTTTTAAGACAGCTCCCGCACTAGGGAACAAGCTAATATGTACATAAGTAAATTTAAAGCTACCTATAGTTAACATCAAACTGTGTATAAAAATATTTGATAAAATGATTATATAAATATAGTTTGTGTCAGATTAATAAAACGTGGTTTGTGTGTATACCTTCGATATCACAGTAAGATTTGTTAGTTGCTTGGAAGAAAGTGACCGTCTTTCTGTGTTTCGAACGGGAAGCGTGAAAGCCGTGGTGTAAGTTTGTCCGGGGGAATGCAAGAATGTTACGCATCTCCTCCGCCACTGCGGTGTTCCGGCACAGGCAGTGGGGTATGTGGGACTCGCCCTCTTCATAGCAGTGGAATGCTAATCATAACATGAGAGTAAGACCCCTGGTTACTCCTCCGACCACAATTGGTGAGGGGCCCAGGTACTGTTGCCTATCTGGGATACCCTCTGGCAGCGTCCGCGACTCAATTGGTGTTGCGGGCTCTCCTGCCCCCAAATAACCAGTTTCAGGGACGCCCAGATTACACGGGGTCCCTACTTCTCAAGGGACCGCAGCCTCCTGCTGAGACATGGCTCAAGCGGGCAAGCCACCTCCATGAGATGCTGTTATGATTGTTAGTATCCTATCGTTCATAGCACAACTTATGTACTATCTTACTTTTACAATCCATTGTTTTTTTTTTTTTTTCCTTCGATTTTTTTTTATTTGTTAAATTAATCCCCGTGTCGCGAAGGTCTCACCGCTCAATAGATTCACGAAAACAAAGCACCCCCTGACTCAGTACAACTGTTTGAATTTCAGACGAATAATTGTCCCGGGTGGGAATCGAACGCAGTTAGCCAGGTCTCTGAAACAACTAACCTAACCACTTAGACACCACCTTTCAACATAATTCCATCTAGGTCCCTATCTACACCTATTCCTCCATTAAATCAAACATATTCATGTACACTGATTCACTGACTGCAAATGTAACTTTGTAATCCTATACATTTATAAGAAATAACAAAGTTATTAATGCAGTTAATGAAACTGAACAACTGGACCGAAATTGCAAAATGTTGGAATTTTCCCATGAGTTTTACACTAAACTCTCGTAATACTCAAAATTTGAAGCTTCTACGTCTGCTAGAAGTGCCTAAACATTTTGATGATCGGTCAGTCAGCAGTGAGCGAGTGACAAAATTACCGAAAATACCAAACTTTGACTAGTTATAATTCGTAAAGTACTGGTTCAAATTGAATGAAATTTGAAATATACTGTAGTTTTACAAAGCTTGTTTAGTTACTGAAAATTCAGGCTCCTATCTTTATCCACAACGAAGTTATAGGGGGTCGAAAATCGGCTGAGTTGCTTCGAGAAAAGATAGGTACGGCCGTGCACCTTTTTTTTTTTTTTTTTTTTTTTTTCTTACTCGACTTGGGGGGGCACTGCCGTGCCCCCAGATAAGCTTTTACACGAGTAGCAATGGTGAATCACAACAGAAACATATAATTAATGAGACTACCAAGGTCCTCTTGGCTAGCAACGATTAGTCATATTCTACTAGGTTAAATATTATTATGTGTTTATAGGGTGCTTCTAAAATATATGCCATCCTTTCAACAGTTGATATCATAGTGAATAAATTTCTGTGAAATAAAAAAAATAACTTACAACAACTTCCGTAGCGTAGCGGTATTAGGCTCACTTTAAGTCTAGGAGGTCGTGGCTTCGATCCCCACACCGGACAAAAAATCTTTGTATAAATTATACAAGATTTCTTTCCTGGTCTGGTTGGTTGCGGGACTACACTCCGTGCCTCGGAAAGTACCTTAAGCCGTTGGTCCCGATTGTTATAACATCATCTATAACAATTGTAAACCAGGGAGCGGGTTGCTAGCTGCTGGAAGAGGTGCTTTTCCTTGTGTGTTACAACATAATACTGCGGTCACCAACCCGCCTGCCAAGCGTGGTGCAAAAACCCTACCTCGAGAGGAGGCCCTTGTCCGACAGTGGACGTTGTACGGGCAGTTTATTTACCATCAAATTATATGGCAATACCGACTTTATCAGTGCTTTTAGGGTCTGGTGGTGTTCTAGGTTCGATCGAAAGGGCCAACATAGTAGGGCTTCTAATATTGTATATATGTTGCAGTCAAAACTCTTAACCAGTCAAAAGTACTTTTAACTAGCAAAATCAGTCAAAGGTAGTTTTAGGTTAGGTTAGGTTAGTTTTGACTTCACCGGAAATGCAAGCGCTTCTCAGCGAGACCCGGTGGCCCTCACACTCATGGCGGAAGAAGGAGTACCCGGGGGGTTTTAGTGGCGGTAGGGTGCTCTCCTCGTGGTATGAGCAGCATATCACGCACTGGAGAGGGCGAGTCCCCACATATCCCACCGCCGGTTTCATAATGGCGCGGCGGTGGTTGAATGAGTCAGTGCATTTCACTCCGGTAAAAAAAAAAAAAGTTTTGTTTTGACTGATTTTGCTAGTTATAAGTACTTTCGACTGGTTAAGAGTTTTGACTGCAACATAATATATACTGTATTGCTACTAGTTTCCTTCTATTTGGAAACCTTACTAACATCAGGTGGACAGAGTTCATTTGCCCGGGAATAAAATATTTAGATAGCTAATGCTCTATTGTGTCATGGACTTGAACCCCAACCACTGATGCCTCAGGGAATCCTTTTACTCTTCTATAAGACTGACCACAGATCCTTTGGGAAACGAAAACTTTTCAGACGAAAGGTAAACTCTCTTATTGTCAGACTTACAAATAGTGTTACTAAAAGCTTGGCTTAATTTTCTCTGCATTTTGTATTGTATTATTAAAGAATGAAGCGATACATTTCATCATATGTATATAAAGAAAACTTGTTATATACTCCTTAACCGTGCATGACGTCAGATTTTGCAATTCTCTATCATTATTTAAGAGTAAAGTGAAAGAATTTTAGCTATCCTCCTTGACATAATGTATGTATATATATACTAGCTTCCCGCGCACGGTTTCACCCGCGTAACTCCCGTTCCCGTGGGAACTTCGCAAATAAATATAGCCTATGTCAATCAAGGTGAATGTAGCTTTCCAATGGTAAAAGAATTTTTGAAATCGCCACAGAAGTTTTTGAGTTTATTAATTACAGACAAACACACAAAAATACAAATCTTTTCTCTTTAAAATATTAGTATAGATATACTTTAAATATAGAATGTAGTGTATACCTACCTACACACATGTATATCGACCTTACACACTTCTAAAATACTCTATCTTTTGATTTCTACTCTCGCAGATCTACTGGAAGACTACCTTTGTAAACAATTTGCTTATTTGACTAATTTTATTATTGTATCTTGTGTCTACAAAAATAAATGTATAAAATAACCTTAAAAACGCCTTGTGATATTGTGTCAAATAGCTTGTTCTGTCTATATTAGGTTGGAACAATTAACATTATTTAGGTGGACCATGAGTTTATAACGACGGATGCGCTTTATTGGTACCACTGGATCCAATACGCCCCAACTGAGAAGACCCGGCGAAAGAAACTCAGTAGGTTATTCTACTGCCGGTTTTAACACGACCCACATGTGACGGTCCGGCGAAACATACTCAAATGGGCATAACGTAGGTTTTGGTCTAGTTACTTTAACTATTTATTAGGCATACACATTATTTGCCTGAACGGTAGTGTGCTAAAATTCTACTAGTAATCTTACATCAAAAGAGCTACGCTCGCAACCTAGCACCAAATATTTAAATACAATATTGACTGCACCGGTGGCTCAGTGGTTACGGTAGTTGCTTCTGGGACCTGGTGTTCTGGGTTCGATTCCCATAATTGTTCTGAGTCTGGGTGTACTTTGTGTCCGTGAAATGTATGTTTGTAAAGTCCCCCGCGACACAGGGATTTATTTCCCTAGTGCGGGAGTTGTCTTTAAAAAAAAAAAAAAAAAAAAAAAAAAAAAAAATGTATGCCTTTCAATCCACAAGCAATTTCATCTAACCACATACATTATACACTGTATTCTTGTCTAAACCGCATATAGGCGACTCGTCTGCAAATTTTATGACATAAAAGAATATTCTAAATAAGCCATAAAATACATTTTCCTTGGAAATAACTGGGTACGCCGTGATTTAGGAGTCCAGCTATGAAAATATTACGTTAAAGAAATCGACGATTGCTACCAATGAATACAAACATGGGAATATGACTATATGTAAATAATTCATTGAAATGTATATCTGTATGTTGGTTTTGTTGCTTTTCGTATTGGATTTTGTACGGTTGATGTATTATTATTATGTATGTACTAAATCTTTGCTGAATGAAAAGTCTGTGTACTGGCAATGCGGATTTCGAATACGGTTAGTGATGTAAGAGCGGAGATAAGTTAAATTATTAAGGCGCGGTGAATAGACGACTTTTACGTATTAGTTTTGTCACTGGTGTTCCGCGTAGAAATGAAAGAGAAGCGAAGAGACGCCGCGATGGCGCAACGTTTCGTTCGACTCGTTCGAGTTATTAAATACATTAATCCTTGCAAATATCTTATTCCAATCGATAAATAAAAACAACAGTTCCCTTTATTATTATATATTACATCACTGTTATTAATATTATCAAGATTTGTTTATAAATAATACAGTTACAATTGCTACAATTTCAATTTAAATGGTTATTTTATGGTTTTTTTTTATCGAGAAAATTTACCGAAAACGTGTTTTGAACACAATGGTAAATATGCTCAAGATTAACATATATTTTTTTAGCTGCTCTAAAATGTAAACATTTGGCTAAAAAACTGTTTTGTGAAGCCTATTTTGACTAAGTACAGCGCCTTAATCTTATAATATTCGAACAATGTTTCTAAGTAGGTGGTTTTTTTTTTAATTGGAAATAGTTTTTATTTGTGCAATGGATATGAAGTTTGGTATACTTAAGTAGGTCTGGTGGTAATGTATGGCTAGTTGAGCGACATCATAAAATATGGCATCCCATGTTGGAGACTATAATTTTTTTTTTCGGATAAACATACGAAGTTAGCTACGACGGCTTTTGCTTCTTCACCGGGCATAAAGGCGAGCAGAGCACCAGTCTTAATAAATGGTTTAAAAACTACAAACTAAGCAACCTGGGCAAGAGGGCGTCCCCTGTGAGGCTTGGACCTAAACTCAGGGCGGTCGCTGGCGATGAACTATAAGAAGGTTGATTAAGTTATACTAGCGATGTGTTTTTTTGTGTGTAATTTTGTAATTAATAAACTCAAAAACTACTGCGCCGATGTCAAAAAATATTTCACCTTTGGAATGCTACATTCGCTCTGAGTGTCTATTTAATTATAAAGTTCCCACGGGAACGGGAGTTACGCGGGTGCAACCACGCGCGGGAAGCTCGTGTATTATATTTTCTTTTTAAAAAGACAACTGCCGCACTAGTGAAATTAATACCCGTGTCGTGGGGAACTTTACAAACTACATTTTTGTAAAGTTTGACGAACACAAATACTCAGGCTCAGACCAATTACCTGTGGTTCGCACTAAATTACCCGGGTAGGAATCGAACCCATACCACCAGGTCTCAGAAGTCAGCTAGACTAATGAAATAATGAATTTATTCAGCACTTAGGTATTTACATATACACTTGTACTTGTCAGAATCACAATGTTACACAATTATTCTTATTCTATGAATTAAACTAGATACTTAATCAACCGGTAGCAAATTGTAGGATATTACAGACAAAGTAGTCCGTCCGTCAGCTTGTCATTAATTAACAACTAAAAAAATACTGCCATAACCACTGGGCCTGTGTAGTCTCATAGTTATATAAGCAGCCGTAGCCCAATAGCTAGGGCGTCCGAGTTGTGATCTTGTAATCGCCGGTTCGAACCCATTGCACTACTGACGTGAACCCACTCGTAACACAAGCATTTTAGCTTAGCACGAGGGATTAACAAGAATATTAGTAGACTGCAAAAATTCTGCTAGTAATCTTTTTTTAAAAAAAAGAAGAAATAATAAAAATGCGAAAGTAGCTTTATAATATTTTAAAATGTGACCTACAGATAAAGACATGACTTAAAGAAAGGACATAGCTAATTTTTATCGCTATAAAGAGCCACGGAAACAAGCTAGTCTTTCTTATTTCAGCATTTTTTTTTCATATCCAAACGAAAACCTAAAAAAAAACCGGCCAAGTGCGAGTCGGACTCGCGCACGAAGGGTTCCGTTTCAGTTACAAGTGCGTACCTATTTTTGATATTAAGAATAAATAAAAAAGCGTATGTTTATGAAATGAAATGTTATTTTATATTTTTATATTCGAGTTGATTGAATGAAAGCTAAATTGCGGTTTACGATTTTTGACGTATTAAAAAAAAACTACTTACAAAATCTCGTTCAAATCAATTTTCGGTGGAAGTTTACATGGTAATGTACATCATATATTTTTTTTAGATTTATCATTCTCTTATTTTAGAAGTTACAGGGGGGGGACACACATTTTACCACTTTGGAAGTGTCTCTCGCGCAAACTATTCAGTTTAGAAAAAAGTTACATTAGAAACCTCAACATCATTTTTGAAGACCTATTCATAGATACCCCACACGTATGGGTTCGATGAAAAAATTTTTTTTGAGTTTCAGTTCTATGTATGGGGAACCCCAAAATTTATTGTTTTTTTTTCTATTTTTGTGTGAAAATCTTAATGCGGTTCACAAAATACATCTACTTGCCAAGTTTCAACATTATAGTTCTTATAGTTTCGGAAAAAAGTGGCTGTGACATACGGACGGACAGACAGACAGACAGACAGACAGACATGACGAATCTATAAGGGTTCCGTTTTTTGCCATTTGGCTACGGAACCCTAAAAAGTGAACCGTATTATTTTAAATAATTTTACACTAAATAAGCATACAAAAGCAGGGCGAACACATATTAATTAATAGTAATATTAATTAAACTAACAATGCTCACAAACACTGTACCGGCTTATTATTGTAATTATTCCAATATGTTCCAATTAAATAAACATATTTGCGTTTTTGTGTTTGTATTCAACGTATTCGATGAATAATAAATAGGTGAATTTGTATGGATGGAGAAATTCTATGAGCCGCTCATAAAATGTCTCAGAAAAAACGTTTTTTACAAGTGATTAGGGATGTAATTGACTTTTTTAAATAATTTTTGTTTGCTAATATTTTCGATGAGTAGGTATACAAGACATCATTAAAGTTGAAACACCAAGTTACTACTTTTTATTACTTTATCAATCAGTTAAGTTCACTGCTGAACATGGATCTCTTTAACAGACCTTGACAAGCCAGGGTTATTGAGCCTGAGGGGGCGGATTGCTTATACGTACCCGGCCCCCACCAACGGTGGATCGAAGGAGTGTCCGGGGGGGTTTTAGTGGTGTAGGGTCCTCTCCTCGTGGTATGAGTTAGCACACCACGCTATGGAGAGGGCGAGTCCCACATATCCCACCGCCAGCGCGCGAATACGCTGCAGAGGCGGCGGTGGGAATGCGTAAAAGCATTTTCCCCCGGACAACAACAAAAAAAGGGTCATTGAGTATCTTTGAGCTGGTAGATGCTGCTGTACATTCATAGGCCGTAAGTCCTTAAGTCGCCTGTTACGACAACTATACCAAGATATGGGGTGGTCTATTCTCAGCTGACAATCATTACTATATCGACTATTAATTTATTGAATTTCCAACAGAGAATGCACGTAACATGCTATATATCTTACTCATAAAATAAACCTAGTGCTTTTGTAGTTACAGGAAACCACATCGTGCATTACATCAATTTAATAATATATTAAAAAACAGATGAATATCTTTATATAATTAATCAATGGTAGTATGTATATAGTTAACATGGTGCAATACCAATTCAACAATGAAGTGCGTCAACACAAAGGCATGTCGTGTTATTTTGTACGAATCAAGTGTTTATATTTGTCAATAGAAAAATAAATAAAAAATTGTGTTTCGAATTTCTTAGATCCTATTTCTCATATTTTTGACTTGTACGACTTTGGTCAGCAACCCATCAAATTAAGTAATAATTACCCCTGTTTTAAAATTAAATACACTATGTTTAAACAGACCAATGTATAAAAACCATTTGAAAATATCATTTCGACAGTCCGACTGTAAGTTTGAATGTGGACTGGCCAACTAAACAATTCTCGAGTGACCGTCCATGTTGGCTGCATTGCCAAGCTTGCAACTTTTTGTAACACCAAGTAATGCAGTTATGAATATCTTGCTGCACAATTATCAACTTTATATTTATATAACTAAGGTACTTGTTAGAGATGAGAGTGATGAAGGGATATAAAAAAGAAGTTGGTCCGAAAGTTATATACAAAACTGGGCAGTGTTAATAGTTAGTGTCCTTCGAATTGTTATTATATACTTTTTGTTTCGTAGCCAAATGGAGGGTGGTACAGGAATTTTTGGGTTCTGCAGTTTTTGTTAATTTTATCCATTGTCGCATGTGTTATGTAAATTCTGACCGAAAACTAAACTGGATGCTTTTATTTTCTGTTTTGGTTAGATTTTTTCTGCTATTGTGTTTAAGGGAAAGGAAACAATGTTTTCTTACCACACGCTTAAAATAAACTGAGATTAATCAATATTGCTGTGTTATTGACGAAGGCATACACAGCTGATGGATGGGTAGCAGTATATATCAGTTTAAGGTTACTTATCATCTTACTGCGATCAACAATCCGCCTACCAAGAGTGATGATTATGGCAAAATCCCTCCACAGCTCTGGTTTGCCAAGGTCGGTTGAGATATCAAGCCTGATACAGTGAAGTGAATCAATTTTGGAACTCTTGGTGATGCAATTTTATGTATACTAAAACATACCACATGTATGTTTTATTACACAGTTGAACTATGACGTACTGAACAGAATTGTCTGAATATCTTCTGCTTCACATGGAGGCTAATCACTCAACAGATCTGACATGGTTTGATTTTGCACGAACTTTTGTATAGCTTGGTAATCGAGTCCACAATCGCCTGAACGTGAAACTTTAACTCTAAAACGTTTGCCTTCAGTAATTCCTTTTTTGTTTCCATTCAATAATGTCGAAATTGTCAATTAACAAGTATATTTTAAAATTACATTTTGGTTCTTTAATTTTTTTTTTGAATTCCTGGTTTATTTATCTTAATACTGCTACTATTACGATGAGTTAAATTATGTAATAAAAATGTAACATTATGGACAAGTAAAATGTTTTTTTAAGTTATCATTAGACCAAAGAAGAGGTTTGGGAAGCGAAATTATAAATGTAGTATAACATATAACAAATAAGTAAAATGTGCAACCCATTTTGTATACGATTGTCATTGGTGATAGTATTTAAGTGACTATCCTTCAATGAGACCTTTAATTTAATAGAATTCGGCTGAGGACGTTTTATCTAGCCATTTGGCCGGTCAACCTACTATTTTCTTACTATTGTTATATATCTTTTTACTATTGTTATATATTTTTAATGTGAAGAATGCTTGATTAAACCACATTTGCAATTAGGTAATAGCATTAATATTAAGAATGTATTTATTGATACAAGGCTGTCCGGTTGACTGACTTCTTGAAATAAATGTAGCCATAATTTCAAAGTAAATGTTACCATTTTACCTATAATTAATTTGGTATGCATTGTTAATTTTCTTGACAAGTACAAGTGTATACCGAAGTGCTGAATAAAAATCGTTTATTTTGTTTAATAAATGATTGCCAACGCTCAAGCCGAGCCTAAAGTCTCCAAGACTTTATATCGCTAGTAAACACTTTCTTTTCAGAGGTTTTCTTACATCACGTAGTAAAGGAATTTGTGAGTGTATCAGTGTGTGTCAGTGCCCAAAATATTATCGAACCCTGAATTTAAAAAATGTATTCTTAGTTTCAAACACAAGAATAAAAAATGTTTTTCTTATAAAAAACAGAGGAAGACATATCGTTATGGTAACCCACAATCAGGGTTCTTTCAATACTGACTTATTTTCATCAAAAAATAAGATAAAGACGTTTTGGCTCGAGAATGAATGACTTCTTGACTTGTTGATCAACTAATTCACAGTACATTATACATATCAGGTACAACATATTTCCACAACACATCGGGCCACAAAAGCCATTCCGGAGCTATTAAGGCAATCTCTTTTCTTTTAGACCACAGTGCTACCTAAATTTCTTTTGAACACCATCCATACATCAACTTTAGTTCCACGTCGTAATCTGTACTAACTTTAAAGACGGTTAAATGTTACGACACGACTTTTGATATCGTTCTGTTTGTTAATGGTTTTTCCTTCAATTAATTATAAATCCATTATTATAATGGATTAGAATAATACTTATATATTAGAACATATTAATTTACTACAATTTCTTGTAGCATGATGATGTGTATTGTTACATTTCCATATTATGTTTGTGTTTGTCACGAATAGACTCAATTACTTCTAGGTTTAATGTTATAAATTCATTTTACGATTGTTACTCACAATATTTGTGACACAACGTGTACATATTTTCGGAGATACGGAGAACACCCTTCATCCAACCAAATCTTTCTTTTTTTTAGAACTCAAGACGGTCTACACCCCGACTTATATAGCTTAGTTACAGAGGACCTCAAGTATGCACCATAGGACCCATGAAAAAGCACTCTCGTATTGTAACTGGCGTCTGGAGGTTAAAATTAATGTTCGATTTCCGAAATCGTATACGCTAACGGTCTTATACTTGCGGGCAACTTAGCTTTGCCAACCACGCCCATCAATCTATGCTATCCACAATGAATGTACAGACTCTCTACCTTACCACTTAAGTTTACACTCAACGCACGCAAAATTACATCTTATGCCAATTGTAATAAGAGTTGTTGGAATTGAATAGTTATCGCAGACGAGGCGGATCGTGGTTAGAAATTGATTGTGGAACTCTTTATAGTGCTTAATGAAAGAATTGAAACAGATAGAATGGAGTTGGAATGGAATTGGGCACGTTTTTAGTTTTCGGATAAGTATATTTTGTTGGAAAAATGTGTCAATATATTCTGGTGTAGGTATTTTAAAAATACTTCGAATGTGAAGCATGCTGGAATAAGCTGGAATGGAATTGGGCACGTTTTTAGTTTTCGGATAAGTATATTTTGTTGGAAAAATGTGTCAATATATTCTGGTGTAGGTATTTTAAAAATACTTCGAATGTGAAGCATGCTGGAATAAGCTGGAATGGAATTGGGCACGTTTTTAGTTTTCGGATAAGTATATTTTGTTGGAAAAATGTGTCAATATATTCTGGTGTAGGTATTTTAAAAATACTTCGAATGTGAAGCATGCTGGAATAAGCTGGAATGGAATTGGGCACGTTTTTAGTTTTCGGATAAGTATATTTTGTTAGAAAAATGTGTCAATATATTCTGGTGTAAGTATTTTAAAAATACTTCGAATGTGAAGCATGCTGGAACAAGTTGGTATGGAATTGGGCACGTTTTTAGTTTTCGGATAAGTATATTTTGTTGAAAAAATGTGTCAATATATTCTGGTGTAGGTATTTTAAAAATACTTCGAATGTGAAGCATGCTGGAAAAAGATTTTTATTTTGGAAAGTTATTTAATAGGTGTTCCATAATGTTATCATTCTAGACTCAATTATTGCTAAAATCGATGTCTGAAAAAATGTTTCAGTTTCCAAAGGACTATTTTACCATTTTATTATGGTTAATATTTATCAACATTTTTATAATAAATATTATATTAGTTAAGATGTCCTAGTCTTCATGACCTCTGGGAGTAAAAACATTTGTAAGAGTGAAGCTAATTAAATTTGTACTTAAACAGTCCTTGTGGTAATTTTCTCCAAAGGCTTTTATAACGTTGTTAGGTTTAAATATTTTTTGTGGTCATAAATCTTTTTGTAGGTAAATGTTTTTACTTTAGTTGTTTAACTAGGTTTCTAAATTGAATAAAGTGTTGAATTGTAAATCTATTTTGAAAGTCTAAAATGCTTAAAAGTATGTTCGGTACATATACCAAAATCTATGCTAATATTATAAAGATGCAGAGTTTGTTTATTTGAACGCGCTAATCTCAGGATCTACTGGTGCGATTTTAAAAAATCTTTCAGTGTTGGATAGTCCATTTATCGAGGAAGTTTATAGGCTATACTTTATTACGAAGTTCCTACGGGCACGGGAGCTACGCGGGTGAAACCGCGCGCGGGAAGCTAGTTCTTTATAAAGTGGCACAACTTGATCATGTGAACATTTGCCTTAAGACTGCTTTATCCTACTAATATTATAGACGCGAAAATTGTAAGTATGGATGGATGGATGGATAGGTGTTCATTACTCTTTCACGCAAAAACTACTAAACGGATTTGGCTGAAAGTTTGCACGGAGATAGTTTATAAGCTGAATTAACATATAAGCTATAAAATATTACGCTCCGACCCACTGGAGCAGAGTGACGCGGCTAATGACGCGGGGCGTAGCTAGTATACAATAAAGTTTCCTTGAAACAAAATGGATCAATGTATTATGTAGTAATGTGACGGATTTTCGAGATAGACATATCGTTCGTTACCTACATTATACACATTGTATTGCAGCCGATAATACCTTTTCAAGAATAATAGGTTTTTACTTAAGTATACTTATTCCAAAAACACAATTAAAGACAGTCTGTCTTTCGACTAGACCGATTATAACGAGACTCTCACTAGTAAATAGCTAATTTAAAAGGTATAAATTATTAACTACTTGTGCTAAGATAAATTAATAAAAAAGCGACCGTAGCCCAATGGCTTGGGCGTCAGACTTGTGATCTTGTGGTCGCAAGTTCGACCCTCACCCATTGCACTACTGACGTGAACCCACTCGTAACACAAGCAGTTTAGCTTAGCATGAGGGGTTAACAAGAATACTAGTAGAATGCAAAACTCTGCTAGTAATCTTAAAAAAAACATATTTGTTTATTTTATCTGTCTTTTTGTTTGTCTGCGTCAAACATTTAAATGGTAGTACCAATTAAGGTGAGACTTTGATAGTTAGATTGTTTATAAAATCCTAATTAAACGCGGATGAAGTCACGGGCAACAACTAGTGTCTAATAAAATTGATCAGCCAAAGAAGTATAAATTTATACTAAAGTGACAATAAGTTACAGCTGAATTGAAGACGAATTGTCGAAATCAGCTGGCTTTAAGCTCTCGTCAGCCGAATAAAATAAGTAGGTACTACGAATTTCAATACAGGTGCTCACACAAAGATATTTTTCAGAAGTACAAGTTCGCTTTTTTATCTTTTTTGAAAAGAAATAATTTACTAAGAATGATTACAATTTGTTTTCATTGTGACCACGATTGATTATATTATTAAGTTTATTTTTATTTATACTCGTACAACGAAGTCTTAGTATTTTAATTTTGATAAAATACTGAAAAATTTAAAGATACATTTTACATTTTTAGCAACTCATTTCACATTTCATTAAGGCAACTACAATGAGTACAAAAAATACTGGTTGTTATTATGTGAATACTGGATATGTCGTATATATATCACTACATACCTTCCTAGTTTATAACAAAGTCACTACCCGCTGTCAGTCTGTCTTTATGTATGTTTAGATCTTTAAAACTACGCAACGGATTTTGATGCGGTTTTTTTTAATATATAGAGTGATTCAAGAGGAAGGTTTATATGTATGATACATCAGCATTACACCCGTGTGAAGCCGGGGCGGGTCGCTAGTACCTAGTATAAAACAAAGTCGCTTCCCGCTATCTGTCTGTCTTTATGTAAGCTTAGATATTTATAACTACGCAACGGATTTAGATGCGGTTTTTTAACAGATTAACTTATGTAAACACGCACAACAAAACAATTACAAAAATTAAAACTTGTATTTATGGAATTAAATTGTATATTCTTATGAATAATACATCAGCATTGAACCCGTGTGAAGCCGGGGAGCAATTCATAGCAATTCAAATTAAGTTAAAAAATACTACCTATTCTAAATCTATACTATAAATATCAACACTTGGGGAACTCTCCCCACCATCTGTTAATAAAATGATTATTGTTACACTTCTGCTATGTTCCTGCATCGTCACTCTCAGATTCCTGTCACGCGTGGTTCACGTAGGTCGATATGACAGCCTCAGTCTCCAAAATTGAATTGATTTTTATCAAGCGTCGGGCTAACGTTGCGATTTTTTGGTCGATTCCCCTTTTTTATTATTTGTTGTAGAAGGTAATTTTTATTCAGACGAGTAAGGAATATTGATGTTACGATAGAATTTGTTTGTTTATTTGGAGCAAGGTGTTGGGCATCGGTTATGAAGATTGCAAGTGTTTTTGTTTGAAAACGTACCTATCTATTCTCCTAAAGGTTACTTTGAAAAGGTGTGTAGTAAGGGGGTTGTAGAAATTGAACCGGTATTGCGATTCCTGTAATCTGTTTGTCACATATAGTTCTGTAGGTACCTTATGCCCGGTGAAGTAGCAAAAACCTCGGGGATAACTAAATAAGTCCGTAAGTAAAAAAAAAACAGTTCTGTACCTTTAAAACAAACGATCATATCTCAGTACGGTGGTTGCTTCTGAGATCTGGGTTCGATTCCTGACCGGTACGATTATTTGTGCAGGCCACGGATATGTCCTAAGTCTGAGTATTCTTTGGTTTTGTGAATAATGTCTCTAACTTCTATTCGACGTCACAGCATAATGGAATTATAAACAAAATCATTAGGCGTCATCTCATCATCGCCTCGTTTGCCCAGTTTAGCGTTGAAATCCCCCATAACAAAGGTGTAGTGGGTCTTGGAGCTATGTATGGCTTTACTAATATCCTCATACATAGCTTCCACTTCTTCGTCTGAGTGTGTTGAGGTCGGTGCGTAAACCTGTATAACCTTCATGGAATATCTTTTTGATATTCTGAGTATAAGGAAAGTATTAATGAGGGACTTGCGGACAATAAACCCTACACCACCTTGGGACCGCTGTTCGCCCTCCCGGTAGAAGAACAAGTTGCCTTAATTCAGGGTCATCGTGTCCTGTCCCGCTTTTCGGACTTCTGACAAACCCACTATATCCCTACGCAACTTGTCCAATTCCTCTTCCAGCTCTACGATCTTCTCGTTTGTCCTCAGAGTGCGTGTGTTGTGTGTTACCAGGGCCAGTTGTTGTGCGGGGTGGTACCCGGATCTCTTCCGGAGATTCTTAGCACCCCCTGCCCCGCCGTTACCATGGCTGGTACCGTGGCCAGGACTAGCGGGGCGGCCGGGGACTAGGGGCCTGATCCTGGTGTGTGTCACCATGAGGGGTGTTTTGCCAATACTCGCCACGCTTGGCAGGCGGGTTGGCGAGCGCAGTTTGCATTAGGCGTACTTGGTATATTTTTGGGATTGTCAAAAGAGAGATGCCATGCCCTGTCAGTGTATGGGCATGGCATCTCTGAGGCATGTAGGTACGGCAATCTTAAATATCAGTACATACCTAAACATTTCGTTTTTTTATCATCAAACTAGCTTCCCGCCCGCTGTTTCACAAACGTAGCTTCCATTCCCGTGGGAACTTCATAATAAAATATCTTCCTCGCTAAATGTTTACTTAAAGGCGCTAATCTCAGGAACTACAGGTCCGATTTAAAAATGTCTTGCAGTATTAGATAGCCCAATCATCGCACATTCCTTCGGTAACTGGAATTAAGTGGGTGTGGGTAAAGTTCTGATGTCTTCGACTTATGGGGAAAAAGTACTTGCCTCAAAAGATAATTTGAAAAATGCCCTCAAGAGACGGCAACGACGGCAAATGAGTTTTAGTGCCATACAATAAAATCTAGGTTGTAGGAACGTGATGTGTTGTTTCGCCGGATCTTCTCAGTTGGGGCGTATTGGATCCGGTGGTAGCATTGAAGCGCGTCCGTCGTTATATACTCATGGTCCGCCCAAATAATGGTTCGTAACATAATTTAATATAGACAGAAAAAGCTATTGGACACAATATAGTTGAATAATAAAGTTAAGACTATAAAATTATTAAAAACCATAACTAAAATACCTACCTGCTTAATATGCTAATTTATAAAATGTTAAAATTATACATAGATTAATAATAAATTATTGTTTTGACTATTTGCAAGTGCCTCTAATAGGTTTACGTAAATAAAAATGATTTTTTTTTAAACGGTTTCAGTGACATTTTAATCTGTGTTATTTAGATGGAGTGTACTACCAAAAGTTTATCAGTTTACTGAGTATTAGCAAAAACTAAAAAACATGATGCAATATATACAATTTAATTTATTCGGACGGTGAAGGGAAAAAAAGCAAACATAAAAACAATAAAAACAGAATTAATTATGATACTCAATGAATGAATGCAATAAGTTGCATTATATTTTTGCAGTTACAAATACACAGGCGCTGACGTCTACGTGATATACTTCCAAATGATCATCAGGCAGCATCGTTTCCTTGTGTTCAACAGAATACTGTATCGCCAAGTCTCCTTCGCGAGGAGGTCCATGTTCAGCCGTGGATGACGATCATGACGATGATGTCGGGATAAACCGTACCTACTTATTATTACACAAGCTTTATCCACATACAGTGCTGCGCGCATAGAAGAAATACACGATGTGTAATTTTCTTTCTTTCTATAATAATATAATAATATATTTTTTATTATTACACGAGGAGTTTTTACACAACGTTCGTTTATGTTCGGTTATCGTTCGTTAATTCTTGTTTACTACTCGTGCTAAGCAAAAATGCTTAGTGCAATAGGTGAGGATCGAACCGGCGACCACAAGATCACAAGTTTGACGCCCTAGCCATTGGGCTATGGCCGCTTACTTATGCTAAGGAGCTTACAAGCGAACATAACGAAACACGTTTAGGTATATTGAAAGGATTGTATCTAAACATAAAAAAATACTTAAATTGATGTATGTACGAGTATGACAAATACTTTATATTCTATGTTTTTGTTTTGGGATTGTTATGTAGAAATATTATTATATTTAATTAATCAACATAGACGATTGACTGATTAATATAATTTTATTTGCGCACACGTCACTTCCATGTTGATTATTACGGAAGGAATGGTGGTATGTGCTTTACATGTGCTTTTTTAAGTTAGTTGTTTATCTACAGTTGAAGAGTATACAGTCGAAACTGTAATTGGTGTAGATCAGTGTATGATTTATATTAACTGATTGAAGGTGTAAGCCCTACCCTAAATATTTATTTTATTTTATTTTTAGTATTTGTTGTTATAGCGGCAACAGAAATACATCATTTGTGAAAATTTCATTTGTCTAGCTATTACGGTTCTTGAGATACACAGACACCAAAGTCTCAGTAATGGGGTCCCGTTTCTACCCTAAAAAAGCAATTACTCAAATTCATTAAACTTTTTTTTTTTTTTCGGATGGACTTTTATAGTTAGCCAGCAGGCTTTTGCTACTTCACCGGACATAAAGGCTCCAGCCTAGATAAATGGTTTAAACACTACAAACTAATCAACCTGCGCAAGAGGGCGTCCCCTGTGGGACTTGGACCTCGGCTCAGGGCGGTCGCTGACGGGGAGATTGAGGGATTATGGCTTTTAGTTTATTTAGGGGAGTTTTGTGCAACTGTCCCTCTACTTTATAGTTCGCGGGCCTCTCGGACTTCGGGTCTACGAGGGCATCGGAAGGTTCTTAGCAAACTAAGGGTCGGGAGGCATTAAACGTCTTTATTCTGAATTTAAGTCGACATTCAAACCTGTCTGACACGTAATAAAGTCTAAACGCATAAGAACGTTACAATTATTCAATATTAAGTCAAATCACGTTTGAGTTTTGAAGCGAAGTTCGCAAGTTCGTCTGATACGTGCTTTATCATCAACTTCACTCTGATTGGTTGTTGCTATCAGAAAATATAGTAGATGTTAAGTCAGGTTTACATCAGCAAGTTGGTTGTATGAAGGTCGTTTTATTTCTGCTCATCTTTGTATTTACATTCGCTATGAACACATTGTACCTAATGTAATTTGTGTGGTGTAGGTATACGATTGTTAAAGATGATGTTGTATCAATCGGGACAAACGGCTTAAGGCGCGGTGAATAGACGACTTTTACGTATTATTTTTGTCACTGTTGCTCCGCGTAGAAATGAAAGAGAAGCGAAGAGACGCCGCGATGGCGCAACGTTTCGTTCGACTCGTTCGAGTTATTAAATACTTTAATCCTTACAAATATCTTATTCCAATCGATAGATAAAAACAACAGTTCCCTTTATTATTATATATTACATCACTGTTATTAATATTATCAAGATTTGTTTATAAATAATACAGTTACAATTGCTACAATTTCAATTTGAATGGTTATTTTATGTTTTTTTTTTATCGAGAAAATTTACCGAAAACCTGTTTTGAACACAATGGTCCCCCCATAAATATGATCAAGATTAACATATATTTTTTTGGCTGCTCTTAAATGTAAACATTTGGCTAAAAAACTGTTTTGTGAAGCCTATTTTGACTAAGTACAGCGCCTTAAGGTGATCGAGAGACTACCCTCTGTGCCTCGGAAAGCACGATAAGCCGTTGGTCCCGATTGTTATAACTTCATGTATAATAATCGTATCTGAAGGAACGGGCTGCAGCGTACCACATTATACTGCGGTCACTAAACCGCCTGTCAAGCGTAGTGACTATAGTGTAATACGGGCTGATGATGATGATTATTAATAAGTCAATTATTTTTTGACTATACATGTGCCGGCTTACGTGACTAAATTTTACTTGTATTAAAATGAAGGCTATGGAGTTTGAGGTAGAAACATAAGCGAGCCGGTTTTGAACCTAAACCCTGAGGGCCTTCAAATGATCTATTACAGCAAGTTCAACATAATTGTTGCACGGACAATTTTCTTATAGACGTCATTTAATAATCACGCCAGCAAAAACAGGGTGACCCGTATGGGAGATGTCTTAGGGCTGTCTCACTTCGAAAAATTAATGTTAGCTATTTTTTTTTATTTTTTAAATAAATTGCAATTTAATTTTATGAACCTTTTTAAAAACAAACTTCTATTTAAAGGTCCTAAAAAGGATAAAATACGGCAGATCAAACGAGAAAACTCGTCATTTTTGCATCATGTTGTTACAATGTTCTTAACACTACTTTCAAGCTCCATCATTAAAATAGCCAAATTATATCATCCTTTTTCATTGTCGTTCGAATAACAATAACCGGGGTCTGAGATTTAACCCAAACATCAGCAAGTTATTTAAAAGCTTATAATTATGAAAAAATGTCTTGTTCACATCGTATACTAAATTTTAATATTTCATACTATTCTGCCAAAGATAGGAGATATCTTATCAAAGATAATAAGAATCATAAAGACACACAATCCTTACTAATATTATAAATGTGAAAGTAACTCTGTCTGTCTGTCTGTTACGCAATCACGCCTTAACTACTGAAGCGATTTAAATGAAATTTGGTACAGATATAGTCTAGAGCCTGAAAAAGAACATAGGCTATATTTTATTATGAATTTCCCACGGGAACGGGAGTTACGCGGGTGAAACCGCGCGCGGGAAGCTAGTTTATTATAAACCAAGTTAACGCTCATGATAAGCTTCGATCAGAACAAAAGCGCGATAACTAATAGATACTTACTTAATAGATAATAAATATTTACTACCTTTGTAAGTAAAAAAACTTTGTTTTTTTTTTATTTTTTTTTTTGGTTTATTCTTTTTGTTGGTAATCTTTATAACAAAAAATCTAAAACTGATGAAATTTGTTTATTTATTTATTTGGCTCTGCATTTAAAATTAGAATGTAATATTGAACGAGTGGGAATAATAAGTAAATGGGATTTTTGATAGCATTATTGCCGATTTTTATATTTTATATGTATTTATTTGACGTTTGGCATGCGTGGCGTCAAAACTGGGGCTGGCTAGAATACCAGCGCTGCGCAATGATCTTTCAGATTATTGATGTAGCTTAATGCTGAAGCCAGTTCCCATTAATGGTGCATATACTTGTAATACCTACTGTTAATCCATTTTTATTTCCTTGTATGTGCCGTAAATAAATGTATTTTCTTTCTTCTTTCTTCTTTATAAAAAGGTTAGATTAAATATCTATTAGTAGAATAAACAAGATATTGCGCACTTAAGTCAGTGCACTTAAGTTAGTGCTATAATTAAAATTTGAAGAAAACCTATAAACCTCCTTCATTATTTTCTGATTAATTACATTCTCTTATTCTTAACTAATTCCTGATGCCCTACCTATAAGTGTTCGAAGCAGAACTCGTCTTTTTTAAACAAATAGCGTGTCACCGCAACGTAAGGGGGAGCCCCAGATATCCAACTGTCCCTACAGGGTCACTTTACATGTCACTGTGTCTATAAAATAAAACTGCCGAATTAAATAACCCATAGGAATTTGCTACTCTACGTTTACTGTTCGCATACAAGATATAAAAGCCATAGCCACAACATTATGTAATTGACCCCATGTGCGTATGATCACAAAAGTAAACAATATTATAATGATTAACGCCTTAAGCGATCGCATTCGAGTTAAAATTGAAAAACTAACCGGCAAATCAATTTTACAAAATCTTGGTAAACATAAGTGAAGTGCATAGGTCAGGTGAGTGGTAGCCCTAAGCTACGTTAGACCCCGGTACGGTGACAAGCTAACGGATTCGTGAATCGAGTGAGGACCTACTGCTGTAGTAGCGCGTGTACGGTGGAAGAAAGTTGTGTAGTTTACATTGACGGTTATGTACTGGTTACGTATGTCAGAAATAGTTACTTTTCAGGAGAGTTAAATCATCAACAGCCCGTTTACGTCCACTGCTATCCTTTTAACAGACCTTGGCAAGCCAGGATCGTAGAGGGATATTGCCATAATCACCACGCTTGGCAGACGGATTGGTGATCGCAGTAAGACATCAACCTTGAGCTAATAGATGTTGCTGCCCATCCATCAGCCATATGTCCATTAGTCGCGTTTTACGACACCCATGGGAAGACATGGGGTGGTCTATTCTAAGCCGGAAACCACACGGTTTCACAGGAGAGTTAAATAACTATAGAATTTACATAGACACCAGAATAATACAAGTTTACGAGTTTCTATTGAGTTACGTGTGTTTCTAATAATTGTATAGCCATTATCTAGCAAATGGCTTCAAAATGTCAAAACCACCAAATTACTTATGTGGTATTGGAACTTCTAAGACAAAGTGTTATTAAGAGCTTAGGATCGTGATTTAGTATTTTTAAATTGATGTAATTTTAATCCGTAATATTTAATGCTTTTTAAACAGTTTTTACATAGGTCGATAGTACTATCAAAAATAAATAATTTATTTGAGTATTAGCTACAACAAGAAAATCCACGGTATATAATATTTACATATCAGTTATTTTTATTAATTCGATAATTTTAACACAAAACCTTCAATGTACAACATCCCATGCACTTACCTCATCATAATACCTTCAGGGGAAAGTTTAAAGCGCCGGCGCAGACGATCTAATGATTGGTGGCGCCATCTACCGAGTAACGGAGCACCTTGATTGGCTAATTTATGTTTACACCTTTATTACAGCTATAATTTCCACGGTTATCTCTTTGTCATCTTATAAAGCAAATGAGTTGCGAGAAGTCATTTTCACTGACTAGTTTTATTCTTCTGGTAGTTTTTAAGTTTTTTGGAAGTTCTAAAACTATTCTTCTGGAAATTTTCCAAAAACATGACAGCACGGCCTTGTAAATCTACAGTTATCAGTCGTTAGAGAGTAGAGAGTAGACTCTCTAGTAGTGGTAGAGTAATAAAAACTTTTTAAAAAAGTTAGAAGTCCGTGGTATTTTTATTTCTACGGCGCACACTTTCTATCTCACAATCCCTGATCTAAGTACGAAAAGTATGGTGTTTTGTTATTATTGGCAACGAGCATATAACGCTGCTTCAATGTAACAGTGACACAAAACGAAATGTGTAACTTAACGATAATGAATTTTAGTCGCATTATATTACGGATCAATTTGTGTTGAATCATAACTTTATTTAATGTCACTATCACATTAAAGATGCGATAACATGTTTTAACAAAAAAAAAAGATCAATAAACGATACATAGATTGTGATTTTAATTTGTAACCTATTATAAAAGTAACTTCTACTTTAACGTATGTAGTAAAGCAAAAATTATTAAGACCGCGGAACGATTGCAAGAGATGGAATTGCAATTCTTCTTCTTTTTCAGAGAATCTTACATTAGCAAAATATTTATACACATGTTGTCTCATAATTTAAAAAAAAAACATACAATACTACATAATTCTAAAAACGCATCTCAATTTTATAAGAAACCATATTACGAAAATATTAATGGCAGTGACCAAGCCATGTGACATGCTCCTTTCTTTTACGACACCACAGCGCCAAATAATGACCCCAAAAATAGAATGTTTTAAACAAAAACACATTCATTTATTATGAAAAACAATGTACTTTTAAAACTGTCATCGGTTCATTCATTCTCATTAAACTGTGGAGCGATGAAAAGACGTACGAAGTTAAACAATACTTAGAGACACCGATGCTAAAAGCGTGTAAGACGAATATTAGCATATACAGTGCTAGCGTACTTAATTGTCACGTGATATCAAATAACGCCTTCTCTATTAGTTAAGACATTACATAGGTATCTAAGTACAGAGCAATATTGAAATACTTATTAACCGTAATTCAAGTCGACTGAATGTTCCCGAATACGTAATGAATGAATAGTTTTTGAAATACTGACTAATAGAAACACTTCCTTATTACCATTTAAGTTGTCTGTGCTTTTATAATACCTAATGGATGAAAAATGAAAAGTTAAATCCAACCAAATGATAAATCAGTTTAATACATTTTCAGAAAATTTACAATTAAATATTGAAACACAAAAAAAAGGAGAACCATCGGCAATAAATTCCCTTTATAGGTTATTCGTTAAATTGACATTTCCTACTTATGCTTTGCTGCAACTGAAACCAAAAGCATCGTGCCTTATTTTGTGACGGGTGAAAATTTATTGGCTGCGAATTTCAGTTTACTCAATTTTCTCATGTTCAGCAGGGCTTTTTGTGGGTTCACAGATTATCACTTATTCGGAAAAAGTCTCTGAGTCATGAATTTTGTTTTAGATTGAGATCGTGCTAAAATTCGTGGAAGAATTTAAAATTAACGACATAGAACTGATGTTAAGACAGTCAAAATGCTCTTATGCCACAATTTAATCTTATTCAAGGAAGCCCCTTCCAACTTCTACTATGGAAAGAACTTAGCGATACCCTCGTAGACCCGAAGTCCCAGAGGCCTGAAAAACTCTTAAGCTGCAAATGACTCCCCTAAAATAACCAAAAGTCTTAATTCCTCAATCCATTCGTCAGCGACCACCATGTACCAAGGTTTAAGTCAGGCAACGCCGTCATGCGCAAGTTGCTTAATTGTAGTCTTTAAATCATTTAATAAGGTTCGTTGGAGCCCCGCCGCCCTATAGGATCGATAAAGTAGCTAAATCCACATGGCTAACTATATATGTAAAAGAAAATAATTTAGCGATTTTCAGAGAACCAGGTTCTTTAAAGTTAGATGTAACAATGGCTGTAAGATTAAGACGACTTTTAATAGTTAACTTGTCAAACTACAATTTAAATGCAAAGGCCTCCAAATTAGTTCTAGCCCTGTCAATCGATAAATGTTGATTAAAATCAGATTTTCAAACATCGACTGACTCAGCAAAAGGTTACTGTGTGACTTTTTTTACCGTCTTGAAAATAATAGGGCTATGTGTATGAAATATATGTTTTAGACATATTTATCATTTTATTTTTTTAACTGACATAAGAGTGAAAATCGTAACGGTAAAAATGCGTACCTAAGTAGGTAGTTACGCTATTTCGCTCTCTTTTCATTCATGTGTGATTTTGGCCTAGGTATAATAGGCACCTATTTTATTATTATGCAGCGCTATGTAGGGTGTATTTATGTTAAGTAATTTCTGAGATTTTCGAAACTCTAGTTTCCGAAATACTAGTACAAATATACTGTGGTCTATATATTCTATTCCACTTATACAACACACCATATAATTATCAAGACAGTAAAAAAAGTCACCGAGTATATAATATGTTTACTGAGGTAATAATTATAATAAAGGACTGAGAAAGAAACATGGTCACTATTCAGTTCTAAAGTCTTTGAAATTTCCCTAATATTATTATTATAATGGTTTTCACTATCTATTTTACCGAACATATATGGGGCCAGTCTCATTTATTGGTTTAAAAACTATAAACTAAGAAACATGTGCTAGAACCCCCCTGTGGAGCTTAGACTTGAGCTCAGGTCAGGATTTTCTGGTCAGAATAAGTATCTTTTGAAAGAAAAAAATTGGAAAACAGCGCGGAATATTAGCAAATTTAAGAATACAGCAATACTAGATTTTCTATATTACCTTAGCGCTTTTGGCAATATAAACTTTTTAATATAATCATATGGCGTTTGATATAATATTGACAGAATGCTGTTAGTGCACATCACGGTTTGTTCAGAGCTATCACGTCTAATATTCTGGCTAAAAGTTCAATTTGACGGGTCAGCTAGTCAGAAATAAAACCTAAACTAAATACGAACTCAAAGTGAAACTATTAAAACAGCGAACGTGCGAACTTACTGACTCACATGATTCACTGCAGCCCTACAAAAGTACAGTTGCAATAAAAAAGGAAAGCACCCGACCGCAGGAAGCGGTCAGGGTGACCAACGAATTTATTTGCGAGTGTATCTCTCCAGTATTATGTTTCGCGGAAGTTGAAGCGCTCGAGATAAGGGTATCGGTGCTATATCCGTTGTGTGGACACTTTAAGACGTGCCACAGTGGAAATGTTTTTAAAATTCGTTGTAAAATTTTTTATTGAATGTCACAGCACTCTAAATTTTTCTATTTATCTATGTGGTTCAATTTAGTTTAATTAATTTTCTCATGTTCAATGGGTTCTTAGTGACAGAGAAAAAGTTGCGAATATCATTTATTCAGAAGAAGTTTCTGAGTCAGGCATCTGTTTTAGATTAGGATAATGTAACAATGGTTAAGGAAATTAAAATTATATTAATTGTCATTTTTGTTTCTTATTGTGTTACATTTGTTCTTAAATTTATTTCAGTGATATCTAATAACTAAAGAATTGTTTGATAAAATTTTGTTAATTATTTGATACTTGCTGTTCAATTTAATCTGGATTATAAGTACCTACGTAAGACATACGTGATACTGCGTTGTAAAGTTTTTTTATACATGTCATAATCTTGTTTAAATGTTTTGAACTCTTTATGGAAAAGATTACCTTATACTATATTTCAAAATTGAGATTTATAAAATTCGACCACCGGCAGGATCCGATTGCCAAAGATGCAGGTTCGAATCCTGCCGGTGTTGTTATGTTATATGTTATAATCTTCCTAAATCACTTCATAGATTCCTTAAAACCGGAGATTTTACGTGTTTAATGTTAACGTTTGCCGTACTATTCCAATTATACTGTGCACAGCTACCGTGGTACTCTCTTTACAAGTTTTTATTCGTCTCGACTGTACTTTTGGCACGAAATTAATGAATCTCCAGCGAAAGAGGTGTCTGGCACATTTCTTATCGTTTTCATAAGAATATTTTATATGAGACATTTAAGTTTTTATATATTAAATGTCTTTTGGTTTGTATACGAAGGTATTTTAAATGTGTTTTGAAAATGCAATATAATTTTAAAAAAAAGCTTAATAAGTATTTCTGGAAAACAGGTTTTTTTGAATTACATAGCCTTTGATTTTGCACTATGTTTTAAGCCCTAGACCGGTTACAGTGACATTGATTAGTTATATCGAAAAATGCGTCTAAACAGTTAAAGTTTCAAATAGTTACATCATCATCATCATCATCAACAGCCTGTTTATGTCCACTGCTGAACAGGGGCCTCCTCTTAAGACCTTGGCAAGCCAGGATCGTTGAGGGATATTGTCATAATAACCACGCTTGGCAGACGGATTGGTGATCGCAGTAAGATGTAAACCTTGAGCTAATAGATGCTGTTGCCCATCCATCAGCTATATTTCCCTTAGTCGCCTTTTACGACACCCATGGGAAGTCATGGGGTGGTGTATTCTAAGCCGGAAACCACACGGCACAAATAGTTACAGTCAAAGTAAAATTACTACGTAGTACTAAGACTTCGCTGTCTGTCTGTATGTCACCAGGCTGTATCTCAAGAACCGCGATAGCTAGACAGTTGAAATTTTCACAAATGATGTTGTATTTCCGTTGCTGCTATAACAAGAAATACACATTTTTGCTCTTTATCGATAACGGCAGCAGGCAGGCACTTGGAAATGGTACGGAACCCTTCGTGCGCGAGCCCGACTCGCACTTGGCCGGTTTATTTTTTAACCTTTACTTTTTTTTTTAACATTGACCAAAACTAGATGTACAAATTGGATGTTCTAAATTGTTAAAATATAATATATATATATTTTTAATCTTTTATTTAACAGGACTTTTTAAATATAATATGTCAGCCCTATGATTACAAAATAGTACAACAAACTTACAAATTAATTATGTCATATAACATCTTAGCTGCTTCCGAATTGGGCAATTTACAAAATAACAATTGTAAATTGCTAGAGCTTCAATCGATAAATGTATGTAGATACTAAATACTTAAGTTTGATAATCCTAATAAAAATAAAAATGTTTGTTTATTCTCAACCGAAAACTGTGTGGATACTTTTATTATAAATGTCAATTCTAAATAATAGGCATGTGGACTAAAAAAATCTATTTAGTCCGTCAGTTAGATTACCAAAAAATATTGGAAAGGTATTTTTTTTCGTCCCTCAAACAAATAGTGACGAAGATACAGCGCGTTGAAATTTTGTGAGACGTCACTATTAGGTACAATTTTACCTAATAGTGACGTCAGAAGCCCCCCTCTCCTGAACTATATAGTTTGTTTTTGCTCTGTATCTTTGTATTTTTTTATTGATTTGATTAAATAAAAAAATACGTGTCCAATATTTTTTTGTAATCTAACTGACGGACCAAATAATTTTTTTTAGTCCTCATGCCCATTGTAAAAACAATATTGCAACAACAACTCCATTCACTATTTACCTACTTCCTCTGATTCAATTTCACAAAATCATTTAGATACATCATCAACAGCCCGTTTACGTCCACTGCTGAACATGGGCCTCCTCTTAACAGACCTTTGGTAAGCCAGGATTGTTGAGGGATTTTGCCATATGTCCCTTAGTCGCCTTTTACGACACCCATGGGTAGACACGGGGTGGTCTATTCTAAGCCGGAAACCACACGGCATTTAGATACATTTTATATTAATTGGCACTCCGTTTACTTAAGTTGTCATTAAGATGAAACCATTAACTAATCTAACATGTTTCATGTGAGACCTTTAATTTACCATAACTATAAACTTACCTATTAAACATGTATGGGTTACATTCGGTAGTAATAATCGCATTAAGTCGACATTCCGAGTAATAGATACTAAAGGTAACCCAAAACGTACGATATTCAATTAAACTACCCCTAAAATGGAATACATCAACTATCTCTTAAGTAGCTAGGGTGTGTGAGGGACTGAATGCCGATAACACAGAATTTAGCCACGAGGCTACAGAAACTTCATCATCATCATCATCAGCCCGTATAACGTCCACTGCTGAACATGGGCCTTCTCCCGAGGGAGTTAATTTACCATAGACACCACGCTTGGCAGACAGGTTGGTGACCGCAGTATTATGTTGTACCATACAAGGAAACGCTGCTGCCCGTTCCTTGATATACGATTAGCGGTATTTGGCTCGCTGTAAATCTCGGAGGTCGTGGTTTCGAACCCCACACCGGGCAGAAATTCTTTGAGTAAATTCTAAGATTTCTTTCCGAGTCTGGTCTTCCGTCCCTCGGAAAGCACGTTAAGCCGTTGGTCACGATTGTTATAACATCATCTATAATAATCGTATATCAAGGAACGGGCACCAGCGTTTCCTTGTGTGGTACAACATTAAATTGCGATCACCAACCCGCCTGCCAAGCGTGGTGACTATGGCAAATACGTTCCCTCGGGAGGAGGCCCATGTTCAGCAGTGTACGTTGTACGGGCTGATAATGATGATGATGAAATTGCTAAAGACTTTGTCATCGCCGTAATACTATTTCGGCATGCTGGCCTTTACAATCCATATAATAAGGCATAGCTAGTCAGAAAACGAAGTTTTCATCCAAATTAATGACTCAAATTATCGTACCACTGGGGCTCATTCTCAATACCTATAACTACCCATCATTAATCCTAAAGATCATAACTACATTTGCTATAGCAAAAGAATCCATTTGAATATAAATGTTATTGGTACCAAATAAAAATCAAATTCCCTTGAATGCTTCACACGCATTTATGGGTATTGAAGCCACCATAAATGAAAATGCCATAAAATAGGTATATTTTGATGGGAGGCATTCTCCAAAGTTATTGAGGCTATTAATATGAAATTACATAATTATGTTATGGGGACGAACAAGAGTACGATTTACATTTCACCTGCTTTAATGGTGGTTTTGATGGAATTTATAGTGCTGGGTACTAGCGGTAGTAAAACAGAGTACCTATCGGAATTATTTCCATTATGGTTCTGTGACATATTTAGATGGACCCTTTATGGTGTCAATTTATACGTCGTTACTTTGAAGTGACTCAAACTGCACGGATGACTCAATGGTTATTCATCATCATCATCATCAACAGCCCGTTTACGTCCACTGCTGAACATGGGCCTCCTCTTAACAGACCTTGGCAAGCCAGGATCGTAGAGGGATATTGTCATAATCACCACGCTTGGCAGACGGATTGGTGATCGCAATAAGATGTAAACCTTGAGCTAATAGATGCTGCTGCCCATCCATCAGCCATATGTCCCTTAGTCGCCTTTTACGACACCCACGGGAGGACATGGGGTGGTCTATTCTAAACCGGAAACCACACGGTGCGTACGGTATCGTTATTGCAATAGGCTAATTGACACATATGAAATTATGTTTATTTCTAAAAGTATTTGTCATATGTAACCTAAATATAATAATTTATCTTGGGGGGATCGGATTGCTTAGGCGTACCCGGCCCCCGCCAACGGCAGATCGAAGGAGTGTCCGGGGGGTTTAAATGGTGTAGGGTCCTCTCCTCGTAGTATGAGTTTAGCATACCACGCTATGGAGAGGGTGAGTCCCACATATCCCACCGCCAGCGCGCGAATACGCTGCATCGGCGGTGGGAATGCGAAAAAGCATTTAAAAAATCTCTACTTTACAAGCACCAAGACTAAAACAACTATATGTAGTTCACACAAATTATTGCCCCAGTACCAGAACACCAGGTATAAAAAGCAACATCCATAACCACTGAGCTACATGTATTTGGTCTTCAATTCCAAAAATTAAAACTGTTTTGAGATACATACATTAGTTTTTTATTTAAAAGTACGTGCGATAGCACACGATGTAATGAACGCAACCAGTAGGTACGCCCAACCTAACCCCATAGGTCGCTTTAAAGATGAACGTTAAAAAAACTGGTAATATACGTTGAAATCGCTGGTAATACACGAGCTATGGAGAGGGCTATGCTCGTGGTTTCTCTACGAGATCGAATCAGAAAAGAGGAGATTCATAGAACAACGCGGGTTACCGACATAACTCAAGTTCATTGAAGTGGCAATGGGCAGGCTATATAGTACGGAGAACAGATAGCTGTTAGGGCCAAAAAGATCCCGAATGGAGACCGCGGATCGGCAAGCGTAGCGTAGGACGTCCACCAACTAGATGGACGGATGACCTGGTAAAGGCCGCGGGATCCAACCGTAGCAACTGGAAATCTATGAGGGAGGCAAATGTACAGCTGCGGACGTCCTATGGCTGAGATGATGATGATGACACGTTGTAAAGAAGCACATATAAAGAACGCGCGTCGTCAACGCTTTAAAAAGATGCCGTGTATTATCACTCTAAGATGCGGAGATGGGAATACATTGTAGTGATATTCATAAGGCTTCTTTCGATTTCGATGTTCAACACATATGATAAGCAATTCCAGTAACATAAATGGTATATATTTTACTTGATATTTACTTAAACACTTGTAAGAATCTCGATATAGTCCTACTTCCTACTAAAATTATAAACGCGACAGTTTGTATGTGTGAATGGATGGATGGATGGATGTTTGTTACACTTTCACGCCAAAACTACAAAACGGAATTGGCTGAAATTTTGCACCGGGATAGGTTATACGCTGGATTAACATATAGGCTACAAAACATCGCGCTCCGACTCACTGGAGCAGAGTAACGCGCGTAAAACCATGGGGCGCAGCTTGTTAATTATAAATAGGTAGTAATGAATTAAAGTGTGCTAGACTTACGCCAGTCATGTATCAGGCAGATGGGGGAAGGGAAGGGTATACGTAAATATGTATTTTTTTAAGGTCTTGGAATAACAAATAGTTATTATACAATTTTTTATAGTATGTGGTAGTAGAATAACATTAACCGACTTAATTATACGCCTGACTGTCTCATTGTTGAGGAAAAGCTTAGAGAATATGGCACAGGAGATGGCACAGAGATGTCTTGTGCATTGTTTTTATCACAATAAATATATATTAATTGCGATGTTGCTTCTAAATGTATGATTTATATCTAAATTTATACTCAAATAAATGTACGATTGACTTATGAAGTTTAAAAACAACCTAACCAACGTTTTTAATCTTACTTATTAATCTTAGACCGATATGCGCTTTTTACAAAAAAATAATATAATCAAACTACGCGTTAGGGGTTTTAAATATATGAGGACCTAGACCAGGGATCCCCAAACTATTTTGGACAAGAGACCCCCCTTTTCCAAAATGAACTGTTACCTCAGACCCCCCATCGTCAAATTACCTACTTTTAAGATCAACCCCCTTATTCATAATAGTCCGCTAACTTAAAACAGCTGCTACAGTGTGTTATTTTTCATTCTGGCTTAGGTCAATAAAACGATATCGACCCCAAAGGGTCGATATCGACCACTTTGGGAATCCCTGGGTTTATTATTTTGGGAATCCCTGGAATTATTTATGGGTGAAGAGTTCGTTAGTTGTGTACAAATTCCGTTGCCGTGTGGTTTCCGGCTTAGAATAGACCACCCCATGTCCTCCCATGGGTGTCTTAAAAGGCGACTAAGGGACATATGGCTGATGGATGGGCAGCAGCATCTATTAGCTCAAGGTTTACATCTTACTGCGATCACCAATCCGTCTGCCAAGCGTGGTGATTATGGCAATATCCCTTAACGATCCTGGCTTGCCAAGGTCTGTTAAGAGGAGGCCCATGTTCAGCAGTGGACGTAAACGGGCTGTTGATGTACAAATTCACATAATAGTAAACTCATAAACATGGATATATAAATTTAAAATGCGTTTCACAATGTGTGAACATCTTTCTTGTGCCTTATTGAGTACTTGGTTCATAAGTGCTACTGTTCCATTGCTCAATTCCTCAACTATACTGCGAGGAACGAGAGTCGAATTATTAATTTAAGATACTAAATACATGTTGTGTGTGCTTCCGCCGTAGTTAAGTAAGTACTAACATTTATTTTAAAAGACATAGGTATACATCAATATGTAACTATAAGCGTTAGAAAAAAGCCTTTTGACTCCTTTTTTTTCTATTTAAATTATTGTAATGTATTTGTAGACTTAATAAATAGTTTGTAGTATTTTAATTTTGTACGCCAACTGTTATAATTGGCAAAACAAAGCGAACTCTATGCTTTTTAAACACCTATATACCTTTGTTTACAAAAATAAAGAATTACTGAATTGTTGAATCTTTAAGTAACGAGGGCCAATCTATAGGTACAGTACCTATAGATTGGCCCTCGTTAATTAAAGCTTAAATAGTAGGTCTACCTACTCTGTCCTCCTTAATGCAAACACTGTACTTGCAAAATCGCGATTTCGCGGTAAACACATTTTTAGATATCTAAACAAGCAGTCTATATTCCGTGACTTTTAAAGTGAACCTAAATCATAAAAAAAAAATCTTTATGTATAGCTTAGGGTCCTGAAATGTAATTTTCGCAAAGAAAATCCCAAAAATGTTAATTACTGCAAGTACAATTAGCACAGCAGTACTGTTTGTCGTGCTTCTTGTACTTCCTCCTGAACTATAAACTCTAAGAACTGGAATTGAATAAGAAGCCTCATCTTTTTGTGATCCTTGGATGTGGAAAAGCACGTGTATTAAAGCCGTGATGGAATAAATAAGAGAAAGATTGTTGCTACATAATATTGAATACATGTACCAATTTTATGCAGGAGAGAGCATTTTCCGCTTCGATTAAACTTTTGACGTCGTAAAACCCCGAAAAAAATGAAAGCTGTCATGAGTGAGTTTGATTTGCGTATAAGAGGTGAGTTAATTTTGTATGTAGGTATTATTATTTTAGTATGCTTAGAACTACTGAACGGATTTCGATACTGTTTTTTGTCCATTGGAATGCTAAGTTATCCCTTTTTGTTTGCCCGGAAATGCATTCACGCATTCCCACCGCCGCTGCAGCGTATTCGCGCGCTGGCGGTGCGGTGAATTATGTGGGACTCGCTCTCTCCATAGCGTGGTATGCTAAACTCATACCATGAGGAGAGGATCCTACACTACTAAAACCCCCGGACACTCCTTCAATCCGCCGTTGGCGGGGGCCGGATACGCATAAGCAATCCAGCCCCTCGACGGCATGCGGCACCCGCGGCCTGTATGGCACCGCGAGGTCTCCTGGGCCACACTTACAGTGGCCCATTTGCCTAATTATAGGGACGCATGGAGTGAAGAGGCATCCCTACTCCTCATGGGTCAGCCTCGAAGGGAGCGGGGCCCATGTGCCCCACTCTCCGAAGCCGAGCCTAGGGCGGTAGGCGGCGGGTTTCGGCCCGCCGCCGACGGCCAACATGCCGTCTGCCGAGCGGGTGGGCGGAGGGATATTCTTCCCTCTCCCGCTCCGCGGCCTCCTTCTGTGACATTACTTATCTACAGAAGAAGGCATGCTAAATTATCCCTGAGTAACATCCTTACTAATATTATAAACGCGAAAGTTTGTGAGTATAGATGGAGGGATGTTTGTTACTCTTTTACGCAAAAACGACTGAATGGATTTGGCTGAAGTAGCCTTCGCAATAAATGGGCTAGGTATCTAACTCTGAAAAAAACATTTTACAAATCGGAACAATAATTCCTGACATGGAACTCTTCAGCTAATATATCAGTAAGATTAATCATTACTGATAGCCATAATGATGTAAGCAACTCTTTTAAAATCACCCCTTATTGGTAAGAATCGGGGGTCAAAAGTTTATATCTGAAAATCGAAATCTCTGCGTCCGAAATCGCGGGCTAAACACTAAGTTACAAAATAAGTTGAAATAATCTACAGATAATTCCCAAAACTGCCAATTCTCAACCCCAAAAGGCTACGAACTCGCGCATAACTTAACATCAATACCATAGATAGTAATGTTGAGTAAGTTACCAAGTATTCCACTTACGGTACGCCATAGACACCGATAGAAGGAAACACGTTAAAATCTTATCTACTAGTTGGTAACTTCGGATCCTTTGAGGATCGTGTTGGGTTCGACGGATGGGAAGATGTTGAAACGATGTGGTAACGTTATTGTTGCGATTTTAAAACGATAATGCTATCGTTATTTAAAGAAGAATACTAGCAGTGTATTCTTGTTAACCCCCCTAAGCTAAGCTGAAATGCTTGTGTTACGTTTTTGTTTCATGTTGATAATTTATTTCTTCATAATAGTGTCTGTGTTACATTTATAAGTCTGACAAGTGCTTTATAACTTACGATGTATATTAAAATACTTTGTATTATTTAAGTTGGTACAAGAATGGAGACAGCAAAAACAATTGAAGTTTGATTCACAATTTAACATGATTTTTTGCGTTCTAATGATATACTTTTTTATACGACGATTTTAAAGCTTTCTTGTTTTAATTTAATTAGTTTATTAAGTGTATTTTTCAATGTAGGCTTGAAATATATCTTTTTAAAATTTTCTAAAAACAGTTAATTTAAAAAATGATATTATGTGGGTACGTTATATTTATTATCAGAAAATAATCCTTTCCTTCGTTTTAGTTACATAGTTATTCTGAGCAGATAAAATTTATATTTAAATACCCAAGTGCGAAATAAATTTAATCATTCTTTTCATCATAACCACTTTTACCGTTTTCATATCGTAACCTCACACACTCCTCAAATTTTACTTAACCAAATTGTTAAACTAATATATAAATTCGTTGTAAGTCAGTGGCTTCCATTCAAACGTTAGTGTAGCGAACTCTGAATTCAATTACTTGCTTACTATTAATTTGTTACAATATGTTACCCGAATAAATTCTTCGTTGCTTACGAATAATACCGTAATCATAAAATCCAAATTTTACGAAAAAATTATGTCTATTAGTTTATACGAAGCTTACATTATTTTTTCCACGGGGGATACATTAGGCATCCCCGCCATCAGAGACAGGATAAGCTTTCCACCTCTCTCTTTCTCTTACAAACGCCAGAACTAGGCACAGGGTATAAACTATAGATTCTTGACATTCGGTGCCTTGTTTGATTTACCATCATAAAAAATTGTAAAATTAACAAATGTTTACACGTATTTAAAATATCTGTATAAATCTATCGTGATGGTTGAGGCAATTACTGTACTTATATTTAAAACCAAAAGAAAAACGTACGATTTGCACCAAAAACAAGCAAATGGTATGTAATGTATGTATGTATGTAATGTAATGGTAGGTATGCCCTTATTCAACTTTTACCACAAAAAAATGCATCGGGGATTAAAATTTATATGGAGAAGTAAAAATCTACGCGCGAACTGAGTCGAAGGAAACCTAGTTCCCAAAAAGTCACCTTTCTGATAATACTCGATTACGATACTATTTCTTGGAGACGATGAATGAATAAGGTCCTTTGTGGGAGTTCGCAAATTTCATTAATTACTACGTCACAGATTTGAGGACGAATAATTATTAATATTGATATTTAAGTAGTAAGGCTTCTTCAGGCTTATTTATTAATGGCTGGTCGATTATAATTTCGTTGGGTTTGAAATGGGTAAACAGTTATGTAAGTAATGACTTTGGCGAGAGATGGGGAAATATTATTTATTCAAAGAGACTTGTAATTGCCAGATTCGTTCATTATTATTTATGATATTTAGGTATTAATAACTAGAACGTTTTGTGGTTTAACTTGGACCGGAAAAGGGCAAGGCAGCTGTCGTCCTTAAAATTAAGATACTTATTAATTCGATAGGTTTTTGTTGCGGTTTAAAAGAAGATGTAGTGACAAAAAATGAAAATAGTATGCTTAGGTGGTTTGGCCATGTGGAAAGGATGAATGAAAGGCGAGTAACAAAAGGTATTTACAAGGCAGATCTGAGTAGAAACGCCGGGAGAGGACGCCCTAGAAGGACATACACTACCTCATAGGTGATTTTCTCCAGAAAGGTCAGGTGCGTAGTACTCGCAACCGGCGTGCGTGTATGATCAGATGTATGAACGTGGATGAGGCAAGGGGAGTGTGTAAGGATCGTAGCAGGTGGCGTTCTGTAGTTTCTGCCTACCCCCATGGGAGAAAGGCGTGATTATATGTATGTATGTAGGTTTTGTTGTTTTTTACTCCATCTTATACTCTGTAGTTCCTTCAGTCTGTATTAGGCCAAAATACATCCTCTTGGGGAATTCTTCTTAGCGTGTCGATGACAAATTAAATTTCCCCGGCCCAGAACTTAGCTAATTCGACTGCACTATTTGTGGCGTTCATCAAGTCCTTCTGCGAACAGGTGATAGGACAGGCAGGACAGGACACCAAATGAGCCATGGACTGCCCCGCTCCACACACACAATCTCGGTTTGCTTAGGTGCTCTTGGGGACTGAAACGTGTGTTCAAAGTTTGTATGAAGAAATCGATACGTCTGCCTAGATTTCGTTTGCTCTAGTCAGTTCTTACTTACTTTATCAATCTGTTTACGTGACGTCCTCTTTGACAGACATTGGCAAGCCATGGTCTTTGAGGGATATTGCCATAATCACCACGCTTGCATATCCATGAAGTGTATGTCAATTAAATTTCTGTGTAACACACAAAGCTATGAACGTGACGAAGTAACGTATTTCATCATGAACGTGACGAAGTAACGTATTTCATCATGAACGTGACGAAGTAACGTATTTCATCATGAACGTGACGAAGTAACGTATGAACCTCATTTCATCACAAATTTTAGAATGAAATGTATTTTTGTTTCATAAACGCTGAATTTGTAATCTACTAAATTCACATTTACGTTGAAGTTTTCACATGTAAGGAAAGTAAAGGCGCGTTTATGTGTGAAGAATTTATTCGATCGACGTAGTCATTAGTTGTTTTATCGTTTGTTTGATGGAAATTATATTACGAATTAAACGATAGCTATTTGTTCAGCATCAAGGTATTAACATACACTAGTACCTACATTTCAAAATATTTACAATGTAAATTTACATAAAATTAATTAGGAACAATAAAAAATATATTTAAATTTATTGCAAGCACAGCTGCAATACATTCAAATCATCATCATTATCATCATCAGCCCGTATAACGTCCACTGCTGAACATGGGCCTCCTCCCGAGAGGGAGGGTATTTGCCATAGTCACCACGCTTGGCAGGCGGGTTGGTGACCGCAGTATTATGTTGTACCACACAAGGAAACGCTGCTGCCCGTTCCTTGACATACGATTATTATAGATGATGTTATAACAATCGGGACCAACGGCTTAACGTGCTTTCCAAATAAATTCATCAAATCTTAATACATTCAAATGTTATAAAAAAATAACAAGAAAGAAGTCACATAACTATAAAATGAAATAGAGAGAACGTACATTTGTAAATAAGTAGGTATAGGCACCGTGATATAGACCCATCAACAAACTTTGCTGCTCGTCCATCAATAAATCATATAACCATAATTTCAAGAAGTAATTCAACAAAATAATTAATTATTGCAGTAAGATGAAGATGGGACAATCTTTGAACTGATAAATTCTCCTGCATATACATCAGGTGTATGTCAGTTACTGCCGTGTGGTTTCCGGCTTAGAATAGACCACCCCATGCTCTCCCATGGGTGTCGTAAAAGGCGACTAAGGGACATATGGCTGATGGATAGGCAGCAGCATCTATTAGCTCAAGGTTTACATCTTACTGCGATCACCAATCCGTCTGCCAAGCGTGGTCACTATGGCAATATCCTTCAACGATCCTGGCTTGCCAAGGTCTGTTAAGAGGAGGCCCATGTTCAGCAGTGGACGTGTACGGGCTGTTGATGATGTCAGTTAAGTACCTCTGTCACAAGCAAAAGCTATCAGTGTTACTATGAATTCTCTCTATTAACTCAATACTTTTTTCATGTTAATTCGACTATAAAAAACAATTTTTCTTGACAATCGCAAGTAAAAACTCTCCATCCAACTACAGCCCTAGTTTTTCAAACAATCTTGCCGTATTAACCCTAACCAGTTTTTGTCATAGACATTAACTTAACGTTGACAGTATTTGGTGTGCCCAAGTTTCTGCCAAGACCAGAGTTTCCAGTAAAAGTTACTTTTGACCAAGATAATATAACCAGGATAAGTCGGTAGTGCATTAGTGCAGATTGGTTTAAGTTTAAAGCCGAAGTACTTATTGTGTGGTGCAAACTTCGTATAGATTCAGTGGCGATTGATTAAATTAGGATTACAGAAGTTTGGTTTAGCAGCTTAACTTTAACCTGGCTTTCCTTATTTCTATATGCGGTGACTGCGCTTGAAGAGTTGGCTATAGAGAGCTTTGAAGATGATACTGCTGACTCAAAACCGCCTGCGAAGCGTAAATATTATGACGGTGGCATCTTTTATTTAAGAACTTTAGCGCTATAAAAGCACAATATGGACTGAATGCACGGTAATGCAGAGTCAACGTGGTAGGTGCACTAAAGCAGCACAAAATTGTAAAAGGGAAAAATATACCTAAAATCTAAGTCCCAAAGTAGACCGATAGGCGTCATTACTTCATCAGGCCATTCACGTCAACTGTTGAATATGGGTCTCCTCTTAATACCTTAGCAAGGTAAAGTAGTTGAGGGATGGGAGTAAGGCCACTCGTACTATATTATATAGTTTCAGTCAAATGTACCATATATTATACAAAAATAATATAGTACAAAAATAACTTTTTTTTTTTTGCTTACACCCCATTTTATAATTTAGACCGCACGGCATATGAAAATGATGAATAATGCTGACAAACAAAAGGTGGACGCCTAAAAAAAAAACTCGTTGACCGACTCTGACTCATTAAGAGAGACAGAATCTTAATCCGGCACTGTATGGATCATACACGTGGAAAATTATTTAAAATAAATGTTTACTGTTTTTTTATGGGATGGGAGATGGGAGGGACGCAGTGTAGTCCCTCCAATCAGACCCGGAAAGCAATCTTTGATTTTACTAAGCAATCCAAGAATGAATAAAAAATTACGTTGTGGATATTGTCATGCATAGTGTAATTTATAGTTAAGCAATTTAATCACCATTTCTTAGTCATTCATAGACAAAATTGAACTGCAGGTAAAATATTCAGGCTCAGGCGTTTGCTGAAAATTCAATCTATCCGTTGATCGTACATCAACATTGTTTCCCAAAACCATACACTTTGACTACGTAGTAAATGACTGTGGTCCATTCAATACAAAATTTTAACTAGGCACCTTCGATTTTCGGCCGAGCAAATTTGCTAGACAGCCTTCATTTTGCTAGATAAACAATTTCGCTAGCCGCTAGAATACTCAGATATTTGACTGAAACACGTTGTGTGTCAGCAATGAATAGATATTCCAAATTGAATTTTAGTTGCATCAGCATATCATTTTGTCTAGGATTTATTTCAGCAATTTTGATTTTCAAAGTTTTGAATGATGTGAGAATTGAGATCTCTTAACAGTTGTACAGAATCCCGATTCTGCTATTTTAAAACATTTTTAAACTTATTGCAACGCATGTACCCATTATCAGCCATTATTAACAATTATAATAAAAATCTGTCAGAAGTAATATTATGAATATTGTTAGTATTCTTATTATTTTATTTTTTAATGCATTATTGCCAATTTTTATCTATATGTTTTTATTTGACGTTTGGAATGCGTGGCGTGGCAAAACTGGGGCTGGCTAGAAAACCAGCGCTGCGCTATGATCTTTTAGATTATTGATGTAGCTTAATGTTGAAGCCAGTTCCCATTTACACGTCTCCACAAAATTAGCAATTCTTTTATGGGGCAATGTATACGCTTTACAACAAACTTCCTAATAATGTAAGAGATCTTTCAACAAACAAGTTCAAACGATATGTCAAAGATAAATTATGTAAAAAGGCTTATTATAAAATTTCTGGTTATGTTAATGACAAAACTGCTTGGGAGTGAGTTGCTCTGAAACAATACTGCTTTATTAATCATTGTAAAATATAATTTATTTAAAAAAAAGGGTTCCTCTGAGTTTCTTGCCTGTTGCCCTCACAGAGTTGCCACGTCCAGAACTGGTGGTAGTAAAAGAATGGGACGCATCATAAGAACATGATTTAAAATATTTTAAATGTGTCTATATGAATAAAGAATTTTTGACTTTGACTTTGAATTTATGTTGCATATAACTGTAATAGAAATAATCCATTTTTATGTTTTATTTCTGTAAATATATGTTTTTTCTTTCTTTCTTTAATTATCATAATTAAGTGGGGGTGATGATGATTGTTTGATTGAACGCGCTTACCACAATAAGTAATGGTACAATTTGAAAAAAAAAAATGTCAGTGTTAAATAGCCCATTTATCAATGAAGACTATACAAGGTGTAACGGAAAGGGTATATACATAGAAAGAGCAAGGCTTCTTTGGATCATAACAAACGATATGGCAAGGGTTTCAATTCAAAATAAAATAAAAAAGTCAGTATTATTTTGCAAACAAAAATAAAAATGTGGAACCCTTTATTCAGAAATACCAGGAGCAAGAGTTTTATATTTACTTGCAAATAGTTCGTTGACATCGATCAGCTGATTGAGTGCTAGTGATGTATTTATTTCAATTTGAAAAGTTTGGTTTCTGGTATCTACGAATTAAAAAAAATCATTACTTCCGGACTTGTAGAGATAGGATTAAATAACCCTTGCCATATCGTTTGTTATGATCCAAAGAAGCCTCTCTTTCTATGTATACAGGGTTATTATGTAAAACACCGGTAACCTCTAAGGACTACGTTACGTTATGAAGTCTATGCGAAGCAAAAGAAAGCGATAGTACCGACAATAGCGAGGGGAGCGGGGAATACAGAGTTCAAATGTGTTGGATAGGACAACGAAATATTGAAGATTTGTTTTTGGTAAATGTATTACGTTTTGTAAAAAGTCGTAGAACAAAAGTTGCTGTTTATGATGTTAGTAATATAGTCCTGAGAGGTTACCGGTGTTTTACAAATAACCCTGTATACCCTTTCAAGGTGTAACGCCTTGTATATAAAAGGCATGAAGGCTAAAAAATGATATTTTGTCCGTCAGTTAGATTACCAAATAAACACGTTTTTTTTTTGGTTCCTCAAACATAAAATGACAATGATACAGCGTAGCGCGTTGAAATTTCATATGACGTCACTTCTAGGTAACATTTTACGTAAGTGACCTCACAAGCGCCCTGTTTGTTGTTGCTCTGTATCATGTTTGCTCTGTAAAATAAATATATACAATTAAAAGTAGCTAATTGAAAATAAAACTAACTTATAAAATACTACTATTCTAAATCTATTCTACTTGGCAAGATTCCCAAAATGCTGGCGTTTTTCACAATTCACGTATTCTCAATTTCAATTGGTTTGATAAATAAAAAAATTACGTGTCCAATATTTTTTAATGTAACTGACAGACGAAATATATTTTTTTAATCTGCTGCCTATTATGAAGTTCTTACGGCAACGGGCGTCATCTATCTACTTTATGTATATGTTACGGGCAACGTGATTAACTGGGCATTATTAATAAGGACCGGCCATTATTAATAATGCCCAAGAGCGATGGGCAAAGTGATTAATTTATCACTTTGACCGGTCCTTATTAATAATGCCCGACGGCCCGTGGTCCATGTAATAAGTCAGTGTTTGAGATAGCTTGAATTTATCACTTGGACCGGGCAGTATGAATAATTCCCTCCTTGTAGCCGGGCAATGTGATAAATTAGTTTAGGTTAAGGTTTTTTTTTACCACCCAAAAACCTTTTGCGCTGCTCATATAAAATATTTGTTACCTTTTCATGAAAATGTTGTAGGTTTAATTTCATTTAATAAACAAAAACACTACTGTTCACCTATTTTATTACTTAGCCCAAGATAGGGTGGGCATTATTCATAATGTTAGGGAAAAGTGATTAATCTTGCTGTTTTAATTACATTGCCCAATTGAGTCGGGCATTATGAATACAGACCGGTCATTATTAATAGTGCCCGGACTTATCAAATTGCCCGTAACATATATAATGGTATACTGGCAGGGTAAACGCAACTTAGCAAGAACAGTTTACTTATTAAAAACAAAAAGTTATATAAAACTCCTGACATTAGACTTTTGCTTGACTATCAATTGAAGAGATTCTTTTGTTTTTATAAGATTAGTAGCAGAGTTTTGCTGTCTACTAGTATTCTTGTTAACCCCTCGTGCTAAGCTAAAATGCTTGTGTTACGAGTGGGTTCACGACGGTAGTGCAATGGGTGGGTGGAACCGGCGGTTCAAGATCGCAAGTCCAACGCCCCTAGACATTGGGCTACCATCATCATCAGCCCGTATAACGTCCACTGCTGAAAATGGGCCTACTCCCGGGGGAGGGTATTTGCCATAGTCACCACGCTTGGCAGGTGGATTGGTGATCGCAGTATTATGTTGTACCACACAAGGAAACGCTGCTGCCCGTTCCTTGATATAGGTACCTACGATTATTATCGATGATGTTATAACAATCGGGACCAACGGCTTAACGTGCCTTCCGAGGCACGGAGGGTATATAGTCCCTCAACCAACCAGACCCGGAAAGAAATCTTAGAATTTACACAAAGGTTTCTTGCCCGGCGTGGGGATCGAACCCTCGACCTCCGAGATTTAAAGCGAGCCAAATACCGCTACGTTACGGAGGTTGTTTGAGGGCAACGGCCACTTACCTAAAAAACAAATCTTTTTTTATCCATAAAAATGAATTTAAGTTAAATATTGTCTTCCATAAACTGAAAATCTTAACTATTCGGATATAAAACTCATTTTAACGTGGAACCATAACTTAAGAAATTCAACAGTTAAAATTTAACTGTTTAAGTTGAGTGCTACGGGCGTAAGCGATGTACTACTGAAACCTAAAATCTGTAAGGTCCGATGATAATTTAAATATAGGGACTGGCGATAATATAGCATAGTGGTACCTAATAAGTTCAATAGGCTAATTGATACGTATGAAATTATATTACAATGATGTTTATTTCTAAAAGTATTTGTCATATGTACCCTAAATATAATGATTTCTGTTCAAAAAAACTCGTTTATGTTTGTATAAACTCAACATGAAAATTATTTCTTTTGTCTATGTCTTTAACTTCCGAAAACGATATCAGCCATTTTGTGACGTCATACATCTTGTTAAAAACATGAACGCGATACTTTACTATTTTAGTATCTAAGTCATGACGTCATCGATCTCGAACACAGATAATGTATATAGACCAACATGGCTGACATCGTTTTCATCTCTAAATGTCAAGCCAATTTTAAAATATTTATTAAAGTGCTTTCTAGATCTCAAATAAATGCCATATTTTTTCTTGATCAAAAAAGTGTCAACTAGCCTATTGTTTGGTCTCCGGATCTGGCAAAAAAATTGTTTTCTCCCAAAAATATTTTAAGTGCTAGTCCGAAGTATAGAGATTACTGGCGTTTTACTTGTGTTTTGGTGAGCACGTTACGCTATCCTGCGCTTGATCTCTTACCGGTCGTGTCTGTAGATCGTTCCATGGGATTTTGAGGATAAGGGGATGCGAAACATAGTTTAGTAAACTAGATACGTTTATAACTTTTTCTATTAAATTATATTTTGCAGGTATGTCTCAGTTCTGGAGATCCCGCGGTACCATATTGGCCGCGGGTGCCGTCGGGGGGCCGGGTTGCTCATGCGTACCCGGCCCCCGCCAACGGCGGAGCGAAGGAGTGTCCGGGAGATTTTAGTGGTTAGTAGGGTCCTCTCCTCGTGGTATGAGTTAAGCATACCACGCTATGGAGAGGGCGAGTCCTTCATATCCCACCTCCAGCGCGCGAATACGCTGAAGCGGCGGTGGGAATGCGTAAATGCATATTCATATTTGCTTGTTTCAGACTATGTCACTAAGGGTGAATGTAGCTTTCCAATGGTGAAAGAATTTTTAAAATCGGCACTGAAGTTTTTGAATTTATTCATTACAAATACACACAAAATACAATAATACTAATCTTTCCTCTTAATATTATTAGTATAGATATAGATATAATAGTTACCTATACACTACAGTACCCAAATTCTATTTAAATTAAAGCGGCACACGCCTGAGCAGCACCCTTATGGTAAGGACAATAGCTCTAAATAGAGTTAACCCGGCGACACCACAGTTGGGTCTTTTGTTAGTAAAATATTAAAATATGCAGAATTTAGAATGTAATTCATAGTCTTACTGTAGATTTTAGTCATATGTATGTTTTTTAATTCATATTTTATAAAAAAAGTTTGATTTCTTTAAGTTCTATAACTTTAGGACTAGGGGTGGTCAAATCTTGGGGAGTGGGGAACATGGGCCCCGCTCCCTTCGAGGCTGACCCATGAGGAGTAGGGACGCCTCTACACTCCGGGCGTCCCTATAATTGGGCAAATGGGCCACTGTAAGTGTGGCCCTGGAGATCCTGCGGTACCATATTGGCCGCGGGTGCCGTCGGGGGGCCGGATTGCTCATGCGGCCCCCGCCAACGGCGGATCGAAGGAGTGTCCGGGAGGTTTTAGTGGCGTAGGGTCCTCTCCTCGTGGTATGAGTTAAGCATACCACGCTATGGAGAGGGCGAGTCCCACATATCCCGCCGCCAGCGCGCGAATACGCTGCAGAGGCGGTGGGAATGCGTCAATGCATTTCACCCCGGACAACAAAAAAAAAAAAAAAAATGGGTGGTCAAATCTGATTGTTTTAGTTTACCCAAAATCTTTTAAAAATACTCGTTATATTAATGACTAAAATAATTATGTTAGTAAATTTCTTTTAGGTATTGGTACTATGACAAATTTATATACGGGTCTTCTAGACCCAACCCTACTATCATTGTTACATATTCACTGTGCTGACGCCGGGTTAAGGTAAGGACAATAGCTCAAGCTACAGTTAATATTAAAACGAAGCATTAGGGACTAATTACACTTATTCAGCTCAATTCAGCTTATGTCCATAGAAAACGCCAGTTTTGTACGGGATGCGTACGCGTCTGTTCAGCTGAATGCGTACGCGTCCCCTACAAAACTGGCGTTTTCTATGGACATAAGCTGAATTGAGTTGAATATGTGTAATTATTAGTCCCTTATCCTATTTTCATAGTACTATTCTTTACACCCGCGATATCTAGTGTATGCTAACTACAGTTATAAACCGTATCATAGCTTAAACTTGAAACTGAAAATGTTTTATGGTTTATAGTTTTACAAAATGTGTGTGATCAGCTTTAAAGATAGTGTTGAATTAAGTTTGTTATACGTACAGTTTATATTTCGCTTACATTATTTCAATCTGTCTGTGAGATACACAGAAAGATTTTGAATGAATGAATGTTTAAAAAGATTTAAGGAACATCACATATCACATTAGTAGTGGATGGATGGATGGATGTTTGTTACTCTTTCACGCAAAAACTACCGAACGGAATTGACTGAAATTTTGCACCGGGATAAGTTATACGTTAGATTAACGTATAGGCTACAAAACATCACGCTCCAACCCAATGAAGCAGAGTAACGCAGGTAAAAGCGGGCAGCTAGTATGCACATTATAGTTTATTGTTTATATTTATTATATGTTTAATGTTTTAGTTTATTGGTTATATTTTGGATGTATCTGTAGCTCACGCCTGTTTCCCAGCGGGGTAGGCAGAGACAATGGACCTCCACTTGCTACGATCCCTACACACATCACACATCTTTCGCTTCATTCATTCTCATAACATTCTTCATACTATTTTAACGCGCTGTATCTTCGTCATTTTTAGTTTCAGGAATAAAAAAAATACATGTCCAATATTTTTTGATAATCTTACTGACGGACTGAATAGACTTGTGTAGACTTAAAACTTCTATTTATTTCGCCATATTATGCATGCAAATTTTAATAATTTATGATACCTTATATACAATATTATTATATCCTCTAGCATTTTTGTAAGAGTTACAAGTATTGAAGTACCTACATATTTATTTGTTTTCTTTGTACTGGAAATATTCGTCAATAGAATAGAAACATCTTCTGATAATATATATATATATATATAATGGAATCAGGCGTTTCTTTGCGGAAATCCATACTAATCTTAATTAAAAACCAAATAACGACGAGGTAACACCACCCTGATGATGCTCCGTGGAGGAGCGAAACACGTGTCGGGTCTTCGGCTGGTGATTATATTTTAGCACGTTTTATTTTTCCTTCCTGCATGCTGTACACCATCCGATGCCTTCGTAGACCCGAAGTCCGAGAGGCCCGCGAACTGTAAAGTAGAGCGACAGTTGCACAAAAGTCATGATCTCTCAATCTCATCGCCAGCGACCGCCCTGAACCGACCTCCACAGGGGGCGTCTTGCGCAGGTTGCTTAGTTTATTGTTTTTAAACCATTTATTAAGGCTGGAGCTCTGCTCGCTTTTATGCCTGGTGAAGTAGCAAAAAACCCCTGGGTATAAAAGTATGGACATCCGAAAAAAAAAAAATGTTGTGCATAATTTTTGCGGGTGGGAAGGCGCCGGGTGGTGCAAAAAGGCTTCAAAGCATTTTGACTCATTTTTTAGCGGAATTAACATTAGATATTTAGTTTTTAATTTATCTTCTGATATGGCTTATTATATTTATTTACAGTTTTGCAGAAGGAAGATTGCAATAGGTATACAAGTACTGCCTATTTTGTGCGGACCTCGGTTTGCACCTCGTAGGCGTATCTGACTCTTTCTGACCTCTACTGCGTAGCCTACGTAGTAAAGGGCCTCCTGACTAAGGTGTCATATCAGTAAAAACTATTTTTATTTTCTCCATGGAAACAATACCTACATTCTTCAAAATTCAAATCTGAATCCTCCGAGACGCTTTTTGTGAAGATATTGAGCAGAATTTTATTACGAATTTTCTTTTTTTTGAGTCTTGATTTTACTTGCCGTGAATTAAGTGTTTGACAACCTCCGTAGCGTAGCGGATTTTGGCTCGCCTTGAATCTCGGAGGTCGTGGGTTCGATCCCCGCACCGGGCTAAATCTTTGTGTAAATTCTAAGATTTCTTTCCGGGTCTGGTTGTTTGAGGGACTACCCTCCGTATCTCGGAAAGCACGTTAAGCCGTTGGTCCCGATTGTTATAACATCATCTCTAATAATCGTATAACAAGGAACGAGCAGCAGCGTTTCCTTGCGTGGCACAACATAATACTGCGGTCACCAACCCGCCTGCCAAGCGTGGTGACTATGGCAAATACCCTCCCTCGGGAGGAGGCCCATGTTCAGCAGTGGACGTTATACGGGCTGATGATGATGATGATGAATTAAGTGTTTAAGCGGCCGTAGTTCAATGGCCGTAGAGCGTTGGCCTTGCGATCATGGTCACCTGTTCGACCCTCACCCATTGCAGTACCGACGTGAACCCACTCTTAACAATCATTTTAGCTTAGCACGAGGGGTAACAAAAATACTAGCAATATGCATTTTTTTTAAACTCACCTGCAGATAAGGCCTTACCTACTGCCCTTCTGTGGGCAATAACTTGAATGAAAACCAAATAAAAAAATAGAAAAAAATTGTTTTTCAGCATTGATAAAAACAACATAAAAGAAACAAAATTACTTTGATCAAACTAAAAAAATAACAATGCTTTTTTATAAAGGTAGATAGAAAAGCATTAACAGAACACAATTTACCCTTAAGGTGAAACGTTTACACTTTAGGTGTTTAAGAAAATTTCACCGAATGAAAGGCCAATGTTTAGTCGTCATTAGGTCGAAAACTTCAAAAGGCCTTATGAATATCTATAGTTTATGATGTTTGCATTATATTACTGCAATTGAATGTGAATTCAAGAACATTGACGTTATTGACTAAAAGTCAATTTGCGAAATATAGAAATAGGTATGCAATTCTTGGTAAAATTTTGCGTTGAATATACTACGTGCGAACGTTCCACCATAAGTGTATTGAATTGATTTCTATTTGTCAATCCATCCATTTACTTGTGACAATCAAACGGGTGCTCTCAAGACGCGTTCAAAACATTTTGCCAAACTGCGACCCTCCCATCAACTAATACATGTCGTGGTACAAGTTATAAACTTAAAGATATAATAGTATTCTATATTTAATTTTAAAGATTGCTAGCTGAGTTTTGCACACTACTGGTATTCTTGTTAACCCCTCGTGCTAAGCTCAAATGCTTGTGTTACGAGTGGGTTCACGTCGGTAGTGCAATGGGTGGGGTTCAAACCAGCGTCCACATGATCGCAGGTCCAATACCCTAGCCATTGGGCAAGGGCCGCTAAAAAGTATCGATAAATCGCACATTCGGTAAGACAATGTTGCATATTTGTATCCCTAGCTAAAAACGACAATAATGTGATAAAACCTATAAGTTATTAATTCATGCTAACAACAGGCCTAAGTAATCAAGAAAAAAAAATGGCACACAGAATATAATTTAGAGTAAAACCAATTTGAATGCCATAAAACCGAACTTAACATGATGGTCCTTATCTTACTGAAGGTGCGATATAAAAGTAATATTCTGAAGGATTCTTATATATTTTCCAGCGTTAATAATAGCCAATAGTACGTTATTATGCTTCCGTGATTTGTTAAAGAATACAAATCGACTACCCGACCCTTAATTTGCAAACGACTTAGCGATGCCCTCGTAGACCCGAAGTCCGAGAGGCCCGCGAATTGTAACGTAGAGCGATAGTTGCACAAATCTCCATGACATGACTAAGAGTCATAATCTCTCAATCCCTCCGTGTCAGTGACCGCCTGAAGCCGAAGTCTAAGTCCTACAGAGGGCGCCCTCTTGTGATGGTTGCTTAGTTTGCAGTTTTTAACCATTGAAAGAGGGTGTAGCTCCGCTCGTCTTTATGCCCGTTGAAGTAGCAAAAGCCTCGTAGCTAACTATATAAATGCCCATCCGAAAAAAAAGTAAATTAATGTTCTTTTAAACATTGCCGCATATCAAAATATCTACACACGCGGTATTCACCCGCATTACTCTGCTCCCGTGGGTCGGAGCGTGATTTTTTGTAGCCTATATGTTAATCGAGCTTATGAACTATCCCTATGCAAAGTTTCAGCCAAATCCATTCGTTAGTTTTTACGTAAAAGAGTAACAAACATCCATCTATCCATCCATCCATACATACAGACTTTCGCCTTTATAATATTAGTAAGGATTGAATAAGGCCGGAGCTCCGCTCGCCTTTATGCCCGTTCAAGTAGCAAAAGCCTCTTTGCTAACTACATAAATTATGTCCATCCGAAAAAAAAGGTAAATGAATGTTCTTGAAAACATTACCGCATATCAAAATATCTACACATATATATGACTAGCTTCCCGCGCGCGGTTTCACCCGCGTAACTCCCGTTCCCGTGGGAAATTCATAATAAAATATAGCCTATGTTCTTTCTCAGGCTCTAGACTATATCTGTACCAAATTTCATTTAAATCGCTTTAGTAGTTAAGGCGTGATTGCGTAACAGACAGACAGACAGACATACAGACTATAGTAAGGATTATAACTCGCTAACTTTTTTAAACTGGACCACAGTCAGAGGGAATCCCTCTCGCTAATGGCGGTGAGTCCAAAGCGCAATGTTTACTTTTATTGTCGAGATAAATCTGTCTTAACTGTCTCGATAATCGGCGCTAACTGTTTGCTACGTAAATATTGCAAACATTACGGCTATGGCTAGATAAATTTGTGAGAGGAAATGGTTTATCGTATTATTGTAAGCTGAAATGATATCGGCGACCAAAGAATCGATAATCGATAGAAGAGCATACAAATAGTATTTTCTGTAGGTTTAACCCGCGTCACTCTGCTCCAATGGGTCGAAACGTGATATTTTGTAGCCTATATGTTAATCTAGCTTATAAACTATCCGCGTGCCACCTTTCAGCTGAATCCGTTTAGTAGTTTTTGTTTTAAAGAGTAACAAACATAAATCCATACATTCTTACAAACTATCGCGTTTATAATATAAGCAGGATATTTTGTGCGGGACAGAAAGAGGTGAAGAGACGAGACGTGCATCAAGAGGATTGGTTCGAGGTGGTTGATTGGAGGTGGGTAAAGGGAAATAACACCTTCGTGGACAACCTTCGTGGCGTACGTAGCGGTATTTAGCACCTATAAATCTCGGAGGTCGTGGGTTCGATCCTCACGCCGGACAAGAATTGTTTGTGTAGATTCTTAGATTTTCTTAGACTTTCCGGGTCTGGTTAGCTGAGGGACTATCGCCCGTGCCTCGGAAAGCACGTAAAGCTGTTGGTCCCAATTGTTATAACATCATCTATAACAATTCTCTCTCTCGAAAATCTCTCGAAATAGTCTTCTACTTTTATTTTTATTTTTTAGATTGGTCTGGTCGAAAATTCTCAAACATTCAGAAAAATATTCATTACTCGAAAACTATGAAAAGTCGCGGATCATACATGGGGGTGATTCGGATACCCCACGATACGAGGGACCGAAATTTTATCTTTGGACGCCAATGTTCCGGTCACCCTGTATATAAGTATAAATAAACATAAAAAATCGAAATAAGTTCAGTTATGCACTGATGCCGTAGCCAAGTAAGTATATTGTTCTATGTTCTAGAGGTTATCAAGCGTTAAGTAACACTAATAACGTGCAGACCATAAACATTTTTCTTAGAATAGAACAATTAACTGAATTTAACACCGTTTCCTTGTAACCCGCCATTAATATTAGCACTGAACTTCAAACAAAATGTACGACATAACACACGAGACCTAAACATAACAATCCCATTTAAAACAGGATCCCACAGAAAACAATACAAGCCATAATTATCTTGCGTAAAATCGTAAAAACTTAACATGGCTATCAAATTCTTTTGCCCCAAGTTAACGAGCGGCTTTAGTTATAAAACCACACTATCATCTACATGTATTTAGTATACATTAACGCGTTAGTACTAGAAATATTTGTGTAGCAGAAAAAAATTGTATACTTAGCGATCAATGGATGGCGTTTCTGTATATATCATTAGTGATGTATGCAAGTGCGTAAAGGGACTAGTTTTATTAGGGCTACGTTTTATAGTTCTGTCAATAGTCGCGGTAGATATTCCAGTTGCAAGTTTTAGGGAATTATTTTGTGGGTACTAAGTCAGCGGGGAAATAGGGGGATGATACGAGGGACAATGAAAACGAGAAACGAAACGTAACTTTCGTTATGACGCCAAATTGAGCCTTTGGGGAATTTGTTTTAGAGCTTTTGTATGTTTAACCCAACCAATGTAAGGGTTTATGTAAGTAAGTAGCTGATATATAAATATATGTTCTGGCATATTATGTACACCGTTTATTGTTGACACTTATAATTGGTTGGATGACTTTCTATCAGTATTAAGTATTATCATAACAAAATATTAACATTTTAAAATCCTATGAGGAGACGGCAAGGATAAATCTACATGGCAAATTGAGCTTTATTGCCTTACAATTAAAATAAAATTGATTGTATGAGACACAAGTTCGATATCATTGTATCAGATATACGAACAAATAACATTCCTTTTTTCCTTTTTTTTTAGAAAGTTTACTAGCAGATTTTTGCTGTCGACTAGTATTCTTGTTAACCCCTCGTGCTAAGCTAAAATGTTTGTGTTACGAGTGGGTTCACGTCGGTTGTGCAATGGGTGGGAATCGAACCAGCGACCACAAGATCAAAAGCCGATACCCTGGCCATTGACTAACGATAGTGTTTTAGGATTTCTGGTTAGTAATTCGTTAATATTTTTTGTGTTGTTTAAAAAAGTTCTCCATATTTTGCAATGGCCAAAGATGGAGAACTTTTTAAATGTATATCTGACATTTTTGTATCTGTATCTATGCCTATAATTGCAATTAATAAATAAATGAATTAAATAAATTGGCGTGTACTTTATTCAAAAAAAAAAATAGTCTTCCCAGTTTACTGTAAGTCTATTCTAGAACTGTTCTCAAAATTATGTTGCATTAAATAAAAAATACTTTTCTTTCAAAAGTCTTTTATCACATTACTTTTAAAAGTCACACGTAACTTTTCTTTCAAAAGTCTTTCTCACAGGCGGTTTTTCTGGCCCGCTACACTAGTATGTCCACCCTAATCCGGTTGTTTTACGACTCGCCTTTTGTCGTAGCTGAACTCCAAGCCGTTTTCATTTATCGTAGCGTATTGTCCAAGGCTTTTATAGTCGCGATTTGGTTTACTATGTCACACTATAAAGAATACCATCGTTTTCTGTTGGCCGCATTTACGAAGATTTTGTGAGGCCATTTTACTGTGTTTATGGAAGGTACAGACACATTTTCAATTATAATTTTGTTGTAAATATATATTACATATATATATGTATATGTATTTGATATTTATAGTTAGGTTTGTTATTATCTAGTTACTAGCGGCCCGCCCCGGCTTCGCACGGGTGGACTTTTATACCCTACCCCTGCCCTACCCTACCCCTACCCTAACCCTACCCTACTCCTACCCTACCCCTACCCTACCCCTACCCCTACCCTACCCTACCCCTACCCAACCCCTACCCAACCCCTACCCCTACCCTACCCCTACCCTACACCTACCCTACCCTACCCCTACCCTACCCTACCCCTACCCTACCCCTACCATACCCCTACCCTACCCTACCCCTACCCTACCCTACCCTACCCTACCCTACACTACCCCTACCCAAAAGTCCTATCCTATGTCCTTCTCCCAGTTCTTAGCTACCTCCCTACCAATTTTCAGCCAAATCGGTTCAGCCGTTCTTGAGTTATAAATAGTGTAACTAACACGACTTTCTTTTGTTTTTAAAATGTATTCTGCTATTCGGGACGGAAACAAATCCAACAAATCAAAAACCATGGCAATCGGTCCAGCCGTTCTCGAGTTATAAGTGTTGTAACAAACACGACTTTCTTTTATATATATAGATAAGAGTTATGTTGCTACACTCATACTACCCAACTCTGATTTCTTTATAACAAGTTCGTGCTTAGGTTGTCTGGAAGAAATCGCAGCAGCGATAAGACCGCCACTTGTATTTTGTAATTATTATGCACAATTTATTTTGTATTATCCCTGGTGTACAATAAAGAGTATTTTAATTTACTTTAAATTGTAAGTTTGTTTAGGAAATAAATACATACCTAATATATATGTTGATTAAGAATAAAAGATGGACGTGTTTTAAAAATAGATTGTAATTAAAATGGTAAGATACTATTGTTGATCTCAATTCGGGCCGCTTGAATTTTTATTTTTTGGTCGTTTATATGTTGTTAGCTACAACATAGTTTTGATTTTTGGTACTGCACTGGGCATAAATACGCTCCTGCATTAAGGTCTGCCTTTTAATAAAATGTTTTAAAACTACAAAGTAGCGCCTTCTGTGAAACTCACTGTGGGCTCACGGCGATCGTTGGTCGAGGGAATGAGGACTTATGACTTTCAAATTTAAGGGAAGTTTTGTGCAACTGTCGCTCTTTACAGTACGCAGGCCTTTTTGACATCAGTCTACAAGGGCATCGGAAAGTTTTCAGGTGCACTCTGACCACTTGATGCGGAATTCAGTCCATGATATTCTTCAGGACCACCTTTAATGAATTGCCAATACCTCGGAAGCAAAACAGTGGAAGAGAAAATTATCTACTGAATATCTGCAGAAGAAAATACCATTTCGGAATTAGCTGCGGGCATCAACCCTCCCACGATAAATCTTAGAAAGAATGATTAGTGTCGAACAGGGGTAGCGTCCCACCAATAATCGATCCCTTAACCATAAATGTTCTGGAGAGAAAATAGTTATAACTATATATATGATAGGTCTGTTATTACATAAAGTAAAAAAAAATGGTTTTAGTTACTGGAATAGGATCATCATCAGCCCGTATAACGTTCACAGTTGAACATGAGTCTCCTCCCGAGGAAAGATTTTTACCATAGTCACCACGCTTGGCGGGTGGGTTGGTGACAGTAGTACCTATGTAATAAGCAAGTCAAGCCAATATTAAATATCTACACTAATATTATAAAGACGCAGCGTTTGTGTGATTGTAAGGTCGTCGTAACGGGTAATCTCTAGATCTATTGAACAGATTTTGAAAAATTAAAAAAGTCACTGTTTTTTTCATCTATACTAATATTATAAAGAGAAAAGATTTGTATTTTTGTATGTATGTTTGTTACAACTAGAAAAACTGATAGTAGTTGGAAACACAGAAGGAAAAGATCACGCGGACGTTCACCAACAAGATGGACCGATCAAGTTAAAGACTCGTCGTCCTTGTAATTCCACACGGTGGTGAGGGACGCGCTGGACGGAAACCGGTGGAGACAGATCATCCGCTCCAGGTGCAACCCTAATGCTGACCACGAGCCTCAGATATGAGGGACCGACTAAGAAGTTAAGTTGTTTCAAATTACCTCAAAAACTATTTAAAGATGTCAGGTGTAAATCAACCTGATTTTTATGAATACTTAAATCGTTGATAGAGTAGTTACCATGTACAAGCTATGATTTTGCTATTAAAATTACGTTATTTTGGTAGTAAAAAAACTCTACCTATGTAGATCAAAATCCCTCATTAGCTCCCACTTATGCGTAAATATATTGAGGGTCAGCTAACGTAAGAAGATTTAGCATCATTAAAATCGTAATCTCTCTCGACTTTGTTTATTTGAGTCCTATTCAACGAAACGAATTGAAGCGGCCATTTGGAATTTTCCTACTCATTTCTGTAAGATTAAAATATTTAATACTTCAAACTTGAACTAATTGGTATATATTTGGGTACTGTACACAAAGAGTAACTGTGTGGCTCCGGTTTTCGGGTTTAGAATATACCGCCCAATATCTTCCTAAGGGGTAGGAGGCGACTGAGGGATATGCAACTGATGGATAGATAGTCACCATCTTACTTTGATCACCAATCCGTCTGCCAAGCCTGCTGATTATGGAAATATCCCTCAAAGATCATGGCTTGCCAAGGTCTGTTAAGAGGAGGCCCATGTTCAGCAGTGAAAAAGGGGCCCCTGTTACTAATACATACCCATAGACGAAGTTTTTGCTGGATTTGGAGTTACGCAGGTTAAAAGCTATTCCACTCGAGCATGTTCCAGAAAGCCAAGGGTGCTCACTAACGGCGGATGAAGGAGTACCCGGAGGGTTTTAGTACGTAGGGTCCTCTCCATTTGGTATGACTAGCATACCACCGCTATAGAGAGGATGGGTCCCACATACACCTTCGTAGGCGCGGGAATGCCGCAGCGACGAAGTTAATGCGTAACATTAAAGGATTGTCCCCCGGACAAAAAAGTTGAAAGCTACAGTGAAAGTTGAAAGTACATAGTAAAGGCTTAAAATAAAGTGTGGTGCAAACCTGACTTTATGACTCGTGAAAGATATGTTAGCCACAAAGTTAGTTAAACTTCGTTTTGTAAGTTTTATTCCTACAAAGTTGGAATAAAGCAATTTTTATAAGATTCACAGCAGTAAATTTAAGAAAATTAGTTCTTGAAGAAAGTGCATCTTTTTTATCATTGTGAAAAGTGTTAAGTAAACTGAATGTGTTTGTGATTAGAGTCGACAACGCGTCAATGATACTTCTTGAATTGCAAGCGTTCATAGGCTACGGTAACCGCTAACAGGTGAATCGTATGCTTGATCTTACAATATAAAAAAGACGACATCCGTAACGAGAAAAATCTATACTAATAATAATAACAACGGCGTCGGGATGCGACGGCCCCATCGCCCACTGGTTCTTCCAGTGCAAACAGTCAACGCAGGGCAGCTTATGGAGAGCTGTTGGGAATTAGCGTCCCCACGGACCCGAACTCTCCCGAGAGAAGGTCCTGTTCCTCATCTCCGGCTTGCCTTTAATGGCCGGCGGGAGTCAATAATGACAGGGAAATAGATCTCCCGCCTCCTGCTTCCCTCATTGGCCGGCTTGAGTGGAGTCGCAAGAATAGAGATGCTCAGAGGAGGAAGTATCCCGTAAGTGGTTAGTGGGCACGTGAAAACTTAGAGTAGATAATCTTAGCTTTGTAAGTGAAAACTTAAGTCACTCCTCATATTCTCTGATTAAATTCGTTGCGGGTCCCAAGACAGTTTAACTTTTTCCCGGGACTTGGTGAGCCTCGGTGCTCATTGCCATTTCCAATGTGTGCCACTGTTGATCCTGGCTTATACGGGATTTGCAGTAGTGGAAACGCGGATGGGATTAGTCCCATATAAAAAAAATGAAAATGTGCTTATTTATGTGCCTTCTCCAAAACTTGCAACAATGCCTGCTCTATGTTTGTCAATTTACTGTTATTCCCTTTTGATTTAATACTTCACTGAGATTTTGCAGTTATATACTTAGAAAATTTGTAGTCATAACTAGTTGGCGATGATTCAAATTGATCACACAACCTTCATGTCTTAGCGGTATAAATATCAGAGGTCATAGATTCGATCCTGTCGCCGGATAAATCATTGTGTAAAATCTAAAATTTCTTTCCGGGTTTGGTTGAGGGACCCTCCGTGTCTCGGATACTCCTTCGGGAAGAGGCCTATGTTCTGTGCGTTTAAGAGTTCTCCATATAAAATTTGCCCCTATTTATTTATTATATTTTATGGTTTTTCTTTTTTACCCCCTTAGGAATAAAATTACAGAAAATATTGTATTGTCAATTATCTTGTCGGATTCCTACGTAATACAAAGAAGACACAGATACACACAGATACACAGATAAGCGATTTAGGCTTTGCGTTATTCAGTTAATTAGTAAGGCAGTTAGCATTAAACCTTTTATTTATAAAGATAGAATGTATTTCAGGGTCTGCAGTTGGCTGTTGGACTATCCTCCGTACCTCAAAGAGCACTTTAAGCCGTTGTTCCCGATTGTTATAACATGATCTAACAATCATAAACTATAGAATGGCAGCAGTACCGTTTTCTTGTGTGGAACAACATATTACTGCAGTCACCAACCCGCCTACCAAGCGTGGTGACTATAGCTGTCAGGAGGCCATTGTGCAGCAGTGGTCGTTATAGAGGCTGATATATACAAATTAATAGATAATATCAGGGTATTATAGTATGTTCTATACATCAAATATTATATTTTGCTATTTAATGTTTCCTTGATTTCACTGATCGATATCAAGGTATATTGCACAACAACCCTTAAGGTACTAATTAAATTACTAAACCTTGGTACGTAGGTACTAACTCATCACAGGATATCACAAGCGAATTGCATGAAACAAAGGCTGTCTTATCTCGACTCCACGAATCGCATTTACTGACAGGTTACAGAGTTAAACTACAGATGTGTTATAATCTATCTAGCATCGTACTCATTATGTGGTTATATTAATATTTATCTAGACAACATAATAAGTTATTATAGTAAAAGTGATGTAATGACGATATGTTATCTAGATAACAAAATTTAATTAGAAAAGGTAGAATTTGATTTTTATTTTTCATTAAAAACATTATATTTTATTTTTGTTGATTAATTGTATCATTTAGTATAATATGTGCTTGTAGTTCTATTAAATAATTAAAAACATTAAGCATAACCCGAGTTGTTTTTTTTTTGCTAAAAAAGGGGTGAATTTTCTTAACTTATCCCCTCTTTATCAATTTCTTTATATCATACTAGATTCCTGCGCGCGGTTTCTACCGCGTAACTCCTGTTCCCGTGAGAACTTCATAATTAAATATAGCCTATATTAATCAGTGATAATGTAGCATTCAAATGGTGAAAGAATTTTTAAAATCGGTCCAGTACTTTTTGAGCCCATTCGTTACAAACATACAAATCTCTTTATAATATTAAGTACAGATTTCAATGTCCTTAACATTGAATTAAGATGGTATTGCTGAGCAAATCATTATTGTGCCTACTCCAATACCTTACTACCTCCTCCTGGTTCACAACAGCTATCAAGTTTCTTTGATAGGTACGTTAATTTGACAAGGGTACCGAATGTAAGTGAATACGTACAATACACTAGCGTCGTGTATACTATACAAGGCGCTGTGTATACAGTATACAACTATATTGATTTGTTAGGCTTTGACAGTGGTGTATACATTTAATATGATAGGTGTAGTTATAGAGAGATCACCATGAGACTAATCATTGCGTGGTTTGTGGCATAGGTATGACAGGTGTGTTTGTAATTATTTTTGTTGTTCTAAATATAGGTTTGTAGTTTATGTTATAACAGTTATTTCCTAAAATTGTATTATAAATATTGTTACCGATATTAATACTATTTGGTTTAAATAATTTTCTTTTTATATTATTTGTATTAGTGTTTTGTTTATTCTTTTATTGTCACTTTTACTGGAACTAAAAATACATGAATTATAATATTTCCTCGACCGTTGCATTTTTATTTATTATGATCCATTAAAAACACATCGGGCAAAGGTCCGCCAAAAGTCGACAATAAATATGTTTTTTTACTTTTTTGCCTCGTGTACTGGGTTTGGGTTTCAGGTTGGGAATGTTTTCCCAACCTGAAACCCAAACCCAGTACACGAGGCATGTGATACATACATGAACGTTTTTCTTAATAAAAATCTAAGTAGGAAGCTAATAGCCCGAAGTCATATTGACTTCGTAGTTGGTTGTTGTTAGTGTTGCAAGTTTCTCGAAGAACACGTTAAAATGATGTGAAATTAAAACAGTAATGAGATTATAATACTAAACATGAACATTATAATACTGCTTTTTTGCAAATTTATAAAATATAATTTAAAAAATGAATTAATGCTCAGTTATTGCTATTATTTTTTTAAGTGTCTGTAATAGGTGAATAAAATAAAAAATAAATAAAAATGTATTTTTAATTACAATTGTAAGGTTTTCTAAATCTGGTGGAGACTTGAACGAAAAATGACATATTACAACCAATTAACTTTAGTTTTAAATATATAATTTATATATTTAAAACTAAAGTGAAGTTGCTGTAGGCAATAGTGTTATTCAAGAATGCTGCGATGCGACTGAAATTTTTATAGTTTCATTATTTTGAATGGAAAAAAGGCTCTTGTTGGCTAGCCGTTATTTAGCGATGACGGACCGCCAACAAGAGTTTATATTGGTTTTGATGTTCAATATTTGTCATTCATTTTATGTGCTTGTGTTACTTTCGTGAACTGTTGCATGTTTGCCTCAAACTTAAATTTCAAAAGTTTATCTATACTTTCAAAAGTTTATCTATACATATATATTATGAAAAGGAAAGATTCGATAGTTTGTTTGTTTACATTGGATAAGATTTGCTACAACTGGAATGATTTGAAAAATTCTTTCACCATTGGCGCTACGTTATTTAGGAATAATATAGGCTATATTTAATAATATATTTTCTATAAAAATGGGTGCGGGATGCCAGTAAATTATAATGTTTTAATAAGTTCCACAAAATCAGAATCAGTATTTAGTTTTCTCTTGTCAATTGTTTCTAGTGACGCCATACTGTTTATTCTTTCAAAACGTATAATAAAAACCATTTTGTGTCTTAATGTTATTGATACAACCCATGGTGTTCCCTCACACATGATTATATAGTCTTGTAGCCAATTAGGTCATTAAGCTATTAATTATGTAAGATTATTATAGAATGCAATCAATTTGTCAGTTATCTATGATATAGCTAGCTTGTGTTGTACTTATTATACTATAAGTACAGACATATCATCGCTGAAACTACAGAACTGCATAAGTGACAAAAGCTAATTAGGTTAAAAATCAAATTAAGTAAATTGAGTTTTGACCCTTTAAAACATATATGTTATAGTAACGTAAATATAAAGTATTTTATAGTTAGGTTAATAAAATGCTGTGATATATTATTATGTTTTAAAAGAAGATTCTACTTAATTTTTTGGCAGTGTTTCTCAGTAGTCGCCACGTCACGCACTGCACGGTAGGAGCAAAATGACGATTCCAAACAAATGTAACAATTTTTACGGAATAAATCTTATCTTCTTAGAGTTTCTTATAGTCTTTCTTCTCCAGGTGTCACTAAATAGGTAGAAAGAGAAAGACTCGTAGGAAGCTAGGATAGGGTCCGGAATTCTTGCAAGGCGAGGCTCGCGACGCGTTCTATGCTTCCGATCTAATCCCAGCCCGCGCTGGTTGATTCTAATTATATTTATAATACGCGAGTATCACATGCCACATTGGAAGATTTAAATTCTATTTAATAACATTACTGTTGAAATGTATCATCATCATCATCATCAGCCTGTTGTAGTCCACTGCTGAACATAGGCCTCCCCCATCGATTTCCAGCGGGAACGATCCCTAGCGGCCTGCATCCACCGACTCCCCGCGACCTTTATGAGGTCGTCGGTCCATCTTGCAGGCGGTCGTCCTACGCTGCGCTTGCCAGTTCGTGGTCTCCACTCGAGAACCTTTTCGCTCCATCGGCCGTCAGTTCTTCGAGCTATGTGTCCTGCCCATTGTCACTTCAGCTTGCTAATCCGTTGAGCTATGTCAGTGACCTTCGTTCTCCTGCAACGTTGAAATGTATAGATACTAATTAATAAGTCAAGATGTTATTTTTCTTAGTACCTATCTTTTTAATATTGTATTTGACTTATAATAAGTACGATCGATTCGTCTACATTATATAAACGTTTTATTTCATTTCAAATGTATTTGAAACATTTAATACTAAACAAAGCCATTATTTAAATACCTATTAACTCTCAATGTCCACTCTTAATAAATATTTTTTGCAGAACGATATCAAATATCAAAGTTTTAACCAGAACTGCAACCAACAAAACCACAACAGCACTTGTCAATTATTCAATATTCATAAAACATTTTGCTACTGAAACCTATTAATTAAGGTCCGTAGTTGGAAACTGGTGATATCTATATCCTACTTATACTATAAACGCGAAAGTTTGTAAGTATGGATGGATGTTTGTTACTCTTTAACGCCAAAACTATTCAACGGAATTGGCTGAAATTTTGTACCGGGACAGGTTGTACGCTGGATTAACATATAAACTACAAAACATCACGCTCGAACCCACTGAAGCAGAGTAGAGCGGGTAAAACAGCTAGTCTATGCTAATATTATAAAGAGGAAAGATTTGTATGTAAGTATGTTTGTAACGAATTGGCTCAAAAAGTACTAAACCGATTTTTAACATTCTTTCACCATTTGAACGCTACATTATCACTGATTAATAAAGGCTATATTTAATTATGAAGTTCTCACGGGAACGGGAGTAACGCGGGTGAAACCGCGTGCGGGAAGCTAGTTAATATATAAAGCTGAAGAGTTGTGTGCTGAAACGAGCTAGTCCCTACATCTACTGTGCTGATTTTAAAATTCTTTCAGTGTCATATAGCCTCTTTTTAACAATAAATAATAGGCTATATTTAACCAATTGCCTCCCGCCATAGAGTGTGACATTAGGGGGTAGAGAACATGAACTCTGCTCCCTAAGGCCATACTCGTGAGTAGTATTGAGTAGGTCGGGGGCACCTCTGCGTTCTGGTGCCCCTGTAGGAGTGGATTTGCGACTTCCTCAAGGAGCAAGAGCCCAAGGGGAAGGAGTCTCGCACTTTTAAAAGAACGAGAGTTCAGGTCTGCCCAAGGCCTTCGCTATGGTAGCCGCCGCGCGCCGGAGGGATACCCAAAAGCCTAAGTCGGAGCGGATGTTCAGGGACCTAAGGACCAAGACCGGTCCTTGGGTCCCTGAACATCGGCGGGGGATTGAACATTTGGGCGGTTTTTAGTGGGTAGGCTATATTTGATTATGAAGTTCTTACAGAAACAGGGGTTATGTGGTTGAAAGCACTTAAAAGCCTTTAGTCCCGATTTTTATAACATTTTCTTAAACAAGCATATTCCAAAGAACCAGCAGCAGCGTTTCCATGTGTGATACATAATTAACAGGCGGTCTCCAATCCGCCTTCCAAGCGTGTTGACTTAGGCACAAGCCTCCATGGAGGGGAGGCTCATGTTGAATCCTGGATACGCCATTTGTATTGATGATGATTAATGGTGAGTAACTTACTCACCACTACGAGAAACACTTTTACCGGCTGGAGCATCATCAGCCTGTATAACTTCACCACGGTTAGTAAGCGGGTGGGTGAGTGCAATTTTCCAAATATAATATAATAAAGCCTAATTAGTATATAAGTGAGAGTAAGATCTGCCAACAATCTGCTATGTAGTTTGGCAGAAGTAATAATATAAATGTACTAGGTTAAAGTTTTTTGAATAAACACATTTTTCATTTTCATTTAATTTTTCAGGAACAAAATCTACACAAATATACGCTGTAGTCCATTTTATGGTATACGATTGCCATATACGATGAGTATTGGGAGCAACGGCTAAACAGGGTGTCTCAGGCAACGAGAGTAGTCCCTCAACTAAAATCAAAGAGAAATTGGTCATATAATTGTACATTGCTGCACTACACTGAATGGCTTTAATAGTTTTAGCAATACACTAAAACTATTAAAGCCATTCAGTTTCATATTCCAATAAGTATTTAATGATTTAATCGAACAATTAAATTGAATATCAATAATATTTCACCAGCCATTAATGAAGCCATTAATATTTACTGTACCAATGACGTCATAGGCCGCAGAAATGAGTTCTGTTTATGATATTATTGAACAATCAAACTACATGGGCTTAAACCAAATGGTTTTAATTATTTAACTATAAAATTAAATATTCTTTATTATGGATAAAGTATTTTTAATTCTATAAAAAAATAAAAAAAAATAAAAAAAGTTTTTATTCACGTAAACCTATTACAGGTATTTGTAAACAGTCAAAACATATTTGGCTTATTTTTGATTTAATTAATTAATTTTGTTTGTTTATTGCTACGTATAATAATAGTTTATATAACTTTAGCCTAAAAGCTGTCAGGTATGAAGGTACATTATTATTGTATTATTTTATATCTATGATTAAATCTAAGTTCTGTCCTTTGAGTATGTTATTATTTAGACGGACCATAAGTATCTCGACGAACGCGCTTTAGTGCTACCACCGGATCCCATACGCCCCAACTGAGAAGATCCGGCGAAACAAACTCAGTGGGGTTATTTTGCTGCCGGTTTCAGCGCGGCCTCATCGAGACGATCCGGCGAAACATACTCAGATGGGCATGTCCAAGAAGTTTAGGTCCAGTTACTTTTATTATTTAGTTGGCATTCACAATTTACCAATCGGTTGTCTTTATACGAATTTTCTCTATAGTTGAATAGTAGGTAGAAACGCTAAAATATTTTAAATCCTGGTCACTAAAAATATAGGATCAAACTGGACGTGGCTTCTCTGCATTTCTCTGAAAAACTCAAAGAAATCCATTTTATCTTTGCTAAAATTATAAAAAGGAAAGATTTAATTGTTCGTTTGTTTGTATTGACTACTTAATCGATATGCAAAATACGTTGCTACACTATCCCCGGATGATAAAATTTCATTATGAAATTCCCATGAGAATGGGAGTTGAATGGTGTGAAACAGTGCACAGGAAGCTTATTTAAAAAATGAAATAATCTTACATATTGATGATTGGTCTCGCGCTTTGGACTAGACAGGTACTTACCGCACTTGCTTAAAACCATAGCTCCCTAAATTTGGCAACTTAATATTGTAGGGTGTATAAGACACTAGCGACCCGCCCCGGCTTCGCACGGGTGCAACTATGATGTATCAGATATATAAACATTCCTCTTAAATCTATCTATTAAAAAAACTGCATCAAAATCTGTTGCGTAGTTTTAAGCGACTTTGTTTTATACTATGTAGTGTTAAGAAAGAATTTACCTTTGGTATGCAATCCCGGAGTCCTTATTATTTTGGCATATTCCTTCGAATATAACCAACATTTTATAAAACTTATGACACGTATTCTTCGCACAGACCGTAATTAGCTCGAGTACGCCGATTTCGGCGTATTTTGTCAAGGACAACGGTGGTATCTATTCGAGCAATCATATATAAAATATACCTAGGCGGTAACCCAATGGCTAAGGCGGTCAAGTCAGACTTGTGATCTTGTGGTCGCCGTTCGATCCCATAGCACTACCGACGTTAACCCACTCGTAACACAAGCTATATCTACTAGTAGAAAGCAAAACTTTGCTAGAAATTTAAAAAAATAAAAAGATAATGATATTAATAGTACATTCTAATCCGGAAACTAAACGGCATCAATGGAGTTTATCATCAAAAAATTCTACAGAGAACAGTTATAAATTGCCCTTTCTTTATCCCTTACCTATAAAAGAAATATCAATGACAGTATCTAACTTAAAAAAAAAACAAAACTCACTAATATCAAACAAACATAAAACCTGACAGTAATAAATAGCCATAACATTCAATAGGTGCTTCAAATGTTAATATCCCGGAAATCAATGGCGCTTCCCTTCGCAATCCCTATCATAAATTTCCCATATTTTTAACAAACGTTTAACGAAATAGCTATAAAAATGGCAAGTCTCGAAAATTTAAATATCGCAGCCGTCTCGTCGTGGATTGATGTTTATGCTTATGTACAAAATGCCGAGACATATACGGAGCAACAAAGTGTTAGGATCATTATGGACGTGGTAGTTTTAGATTCTTTATTTTAATAGCCTGGGGCCAGCTCCTACAAATGATTAGTGGTTCAAAAGATTCTATATTATTTTTATTTCAACATTCTTTTGTGTTTCGAGTGGTATTAGTTACATATTATTTCTTCGACGAAATATTAAGATTACACATAACTAAATACCTACTTAGTTATGTGTAATCTTAAAAATTTCGAAACGAAATTTATTATTTTATTTGATTTGATTAGATTTCCGCGTGTTGTTTCAGACGCGTAACTTCCGTTTCTACAAGAACTTCATCTTCAAATATAGCTTCCGTTACTTCTGGATTGTATAGCTTTCTAATTAGCCATGAGGCTTTTGCTACTTCATCGGGCATGAAGGCGGGCAGAGCTCTAGCCTAGATAAACCAGTAGTTCCTGAGACGATTAGCGCGTACTACAAGCAAACAAACAAATATTTGTTTGTTTGCTTCTAGGAATCTAACCAGCGTGTCGTAGCGGTGCCAGTCCCAAAGCCTCGAGAATCACGCTGGATAAGAAATCATTTCTTTCCAATAAAACTAAAAATAATTTTCATTTACGTAAACATATAATAGGCAGTTGCAAATAGTTAACTCAATAATTGAGCTGACTTTTCATGTATTTTGAATAGAATTATGGTCCTATCTTGAATATTTAACTACATTGTGTCTAAAAGCTTGTTCTGTTTCTATATGTTACCAGAAAATAATAAGAATAAGAAATAGTTAGTTGATTATCTGATAAACTAACGAGGATTCGGGTGGTTGAAATACCTTAACCTAAACCTAAGCCAATGGGCTCAACAGGACTTATTAAAGTTGAAGTTTTTACTTTTATTACAACAGTAGCATAGTCCTGTTTGGTTAAGTTAGGTCAGGTGCCATAACAATTAAGTTAATAATATAATAATTATACTACATTTAATATATTGTGGCACAAAATTTTATCAACTTAACCTAACTTAACTTTTTTTTTTTTTTTTTTTTTTTTTTTTTTTTTTGTTTACCGGGGTAAAAATGCGCAACCGCACTTCCTCCCTGGCGCAGGGGTCACTATATACGTGGTCCCTGCGCCAGTGAGGGGCATGTGGGGCTCATACTCTATAGAACGTGGTGCGCTGTCGCACCACAGAGAGTATGTACCCACTAAAAAAGCCCCCGGGTGTTCCTCCTTCTGTCGTTGGTGATGAGAGACCCAAGTACCGGTATAGGCCTTTGGTTATCTCTCCGACAGAGTACAACTATAACTCTCGCCCCGGTGAAGGGACTAGAGTTTCCTCCCCCTATGGCTCTATCGCGAGTGTTAAGCACCCGCGATGGATACCTTCCTACTCCTACAGGGATTGCCAGAACACAGTGGCATCCCCGACCTACTACATGAATGTGACCCTAGGGAGCAGATTCATGTTATCTGCTCCCCAGGGTCACCCCTTATGGCGGGAGACGGCGGATTTCGGCCCTCCGCCTCCGGCCAACGCGACGTCTACGAAGCGGATGAGAGCTGGAATCATCTTCTCTCACCCGCTCCGCGGCCTCCTTCTGTGAAACTACAGTCTCACAGAAAGAAGCCATCGACTCCCATGCTCCCTCGCTCTCGAGCATCCTCTTGATGATGGTCGAAAGCGAGAGGTCAATACCTACATGTGCGACGAGCGCACCGCGCTCGGCCGCCCAAGCCGGACACTCGACCAGTGTGTGTTGCGCCGTATCATCGGCGCAATCACAGTGGTGACAACGAGTGTCCGGCTCTCTCCTTGCCACTTTGCACAGGTAATGACCGAAGCATCCGTGCCCCGTCATGACCTGCGCAATGCGGAAAACCTAACTTAACTTAACTTAACTTAACTTAACTTAACTTAACTTAACATATATGTAACCTGAAAATAATACGAATCTCTCAACAATCACATAATGTTTATAACTAACTTTTTTACCTATTTCAATGTAAACCAAATTGTTTATTGTTGTGTAAAAAAGAATGGAATAAAGTATTTATTTAATTATTTTTATTTATTATTAGATTATCATATCCGAACGCAAAATTGTATTCGTACATGAAGGTCGGAACAGACTATAGGTGCAAGTCGCCAGACGCGGTGAGTGACCTACGCCCGTGATGCACAATACACTGATGATATTACAGGCTAATGTTTACCTAATGTATCACGGATTAATGATGCATTATGTATCTATCTATACTAACATTATAAATAGGAAAGATTTGTATTTTTGTGTGTGTATATGTTTGTAAAGAAAAAACTCAAAAACTACTGTACCGATTTCAAAAATTCTTTCACCATTGGAAAGCTACATTCACCCTGAGTGACACAAGCTATATTTAATTATAAAGTTCCCACGGGAACGGGAGATAAGCGGGAAGCTAGCACTGATATATAAAGCTGATTAGTTTGTTTGCATTAACGCGCTTATTTCAGGAACTGAACGTGGTCCGATTTGAATAATTCTTTCAGAATTACATAGCCCATTTATCGAGGAAGGCAATGGGTTTTATTTAATTATGAACTTCTTATGGGAACGGGAGTTAGGGGTCAAACCGCGCGGGGAAGAAAGTCATTAATATTCTGACTTATCAAAACTTATAATGTGGTTACACCATTCGGAAGTAGGTTCGATCAACACTAAGATAGTTAAAATTTAACCGGCCGTAGCCCAATGGCTAGGGCGTTGGACTTGTGATCTTGAGGTAGCCGGTTCGAACCCCACCCATTGCACTATCGACGTGAACCCATTTGTAACACAAGCATTTTAGCTTAGCACGAGGGGTTAACAAGAATACTAGTAGATTGCAAAATTTTGCTATTATGTAAAAAGAAAAAAAAACTTATAATAATATGATATTGAAATGGTTGTTCTGTGTCTGGATTCAATTCTAATTATCTGTTTTACAGTGTGTTTGCCATAATTTGGAGGATTTCATTGTTTCGTTAAACTTTTACGATATTTCTATCTACATATATCTATACTTATATTATAAAAAGGGAAGATTTACTGGTTGTTTTTTTGTTTGTATTGAATAGTCTCCGAAACTACTTGACCGATTTAAATATAGGTATCTTTAAACGTTCGGAAGCTACGCTACCCCCGGATGACATAGGCTATTTAGAATTATGAAAACTAGTACCTCATAATTATGTTTTTCAGGACGCAAAATCCGAAACTTTGTTTGCATTCAATAATTTCTTTAAAAAACTTAGTAGCGGTATTTGGCCCGCTTTAAATCTCGGAGGTCGGTTCTATCCAAACACTGGACAGGAAATCTTTGTGTAATTTCTAAGATTTCGAAGACTACCCTCCGTGCCTCGGAAAGTAGGAACATTAAGCCGTTAGTCCCGATTCTTATAACATCATTTATAATAATCGTATATCAAGGAACGGGCAGTAGCGTTTCCTTGAGAGGTGCAACATAATACTACGGTCACCAATCTGCCTGCCAAGCGTGGTGACTATGGCAAATACCCTCCCTCGGGAGGAGGTCCATGTTCAACAGTGGACGTTATACGGGCTGATGATGACTTTAAACAAACGCCATTGGTGCCAAGTGTCATGTTGATTCGCGGGAGTTACAATACCGAGGTGACATTATCGTGTAGGTACCTAATGTTTAGCTATATGTCTCAGGGATTAATGTTGCATCATAATGTTCTGATTAGCGCCACAGAACTAATGGAACAGTTAGTACTATAATTATGATTGTTACAGGTAGCTACTATATAGATACTTTATATTATATATTTACTAGCTGCGCCCCGCGGTTTTACCCGCGTTACTCTGCTCCAGTGGGTCGGAGCATGATGTTTTGTAACCTATATGTTAATCCAGCTTATATACTATTCGCGTGCAAACTTTCAGCCAAATCCATTAAGTAGTTTTTGCGTGAAAGAGTAACAAACATCCATCCATCCATACTTACAAACTTTCGCGTTTATTATATCAGTAGGATATGAATGGGTATTCTATACTAAAGCCCATCTGGCTCTATTCGCGGACGATACCGCTTTATACTACTCGGGCCGCAGTCCTGCCGCCATTCACGTCGCTCTACAATCCGCATCAAATGCTTTAGGCAAATGGTTCAGAAAGTGGAGAATCGAAGTAAATCCGACAAAGAGCGCCGCGGTACTCTTCTCGAGATTTAACAGTCCACCGGACCTTCCACCGGTCAAGATGTTTGGCGAACCAATCCCTTGGGAACGGCAAGCCAAGTACTTAGGCGTAATCCTTGACCGAAAGCTAAACTTTAGAGCGCATGTAGAAACCGTTCGTGCACGCGCTTTACTTACGATTAGTCGACTACACTGTCTTCTAAATTCACGCAGCAAACTATCACTAGATAATAAGGTTAGGATTTACACCACGTGTATACGACCGATTATGACGTACGCGAGCACCGTAATTGCTCATACCGCGTCTAGCAGTTTGTACCGCTTACAGACTGTTCAAAGTAGATTCACTCGACGAGCCACCGGGGCACCGTGGTTCATTCGTAATCGCAATTTACATTCTGATCTCCAACTGCCTTCCATCAAGCAGTGGATGAAAGAGGCGTCGGAACGCTTCTTCGAATCCGCGGTGCAACACCCAAACCCGTTGGTTGTTGCAGCATCTGACTATAGGCCTTTGCCCACAAAGCGTCGAAAACACCGTCGGCCACGGGGCGTCCTAGATGACCCAGACGACGAGATAACAATCTACCAACTAGCATTAAAAAGACTGCAAGAAACTAGCACCACTACACAGAGACCACTCTATCCGACCCGCCGGAGAAGAGTGCACCCGCGAACGCGACGCGTCCCCCCTCGTCCTCCTGACCCTTAGCTTGCAAAGAACCATCCGATGCCCTCGTAGACCCGAAGTCCGAGAGGCCCACGAACTGTAAAGTAGAGCGACAGTTGCACAAAACTCCCCTAAAATACTAAATGTCATAATCCCTCAATCTCATCGCCAGCGACTGCCCTGAGCCGAGGTCCAAGCCCCACAGGGGGCGCCCTCTTGCGCAGGTTGCTTAGTTTGTAGTTTTTAAACCATTTATTAAGGCTGGAGCTCTGCTCGCCTTTATGCCCGGTGAAGTAGCAAAAGCCTCGTGGCTACCTACGTAAGTCAATCCGAAAAAAAAAAAAAAAAAAAAGGTATTCTATACTAATATTATAAAGATTTAATTCTTTGTGAATTTGTTTGTTTGTTTGAATTGAATAGGCTCCGAAATTATTTGACAGATTTGAAAAAATCTTTCACCATTGGGAAGCTACCCTATCTCCGGTGCACATAGGCTATATTTTACTATGAAGTTCCCACGGGGACGGGAATAACCGCGCGTGGGAAACAAAATTACATTCACATTTATAATATTAAGTAGGGATTATTATCTGCCAACAAACTGGTCTGTACCTAGTTTGGCAGAAGAAATAATGTAATGAAAGTAGTAATGTATTAGGTCAAAGTTTTTTTGAATAAACAATTTCTCATTTCATTTTATAACTTCTAGCACAAAGTTGTACAGCGGACTTAATGCCAGGGGCATTTTCTACCAGTCAACCAATATACAAATACTTCCAAAAACCAGAACGATAAAGAATATTCCATTCGGGGATGTAATTTTCAAGAATGTGCGCTTCACCAAAACAAACACACGCTGCGTCGAGGGTCGGGCACATTAACGCATCTCTCCAAATGACGACATTAAATAAATTGAGATATTTAACTTCCACATTACTTTAAAATTATTACTGAAAATTACAGAGTCCAAAAATTTATGCGAACAGTCACATTAAACCTTCAATCGCACAAAACATTGAAACAAACATACATACGATTTCACTCAACAATTTTAACCTAAAGCTATGAAATTCAGAATGCAAAATTTTATTCCATACAATAATTCTACAAAATACTAAGTCTGTGTCTCATAAAATTACATCTGTCAACATAAACTGAACAAATGTCAGGCACTAAATACTATTATAAGTTTACCCTTAACGTATACCTTATCTCAATTAAAATAAGGGCTATTTTCGTTTCAAAATCTACAAAAATAATTCGCAACTCAAGGCCAAATGAAACCGAGCCAAAACGCGGCCATTACCACAATTAATTGTACATGTACGCAATAAAAACGATTATAAATCTTATACGCGGGTCACAAGGGTGTTTTTTGTAAAGCAAAACCAGTCAGTATAGAAAATTATGAACGTAACTTCTTTTGTATTTCTACGTATAATAATATTACGCAGAAAAATGGTTTGTAACAGGCGACAGAGGAGTAATTGTTTGGTAGGCTGTTACAAAACATGGATGAAACTTGCTAACCTTTCGTGTATATTTTCCTTACGTTTTTTTTTAAGGTTACTAGCAGAGTTTTGCAGTCTACTAATATTCTTGTCGAACCCCCCTTTGTTAAGCTACAATGCTTATGTTACCTACGAGTGGGTTCATGTCGGTAGTGCAATGGGTGGGGATCGAACCGGCGACGACACGAACACAATTCCAACGCCTTATCGATTGGGCAACGGCCGCTTCAGCTTTAAAGAATATATGATTGATGTAGGTAGGGTTTGTCTTGACTCTTCTCAGGATTGCGGCCGGATTTGGCAAATCTTATAAAATCTCAGGATTTTTAGAATTTTCAATAAAATACAGCTTACATTTTAAAGATCTCTTTAATAAAAAGTTAAACAAACTTAAAATAATCCTATTTTCGTAATAAATGCTCACGTGAGCGAGATCCGCAATGTATTAAAACGATACGACTTTTGTAAATTGTTAAGTACGTTTGAAAGAAAATTTTCAATGTGTAAAACATCTCCGGATATTTCAATGGAAATCAGGCCTTTCCTACGGACTTTTGATTTTTTCATCTGTTAGCCCTATATGTAGGTATCTTATTTCACATCATCATGAGCCTGTATAACGTCCACTGCTGAACTGACCTTTTGCCGGGGGAGCGTTTTGCCGTAATCACCATCAATTGTTATGTATTTTTGTTTGCTATGTACAATCTATACTAATATATGAGTTTGTTTGCTTGTACGCGCTTATCTCAGAAACAACTGGTCCGATTTGAAATATCCTTCCAGTGTTAAATAGACCATTTATCAAAGAAGGCTACAGGCAATATTTAAGTATGTAGTTCCATTACAGTGGGATGAGTGACATATAGAAGACGACAATAAAACAACTGGATTTTTCTGAGTCTAGTTAATTAATGCCTTACTTTAATCTATAAAATATACATAGATAATAATACAATATCAGTAATAGACAAAGAGAATAGAAGTCTGAAAGTGGCACCGGTAACTGAAAAGTTGTGTGGAAACCGGTTGTCATGGTATGGGCATATGTTACGGAGAAATGAGGAAAATATCCTAAGGAAAGTTTTTAGTATGAATGTATGATAAGCAAAAAGAGAAGGGGAAGACCAAAGAAACGATGGATGGACTGTGTAAAAGATAATATGGTTAGAAAGGGGGTGACTGTCGAGATGGCGGCTAGTAGAGGAGTATGGAAGAAAAACACATGTTGAACCGACCCAAATAATTTGGGATAAGGGCAGAAGAATTATGAGACAAAGAGAATAGAACATTGGAGAATGACACTTGACATACAGTCCAACTAGCCTTCTCCTTTAGCATTGATATGCTATCTTACCACAAGGAGAGGACCTAAATCTGTATACTGGACCTCTCATGTGCCCAAGAGATTTACGGACCATTTTTAAATGGTCAAAGAGAACCCACAGTATATTCGTCGCAAGCACTGCAGGGCACTCCATCACCGTATGCTGCGCCGTATTATCGACGGCGAACACTTAATGTCCGCACTAAGTGTTCGCCTTTGTCATAGCCACGTTGCACAGGTGCCTACAGGCCAAAGCAACCATGGCCTATAACTACTTGTGTAAATTCAAAATATTTTTTATTAATATTAAACACACATTTAAAGTATTTGAAATAATGTTCTTATGATGCGTCCCATTTTTTACTACTACCAGTTCTGAACGTCGCAATTCTGAGAAGAACTGGCAAGAAACTCAGAGGAATCCTTTTTTTTACGTGCATTCTAGTTACAATCTTCCCTTAAAACAAAACTCCAACTTACCCCTAAAGTATTTTAAATAATGTTCTTATGATGCGTCCCTTTTTTTTACTAACACCAGTTATGGACGTGGCAACTCGGAGAAGAACTGGCAAGAAACTCAGAGGCATCCTTTTTTTTTATGTGCCAACTAAGATATTCTAGTAACAATGAGGAATTTTCCCTTAAGAAAAATCTTCAGAAAACAACAACTTATCCCTAAAGTTAAATAACAAGTATTAATTGAACAATACTGTTAAGTAATAGCAGTAAATGACGTCACAGGAGTGTCGCTAAATAGTTGGCTCAGATTAGCAGCGAGTGACAAATATGTCTCGATAATTGCGTTGCAGTTAGACGTGCTGTTTACTTCAAGCCTCTTGTTTCTTGTAGGGCTGGCAGGAAGGGAAACACTTACTTTTCGTTTTTATTTTATAAAGAAGTAAAATATGTTTGAATTATATTAGGTACCTATATTGAATTATTGTAACACTTTCTTAAAATGATATGAATTTCCGACTAAACCTGTTTATATTTTATTAACAACAGGTATAACATTGATAGTGTATTTAATAGAAAATAGAGACCGTGTGGTTTCCGGCTTAGAATAGACCACACCATGTCCTCCCATGGGTGTCGTAAAAGGCGACTAAGGGACATATGGCTGATGGATGGGCAGCAGCATCTATAAGCTCAAGGTTGACATCTTACTGCGATCACCAATCCGTCTGCCAAGCGTGGTGATTATGGCAATATCCCTCTACGATCCTGGCTTGCCAAGGTCTGTTAAGAGGAGGCCCATGTTCAGCAATGGACGTAAACGGGCTGTTGATGATGATGATAGAGTTCCTTGAGCGTAAGACGTGAGCGCTAAACTCTTAAACTCGTCTCATTTGAGTTACTTCGTTGCAAAATACCAAACCATTGGTCATTGGTATAAATATCTACGGACAACATTCGTGGAGAAGTGGTATAAGTCTATTTTTGAATTAAAACTTTCGTGAGTGGTACACATATTTATATTAACTATCCGGTTGTACTCACGATTTGTCATCATCGGATATGTCCGACTAGTTTCGAGACCATCCCGAGGTCGAATCGACCTCAAGGAGTAGTCGACTCGACGGCGCGGCGCCGGGCAACTAACCATTCGGTATAAATGTCGCAAGTCGGGTCTGGTTGGTTTAGGGATTACCCCCCATGACTTGGAAAGCACGGTAAGTGGTCTCGATTATTATGACATCGTCTGTACAATTGTATACCAGCGTTTCGTTATTATTACATACTACTGCGGTCACTAACATGAATAAAAAGCGTGGTGACTATTTCAAAAACGTTTCCTCGAGATGTCCATGTTCAACAGTGGACGTCATGCGGGCCGTTGATGAACTTGCTACACGTTTGTGGCAACCCTGTCTTTCCTTCGTACCCGGTCTTTACTTTTAATCTCTCTTTATTTTGTGTCCGTGCAAGAGTGTTGCGTATTTGTCTTTTGTCTAACGACTCTACCCGACTGGAAGCGAGAGATTGTCTCTACGTTCTGTTTAATATATATCTGGGATTTAGTTGTTATTAACAGCGGATTTGGTCGCTTTTGTAATTGGTTTTTCGGGACTTGAGTTAAGAGTTAGATTGAATGGAAACATTAATTTAATTACGTAACATTTTCATGTTATTATAACTTTATTTGTTAACCAACATTTTTTTTTGTACTTATACAGGGTGTCCCAAAAGGTTAAGTAGCTGGGAAAGGGGGTGACAGGGGTGGACACAATGGTCACTAGAAAAATAAAAAAAAATCCGCTCTGGGTATTTAAAAAAAAAATGGCATTTTTTTAAAAACTTAAAATTTTACACCTTGTTATTTTTGATGTTGATGTTGATGACCTTATTGTTATTGAAGATTACATAACAGCATTTTTTTTAAATACAGCCATATTTGTAGGTACAGTTAGCACAAGGCGTAAAATTTTTAGTCTTTTAAAAAATGCCATTTATTTTTTTAAACACCCAGAGGGAATTTTTTATATTTTTCTGGTGACCCTTGTGACCATCCCTATCACCCCCCTTCCCAGCTACGTAATCTTTTGGGACACCCTGTATGTTTATCGCTTACTCCTGCCGATCCTGCCTGTACTGACGGTGGTCTAAATCTATTTTGAAAATACTTTTTTCAGCTAGTACATAATACTAGGTTCAAGTACAGGGTTTCTCTCTCCCTAACATTCCCATAGAATTCTCATAATTAAATATAGTAATAGCTTTCCTTGATAAATGAGCTATAACTGGACCGTTTTGAAAAATCATTTCAAAACGGTCCAATGAGTCCAGTTCAAGCAAACAACCTCTTGAGCTTTATACATTAATAAAGATATGTTTTTTAAATTAATTTTAATAAAAAAAATGATTGATGTACAGATTGAAATAAATTCTAACCTATATTAAGTGCGCCTCAACACTGGTTAGATATTATTTTAATACTAGCTGCGCCCCATAGTTTTGCCCGTGTTACTCTGCTCCAGTAGGTCAGAGCGTGATGTTTTAATAGCCTATATATAAATCCAGCGTATAACTTATACTGATGCAAAATTTCAGCCAATTCCGTTCAGTAGTTTTGGCGTGAAAGAGAAACAAACATCCATCTACCCATACTTACAAACTTTCGCGTTTATAATATTAGTAGGATGTAATTTTGAATGCTACTGAAGTAGCATATACAGGGTGTCCCAAAAGGTTAAGTAGCTGGGAAAGGGAGCAACAGGGGTGGACACAATGGTCACTAGAAAAATAAAAAAAAAATCCGCTCTGAGTATTTAAAAAAAAATGGCATTTTTTTAAAAACTTAAAATTTTACACCTTGTTATTTTTGATGTTGATGTTGATGACCTTGTTGTTATTGAAGATTACATAACAGCATTTTTTTTAAATACAGCCATATTTGTAGGTACAGTTAGCACAAGGTGTAAAATTTTTAGTCTTTTAAAAAATGCCATTTATTTTTTTAAACACCCAGAGGGAATTTTTTATATTTTTCTGGTGACCCTTGTGACCATCCCTATCACCCCCCTTCCCAGCTACGTAATCTTTTGGGACACCCTGTATATACATAGATCGATTGTACGACTAAAACCACGATGTAAACACAACTAAAAGCTGCCTCTACGAATCAACGGATTAACATGTACCTATTCCGAAGCATATGGATAAACTATTCAGTGCAAATTATTTGCCTGAAAGTTACATACATTGTCACAAGATTTCGCATTCATCACCATTATTAAGGCCGAACCTTGCTCGCATTTATGCCCGGTGAAGTAGCAAAAGGAGACGACATACAATTAGTTTGCCCTATAAATATGCATGAATGGTACCTATAGGTACTGTTTAAGTGTACCATTCCTTGTCCGTGGGTACTACTCGAGTTGCCAACTGAAAAACAGCGATAGGTATCGCCTAGCCTATGCTGAGGTGGTGATTTTTTCGGCAGAACATGCAAGGTGTCTTATTTTATTGTACATTAAGCTAAATGTTCTATCAACCTCCGTAGCGAAGCGGTATTTGGCTCGCTTTAAGTCTCGGAGGTCGTGGGTTCGATTCCCACGCCGGACAAGAAATCTTTGTGTAAATTCTAAGATTTCTTTGCGGGTCTGAGTGGTTGAGGGACTAGCCTCCGTGCCTCGGAAAGCACGTTAAGCCGTTGGTCCCGATTGTTATAACATCATCTATAACAAGCGTATACCAGGGAACGGGCAGCAGCGTTTACCTGTGTATTACAACACAATACAGCGGTCACCAATCCGCCTGCCAAGCGTGGTGACTATGGCAAATACCCTCTCTCGGGTGGAGGCCCATTTTCAGCAGTGGACGTTGTACGGGCTGATGATGATGAAGCTAAATGTTCTATGTAACATCTTGTGTGTTGTGCTGAATAAAATGCATTTTCTTTCTCTTTTCTTTTTTATACAAGGTGTTAAGGGTTAAGGGTTAAGGGTACATACATAGAAAGAGCAAGGCTTCTTTGGATCATAACAAACGATGTGGCATGGGTTATTTTGGGCATGGGATCTATCCAAGTCCGTGAGTTATAAATTCATAGATACCAAAAAACAAACTTTTGAAATTGAAATAAATACATCACTAGCACTCAATCAGCTGATCGACGTCAAAGGTTTTTTTTTTTTTGCAAAATAAAAAAATCTTGGAATATTTTATTTTCAGTTGAAACCCTTGCCATATCGTTTGTTATGATCCAAAGAAGCCTTGCACTTTCTATGTATATACCCTTTCCGTTACACCTTGTATATATGTCTATCAAAAAAATAAAATCGCATTCATCATATTACAGTAGAATTGTGTTACAAGTTAAATTGCTTCAATTCACGAAAAGATTCACCAGTAAAATGACACATCAGACGTCTGCGTTTCAAATGAACTAAAATTAACTACACTAATTATGAATTTGTAGTAATTTAAATTATATATTAGTGTGACTCATGTTTTATGAGTAACATAAATGTAAGGAAAAAGGAAAATGTACGCAGTTAATATTTTATTGTTTCTATAAATGGGTCGATTTTTGTATACTTAATTAGTTTTTGATTGATGGTTCTGTATTGATATCACTGTCTATATAATAATGCGTGAAGCAAGATCTTTGACGGAGGAGTATGAAAATGTCGCACTCTTATCAGTGGCAGATTAACACATTTGCCGCCAGTAGGCTATTCAAATTTTGCCGCCCCTACTATTGACTACTGAAAATTTTACATTATGTAAAATTTTAGACGTTAAGTTTATTTTTCTATAAGAAAAAAATGTGGCCACATTTGCCGCCCTAGGCTCCAGCCTACTTAGCCTGCTCGTAAATCCACGACTGACTCTTATATTTTATATACATATAGAAAGAGTGAGAATGCTATCTTTTTTACCCCTCTGTCCGGTACCCTTTTTTTTTCTTTCTTTTTGGTTGTCCGGGGGAAATACCTTCACGCATTCCCACTATTTCCCACCGCTGCTGCAGCGTATCCGCGCGTGGTGGTATGCTTACTCATACCACAAGGAGAGGACCCTACACCACTAAAACCCCCCGGACACTCCTTCGATCCATCGTTGGCGGGGGCCGGGTACGCACGAAGCAGTCCGGCTTGTCCGGTACCCTGTCGTGCGAACTCAACTTGTAGGTACTTGGTCGATTTCTAAACTAAGATTTCATGACTTTTTGCTGACGTTATATTTATCTAAGGACCTTACGACAAAAAAAAACCAATAAAAACCCGAAATTAGGAACCTCAGAACTTTTGGTTAAATAACCCTAATGGCTTCATCTTACATTAAAATAAAAAAACAAGCTGTAAAATATTCAAAATCACCAAAAATAAACATACCCATCAATCAATTAACAAAAAATTAAATTTCAATCCATTTTACTGAACCCTACCCGTCCGGTTCGTCTGTCACACAATACCTCCGTAATATCTGCGCCATAATTAATGAGTGTGTGAGTCACAACTTTCATAGTCTTTGTGTGTAAGTAACAAAGGGCTTAGTACTTTAGTACTACAATGTCAATTATGTGCGACCTTCAGACCTCGTGGTAAATAGGAAGTTTTTGAAATGCTAATGAGCATGCAAGTAGTTTTTGAAATGTATTTATCATGCTTCCTTGTCATCGGTAATCACTATTGCGTTTGAATTTAAACCCTTTTACGTCTGTTGTCTGACAACTACTGTGGCGTCGCGGTAAAAGTCTCGCTTTAATTCTAGAAGTTTGCCGGTTCGATCCCCACGCTGGACAAGAAATATTATAGTCAAATTTAATATTTCTTTCCGAGTCTGGTTCGTTTAGGGATTACACAGGTCACGAAGGGAAATCCCTAAAAGCAAGTCAAACCGTTAGTCCCGATTGTTATAACTTCATCTATAACAATTGTATGCCAGGGAACGGACATAATACTGCGGTCACCAATCCGCTTGCCAAGCGTGGTGACTATGGCAAAACCCTCAATCGGCAGGAGGCATAAGTTGAGCAGTGGACATTATACAGGCTGATAATGACGTCTATTTTATTGGTATCTCATTATTTAATTACTTTACAAAGACAACTATCAACTCATTTTTACGGGCGATATCACAAACACGTTACTAATAACAAATATACAAACACACCTTTATGTTTCCGGTCGGACATATTTATTAAAGCGACGATCTTGAGGTCGCCGGTTCGAACCCCACCCATGATTGCACTACCACACAGTGAATCCACTCGTAACACAAGCATTTTAGCTTAGCACGAGGGGTTAACAAGAATACTAGTAGCCTGCAAAAAACTGCTATTAATATACTGACTTAGACTGCACCGGTGGCTCAGTGGTTACGGTAGTTGCTTCTGGGACCTGGTGTTCTGGGTTCGATTCCCACCCGGGACAATTATTTGTGTGAACCACAAATAATTGTTCTGAGTCTGGGTGTACTTTGTGTCCGTGAAATGTATGTTTGTAAAGTCCCCCGCGACACAGGGATTTATTTCCCTAGTGCGGGAGTTGTCTTTTTAAAAATAAAATAAAAAAAAATATTAAAAAAAAAAGTTTCGCCACGAGCATTTAGCTACTTCACCGGGCATATAAAAACACACCCTGACTCAGATTAAGTTTCCGTAGTTCACACAAATAATTGTCCCAGGTTGGAATCAACCGTTCAAGAAAACAAATTTAGTTTCTAATAATACAAATAAATAACTTTCAATACATGCAACAAGAAAATGTTAGTTATAGATTAATTAACGCGAAAATTACTTCAAATTAGGTAAATCAAGTTTTTAAATACTATATGACACTTGAAGAGGTTTGACCGCTGATTTGTTAATTTTAATGTTATCCTTTCATAATCTGATTGCGAGTTAGAAGATTATCTATTCTATGGCCAAAATTAGGACATCCACAACATATTAGTACTAATAATTTACTATTTACACTACAATAATTACAGGTCCCAAAACTAAATTCGCAAGAAAATTCACCTCAGACTTCCACAGTGCTCATAACCCCGTGAAAATCATTCTACCCCCCAGGATACCGTGTATACGATAAAATTATTCCCAAATTTAGTGGCTATCTACTACTTTAATAATTTGTCCCACCTAAGATAGGACTAGACAGAAATGGTCACGCTTGAGGTGACCCGACAGGGGTGGCTAGCGATGAGTGAAAATCGATACCTACTTAGCTACTAAATTAACAAGGTGACTCTGGAGCCTGGCCGTGAAAACCTTACCCTATTTGTCAGTAGTGGGTTCTAAAAGTCATAATCCCTAAATCTCCCCGCCAGAGCCGAGGTCCAAGGCCCACAGGAAACGCCCTCTTGCACAGGCTGCTTAGTTTGTAGTTTTTTAAACCATTTATTTAGGCTGGAGCGATGTTCGCGTTTATGCCCGGTGAAGTAGCAAAAGCTTCCTGGCGAACTACATAATGTGTAATAAAAAAATTAGGTTCCGTATGAGATTTACTAAAAATAAATTAAATAAACAAAGATAGAAATATATTTATATTTTATAATGCACTGATTTTCGAATAAAATGTTATAAATAGGTTATTGAGAAAGTATATTATGTTAGTGCATACAATATATTGTCTTTAAATTAGGTACCAACTTCTGATTTATGCTACATGCACACATTTTAGTATAAATATAACGCCAAGTATTCTAGTTGGGCCCAACTTATTAACATTAATATATATATTTAAAAAAAAAAACAAAAAAGTGTGAAAAAACCCCTTTAATGATAATAGGAAAATCATAGGAATATTTTTCTTTAGTTAAAATTTACTATTATTTTATCAAAATTAATCTTTTACATTTAAATAAATAATAATATAATGCTACCTAAAGTTATATTACTTATTTTTAAATGTTACAATAGGTAAAGTATAGCGATGAATAATATTATAATATCAACATCAGCCCGTACAAAGACCACTACTGAACATAAAAATAAACTAATGCAGGGTTTGCCATTGTCACTACGCTTAGCAGGTGGTTTGGTGACCGCAGTATCATGTTGTAGCACACAGGGCTATGTTACTGCCCGTTCCCTGATATACGATTGTTGCTGAAGACGTTATACCATGATGTGTACAACATTTGCATAATTAACATAGAGAAAGTCGCAGGGAGCAACATCATAAAAAAAATAGACATGAATTGTGTATCATTGCCTGTTGCATGCTCTGTCAAAATTATTTTGTAACAAAAATGTTATAAGTTACGCTACGAAGGTCAGTTGACATAATGTACCAATAGATGGCGGTACAGTCGAGTTAGAAGTCACAAGCGTTTCGTTCACAAAATATATAGGGTTCTCTAGTATTCTGCCTGATGCAAGCCGGTATCCATCTGCAAATCAATTCAAAAGTTAAAAACAATTTTTAGAAGTTGTAACGTATGACGCGTTACAACTTGTAAATAGAAAAGTAGAAATAATTCAAGTGTCAGGTAATAATAGTATACCTAATACCTATACAATTACTACTAAATTAGTATACTAATATTTCACAACTCAGATTAATAAAATTCGAACACCGGCAGGATTCGAACCTGCATCTTAGGTTTAGTCCGTAATGCCTTAACCAATTAGGCTACGGTGGCCACAGCCGGTCATCGTTATTCGCCGTCATTAACACATCTCTACGAAGGAAGTTAGACGAATTTTATTAATCTGAATTTTGAAATATAGTATAAGGTTTACATTTCCATAAAGTTTTCCAAACATTTAAAAATAACTAACTACTAACTGTTATATTTATTTACTAATAGCATTTTACTTAAAGAATAAGATACTTATTATACAACTAAAAGTATAATAATAATCTCTTTTTTTTTTTTAGAGACAACTCCCGCACTATGGAAATAAATCCATGTGTCGCGGGGGACTTTACAAACATTAATTTCTTCACGGACACAAAGAACACCCAGACTCAGAACAACTATTTGTGGTTCACACAAATAATTGTCCCGGGTGGGAATCGAACCCAGAACATCTGGTCTCAGAAGCAACTACTGTAACCATTGAGCCACCGGTGCAGTCCAATCTCTGGTTAAATAATATTTTAATATCTTTGATGCGTATTCTAGCTCGTATAACTTCCATTGATGAACAAGGGCCTCTTCCTGAGGGAGGGTTTTGCCATAGTCACTAAGCTTGGCAGGCGGGTTGGTGACCGCAGTATTATGGTATAAAACCAAGGAAACACCGCTGCCCGTTCCCTGGTAGGTAAACGATTGTTAAAGATGCTGTTATAACAATTGAAACCAACGGCTTAACATGCTTTCCAAAGCACGGAGGCCTTAAGTCAACCAGACCCGGAAAGTAATATTAGAAAACAAAGATTTTCTTGTCCGGCGTGGGAATCGAACCCACGATGATTTAAAGCGAGCCGATAATCGCTACGCCATCGAGGTTGTCAGGATTTAAATAGAAAAATTAAATACAATAATAAAAACTAGCTACGTTAGGTGATATTAATCTAAATTAAAAAGACAAATCTAATATCTAGTCTTAATTCCGCTAAAAATTGTGTCTATTATGCTGTAATACATTTTTTTTAATTTTGTGATGTTGTTTATTTATTTGGATTGATCTTTATGTGACATTTAATTTTTGATTTAATTATATTAAGATTTAATTTTTATTATTGTTGTGATTAATTATTGTATTGTACGGTTGGTTTTTATTGGCACACTCTTAGACTGCCACATGCTAAAATTAACTTGTATTTTTTATTTTTCATAAAAAAAACATTTGCACGCTATTAGTATGTCTGATCAGAATTTTAATAATATGTTACATCTTGCATGCAATTAAATTTTGTTGTATGTATACACGTGTTTATGCAAATAAATGTCTTAATTACTTACTATTTTTGCACCGCCCGCAAAAATCACACAGCAGTCAACAATCACCAGCCGAAAACCTGGTGATTGTATTTTTGCATGATGCTACTATCTCTCCTGCATGTTGTGCATAATTTTCGCGGGCGGGAGGGCGGTGCATAAAAAGCATTACAGCATATAGACACATTTTTAGCGGAATTAACACTAGATATTTTTTGTCTTTTCAATATAGACTAGCTGCCCGTGAGCGGTTTTACTCGCGTAGCTCAAGTTTCCGTATGAAATTCATAATTAAATATAGCTTATGTTACTAAGGAATAATGTAGCATTCTAATAAAATAAAATAATTTTATTAGAAGCAGCATTAGCATTCTAATAAAATAAATTAAATTCTAATAAAAGCCCGGAGTTTCTTTCTTCCTTTCTTCTTCCAGTCGTCCACCTAGGTAGCTAAAGAAAGGTTGCAGGTTAGCTAGGGTAGGATTCTCGCCAGCGAGGACCGCGTTGCACCCCTACTCCTTCCCTGTGATCCAGCGCCTGTAGGCCGATCACTTCCTCTTATGTTCATAAATCTGACTTATATAGGGTGACTGGTAATTAGTGACCAATACCTAAACACATGATTGCTCATGATAACAAACAACTTTTACTATGGGACCAAACCTGAAATCGCGAAAAAAAAATCAGCTGCTCCCTACCATGTGGACGAGTTATGTGAACATGAATGTATGGAACAGCTGATTTCTTTTCGCGATTTCAGGTTTGGTCCCATCGTAAAATTTGTTTGTTATCATGAGCACAATCATGTGTTTAGGTATCGGTCACTAATTAAAACAGGGTCGTGGTCCTAGCCCCTTAAGGGTGCCCCCAGGTGTGTGCCACTTAATTGTATGTTTTCTTTTCCAAAATTTTCTATATTGATCCATTAAAGTCTAAAATAATTAATATGAACTTAAACTTTGTATGAGTAGAGAAATTAATGACCAGCTGACGGACTACTTTGTCTGTAATATTCTACAATTTGCTACCGGTTAATTAAGTATCAAGTTTAAATCATAGCATAAGAATAATTGTGTAACATTGTGATTCTGACAAGTACAAGTGTATGTAAATACCTAAGTGCTGAATAAATTCATTATTTCATTAATGGTGAAAGAATTATCGACATCCATTCAGTAGTTTTTGAGTTTATTCGAAACAAACATATAAAAATACAAACTTTTCGTCTGAATGATACTAGTAAAGATTAATATGGATTCCCGCAAAGTAACGTCTGATTCTTTTAATAATAAGGTAATATTATATTCTGAAATAATAATAATAATGAATTCAGCACTTAGGTATTTACATACACTTGTAGGTACTTGTCAAAGAATATACGAGTACTGAAAAAAAATATACGAGTAAAATATACAAATTCCCTTTTTTAATTTACTACTAAGTACCTACGGCCCTCGGTTTTACATACTAAGAATTGCTACTCTAATCCAACGTGAAAGTCGATAGCCTATAAAATATAATACATTATACTTAATTGTACACCAAAAAAAAATGGACAAAAGAAAACATACAAGTTGTAATAAATAATGTGCAATGGGCAGTCTTATCGCTAGCTACGATTTCTTACAGACAATCTGAGGCTTGGGATTTCATTTAAAAAAATTTGGTATCTCGGACAAGACGCGTGAAAACCCCGGATTCTAGAACCCAAATCCAGGACATGTCATCAGGTTTCTTAAAGCATAGGTAGTCAGTGTAATAATAAACATGACTTGAAATTTTTAAATCCGGGGAAACACGAACAGATGGTAACCCTACCTTAGGATGGACAGTAATATTAAACCGTGTTAATGTAGCCTCCATTCCCGTCTTCTTCGATAAATGGGCTATCCTATACCTACTGATAGAATTTAAATCGGTCTAGTCGTTCCTGAGATAATCACCTTTAAACATACTCTTGATCGATATAGATAATACTAGTACAAAATTGTTCTAGAAACATCTTCTCATAGAAGAATTGTCGGCCAATAACCCTTCGGGCTAATTCCAAGTAACTTCTCTCATCCTCCAACTCCGAAGTCCTCTAACAAAAGGAACTCCATCAAAGCTCAATAAATGTACATTTCCATACAAATCATATAGATGGTGTTCATAACGATGATGGGACAAGTGAGGTGTGTAACTGCCCGTCTGGCGGGGTGAATGGCTAGAGTAGGCTCCGACGGGTCACTCACACGCTTGGCGATGTATGGAGAGGGAGGACGGCCAACTTGTTGGCGGATTTGTCGGTTTGTTAAAGGTGAAACATTATTTATCAGTACCAGGTCGGCTAGTGGCCAAAATTCGACCAAAATAACAATAAAAATTAAGCATTCTACACTTCTCTATATAAACTATAAGTAAGCGATTTTTCTTACTCCTCCGCGCTATTTTCGTGAAAAGGGGTGCAAAGTGTTTGCTTCGCGTTTTATCCCGTATAACGTCCATTGCTGAATATGGGCCTCCTACCTAAGAATGATTTTTGCCATAGTAACCACGCTTGGTAGGCGAGTTGGTAACCATCCTACTAATATAATAAACGTGAAAGTTTGTAAGTATGGATAGATGGTCGGATGTTTGTTACTCTTTCACGTAAAAACTACCCAATGGAATTGGCTGAAATTTTGCATCGGGATAGCTTATCCGCTGGATTAACATATAGGCTACAAAACATCATGCTCCGACCCACTGGAGCAGAGTAACGCGGAGCGCAGCTAGTATTATTTTATAATAACAAACACAAGAAAACCTTGCTGCCCGTCCCCTGATATACAATTGCTATAGATGATGTTTGGTTTTTTCCGACAAAATAATTACTAGCTCGAAGTTAAAACGTTGATGATGGTTCATTCGTGCTTTGGAAAGCACGTTAAACTGTCGGTCCTCTCTACAGTCGTGAAGGAAAGACTATCCCATGTAGTAGAAAAAACACTTGTGTTTGTGCAAGCACTTGTGCCCAAAAATATATATAATCTTCTTAAAGATTGGCTGCCGTGCCTGAAAACGGCGGTGTGGAATGTTCTGAAATGTTCTTTCATCTGCAAATTTCGATTAAGACAGTCCCAACAATTTCGCTCGCCGTTCGAACCGCACGCACACCACCACCGAAACAGCCAGACAGACAAATGAATTCACAAGTTGTCGAAACTTCGTTCCTGCCAAGTTTCTGATAGACTTAGGTCCTGTAGCGAAAGTATCCAAGTGCCCGATAGTTCGGTGGAGCTAGTTATCTTGCGGTTCTTCAATGGATTTTATAGAAATTATGTAGTTTTAGTAGCTTTGTTCACACATTCTTTGGTGAAGTTAGACGATCTTGCGGTTAGTGAATTGATTTACATAGCTTTTCAGTTTTGGAGAAAGTACTTTGTGGCTGAATTAAAAGGCTACTTCTAAGTGGACGTTATACGGGCATCATCAGCCCGTGTAACGTCTACAGCTGTTGACTGTGGGTCTTGTCCCTAGGTAGGGATTTTACCATATAGTCACCACGCCTTGCAGGTGGGTTGATGACCGCAGTATTATGTTGTGACACCCACAGGATAACGTTGCTGTCCATAAATTATATTATAGTTATCAGAAACAACTACGGCTCCTCGGGCTTTCAGTGGCACGGAGGGTAATCTCTACCAATCAGACCCGTAAAGAAACCTTGGATTTTACACAAAGATTGATTGTTTAGCGATCAGGGATCGAATCCACGACCTCCACGACGAAATGTTTATGGAAAGGAATAACAAACACCACGCTGACTAAGTCGCGGGCATCAACTAGTAAGCTATATTATGTCCTTTTCATTGAATGCCTTAAAAAAAAGTTTTGGCTGGTAAAATTTCTGTCTGGTATAGCAATATTATGAGATTGGAGGAAGCTGTTTATTATTATTATTATAAATTAATATTTATTATTATACTATTATTATTTTTAGTCTTCAGTCGCCTCTTGGGAAGTCCATACGAAGACATGGCGGGTTCTATTATTCTATGCTGAAAACCACTCGGCACATTGCTACCAGTTGATTAAAACCCAAATCGAGCATAATCTCCGAGCATGTGATTCGCTCAGCATAGGCGTATGAAGTGCTCAAAACTATATAATTAAATACAATTATACGTATAGTGGCCATAAAGCACAATAATAACATTATATTAGCGCCATAAAACCAAATCGCACAGGAGTCGTTTAGTGTTGTCACGGGATTAAGTTTCTAGATGTGGTTTTGAATAGAACGTTATAACTATCTATTTCCTTTTGTATTTTAAGGACGTAGGCTATGAAAAATCATTGGCGTAGTTAAGTCTCGCCTCAATTCTCGGAGGCTGTGGGTTCGATTACCGCTCCGCACATAAAAACGATGGCTTAACTCAACGATTTATATACGCGTCTGATCGGTGTAGCTTCGAGCCTTCGGTCTTGATTATTATAAAACTAGCGGCCCGCCCCGGCTTCGCACGGGTGGACTTTTATACCCTACCCCTGCCCTATCCTAACCCTACCCTACCCCTACCCTACCCCTACCCCTACCCTACCCTACCCCTACCCCTACCCTACCCCTACCCTACCCCTACCCTACCCCTATCCTACCCCTACCCTACCCCTACCCTACCCCTACCCTACCCCTACCCTACCCCTACCCTACCCTACCCTACCCTACCCTACCCCTACCCTACCCTACCCTACCCTACCCCTACCCAAAAGTATCCTATGTCCTTCTCCCAGTTCTTAGCTACCTCCCTACCAATTTTCAGCCAAATCGGTTCAGCCGTTCTTGAGTTATAAATAGTGTAACTAACACGACTTTCTTTTGTTTTTAAAATGTATTCTGCTATTTAGGGCGGAGACAAATCCAACGAAACAAAAACCATGAAAATTGATCCAGCCGATCTCGAGTTATAAGTGTTGTAACAAACCCGTCTTTGTTTTATATATATAGATCATCTATGACATCGACTCAGTGACGGGTATCAGAGCTTACCTGTGTATATGCTGTACATTATACTGCGATCACCAACCCACCTGCCAAGTATGGTGGTTATTGGCAATACCCATGGGCTAGTGATAATGTCAATGATGACGGAGTTTATGTTTATGATTTTATTCCGTTAATGTGTGATCGTATCATATTAATATATTTTTAGAATGTCTGTCTGTACCTATGCGGTTAACTTATGAACTACGGTTGTCACTAATAGGCGGCTAGTCCGAGCAACCTGCGCCAAGCGATGATAAGCCAAGATCTAAGCACTGCAGGGACGCCTTTGTGGGACTTGGACCTCGGATCAAGGCGGCTGTTGGCAGGGGGATTGAATAATTATGACTTTTAGTTATATAGGGAATTCAGTAGTATAGTTCAACTATCGCTTTATATGACAATTCGCAGCTTCCTCGGATTTTAGGATTACCACGGCATCGGAAACTTCTTTGCAAACTAAGAGAGTTGGGAGGTAATTAACCTAGTCGTAAACACAATTATAATAAAATTCAACATAACATTGTCACTTCCATTAAAACAATATCTTGGAATGTTTAAATTTACGAGTGAAATAAACATGCGCGCGAGTTTCCGGATTTAATGCAAATATCCCAAGGTTGCGCCGCCTGATGCGCTGGTTTTGATATCAAATGCATTTACGTAAATATAACATGTAGGTACTTACCTACTAAGTATTATATGAGTAAAAGTTTAGTACAAAATCGTGAAAAACTCAGCTAGAAACTTAAATTTTTAATGAGTGTATATAATCTCTTTCTCGTATAAGTTTCGGAGGTCGTGGATTCGGTCTCCACGTCGGACATTTTCTTTTTATTGACTGAAATCATCATCATCATCAGCCCGTAGGTACAACGTCCACTGCTGAACATGGACCTCCTCCCGAGGGAGGAATATTATGTTTTACCTTGGTATACGATTATGATAGATGATGTTATAACAATCGGGACCAACGGCTTAACGTGCTTTCCGAGGCACGGATGGTAGTCCCTCAACCAATCAGACCCGGAAAGAAATCTTAGAATTTACACAAAGATTTCTTGTCTGGCGTGGGGAACCCACGACCTCCGAGATTTGACCGCTACGCTACGGAGGGTGATGATGGATAAAATGGCTTCTATCTCTTCCATGTGGAGGGAAAAGTCATGATGCTGTGTATATAACTATGTAGGTAGGTATCTACAGCCAGCTTTACCTTTCGACTTTCATCCATTCATCTCCCATCCCCATGGGAGATGAATGGAAATCCTCGACATATTATATAACTCCTGGAATGTGCTTTTAATGGTAAATTGTGAAAATCGATTTTGAGTTTATACAATCTATATAAATAAATGCAATTGAAGTGTCTATTTGTAATAAAATAAAACAGGATTTTACTAAATCCGTAATGAATTTTATTGGGTATAATTTTTTGACTGTCAGTGTGTCTATTAGTTCTGGATAATCTTAGTAACAGCTGAACTGATTTAGACGGGACTTTCATTTATTCATTATTTTTTTTTTTTAATATAAGTAAATTTATCTGTTTACAAATTTCCCGCGCGCTGTTTCACGCGCCTAACTCCCATTCCTGAGAGAGCTTCAAAATTAAATAGCCTGTATGCTTCGTCCATAATAAGGCTATCTAACACTGAAATAATTTTCAAATCGGACCAGTATTTCCTGAGATGAGCGCAACAAACTCTTCAGCTTTTTATATTTGTATTAGTATAAGATGCAAAAGCGTAAAATCTGAGAAACTATATACCGAATGGGGGTTTAAATATCAATTCTAATTAAATAACAAGCAAGCTAATAGGCTTATGGCTAATTCTCACGTGTGTTTTACTCTAATAGTTAAACTAATTAACACTTCTCCTTAGTAAATGCACACAAACAAACAATTATTTAAATTAGCATATCTACATAAAATGCGTACAAAAAGGCGAGTCATCTTTACGATGTTATTATAATAAGCGAAAAGCGACTCATATGCGGAAGTCTGTATGCTGCCCACGCGCAGTTTTAGTGACGAATGTACTATACAAGAAAATACAGAAGTATTACAGACTGCCGTGTACTGTGCCGTGTGGTTTCCGGCTTAGAATAGACCACACCATGTCTTCCCATGGGTGTCGTAAAAGGCGAATAAGGGACATATGGCTGATAGATGGGCAGCAGCATCTATTAGCTCAAGGTTTACATCTTACTGCGATCACCAATCCATCTGCCAAGCGTGGTGATTATGGCAATATCCCTCAACGATCCTGGCTTGCCAAGGTCTTTTAAGAGGAGGCCCATGTTCAGCAGTGGACGTTAACGGGCTGTTGATGATGATGATTACAGACTAGATTGCCGCACGCGGTTTTAACCTCGTAGCTCCCGATCCAGTGGGTACTTCTTAATAAAATATAGCCTTCCTCGATAAATGGGCTATCTTAAGTTGAGAAATTTTTAAATCGGTTCAGTAGTTCCCAAGACAAGCGCGTTCAAAACAAACAAACAAACTTTTCAGCGTTATATATTAGTTAGATGTTATAGATGTTGTAATGTCATACTGCCTTAATGCATTGGTGGTCCAGTGGCTACAGTCGTTGTTACTGACGATGGGATTCTTGGTTCGATTCCAACACGGTAATACGGCGTGAAAACCACAAATTGCGCATCCTTCCTGAGTATTGGTGTGGATTGTGTCCATGAAACTCGCGCGGATCTCTTTATGTTTGATTCGATCACGCATGGAACTGCCGCACATAGCTCTTTCCATAGCTCACTGAGCTTTGAGCTTTCTTATATCTACTATCAAAATGTAGCATAAAAATAGCCATATATTTTGTTTTAAAAAAAGTTGAGGAGCGTTTAATCATTGTGGAGGAGACGAAAGTCATAGCAAGTGGAGGGAAGTTGTCTTTGCCTACCACTGTGAGAAAGAGGCGTGAATGTATGTATGTAGGTCTATGTATGTGTAACGACTCAAATCTATACTAATATAAAAAGTTGAAGAATTTGTTCTTTTGTTAGTTTACTGGACCGATATTTTATTATGAAGTTCCCATGTGAATGGGTACGTAAGTTACCGCGCGCGGTAAGCTTGTCTCCAAATATTATATTGCATCTACTAAAATGATCATTAATACGGACGCATCTACAGCGATCGAATTGTTGACTTATTGGACTTCTGAAACTTAACTGTCGTGTAATTACGAATGGATCATTGACTGCAATAATATATTATTATATTAACTGGTTGTGTAGCCTGTACAGATATAATGAGGGTACAATAAAAAAGTTTAAGGTTCTTAACGTCATTATCACGACATATCGCTGTAAATTATTGTATATAGTGAGATTTTTATTGGGATAGGTAAGTGTTTGTGTTTACGTTTATGCAGAGCCCAATTTCTAGGGGTGTCGGACTTGTGATCTTGTGGTCGCCGCCGGTTCGATCCCCACCCATCGCACCGATGTGAACCCAATCGTAACACAAGCATTTTAGCTTAGCTCGAGGCTTAACAATAATACTAGTAGACTGCAAAACTCTGCTAGTAATCTTTAAAACAATGTACTAGAGTAGATGACCAAAATTTACTTGAAGGTAATGTTTCAATTAAGAAGTATGTATGCGGATTTCAGACCACCTTATATGTTCCTATGAGTGTTATTAAAGGCGACGATGGGCAGCAACATCTATTGCCGTGTGGTTTCCGGCTTAGAATAGACCACCCCAAGTCCTCCCATGGGTGTCGTAAAAGGCGACTAAGGGACATATGGTTGATAGATGGGCAGCAGCATCTATTGGCTCAAGGTTTACATCTTACTGCGATCACCAATCCGTCTGCCAAGCGTGGTAATTATGGAAATATCCCTCGACGATCCTGGCTTGCCAAGGTCTATTAAGAGGAGGCCCATGTTCAGCAGTGGACGTAAACGGGCTGTTGATAATGATGAACATCTATTAGCTCTAGGATGTTCATCAAGTTATCATCTTACCAATCCGCCTGCCAAGTGTGGTGATTACAGCAACTTCTCTGAACAACCCTGGCTTGCGTAGGTCTGTTAAGAGGAGGTGGGTTTTATAACGTCCCCCTTAGAGACACGTTATAAAAGAGACTAATAAATTTCGATGACCGGTAGGGTTCCAACGTAACCTAAGGTTAAGGCATTCGGGGCTTAGCCTAAAATGCAGGTTCGAGTCCTGCCGGTGGTCGAATTTTATTAATGTCAATTTTGAAACAATGTCATTCACTTCACACAGATGGTTTGGTCACGTGGAAAGAATGAATGAAGAAAGATTGACAAAACAGGTATATATGGCAAGTGTGAGTGGCACAATCGGAAGGGGAAGACCTCGACGAACGTTCTCTGATCAAATCGGAGACATCCACCCTAAACCGACGTGCTTGTATAAATAATGATATGCGAGTGAGTTAAGCGAAAGATGTGTGTAGGGATCGTAGCAAGTGGAGGTTCATTGTCTCTGCCTACCCCGCTGGGAAACAAGCGTGAGCTTATGTATGTATGTATCATTCACTTTTACGTAGTATATATTTAAATAAAAAAATAGACTGCATTGTGATTACACAATAACCACGTTAACTAGTAAAATTCGCGTTAAATTAGCACGAAATAGATCTAAAACCCTTTGGCAACAAATTGGTTTCACATTTGTTCCTCTTTGAATAGCCCTTGTAATTCATACAAGGTTCAACTACCGTTCATATAATTCCTTTGCACCTTGTGTAATGATAATAGAGTTGAGATTTGAATAGCAAATTGTTTTTATAGTTGCTTGGTAAGTTGGTTTTTGCTTTACATTGTACTATTGACAATCGTCCTGTGAAATGAAAGCCTAATTCTATTACATTGGTATTACTTTATGAATATGTATGAGAGTATTAAAGCAATTCATTATATTTTGTATGAATCTGGATTTAGTTTGTAATTTAAAAAAAAAACAGCTTTGTTGCGATGTTTTCCGTGAAGATTGGAGTTAAACAGGTGATGTCGCGCGGTATACTATAAGGTCGATGCCGTACAACTAAGACGCCATGGCGACCTAGTAAAAACAAAGTCATATAACAATATGTTAGCGGCCACATACCAAGAGCGACCAGCGAAACAAAAACCGCAAGTGGGTTACTAGTATTTGATAAATCCAAAGGTAATTATAATTATAATTAAAGTTGTCCTACCGAACATTGATTAAAGATTCAATATTTTGTTTAATCTGCTCTCACTTAAATCTTCTTATTAAACACAAATGTAATTAGATTTATTCTTATTTAAATTGAAAAAAAAATTGTAACTTACATTTATTATGGAAAGGACGTTAATAAAAAAAAGAATATTTCGTCGGTGATATTGCAATACGGCGTAAGTGACAATAGCTTATAAGGTTGAAATCAAATATGGCAAATTATATTTTTTGCCCTAAAAGATAAAGAAAAAACATATTTAGACATATGAAATCACACCTTAGTAGCAACTGTCACATACGCGGTATTGCAATATAACCGACGATTTGTGACTAAGTATTCTACGAATAAAAGTCAAAGTCAAAGATAAGATTCCCAGCTTAGAGTAGACCATCCCATGTCTTTACATGGGTGTCATAAAAGTAGGGTCCTCTCCTCGTGGTATGAGTTTAGCATACCGCGCTATGGAGAGGGCGAGTCCAACATGTCCCACCGCCAGCGCGCGTATACGCTACAGCGGCGGTGGGAATGTGGGAACAAAAAATTGTACCCCCGCAGCAGCCCTCTTTGGTGCGGCACGTTCCCCGAGTCCTGGGATTCACTTAGCACAGCAGATAACACTGCGTGTTATTCAACGGAGCAATGCTGCCAGAATTCTGGGAATCTTGCCAAGTAATAGTTTTAGAATTGTTAGTATTTTATAAGTCAGTTTTAATTGAAATTCGCTACGTTGACCTAAGTATATATAATATATATATATTATTCATTTACCTAAAAAGTTAAGTAAATATACAATTAATGAATTGATGTCTAGTTAAGTTGTTTCTAAAACTCTAATAACCTAATATTTGTATTCAATATTCGATAAATTCAAAAGCATATTCCTAAAATAATAAAGGTAATTTTGAATATAATAATATATTCAAATAATCGAGTGTATTCAACGGTATTGCTACCAAAGCACAGACATGAGGTCAAAGGTCAAATTGTCTGAGGTCAAATATTTGAACATTTAACTGGATCTAATATTGGTTAATATTACATTTATTATAATTCGTGCGATATGCGAAATTTTGTTGATATTGTGTGATCGAATTTAAGCTGACTTTAGGTCATCTTTTTAAAGATGCCGTGCTGCATCCATAGGTTAGCCAAAGATAGGCGAAAAGGCTAAGAGTGTGACAGTAAAAAGTAGTTACGAAAAAAATACTTTGACTTTTTTTACTGACTACCATAGTTAAGATAATCTCCGGTAGCGTAGCGGTATTTAGCTCGCTTTAAATCTCGGAGGTCGTTGGTTCGATTCCCACGCCTGACAGGAAATCTTTGTGTAAATTCTAAGATTTCTTTCTGTGTCTGGTTGGTTGAGGGACTACCCTATGTGCCTCGGAAAGCACGAATGGATTTGGCTGAATCTTTGCACGAGGATAGTTAATAAGCTCGAATAACATATACGCTACAAATAATCACACTCCGACCCACTGGAGCAGAGTGACGCGGTTAAAACCGTAGGGCGCAGCTACTAAAATATATCTATATATATAAAAGAAAGTCGTGTTTGTTACAACACTTATAACTCGAGAACGGCTGGACCGATTGCCATGGTTTTTGATTTGTTGGATTTGTTTCCGTCCCGAATAGCAGAATACATTTTAAAAACAAAAGAAAGTCGTGTTAGTTACACTATTTATAACTCAAGAACGGCTGAACCGATTTGGCTGAAAATTGGTAGGGAGGTATATAGCTAAGAACTGGGAGAAGGACATAGGATACTTTTGGGTAAGGGTAGGGTAGGGTAGGGTAGGGTAGGGTAGGGTAGGGTAGGGTCGGGTAGGGTAGGGGTAGGGTAGGGTAGTGGTAGGGTAGGGGTAGGGTAGGGGTATGGTAGGGGTAGGGTAGGGTAGGGTAGGTGTAGGGTAGGGGTAGGGTAGGGGTAGGGTAGGGGTAGGGGTAGGGGTAGGGTAGGGTAGGGGTAGGGGTAGGGTAGGGGTAGGGTAGGAGTAGGGTAGGGTTAGGGTAGGGGTAGGGTAGGGCAGGGGTAGGGTAGGGCAGGGGTAGGGTATAAAAGTCCACCCGTGCGAAGCCGGGGCGGGCCGCTAGTACAACTATAACTTAAAGCTACGCAAAGCTAAAGTGTAGGTATTATTTTGTTGTTAATTCCAACCATGAATCGAACCTGGGATATTTGGGTTTACGATAAAAACAGTAAGTTTACATTTAATGCCAGTTATCATCATCATCAGCCCGTATAAAGTCCACTGCTGAACATGGGCCTCCTCCCGGGGGAGGGTATTTGCCATAGTTACCACGCTTGGCAAGCGGATTGGCGACCGCAGTATTATGTTGGTCCACATAAGGAAGCGCTGCTGCCCGTTCCTTGATATACGATTATTATAGATGATGTTATAACAATCGGGATCAACGGCTTAACGTGCTTTCCGAGGCACGGATGGTAGTCCCTCAACCAACCAGACCCGGAAAGAAATCTTAGTATTTACACGAAGATTTCCTGTCCAGCGTGGGAATCGAACCCACGACCTCCGAGATTTAAAGCGAGCCAAATACCGCTAAGCTACGGAGGTTGTCAATGATAATAATACCAGTTACAATAACATTTAAAAGAACGCAAGACTTCTGTGTTACAATGTAAAGTCGCAGAATGAAATGGAATCAAAAAGTTACCAACTGTATTTTAAGTATTTACCTTTGTTGGTACAGAGTATAAATATTAGTAGATAAACTATTCCAAAAAATAAGTTTGTTTAATAAAAACCGCAAAGTCCGCATACATTTACAAAAAACTATTAAAATCTCACATTTCTAAAGGCAGTAACGACTTTTTTTTTTTTTTTTTTGTCCGGGAGGAAATGCTTTGACGCATTCCCACCACCGCTGCAGCGTATTCGCGCGCTGGCGGTGGGATATGTGGGACTCGCCCTCCCCATAGCGTGGTATGCTAAGGTCATACCACGAGGAGAGGACCCTACACCACTAAAACCTCCCGGACACTCCTCGATCCGCCGTTGGCGGGGGTCGGGTACGCTTGAGCAATCCGGCCCCCCGACGGCACCCGCGGCCAATATGGTACCGCGGGATCTCCAGAAGGCAGTAACGCCTCCTAACGTTCACTATTTCTGTTTAAAGCTCGCAATCATCGCAGCGCGCTTGGATATTTATTAATTAATTGTTTGTGACTACCCTACTTATTTTTTTTATTGTTGATGTTAATAGTTATATTTATCTACTTAGTGCATTGTAAACGACTTAATGTATTTAGAATGTATTTATAATTTATTTCTCCTCGGAGTGATTATAAAATCTTTGAAAAATAAAGAAATTCCAACCATTTTTAAACATTTTACGAGTACAATTCGTATTTTTGTATTATGTTCAAGTAAATAATCATCATTATCATGAAGAGAAAGTCTATTTTTACTATGTAATGGTTTAAGGTAAATGGGGTTCCTTTTATTAGTTTTTGTCAACAGTAGTGACTACATTAAATAGGTGGTGCACAATTGTCATAAATAACGTAGTGTGAACGTCGATATACTCGTACATCTTTTTATTATTGACCCCTATTCATCTGATGATAAGTGGCACCCTTATATTACCGGCCCCTACCGCTCCCCCTGGTGAGCTCTGTCTTACTCACGCATAGAAACGCAACATTAATCAACATTGTTACTTGGCTGTGCTATTTCCTCAGTCAAGCAGCTCATTAAACGTCGTAATCAGCAATGTTTACTTGAATTTGCGTTAGTTCTCATTGCGTTGATCATAACAAAACGTAAATTGATTATAATAAAGCTATCTAACCTGCAATGTTCACTAGCTACCGAAGTAAACGACTCGGCGAGGAAAGATAGACGCTTAGTAAACAAGATATTTAGAACGAAAATTAATCTTGTACCTCATCATTCATCATCATTTCAGCCGTAGGACGTCCACTGCTGGACATAGGCCTCCCTCATAGATCTCCAGTTGTTGCGGTTAGAAGCGGCCTGCATCCACCGTGATCCCGCGGCCTTAACCAGATCATCCGTCCATCTAGTAGGTGGACGTCCTACGCTACGCTTGCCGATCCGCGGTCTCCATTTGAGAACTTTTCGGCCCCAACGGCCATCTGTTCTCCGTGCTATATGGCCTGCCCATTGCCACTTCAACGAACTAATCCATTGGGCTATGTCGGCAACCCGCGTTCTTCTACGATACTAATCTTGTACCTACTAAGAATTTTTACACTATGCGTCTCATCGCAAAGGTGAAAGTCAGACGGTCTCAAAAGGATGCCCGTCATAATACAGTCCATTGATTTGTTTGTGTGATTTATTATCGCTACATACTTATCTTTTGCGTTTCCTTCAGTTTTGGGTTATCGTCTTCAATATTTGCTATGAATATTAATGTATTTTTGAAAATGCAAATGGATTTTATAATTGCAATGGCGGCTTTTGTTTGGTAAACCATAAATCTATTTTTGGGGTCCATTCTATTATTATAAATATTAAAGTAAATTTTGTGTTTGTTTCTTTTTATACTAAAGTGTGTGGATGTAGCATAAAACTGGAGTTGGTATCTGCTCATTTGTAGTGCAAAAAATATAGTTTGTAATTTTTTGTTAATTTATTCGAAATTCCCTGCATTAAAGGTAAATATATTTTCTGTTAGCCTATGTCTGTACTTAATTTCATAAACATTTCCTTTCCTACTAAACTCATATTATGATGAAATTAGTACATAGGCATACCAGTGGTTTTTTTTTTAATATTTTGCTGAAAAGGTTTAACGTCGCACTTTCAATTTTCTATTAAAGGGCTACATATAATATATTAGATAGCACATAGGCTGCAAAAATCTCATCACAAACGACATTAGGTCCGCGGCCCGCGGTTAAGGACATCTATATATATAAAAGAAAGTCGTGTTTGTTACAACACTTATAACTCGAGAACGGCTGGACCGATTGCCATGGTTTTTGATTTGTTGGATTTGTTTCCGTCCCGAATAACAGAATACATTTTAAAAACAAAAGAAAGTCGTGTTAGTTACACTATTTATAACTCAAGAACGGCTGAACCGATTTGGCTGAAAATTGGTAGGGAGGTAGCTAAGAACTGGGAGAAGGACATAGGATACTTTTGGGTAGGGGTAGGGTAGGGTAGGGTAGGGTAGGGTAGGGTAGGGGTAGGGTAGGGTAGGGGTAGGGTAGGGGTAGGGTAGGGGTAGGGTAGGGTAGGGGTAGGGTAGGGGTATGGTAGGGGTAGGGTAGGGGTAGGGTAGGGTAGGTGTAGGGTAGGGGTAGGGTAGGGGTAGGGGTAGGGTAGGGGTAGGGGTAGGGTAGGGGTAGGGTAGGGGTAGGGTAGGGGTAGGGTAGGGGTAGGGTAGGGGTAGGGATAGGGTAGGGGTATGGTAGGAGTAGGTTAGGGTAGGGGTAGGGTAGGGCAGGGGTAGGTTATAAAAGTCCACCCGTGCGAAGCCGGGGCGGGCCGCTAGTAAGAATATAATAATAAGTAAGTCTGTTACTATTCCACATGAATTTGAAGTCCAAAATAAGTTGTTTGGATTTAAGATATACTTATATTGTAATTATTTAGCAGTAGGTATATAAGTAGATATTATTCTGAGGTATTGCTCGAAGCGCTACCATTTTGACGCGCTCCTAATGAGGCGCTCCTGTTTTATTCCTTGGAGCGCTCCTTTTAGTAGCGCTTTCCGATAGTAATTAAAAATATTACATTTTTATACCTTGAAGCCACCATCATCATCTAAGTTGCTTAACTTTTGGTTAAGGCGCTACTAAAATGAGCGCTCCGAGGAATAAAAAAGGAGCGCCTCATTAGGAGCGCCTCAAAATGGTAGCGCTTTGAGGAATACCTCAATTATATACAAATTTGATAAAGGTCGTAGGGGTATCTCTCGATGGGCCGGATTGCTCATGCGTACCCGGCCCCCACCAACGGCGGATCGAAGGAGTGTCCGGGAGGTTTTAGTGGTTGGTAGGGTCCTCTCCTCGTGGTATGAGTTTAGCATACCACGCTATGGAGAGGGCGAGTCCCACATATCCCACCGCCAGCGCGCGAATACGCTGCAGCGGCGGTGGGAATGCGTAAATGCATTTCCCCCCGGACAAAAAAAAAAAAAATTCTCGATCTACTAAATCGGGTTTAAAATTCATTTAACAATATAAAGCCACATTTGTAAGTGTATAGGCTATATTTATTATATACATGGGTGATACAGCATTTTTTTAATTCTGGTATTTTAATAATTGTCATTCATTTCAGAACACGAATCATAGGTGTTTTTATTTACATTCTTAATTTTCATTTATTTATGTTCCTTTTTAAATGCCGCACTTATTTCTCAATTATCTTAGCTTCGTAGCATAAGATTTTTTAAAGGTATTTTTAATACATAAGGTATTTTTTTTGAAGCCAAGAATCTCAATTTAAAAAAATATTTTTTTCTCTATTCACATTTCCTCCCTAACTGAAATGTAATAATAATGGAGTCGATCGCACACCAACTAAATAATAACAAAATTCATAGGAACATAATAAAAAACATTGAACACAAACCCTCTTCAATACGAAATGAAATGCTCGATAAACAAACATAATTCCGCATTATTGCTGCCCCGGTGAGTAAAGATGAATTATTCAGAAATAATCACCATACCTAAAAACCGATTCACTATTCGCTTAACTTTATTTTATACTGAAACCTTTTTCGAAAGGTTCTGTTGGTTGGAATAATGATCTCCTCATCTTCATAACATTTGAAGCCGTTACCCAATGGCTTCAGACTTGCGATCTTGCGATCTTGCTATGTGATCGTCGATTCGATCCCTACCCACTGTGCTGCCAACGTGATCCTACTCGTTTAGCACAGCGGGTTAACAAGAATACTAGAAGTGTGCAAAAACAATGCTAGTATTATTTTCATTTTTAAAGAAACCGTCAAACATCTAGCAACATTTATGCGATAAAAGACCATTTTGCAAGATAGTTGTTTGAATACAACCTGTGTTTCGTATTCACTCAAAAATGAACATTATTACAATAACTTCTGAATCTAATGTTAAGTAAAAAGATCTTTTGCTGCACCGCAATGTCAGGTCTTCAGGTCCACTTCCTCTGTTTCTAGAGAACAAGAGTGGCCTTGGGCCACTAGTTGGGCAACACTGGTATAATTTAACCGTTCTTCCAGTTTTTTCTTTCCAAAAGGCTCTATGATCGTGTTTGCTAAAGGGCCTTGAAATGGTGTAATACTTTTCTACTCATGAGTATTTATTCCGTTGGGTTAGGTATACCTATTTCTTCACCTGTCTTATTAGAGTTGGTATAACGAAATGCTAGAAAAACATCAGTACACCGGCAGAGATGTGCGTCAAATATTTTATAGGTAAAAGTGTATAAAAGCAAAGATTAAGTAAAAGTGCTACCTAATTTCGCAAAAAATAAATAACGGATTTCTATGAATATATCTAGTTATAGCACTGAGACAGTTGAAACATTATCAAACGCAACACATTCACGTAATAGGGCAGCATTTTAACTCGCGGATAACATTGCAGATCGAAGTAAGTAGTGGTAATAAATCGAATGTCATGAGTCAAATTAACAAGATTAATTGGGTCTTCGGCTGATTGTATTTTTGCATGTTGCTACTATCTCTCGGGCAGTGCAAAATAGAATTACAGCATAAAGCCATTTTTTTGCGGAATAATTTAGATTAAAAAGATTAAATTAATCTACTCAAAAAATAATCGCTGCACAAAACATGACATAAAAATAATTGTACGCAAAATAATTTCAAGAACTGTCATTTATTTCGAGCAGTTATGAGCAGTTGCCAAACGAGACGTATGAAATTCTCAAAAATACATTGTCATATTCAGAATACTGCATCAGAGTGCGAATATACGTCGGTCGTTTGAAGTGGCGGAAACGCAACGTCTACATTCGTATTGATAGCCTGGTTTTGTTCTGGAGATGTGAGAAGAGTAATATAAAAGTGGAACTTTGTAGTGAATATATTATACGGTGGGCAACCTTTGTGGCATGGCGGTAAAATCTCGCTATATCTTCCGAGATATAGGAAGATGATGAGATCGAAGCCACGTCCTCCGGGACGTGGGTTTGATCTTCGCGCCGGACAAGATATCTTTGCTTAAAATCTTACATCTAAGATTTCTTGAGTTTAGGGACTCCATGCCTCGGAAACGTACGGCGCAGTCAGTTGTGATTGTTGACTATAGCAAAAGCCTCCTCGGGGAAGGTCTAAGTGCAGAAGTGGATTTTAAACGGGCTGATGATGATGAGTGTTAAAAAAAATAACTCAGTTTTTATTTGGCTAAAAATATATCTTCTATGACCTTATCAAAAATACGTATAAGTAATAAAAAAAAACCTCATAGTTAATTACATCTTGTCCCCTTATCTGTTAAAATCGAATCAAATATATCTAATTTATCGCCTTTCATCTTAAGACCTTTTATTATTTTATGCAAACGCACAACATTATCCTTATATTAAAAGACTACAGTTACTCGATAAAATCCCTCATTACCGAACATATTATAAACATATCAACTGCATCTTTTGTTACAAATATGTGACAAAAAACAAAGAAGAAATCATAACAGTTTATTATTATATCACCTCAAGTCAACAACCGGTGAAGAAACCGTACAAAACAGCGAACCGTATGCATTCTCTAATTAGTCGTACATTTCCAGTTTCATCTTACTTTTGTCACTTTGTTCGGAGAAAAACTCGGATTAACAAAGGAAAATATGTCAAAGAGTCGGTAACATCTCGATTAGGATTTTGACTCATATTAATTAGCATAACAGTGCATAATGATAGGTCGTTGACTGACTTATTGTCATGTTTATTGGCGTAACTGTAAAAGGCCCTTTATTGCTTCTGCATTTGGGTTTAGTTATTAAATTGATGTGTAATATTTGAATTGTGTTGAAACAGTCATTGAGTCTTTTTTTTTGTTAAACGTTTATACTGTTAAGTTTTGTATACGGCACAATTCTCATGTTACTGAGTATCTCTTCTATTATTTAATGCCAACTAATTAAACATGCGAAAATTTCTAGTTATCTGCTACTCGTTAACGCGTAAACAGTCGAACAGATTTGTTGCAATTTGGTACCGAGATAGTAAGAGGAAAGGACAAAGGCTAACTTTTATCGAAAAAACTAACTACTTAGATAGGTGTTTCGATAAAAGTTAGCCTTTGTTAGTTTAGTATCTAATAAAATATTTATTTTATTTATTACAGTTTGACACTATTATTTACGGTTTGTCTGTGGTTGAGTCGCAGTTTTATAACTGTCATTTGTGCATAATGTATATTTTTAACAATATAGGTATTATGCATGTAGTGGGACAAGTGTATAAAATAGCCATTGTTATTCCTTCTGTATGATGAAGTTAAAAACCACACTGCTTCTATAGGGTGACTGGTAATTAGTGACCGATACCTAAACACATGATAGTGCTCATGATAACAAACAACTTTTACTATGGCACCAACCCTGAAATCGCGAAAAAAAAATCAGCTGTTCCATATATTCATGTTCACATAACTCGTCAACATGGTAGGGAGCAGCTGATTTTTTTTCGCGATTTCAGGGTTGGTGCCATAGTAAAAGTTGTTTGTTATCATGAGCACAATGATGTGTTTAGGTATCGGTCACTAATTACCAGTCACCCTATATACACCCTATATTTTTATTAGGTAGGTATATGCTAATAAAAATTGAAATTTAGATAATATAAGTAGTGTAAAATTAGCCTAAAATTATTAAAAACAATAACTAAAATACCTGCTTAATATGCTCATTTATAAATGTTAAAATTATACATAGATTAATAATAAATTATTGTTTTGACTATTTGCAAGTGCCTGTAATAGGTTTACGTAAATAAAAATGATTTTTATTTATTTATTTAGTGATCTTTATCTTTGTTAAGGGATTTTATGAAACTGCAACACGCAGCTTTACCCGCGTTAGACTGCTTCAGTGAGTCGTAGCATGATGTTATGTGGCCTATATGTGAATCTAGGTTATAAGAAATATCTTTGCAATATTTCAGTCAAATCTGTTAAGTTTTGCATGAAAAAGTAACATACATCCATACCTCGGATCCATACGTTGTAATATTAATGAATTTCAAATAAAAACAAAAATACTAATTAAACTTGAATTTTTGCAATTTATCCAACATATTTTATGACTTAACTAACAAATATTCATAACTAATATTATTGTTATATATGTAGTAAGTTACAAAGGATCCTGACTGGAGTTCCAAGGTTGACGTGCTAATGTAAAAATCTGGCTGGCAGCCATGTTTTGTCAACGTATCGGCGACAGCTTCAGTAGACAAGTCACACACGTACCGTATATGCACTATTAGGAAAAACTATTGGTGTTAAATTTTCTGTAAAACTTATTTTAAAAATTGTGTTTAGTGCATAGCGCATGAAATTCGCATTCGGTCGAATATCGAGAGGAGCTACACAGTTTGATTAAGACTAAGATCCTGTCCAGGATTTCTTTTTTTTCTTTCCAGTCAACCCATTTTTAGTGTATTTTCTAAGATACTAAATTCATTATAAAACATGTTTAATTCTATTATCAGCTAGGTGAAGGTCGATGTAGGTTCGGATCTTCTACTAATTATGATGATTATGATTTATGTAAAAGCTGGTTTTAGCAGTTCTCATGTTGGTAATATAAAAATTTGCAATTTTGATGGGGATTTGAATTTCTTCTGATGGTATTTTACATTAGATTAGAGAAATAAATGTCACCGGACACATGGACGGAATATGCAATCTGTAGATGTGTAAGATTTGTTATTGCTTACTACTGTTAGCTACCTAGCCGGATATTTCATGGTTATAGTTTTTATTTTCATTTATCTAATAATAGAAAATAATGTTTTGCGGACAATTCGTCTAAAACAATTCGACTAAAACTATTCGACTAAGAAACTATTCGACTAAAAAACAATTCGACTAAAAAACAATTCGACTAAAAAACATTTCGACTATTAACAATTCGTCTAAAACAATTCGACTAAAACAATTTGTCTAAAACAATTCGACTAAGAAACTATTCGACTAAAAAACAATTCGACTAAAAAACAATTCGACTAAAAAAACATTTCGACTATTAACAATTCGTCTAAAACAATGCGACTAAAACAATTCAACTAAAAAACTATTCGACTAAAAAACAATTCGACTAAAAAACATTTCGACTATTAACAAGTCTGGAATCTGGGACTTCGCCGGCAGCTGCCGCGGCACGCTCGCTTCGCTCGCTCGGCTCGTGCGTTGAGGTCACAAACCTAACCTATCCTATCCGAGTTAGGATGCCCCAAGTCACGAGCTAGCTTCGCTCGTTCTTGCATCCTAAATTCTCCTGATACTTTGTCAAATTGTTTTAGTCGAATTGTTTTAGACGAGTTGTTAATAGTCGAATTGTTTTTTAGTCGAATTGTTAATAGTCGAATTGTTTTTTAGTGGAATTGTTTTAGTCGAATTGTTTTAGACGAATCTTCCGTAGACGAAAAGAATAGAATCTGCCTGTCTGTTACATCTTAAGTTTAAATAACTGAAACAATTTCTGTTTCAGTAGTGACATCATTATAATCCATCACCATATCTTTTAACTTAAATATAAAAGTAGCTGATTTTTTTTAATGCGATAGATGGCACTAACGTTCCCCTTAGAGATAAAAAAGATTGATATATTTCGATGACAGGTCGGGCTCCACCGTAGCCGAATTGGTTAAGGCATTAGAGGCTAAACCTAAAATGCAGATTCGAGTCCTGCCGGTGGTCAAAATTTATTATTCACAATTTTGAAATTTAGCTAAAACAAATGTTTAAATTTGTTTTGGTCGGTTTGTGTAGTTGTAAAATTCAGCTTTGGGATAACGAAATATAATAACACCTCGTGTCGAACCTACATAAGGCCCTCTTGCAGAAATGCAAAAAATGCAATGAAAATTAATCCGATACCTATCTATAGTATATTTCAATTCCTACGAGAAAGTTACTATTATTCAAGAGTACCTACCTTTAATAGCCTAATTCTATACTAACGAATATTATAAAGAAGTTAAGTTTGTGAACTTGTGGAGAGTAATTTATATTCTCAACTGATTTTGAAAATTCTTATACCAATTTAAAGCGAAATTATTTGGAAGTGCTCTTCATTTTATGACGAGATTCTTACGGGAAGGGATCTATGTGAGTGAAATTGCGCAGGACAGTAAGTTGGTAGCAAATAAAGTCAAACAATTTTATTGGCGTGAATTTTAGTTTGCAACGATATGCACAGTTGCAGTAAAAATGAACAGAAATGAAATGTTCGAATCTAAATCTGTAAGAGAATCATACAAGATACATGGCCGTTTCGCCCGCAACCTGGCCAAAAAGTCCCCACACAAAAATCCAATAATAAAGCTATAACTCAATATCAGCCCAATCTCCAGTAAATCTTTCCAGAACTTTTGGCAATAGCCGCCAGGTTTAAAGCCAACACATATGAAAAATCAAATGCAGCACGCATCGCTCTGATATATGTGCCCGGCTTATTATTTTCTGCCATTAATAATACAAATGGGTATTTTTTGTACAACGTGGAGATTTTTGGCAGAATGCCGATTTGTGTTGCCGTTATGGGATTTTTATTTCGACTAACCACCGCGAAGCCAGTAAATCAATTTTTGCATTAAGTAATTGAATTTATGAGCTGTTTATTGCCGCTGGAAATTGTTGTTAAACGCCTATTATTTTGGGGGTTTTGATAATGTTACGGATGGTTTAACTAGCTTTAATGGCGGTTTAACTCGCTTAATAGCGTTGCGGTAGGTTGGAGAAATCTTTTAAGAATTTGAATTTATAATAATGTACATAAATGATGCTTTAGGTTAAAATGTTCTTATAATTTAGTACAGTTGCCCAAGGTTGCGTAACTCAAGGGCATTTTTTCTGACATACTAATATTTTGGTATGATATTTAACATACCTACTGTAGTAGTACGTGATGCGTGAATATTTGCTTGTTTTGATTTTCTATGTAGTCCTATCCCTATATCCGATGTGTATTCTAGTTTTGTAGACTATATAAATAGTTTGATATATTTTTATTTTGTACGCCAACCATACATCATAAATTGGCAAAACATAGTCGGTGGTCTTTAAACACGTATGTATTTACCTATATCTAAACGAAAAAAAAATCATATTGGCTGAAAATTTGTATTTAGCCTCCGAAAAGGTTGAACTACAAATAAATATAATGTAAATCACGATATTGCTAACTCGAATCATATTTTTACCAGACTTATCACTCCGCCCTATGTTTACAAAAATAAAGAATTACTCAATCTATTTCTATAGTTTTATCATAAAGAGGAAAAATTTGATTGTTTGTTTGTTTGCATTGAATATGCTTAGAAACTACTAGAAAGCTATTAGAAAGCTCCGTCATGCAGGTTTAAAATAGGCTCATATTTAATTATGAAGTTCCCACGGGAAATATAAAGAGGATCTACGGTATTATGAGGTCATATAAAGGCTTGTGCACAATTTTTTTTTTTTTTTTTTTTTGTTAGCAGACTAGCAGACTTTTGCAGTCTACTAGTATTCTTGTCATGCCCGGTGAAGTAGCAAAAGCCTCAGGGCTAACTACATATGTCCGTCCGAAAAAAAAATCGTAGGTATTCTTGTTAACCCGTCGTACTAAGTTAAATGCTTGTGTTACGAGTGGGTTCACGTCGGTAGAGCAATGGGTGGGGTTCGAACCGGCGACCGCAAGATCACAAGTCCGACGACCTAGCCATTGGGCTACGGCCGCTTCAAAATATGATTTTAGGAATATATTAGGAATAATATGATTTTATGCGGAATTTAATGTATCCTACAACTTTAAGCTACCTAAATGCTGTTCGTCAAGTTAAAGTGTCATTGAGCAAAAAAATTTCAGCTTAGAATAGACCATCCTCTGTCTTCCCATAGGTGTTGTGCTTTTTTTACCATTCATTTAGGCTGGAGCTCTGCTCACCTTTATGCCCGGTGAAGTAGCAAAAGCCTCGGGGCCTACTATATAAGTCCGTCCGAAAAAAAAAACATAGGTGTTGTATGAGGCGACTAAGGGACATACACCAAATGGATGGGCAGCAGCATCTATCACCTCAATGTTACTTATTTTTTTGTTCCTGGTGGCATTGCATTTACGCATATGTGGGACTTGCCCTCTCCATAGCGGTGGTTTGCCTACTCATATCACGAGGAGAGGACACTAAAACCCCCCGGACACTCCTTCGATCCGTCATTGGCGGCGGCCGGGTACGCACGAAGCTATCCGGCCCAACTAAATGTTACCTACCATCTTACTAAGATCCCCAATCTACCAAGCGTGGTGATTATGGTAATACCCCTCAACAGCTCAGGATTCCCAAGGTCTATTAAAGGAGGCCCGTGTCCTGCAGTAGACGTTAACAAGCTTAAGAAGGGAAGGGTCAGTGCAGTATATGTACAACACCAGCCACCATATATATTACATCAGGATCTGACTGACTGATCAATCAACGCACAGCTGAAATTGCTGGATCTAAAACCATGAAGTTTTGCAAATATTTTATAGTAATAATTTTTTTTTTTTTAATTTAACTGCTAAATGGAAAAAAATGACTAGTATAAAGAAAGTCGCGGGCAAAAGCTAGTCATCATATTTAGCCTATGTTACTCCTAATGATGAAAGTTTCTTTTTTAGTCCCGTTAGTTCCGGAGCCTGTTCATTGCAAACAATCATATATGTATTTCCTCTTTATAATATAAATATAGATAATTTTAACATTTATAATAATCAGGATACAGTGATAATAATCCTGAGTACATAAGAATGTGACGAAGAGCCGACGGCGCCGGTGACGCGCACACGGCTACATTATACTCTCCAAGGCACGGGGGTGTAACTTCCTCGTTTCCTTGCCAAAAAAAATAAAGTGACAGTTTCCGCGTCACACGATCAGTTGTGCGCACGTCTTATTCGTCATCAGTTGGATGGACTGCCGGGTGTTAGGTTTGATGTAGAAGGAAGAGTCTTGGCACGATTCGACCCGGACTGACCCTTCGAAGAAAATGCCGAGGTCGAGGACTAAGGGGAAAATAGTGCCGACACTGAAGAACTGATGCTGAGTGACGCGAACTATTGTGCGCACATCCTCGGCGTCATGAGGTGTTAGGTTTGAGGTAGAAGGAAGAGTCTTGACGCGATTCACCCGGGATCGACACTTTAAATAACCAAGAAGGACCAAGGGATAAATAGTCAGTGGCACGACTGTCGTGGTCTTACCCCTTAAGAGTGCCCCCAGGTGTGTGGCACTTAATTGTATGTTCTTACCAAATTTTCAATATTGATCCACTAGATCCTATAATAATAAATGTGAATATAAACTTATTATGACTAGAGGAATTAATGACAGACTGACGGACGGAGTAAGTACATTGTCTGTAATATCCTACAATTTGCTACTACCATTAAACTAAGTAACTAACTGCAGCTACCTGGTTAATTTCATAGAACAAGAATAATAATATGATTGTGATTCTAACAAGTGAAAGTGTATGTAAATAGCTAAGTGCTGAATAACTTCATTATGTCATTATGGTGCCGACACCGAAAGGCTGATGTTGAGTGGGAATGGAGTAAAACTCAGAAAACAATTTTAGTTCTAGTACAGATGTAGTATAGGCTACTATCCGGTTTCAACTTCTCGACAATAATGCACTATAATTCACCAGGGCCCCGAGTCTACTATCGTAATGGCGTGTCCATGAACTGTCAATGACAGTTCAATGTCCGATTTTTTTCCCATTTGGTAATCTACTAATCCAAATGACGTCATAATGGTGTCACTATGACGCCACGATAACAATAGCGTAGTTGAATATAATAACAAATTATACATTTATAAGTTTTGAAATCGCCTTAATAGACATTACAATCTACCTACCCATCTCCCCTGCTACTTCTGTTGACGGCCCTTTTCTGCGGTAGCAACACCGACTGCCATTCCAGCGCCGACACCATAGTGAGATTAGTAGATTACCGTTTTCGGCATAATGATATCATGATGGCACTACGGTGGCACAATACTTAAAAAAATAGCAGACTCGGCCCCCTGGAATAGTTGAGAGACTTTACCCATAGAAAATACATTACTATTTACAAACAAGAAGCACACCCAAGGAGATGTGGATGGATTGCGTAAAATAGGATATATTTTGTGTGAAGGGAGTGAGTATGGAGATGATGAGTGGAAGCAGACGTACGCTGTGCAAAAACATGAAGCAATACTACAGACATAATAGCTCTATCACAAGCTCTATCGCAATACTAGATACATACGCAAACTAACATGTTATCGAACTTTAGCTGCTTCTCGAAGATAAACCTAAGTTTAGCCGGCTAATCTTAAGTTTATGTTCACACCTACCTTTAGCCGTAACATATACATTATCTGTGATCAAGATCGATGACGCCATGACTCAGAAAGTATGTTTTTTTAACAAGATGTATGACGTCACAAAATGGCTGATAGCGTTTTCGGAAGTTAAAGATATAGACAAAAGAAATAATTTTTAAATTGAGTTTATACAAACATATTCAAGTTTTATGAACATAAATTATTATATTTAGGTTTCTTAGGACAAATAATTTTAGAAATAAACATCATTGTAACATAATTTGATATGTGTCAACTAGCCTATTGCATCCCGCGGTATCACCCATGTAAATCGAAGTTACGTTGGAACTTTATAAAAAAAATACCTTATAGTCCTATATGGATAATTTTAATAAAATAATATAACACTGAAAGATTTTTTCAAATCAGACCAGTAGTTCCTGAGGTTAGCGCGTTGAAGCAAACAAACAAACTCTACAGCTTTAATTAGTATAGATGGGGATCGAACCCAGTACCAGAGGTAGGGATGAAAATGAAGTTACTAATCCTTTCCCCGTAACAATTAATTATTGAAAAACTTTCTTTAAAAAAATGACGACTTTTAAATCTTAAAATACTCAAAATATGAACAACAATAACTGCTAAAAATAAACGTCACTTATTGTCTTGCAAGTGATATATCGTCATTACACAACGACACCAAAAGGCCTTATCCACCATCCTGTTTCAGGCGAAATTATAACGTTTTACCATATGAATAGAATTTAATGTCGATTTGAATTGCAGTGGTGGATTGGCTATTAAAAGTCTCGGTAGATGACAGTGCATAAACCTTTGCATGTCGTTGGCCTGAGGCTGGCCTAGTTATTAATAAATGTGTATTATGCACAGTGGTTTTTCTTAAGAAAAGTAATTTATTACAGACCTGTGTATTAATATCATACGTGTATTTAACATTCTAGTTAGCAGTCATAATGCCGTAGTAATTAAGCTAGAAGTTAAGTGGAAAAAATATCTTGTCTAACATTATATATATCTACTAATATAATAAACGTGAAAGTTGGTATGTGTGGTACGTATGTATGCTTGTTGCCCCCGCTAACGACGGATCGAAGGAGTGTACGGGGGATTTTAGTGGTGTAGGGTCCTCTCCTCGTGGTATGAGTTAGCATACCACGCTATGGAGAGGGCGAGTCCTACATATCCCACCGCCAGCTCGCGAATACGCTGCAGCGGCTGGTCAATGGGTAAATGCATTTCCCCCCAGAAAAAAAAGCCTTTCTCCATTTCTTTACACTCTACTCGGTTTAGAGCTTTCCTTATCCATAGTTTCCCTGCTATAGCTTTCATCTCGTCAAACTATTTTTATCACTTATCAAATAATTGCTATGTACTTATTGTTACTAATTGTTTAGCTGTATTTTTATTTACTTTTCAAATTAAATAAAAATACAGCTAAACAATTAGTAACTGGACTTCATCAAAACCTTAATAATCCCATTTTTTAAATGTTTTGAACACTTTATGGAAATGTTTACCTTATACTTTATTTCAAAATTAAGATTAATAAAATTCGACCACCGGCAGGCTTCGACCTGCATCTTAGATAAACCTCCTAAGCTTCAACCAATTAGGCTACGGTGGAACCACAGCTGGTCATCGACATTTATTAATCTCTTTGTTGTGCAGGTTCGAATCCTGCCGGTGGTCGAATTTTATTAATCTCAATTTTGAAAGGCATACTTAATAATCCCGCGCAAAATTTCCATAAACTTAAGTCTCATTATAAAGATTCAGATACTCAGGATCCTACAAACTTGAAGAGTTCAAAAGCCTGTCTTCTCATGACTCACCTGTTCAAATAACGAATCTACTTGTAGTTAAACAAAACAAAAATCCTTCAGACTTGCTCCAAGTTTGGGACGCTTTAATTGTTTTTGTGTTCTGAGCATTGCAGCTGAGTCTTAGCAAGTTCATTGTATGTTGACTTCTGAATACTTGGTTATACAATAAGGAATGACGTAAATAGTGTCTTAACTGTGGCATACACGCCTTGGTTCATTAAGGTTTTATTATGGCGTTTAAGTCTTATAAATTTATTCTCAGACTATAGTCAAATGAATACTGATTGTGATGGTTCAAATGTGCTTCATTCCTTTTGTGTTCAGAGCGTCGTAGCTGAGTCTTAGCAAGTTCATTGTATGTTGACTTCTGAATACATGGTTAAAGAAAACGGAATGATGTAAATATTGTCTTTACTGTGGCGTACACGCCTGGGTTTTTTTACAAGGTTTTTTATGGCATATGAGTCTTATAAATTTGGTCTTTGACTAGAGCCAAATAAACACTGATTGTGATGGTTTATTTGACTTCTGAATACCTGGTTATACAAAAGGAATGACGTAAATAGTGTCTTAACTGTGGCGTACACGCCTTGGTTCATTAAGGTTTTATTATGGCGTTTAAGTCTTATAAATTTATTCTCAGACTGTAGTCAAATGAATACTGATTGTGATGGTTCAAATGTGCTTCATTGCTTTTGTGTTCAGAGCGTCGTAGCTGAGTCTTAGCAAGTTCATTGTATGTTGACTTCTGAAAAGTTGGTTATAGAAAAGGGAATGACGAAAGCAGTGTCTTAACTGTGACGTACATGCCTGCGTTTTTTGAATACTTGGTTATAGAAAAACGAATGACGCAAACAGTGTCCTTACTGTGTCGTACACGCCTGGGTGTTTTAACAAGCTTTTTTTTATGGCATATGAGTCTTATAAATTTGGTCTTTGACATGAACCAAATTAATACTGATTGTGATGGTTCAAATGTGCTTCATTGCTTTTGTGTTCAGAGCGTCGTAGCTGAGTCTTAGCAAATTCATTGTATGTTGACTTCTGAATAGTTGGTTATAGAAAAGGGAATGACGCAAACAGTGCGTTAACTGTGACGTACACGCCTGGGTTTTTAAAATGGTTTTTTTAAGGCATATGATTCTTATTAATTTGGTCTTTGACTGGAGCCAAATAAACACTGATTGTGATGGTTTGGATGCGCTTCAATTGCTTTTGTGCTTAAAGCATTTGAGCTATGTTATAGCATGTTAGCTCCTGAATAAATCGGCAAAGAAATTCGTAGTGGCGTTAACGCCGGAGTTTTTTTTTATGTACCCAAGGAGATGACTCCTTTCCACTACGTGCTAAACAGGCTACAAAACATCACGCTCCGGCTCACTGGAGCATAGTGACGCGGGTAAAACCGGGAACTTCTGTCACTGTTTACATAAAAAATATGTAGGAGTTAAACTATTTAAACACGAATTTATAAAAATAACATATTTACCTCATCTAGTTTAATTTAACTCTTTGTCCGTCGCAAATAAAAAATATATTTATTTGCAACTACTTAAAACATCTCAAAGGAGTTTTTAACTGTTTTGTTCTAGTATTTGTGTATGTTTTTTTACTTGGTAACTGTTTGGGTTGTCTTCAACTTCATAGACAGTTTAGAATGTAAATTTGTAAAAACTTTATTAAGAATTTAGTTATACTAATATTATAACGTTGAAAAGTTTGTTTTCTTGCTTGAGCTCAGAAGCTAATGGTTCGATTGCACCCGCGCGGTTTCACCTGTGTAGCTCCGGATCCCGTGGGAACTTCATAATGAAATATAGCTTATATTACTCCTGGATAATTTAGCTTTCTAATGTTGAGATATTTTTGTTATCAGTCCAGTAGTTCTAGAGCCTATTCAATGCAAATAAAAAATCATATGTTTCCTTTTCATTATATTAGTATAGATGAATATTTCTTATCATCATCATCATCAGCCCGTGTAATGTCTACTGCTGAACATGGGCCTCCTTCCGAGGGAGGGTATTAGCCATAGTCACCACGCTTGGCAGGCGGGTTGGTGACCGCATTATTATTTTGTAACACACAAAGAAACGCTGCCGTCCGTTTCCTGATATACGATTATTATAGATGATGTTTTAACAATCGGGACCAACGGCTTAACGTGCTTACGGAGGCACGGAGGGTAGTCGCTCAACCAACCAGATCTGGAAAGAAATCTTTGAATTTACAAAGATTTCTTATCCGACGTGGGGATCGAACCCACGACAGTGAACCAAATACCGCTACGCTACGGAGGTTGTCAATATAAAATTCCTTAGAACTATATTTTATTCTAATATCAACCTTATTTTGTTGTTGCCCTTTTAAAACTAGTATTATAGGATTAAAACCTTGGCCACGAGAATTTAAAAAAATCAAAGCACCTATAAACAAAACACTCTCTATTGTTTTCATTTATTCCCTCCTAAAATTCAAACATCGAATTCAATTGTCAAATTGCAATGAAAAAGAAAACATTCTCTATTCAAATCTATAGGTAATCTATGCCATTTTTGTGGAGCTCCCAGTGGTAAAACTAACAAAGGCTTTGAGCACACAATTGATTGTTTTAAACAAATCAATCAGACAAGTAACGGACCATTAGAGGGGGTACAAAAGCCACACAGTGGTTGAAACCACAAAAAGTGGCACAAAATTCCAATGCACGTACCACAACGGTTGCGGGGAAATCAATCAGAGTGGCGTGCCCACTGTCGCCTTCACAATGAAATTCTGGTGCAGTTTTAAATTTGGAATATAAATTTGTTTTCAGAAGATTAATAGGGAATTCTGATGAAAGGTGTTTGGGGAAATGGTTTAGGTTATTTTAGTTTTCAGTCGTTTGAATATTTCTTAAGTTCAAGTTGTATACTAATTAGTGTTCGAAATATGAATGTTTCTTTCCACTACGGCCATGGAATTTAAAACTGTAAAATAAAATAAAAAAGCGGCCAAGTGCGAGTCGGACACAAAGGGTTCCGTGCTATTGTTTATACATATATAGTGATTGCAAAAAACGGCAAAATACGTGTGTCGAATGTTTTATGGGTCATGAAATGTAGCCTGGTGACAGACAGAGAGTAGAGACTCAGTAATAGATTCCAGTTTATAATTCCCTTTGAGTATGGAATGCTAAAAATTGTAAGTTTCAGTACATTAAAACACTGTGTGGGATTACACAAATTAATAAATTTAATCCCACGGCTTATATACAATCAAAAAGTTCCAAGCAGATGCACAATTATAACATATTCGATATGTTTCCTAATTTTGAGATTTTATCGAAATTGTCCGTTTAATGACTTATTCATGTCTATGACTAATAAAAACATAATGATCAATATAAATTTAGATGTTTATCTTTCCAATGCCTTGAAAATGACTTGATTCCCCTCAAATTTATAAAACAAGGAGATATGCATGGGTGTAATGCTGATGTATTATACATATAAACGTTCGTCTTGAATCACTCTATCTATTAAACAAACCGCATCAAAATCCGTTGCGTAGTTTTAAAGATCTAAGCATACATAGGGACAGACAGACAGCGGGAAGCGACTTTGTAGTGACAATGTATAACTGATTCACGCAAAAACTACGTAAAGAATTGGGCTAAAAGTTTGCACGCGGATAGTTTATAAGCTGGATAAACATATCATCATCATCATCAGCCCGTATAACGTCCACTGCTGAACATGGGCCTCCTCCTGAGGGAGGGTATTGCCATAGTCACCACGCTTGGCATGCGGGTTGGTGACCGCAGTATTATGTTGAAACACACAAGGAAACGCTGCTGCCCGTTCCTTGATATACGATTATTATAGATGATATTATAACAATCGGGACCAACGGCTTAACGTGCTTTCCGAGGCACGGAGGGTAGTCCCTCAACCAACCAGACCCGGAAAGAATTTACACAAAGATTTCTTGTCCGGTGTGGGGATCGAACCCACGACCTCCGAGATTTTAAAGCGAGCCAATTACCGCTACGCTACGGAGGTTGTGGATTAACATATAAGCTACAAAATATCGCACTCCGACCCACTGGAGCAGAGTGTAATACCACCACTGACTATATTTATGCCTTATATAACAAAATATTATAAATTCTATTGTTTAAGGAATGAAGAATTGAAAGCATTTTATGCATATCTACCATCTAAAAGAGATGAAAGGAAATTAATAATTAAAATATATAGGGCGAATTTGAACAAGAGTGTCGGAAGGGGACGACCAAGGCGGCGTTCCACGTTCAAATCGCGAACGTTCTTAAGAAAAGCCAGGTTAAAAGTACCCTAAACCGAAAAACTTGCATGAGGAGATTAATGAATATGGAAGAGGTGAAAGTGGTATATCAAGATCGTAGCAAGTGGAAGAAATTGGTCTCTGTCTACCCCATCGGGAAAGAGGCGTGAATGTCTGTATATACCATCTATTTATTTGTCAGTAAAACTTTTCTTGAATTTCCGCACAATGTTACACAATATGACTGGAATAATTAAATACTGGCATTATAACCAAATATAGTTTAAGGCTGATAAACAATAAGTTCAAACAAGAACATCAAACTATTGATAATACTCTTTTGAATATTATTTGCCGCCATTTTTATATGCTGCCATTTTACCCTATGAGTACGATCTCAAAACCATCAGGATTCCATAAAAGCCATCCCTTTGACGTTACAGCTATTATTAACACCACGCTTATTCACAATACGCTTTTTTACTTTTTTTTCCTGTAATGTAATCTTTTATTAACATTGGATATGAATAAAAGTGATTGTGTTACGCATTGCAACATCATATAAAAGAATTGGCATAAAAACTTTTTACTACATGCCTTTCTGTGATTCTCTTTTCGAAATATAAAAATAAAATTTGAATTCAGAGAACGTTATTGAAATGGAAGCCGTTTTTTTTTGGTTTGGCATTCTTTTATGAAAAATGTAGTGTAAATGTAGGTGTGTGCTTTCATCGTAATTCTTTTTGAGAGTGAAGTATGAGCTTACTGTTAAAGAATTTAGTTTTATTTAACTGAACTATGTTTTAAAAATGTTTTCGAGATTAAATTGTAGTCAATTGTGGATGTATTTTATTAAAACATAGTCTTTTTTTCCTAAAACAACTAAAAGTCATAATCCCTCAATCCCCTCACCAGCGACCGCCCTGAGCCAACGTCTAAGTCACACATGAGTCGCCCTCTTGCGCAGGTTGCTTAGTTTGTAGTTTTTAAACCATTTTTTTAGGCTGGAGTTTATTCTGTTATGCTAAATCATCATCATCTTCCTGCCCTGCTCCTATTATTTGGGGTCGTCGCAATATGTCGTCCTCTTCCATTTTTCCTATTAGACGTCTCTTCCATACTCATACCTTTCTGACACAATATGTCATCTTTTAGACAGACTATCCATCTTTTTTTGACCTTCCTTTTCCTTCATATCGCATATCCATTTATTCTGTTATTCTATATCGATTGGACTATGTAAAGAAGTCCACGGTTACTTCCATGTTACACCGTTAACTACAGTAATTCAGTGCTCGCAAAATCACATAGCATAACTGCATCTCTATTGAGCAGAGTACGAGATACTAGCAACAGCATCCTCAAAATTATAGGGGAGGACATTAAATTTACCTCTCCAATTTTAAAAAAATATGGTGAAGACGGTGACATATTAATGTGTCATCAGAAATTCACAAGCGTCATGTCACTTTTACTAACAATAGTTTGTAAGTTTTTATTGTAATTACTAACTCATTGGATCCTAGTCATCTGAGAAATAAAGAATTATTATAATAATAATAATAATAATAATAAATAATGACACGCGTCATTGATTTTCAAAGTCAAATAGAATCTAGACGCAGCGTAGAAAACATTTTAGAAATTGAACACAAAATATTTTCCAGTCTTTTCTAAATCTATAAATGTATCATCAGTCCTTATAACGTTTACAGTAGAACGTGTGACTGCTGAAGGGGAGTTACACCATAATCACCTCGCTTAACAGACGAGTTGGTGACCGCAGTATTATGTTGTAATACACGGGAGTTGTAAGCCCGTTATCCGGTATACAATTGTTATGAATTGTTTTTGCCTCGGTTTTCTTTCAACAAACCACACGTGGAAATAAGTCGTAGACTGCACATAGATTTCTTGTCCAGTGTGGGCATCGAATCCACGACCTTCGAGTGTTAAAGTAAAATTTACAGTTATATATATTTACACCGCCACGCCACGCAACTTGCATTTACACTTAACCCTAGAATTCTTTATGCTTTCAACTGACCTATTAGAACTTAAAAATAGGAAAAAGACGTTCGCCTCCTTCAAAAGCTTTCCCTTTCAACATTTCATACTGAGACGGAAACAATACTGTCTCCTAACCAATGCTCTTTAAAGAAAACGTACACTTTACTATTTATGAAGTAAGTGGCCACATTTGAAAACAATCCAACGACCGCTTGTTGCCAATCGCGTGTTGCACTCTGTCCTTTAAATAATGAATCAGCTCGACGTGAACCGACCATGCCCCTTTGCTATTCAAACATAGTATATATGAACAAGTGAATACCTCAGAAATGGGTGAATAGATAATTATGTATTTGACTACCGGGTTCTAGTATTTTTTTTTAGATGTAATTGGTGAGGTACAGGGTCGAGCAAGAATAATATGTGTTACTAAGAATAGTTCCTAAATGTAAAAGCTAAGGCAACATAAGGCCTCATTAACGAAGACGCGGAGCGTCACGCGTCGCGTGTGGCGTGGCGTCTCGCATTTCACCCGCACTCATACAACGCCATATGTTTGAATTCAGTGCGGGCCGCGCCGCAAACTCGACGCGCGACGCCCCGCGTCTCCGTATGTATAAGTGTAATTTTAAATTTTCAACAAACAAACGAATTCTTCAGCTTTATATATTAGTATAGATATAAAGCTGAAGAGAAAAACGCACTAATCATAGGAACTACTGGTCCGATTTGAGGAATTCTTTCAGTGTTATTTTATTTTTAAGTTCCCACGGGAATCGAACCCACGTATCCCACGTGGGTTCACGTTAAATCACGCGGGAAGCTAGTTTAGCTAGTAAGCAAAAAGCTGAACATAAAACGTTTTAAGTCAACAATTCTTTATTCATATATATATTTTTTTAATATTTCGAATTATATTCTTATGGTGCGTCCCTTTCTTTTTTTACTACCTATCAGATTTCGACGTGGCAACTCGGAGAAGAACTGGCAAGAAACTCAGAGGAATCTTTTTTAAAAATAAATTTTATGTTACAATTAATTTCTAAATTCTTCAATATATTCAGTCTTTTAAAATAAGAAATGTTTTTTTTTTAATTTAGCGGTCGGGTCGTTTCTCTTTACCTTATTGAGAAAGATGATGTTTACCTTTTTTTAGCATCAATTGTTGAGCCCAATGCTATGAGAACGAAAACTAATTTTGTTTCAGAATAGCTTAGATCCTAAAACCTTTGGTACTCAATGAGGAATACTCCAGAATGATAACTTAAGTATTTTATGATATTGCTTAGGTACTCGTAATAAATAAATGTTATTAATTGTAGGACAAACAGACGGACGAATTATAAAAATCCGTAAAATATGTAACTTAAACCTTGTGATTAGCTACGCTAAGTAATGCTTTGTTAGTTTTAGTCTTCAACATAGTGATTATGACAAGTACAAGTGTATGTAAATATCCAAGTGCTGAATAAACTTCATTATTTCATTAAGTCTCGGAGGCCGTGGGTTCAATCCCCATGCTAGACAAGAAATCTTTTTGTAAAGACTAAGATTTTTTTTTCGGGTTGATTCAAGGACTACCCGCCGTGTCTCGGAAAGCATGTTACGCCGTTTGTATCGATTTTTATAACGTCACCCAGGCAACGGGCAGCTGTATTTTTCTTAGCGTGGTGACAATGGTAAGACTCTCCCTCGGGAGGAGGCCCATGTTCAGCGGTGGACGTTCCACGGGCTGTTGATGATGATGAAAAGCTAAATATCAGCCCGCAGCACAAAATAGTTGGTGACGTTATATTCGTATCTCGAAGAGCAAGTAAAGTTGTTTTGTCTTATCGATCGTGACAATATTCTACTTACTTGATATTGAGAGTAAGTGAATAGAAAGTGGACCAGTGCTTACGCTCACATTTATTCTACTGCCGGTTTCAGCGCTTCCTCATAGAGACGATTCGGCGAAACATACTCAGATGGGCATGTGCAAGAAGGTCTGGTTTTGGTCCAGTAACTTTTATATTTAGATGGCATTCACAATTTACCAATCGTTTGTCTTCATACGACTTTTAGTTACGTTTTCATTAAAAACCAGATTAAATCATTTATTTTAATACAGAACTAAATAAATAAATAAATAAAAAACATTTTTATTTACGTAAACCTATTACAGGCACTTGCAAATAGTCAATAATTTATTATTAATCTATGTATAATTTTAACATTTATAAATGAGCATATTAAGCAGGTATTTTAGTTATTGTTTTTAATCATTTTAGTCTTAACTTTATTATTTTACTATATTGTGTCCAATAGCTTGTTCTGTCTATATTAAATTATATTAAGAACAATTGTCATTATAACGACGGACGCGCTTTAATGCTACCACCGATCCAATACGCCCCAACTGAGAAGATCCGGCGAAACAAACTCAGTGGGTTATTCTACTGCCGGTTTTAACACGACCCACATGAGACGGTCCGGCGAAACATACTCAAATGGGTAGAGCGTAGGTTTTGATTCAGTTACTTTTATTATTTATTTGGCATACCATTATTTTCCCGAACGGTTGTCTTTATAATATTTAATTATCTATTAATGTTTTTATCCTAATAAAAGAAGCTAATTTGAGACAGAACTAGCGGTCTATTAATGTAACTCATTAGGCCGATTACAGATAGTTCACAGAACACCACACTATTATGCTTACTATTTTACTTAGATACAGGGTCTCTAGGAAGTGTTACGCAGGATGGTTCATGAGACCAAACATCTTTATCCTCAATATAGTCCTTAACGCTATAGTAACCTTTAGATACAAGGACACGTTTAATATATGCTTTAAAAGTTGTATCAGGCAAATCAGTAACACGACTAGGGAGTTTGTTATAAAACCTAATACCATTTCCCATAAATGATTTATTGGTTCTACTTACTCTAAAACCGGGTATGGCTGAATATATATGTGGTAGTCTCAAATGGACAAAGTCCGTTGAGACTTTAAAGAATCTAGACTTTCTATACCTAGTTAAGCCATGTGATTTCGGGCTAAGACTAGACCATCTTATATCTTCCTATGGGTATCGTAAGAGACGACTAAGTTAAAGGTAAGCTAAGGAAATACAGCCGATGGATGGCACTGGGCAGCAGCATCTATCATGTCAAATATACTCTTATTAGACCTGCCTATGTTCAGCTATGGACTTAAATGTCATTAAAACTAAACCGTGTAAAAATCAAATACATAACGTCGCGTCGTACCGCATCCGTGGTGTTGTATTGCATCACATAGCGTCGTGTTCCATCGAGTTGCGCAGCGTAACATCGGATTGCGTTGTTTTCGAAATGTGCATCGCATCGTTACGTACAGTCTATATTACCACGTATTTATAAAAACCATTGGATTATTCCAAACGACTTTCTCAATAACTGTTATTGTTATTATTATGGTGTGCATTTTTTGCATTGCTATGGAGGAGGTAGCAAGTAGTATAAAATTGATCGCCACTGATGTTGTGGTGAAACGATGAAACGAAATGGCTAATGGGAAAGGTTTTTTGGCATGCAGGTATAACTTCTTAAAATATTATTAATATAAACCTCTTCATTACAGTTTGTCATATCGTATTTACTAGAGTATTTATATACTAGCCTTAATGTGCAGTGTTGACTACATTCAACCGATTTTTGTGAGGTTTCCTACGCCATATCAAATTTTAATTCTAATTAATATTTGCAATAGGTATATACCTACTAATATAATAAAGCTAAAATGTTTGTTTATTTGTTTGCTACGCTCCTATTGATCTTAGCGTAATGATTATATTTTATTATTACCATCATCACAGCAATAGGAGCGGAGTACTAATGAAGAATTTTTCAAAACCAGGGTTAGCTCAAAGTTACAATTCTACGCCGGCGAAGTCGCGGACACACGCTAGTCAAATGACGTTTGATAAATTAAAATTAAATAAAAAAGTTACAAAAACTAATAATTATTTTATCAAATGCGGTCTTAAAATTGAATGCTTAAAATGTCGAACGTGTATTACATAAAAAGATAAACGCCGAGTTTCACGAAATAAGACATAGACTTTGTTCTTACCAAAAACTGATGTTTTCAATGAAATAATAAAAAATAATTTCAGTGACTTTTATGTTTGACAAACATACGATAAACAAAACCTTTGTATTTGCAATATTCGTGTAGATTTACACGTCATATGAGTAGTAAACCCTTACGAAGAAATAATAATAGTTGGTTATAAAAAGTAAGTGCTATGAATATGAAAATTTTACCGCACCCATACATTACTGCTAAAGCGTTACGTTTATAAACAGGAGACTTTGTAACATAGTTGCAATAACCAAATGTACTAAACGGTTTTAATGCAACAATAAAGTTTTTTCGAGTAATTTGCTCACTAAACAGGTTAACACCGCAGTTTGCTAGGATCGTAAAGTGTACAACTACCTATTATATTACTGCCGCCATTTTGATTGTGTCCCTAAAGGTTCGTGCATGGTTCTAATGTAGAAGGATAGCGTTCGACTATATATAATTTTTTACCTTTGTAAGTGTTAATATTCATACATCCATTCGCATATTCCAACACGTACAAAATAATGCATTAATTTAAGCAACTTTGGCCCTATATATTAAAACCACACTTTTTTTACTGGTACAAAATGCATTACGTAACCCTTTACCCCGTGAGAGCAAAGGGAATGTGGGACTCGCAACCCTCTCCAAAATAAATTTGCAGGGCATACCCACTAAAAATCCCCCGAGTGACCAAACTGCCGCCGATAATGATGGACCCAAAGACCTGTTATAAGAAAATATGAATTTTGGGTAATCTTTAGAACCACACTGCTCAATAAAAATAAAGTTTCCAAATATATAATAATAATATTAAGTTTGCAAGATGCACCATTATTAAATTGTGCAATGTATATCTTTCCTAATTTTGTTTTGTATAAGTTATTCCTAATTTGCACGCCGTAGTTTTACTTCATTATTACTCAGCTTAAGTGTATCATAGGATAAAGTGTTGCGAAAAATTATTAAGCGGCCGTAGCCCAATGGCGTCGGCATCGGACTTGCGACCTTGTGGTCGCCGGTTTGAACCTCACCCATTGCACTACCGAAGTGAACCCACTCGAAACACCAGCATTTTAGCTTAGCACGACGGCTTAACAAGAATACTAGTAGTGTGCAAAAACACTCTGCTGCTAATAATAATAATTCATTATTGTCATAAAAAGTATTATAATTTATAAGAATCATTAGAGTCTACGCTACTTCAAAACTGTGTTGCAGATGCTAGTGTCTTCCCTTAATGCATTGACAATAACTTTACATCAAATAGAACATTATAATATATATATTTTTTTTAATCTTTATATATAAAAGAAAGTCGTGTTTGTTACAACACTTATAACTCGAGAACGGCTGAACCGATTTGGCTGAAAATTGGTAGGGAGGTAGGTAGCTAAGAACTGGGAGAAGGACATAGGATACTTTTGGGTAAGGGAGGGTAGGGTAGGGTAGGGTAGGGTAGGGGAAGGGTAGGGGTAGGGTAGGGGTAGGGTAGGGTAGGGGTATGGTAGGGGTAGGGTAGGGTAGGGGTAGGGTAGGGTAGGTGTAGGGTAGGGGTAGGGTAGGAGTAGGGTAGGCTTAGGGCAGGGGTAGGGTAGGGCAGGGGTAGGGTATAAAAGTCCACCCGTGCGAAGCCGGGGCGGGCCGCTAGTAAAATATAAAGTACATTACTACTAACAAAATTGGATTCATTCTTCTTTTAAGAGGTTCCCTACATCGTCGTATTCCATTGATCCATTTACATACAAGCTTTCTAACTACTCTTTTGTGGTATCTTCGTAATATTTCGTATATAAATATCTTTCTCACAGATAATTCTCCAGCCAGTTCATACACGGAAGACGTGGAATATCTATACGGTAGGTATAAAAATACTTTAAGCACCTAATATTTTATTAGAGAAAAGAAAAAATCTCTGACTACCAGTGAGTGAAAGTGACACCAATAACGTAAAAAATGCGACATATTTGTGATAAATCGCAAAACGTCAACGTTGCATAGTCATAGCAACGCGACATTTTGCATTAGGTACATGTTTTGTCTGGTCTAGTCTGAAACTGAAATCGGGAACCATACCACTACAGCTGCAGCTATGAACAGAGGTTGTGTATTTGTCTGCTTCTTTTATCAATTCCAATTGCTTGGACCGTTAGATCTAAGTGCCAGCTTGCTGCATCGCAAAATACTAAAATGGTTATCTTCGGTCGTGATCAGAAAACTTAAATTAACGGTTAAGGATGTTTCTTATTCTAAGCTGAAAAACGAATGTTTAAAACTTGTGGAAATTTAGAAGTGTTGATTAAGTCTAATGATTCGTCATATCATCATCATCGCGGTGTAGCCAAAGCCAACATGCTTGGCAGGCGGGTTGGTGGCATTATTGTGGAAAGAGAAAAGATTTCTTGTATTTTTTGTTTGTCACGTTGTGCTGCAGCAAATGACTCTCAAGCCATTTGCCATTTACATAGTCTGATATTTTGTAGGTTATGCTTATGCTTTTTTATTAAATTTAGGTTTATGGACATATTGTTATATAGTGCAATGCATGCATGGTTAAATGTATGGGTGTAAAGTTACATGTAGATATAGATTGTTTACCCATCACCTGGCTTAGGGTGGGTTTCCACAGAAGCGGAGTTGCGCCGGGTTCAGCGGAGCAGAGCCGTGTAAATAGGTAGGTGTTTCCACTAAAGCTGCGCAGAGATGAGCGGTGCAGGGCTGAGCTGTGTAGCTGGATGAAATGGAGTCGAGCGGAGCAGAGACGACCGGAGCGGACCAGAGTTGAGATTAGCGGAGCGGAGTGAATACATTTTGTTTTCAGTCAGTACGGTGCGTGTGTGTGTGTGTCAGGTCAAACTGCAACAAACAAACTCCCGCGCCTAACGTCGCGTTACTCCTCTCAGCCCTGCTCCAAACTGCGCAACCCCGCTCTACCGCGCGCATTCCCGCTCTACACCGCACAGCCCCGCTTCACCCGGCACAGCTCCACTAAGCTCGACACCGCTGTGCCCCGCTTATCTCCGTGCACCATACATTTTAGTGTAAATCTTCTCAACTCCGCTAACTCCGCCACTGAATCGGAGCGAATATGAGATGTGTATTTTGAGCAATGTGATTGGTCAATTTTTATAAGTCTCTGCTCAACTCCGCGCAGCACAGCTTCTGTGGAACCGCAACCTAAGTTTTTAATTGGAGAGCAATCCAATAATAGAATCGGGGAGTATAGCGTGTTTTCATATATAATTAAGGTATATACATTAAGTTTTTTACATTTTTCAGTATGCGTATACAAAACATAAAATCTGGAAATAATAATTAATTTAGCGAATATTTATCTCAGATTGCAGGTTCGAAATAAACGAACTGAACTTAATTTATTCAACATAAAGATTTACATACACTTGTATTTGTTGATTACAACAAAATATGTATATAAATATAGTCAAATACAAAGTATGGTAGATATATTGCAGATAACCTAATCATCCGGTCAGTCAATATGACGTCTTAATTTTTTTATTTAATATTATTCAGGTCTAAAGGAAGGAAGGTGCAAATCCCGCCGATAGTTTAAATATTATTCTCAAATTTGAACTTATAAAGTACTTACTACAAGAATGTCGTGACTGCACAGTACAAATTAACAGTACAAGTATAGAGCTAAGTTCTAGTTTGTGGTCTGTGTGAGTCAACCCTCCGTAATCGTCGGTACAGCGAGGTGCGACTGTTTAATGTTAGCGTTTTTATATTTAATTTATGACCTAACCGTCACTTTATACAGGCAGTTGTGAAATGAAGGTTAATTTCACAGGTTGTCCTTTTGGTGAATTAATAAAATAGATTAAAACTAACTTATAACTATTCTAAATTTAAGTGGAAAGGTTTTCAGAATGCTGGCAGCATTGCCTTGTTGAATGGCAATGATTATCTGCTGTGCAATGTAAATACCAGTACTGTTTTGATGCCAAAAAGCCCAAACACATGGCCACTATCAAGAGTACTGTACTGCGTCTCTCGAGATTGTTGAAGTTATTATTGGCATAGAAAGTTTATGATATATGGTATCTACTTGTATGTTTCAATGTATGACGAAAGAGAATTGGGAGATATTGGTAGAAGATCTTGTTTGGAATTATATGTAATTTTTATGGATATTAAAATACAACAATGTATGTTTTAAGGAATGGCCGTGTGGTTTCCGGCTTAGAATAGACCACCCCATGTCTTCCCATGGGTGTCGTAAAAGGCGACTAAGGGACATATGGCTGATGGATGGGCAGCAGCATCTATTAGCTCAACATTTGCATCTTACTGCGATCACCAATCCGTCTGCCAAGCGTGGTGATTATGGCAATATCCCTCTACGATCCTGGCTTGCCAAGGTCTGTTAAGAGAAGGCCCATGTTCAGCAGTGGACGTCAACGGGCTGTTGATGATCATGTTTTAAGGAAACAATAATCTTTTATCAGAATAAGTATTTTAACAACGATTATGATTAAATTGAAGCATTGGTTTCAAAAAATATAGATTTTTTTATCTTTAATTATTAATATCATGTATAATGTTCTTTATTAAACCTGTAAAATCAGAATCCATAAAAATGCTGTGTAACGTTAGTGGCACCCAACGTGGGGCCATTATAGAAAGATTGAATTATTATTTATAGATGTTAATTAAACTTCATCATCAAATAAATACTAGCTGTGTCCTTGAACACCCATATGCCAGATTTAATAAATATTTTTCAAACCACAAATAACCTATGTGTATATTTTTTTAGTTTTTAACTAAAGTCTTTAGAAAACAAGAAAAACATTTTCAAATTGCGAAAAGTTCTTCTTCTGAAGATTCTTAGCTGTCCAAACAAACCCAGACTTGCTTACAAAATCATGTACGTACAAGCTCAGCAACAAAAAGCACAAACCTTTTTAATTCCAAGACAAGATTACATCTAAATAAGCAATTCAGCCAACAGTATTAGGTTAATTCAGTCGCTTTTTTTTAAACACCCTGTGTGCTAAAACGCTATTACTACTAAGGTTGGTATTTTTTTCATTCATTTTTGGCCACGATATTGTTTCGTTGGTAGAGTAGAGGTATTAGTAGGTTCAGTCAAAGTTACATAAAATGTTGTTTATTTATAAATTTTATTTATTTATTTATTTAGGATCTCCAACAAAGGATATACACAAATCATGAAAAAAATATAAATAAAAATAAATGGACGACAATATTATCACGAAGGTGTACTCCTTCACTTACAGGAGACCACAGCATGCATAAAAGAAATTACAACACTAAGCAAACAAAAATAAAAAGTTTAAAATAATAATAATAAAATTAAAATAAAACATATTCGGTAACATATATAACAAACTAAATACGTACATAAGAGACTAATATAAATATAAAATCACTAATACAAAAACAGAAAAAAAACCATGTTAAAACATAAATAGAGAATATTAATTAAATTTTGCGTAAATCTGACTTGTTAATTTATTTTATTTTATATGTGTATATAAATAAATAAAATATACATAATATGTTGGACAGCTGTCGATCTTGCATCATATCTTTCAGCAGTCATATCGGTAAAACCGTCTAACCAGAGTAAAGGAATAAAGAGTGCGTGTTTGTTGGAGTTTTTAATATATATAGCGCAGATGGCTGATATCTCAAGAGTTTAATAGCAGCGCCAATATTGGTCTGGGGGACTATTAACACTTGGAAATTTTCATATTATAAGTATTGAAAATATATGTAAATTAATGAACATGTAAACTGTGCTAGACATAAAGGTTTACAACAGCCTAATATTTTAACTGTGTGACAGTCATATTGGTACCATATTGTTAGTAAATTTAAATTGCGGCATTAAAACTGTTTCTAGAATGTTATTACAAAACCTCTCATTACATTAAAGTGTTTATCTTAGCTCGAATTACGCTCTTTCTGTTATCCTACAACTCACAATTTTCATAAATCTAACTATTACATTTATACTGTGTCACTTACTTAGCACTGTGGGGAATTAATTATGACTTATTTTGTAACAGTGGTATTTCTGCGACTTGCAAAATTATTAGTATCGTTAACGAGAAATATAGTTGAGTTAAATGGTGCACATTATATTATGATCATGTGTTTTTATTTAACAAGCCACACATTTACATACCTGAGATAAATTAGTACATAACTTTAGGCTTAAATATGCAGAGCCCCCTGGCTCAGCATATTTAAGCCTACATTTCACTAGCAGTTTTGCGGCCTACTACTAGTTTTACGATGCCGTGTGGTTTCCGGCTTAGAATAGACCACCCCATGTCTTCCCATGGGTGTTGTAAAAGGCGACTAAGGGACATATGGCTGATGGATGGGCAGCAGCATCTATTAGCCCAAGGTTTACATCTTACTGCGATCACCAATCCGTCTGCCAAACGTGGTGATTATGGCAATATCCCTCAATGACCCTGGCTTGCCAAGGTCTGTTAAGAGGAGGCCCATGTTCAGCAGTGGACGTAAACGGGCTGTTGATGATGATAATGATGATGACTAGTTTTACGAGTGGGTTGACGTCGGTATTGTAGTGCAATGGGTGGGGATCGAACCGGCGACCACAAGATCACAAGTCCGACGCCCTAGCCATTATGGAGGCATCGACAACCTCCGTGATATAAGCATACACAAGGCTAGCTTTAGGCAAGCAACACAAGGCTCGCCCTAACTATCGGTGTCGAGGGTTCGATTCCCATCCGGAGAATAAAATCTCTGGGTAAAATCAAAGATTCTTTCCTAAAAACAATTTCGAAGATACGACTTAGAAATTATTAGTATAAATACTTGTATCTAATAATTGTTAATATAACGGTATTAGAATGCATTAAGTGATCTTCGCTCAAACGTGTAAAATTCTCTTCATTATTTTATAAAACAGTGAAAATAATGACTGCTTTCTAATAATCTGATTCTTTTTGTTTGCGTAAAAATATACCTCAAGATTTTCCTCATAACATTTTATTAATATAACAATAAAAAACTCAGTGTCCATAAACGGAACACAATTATTATCATCTATGGAAATGTTCAAGCATCTTAAAAACAACTTCAAATTTTATTTAACTGCTTTAATTTCCCCTTTTAAACTGTACAATACGCATCAATTGCCTATAACAAAGATAATCATTATTATTTAATACACCCCTTGAAGACTAAAAAGAGAATATTTTTTCTCAGGGTTCCGTACCCTAAGGGTAAAAACGGAACCCTATTAGTTTGGCGACATATCGACTTCACTGTCTGTCGTCTGTCACCAGGCTGTATATCAAGAACCGCGATAGCTGAAATTTTCATTAATGATTTATTTCTGTTGCCGCTAAAAATAATGGATGAAGAAAGATTAACAAAGCCGGAAGGGGAATAAATCGAAGAACGTTCTCTGACTAAATCGGAGACATCCTCGCAAAAAGTCAAATAAGATCCACCCTAAACCTACGTGCTTGTGTGAAGAATGTTATGAGAGTGAATGAAGCGAAAGATGTGTGTAGGGATCGTAGAAAGTGGAAGTCCATTGTCTCTGCCTACCCCGCTGCGCGATAGGCGTGAGCTTATGTATGTATGTATGCCGCTAAAAATAAAATAAAATAAATATTTAAGGGGGCAACCAGACAACACACGTGTTTTTTGCCGTTTTTTACCATCATTGTACCTATTATTAATGGTATGGAAACCTTTATGTGCGAGTCCGACCCGCACTTTGCCGGTTTTTATCCCATTTTCTAAAAACATTGAAGTTAAATGTTAATTAAAAAAACAAACTGGGATCTAGAAAGGATTCTATTCAGGGAGAGACGTTAGTTTGTGGATTGCGGAAACGTTATTTCCGTTTGAGCGCTGGCAATCATCTGGTAACTTTTTTTTATTGTAAAAGTAAAGTGTTTAAGCTGAAAAATGGCGGGAGAAAGCGTGCAGACCATTTTATGGTTCCTAGAATACTACAATTTTAGTAAATAATGGTACAGTGGTTATAGCCCTAGCTTTAGTGTGTTGATTCGATTCCTTTATGGACAACTTTTTGTATGATACTTACATCTGGTTTCTTTAACACAATGCAAAGTTACAATCAAAAAACATAGATCTGAACATAACGTCGCTTTCAAATTAGATTCAGATCCTAAAACTAAAATTAAAAAAAGGCTGAAAAAAAAAGTTTTTCATGATTTTAAACGAATGAGCTAATTACTGTTCAACTAACACGAAATTAGCTAAGCCAATAAATTGTTTTTGTCATTTAACAAGACTTTTGATTACTTAATTTTAATGTTATTTTAATTTGTATAGTTAAATTATATTATAAGAACAATTCTAATGTCTGATATCGCAGGACCATGCCTGGCTCTGTAAGTGTGGCCCTGGAGATCCCGCGGTACCATATTTGCCGCGGGTACCGTCGGGGGGCCGGATTGCTCATGCGTACCCGACCCCCGCCAACGGCGGATCGAAGGAGTGTCCGGGAGGTTTTAGTGGTGTAGGGTCCTCTCCTCGTGGTATGACTTTAGCATACCACGCTATGGAGAGGGCGAGTCCCACATATCCCACCGCCAGCGCGCAAATACGCTGCAACGGTGGTGGGAATGCGTCAATGCATTTCCCCCCGGACAACAAAAAAAAAAAAAAAGGACCATGCCTGGCTCGTCTTTATGCCCAATGAAGTAGCAATAGCTTCGTGGCTAACTACATATCGCACTTTATGTTATTGTAATTGTACCATACCATAATCCCAAAAAATATAAGAAGAATACTCCTTTTTTAAATAAATTAACAGCGGGCCGCCCCGACTTCGCACGGATAGACTTCTAAAACTTATGTTTCTCAAGGATAATGTAGCATTCTAATGGTGAAAGAATTAAAATATAGAACTATAACTATTGCTTATGCGTGCCCGGGGGGTTTTAGTGGTGTAGGGTCCTCTCCTCGTGGTATGACTAAGCATACCACGCTATGGAGATGGCGAGTCCCACATATCTCACCGCCAGCGCGCGAATACGCTGCAGCGGCGGTAGGAATGCATAAATGCATTTCCCCCGGACAACAAAAAAAAGGATAATGTAGCATTTTAATGGTGAAAGAATTAGAATATAACTATAACTAATAATTATATATAGCTACTATAGTATAGATGAATATCTTCCTCTCTCCTTAATTGCTATGCTCGGCAGGGTCCACTATGATCGAATATTGTACCTAAATTACCACCTAAGTTCACATTGTGGAATGCAATTAGCTGAATTGAATTATCGAAATACGTTTAGTATTTTTTGAGTTAATTTGAAACAAACGCAATAGTATACAAACGTACAATTTTTCCTCGATATAATATTAATATATAGATATAGATCATCATCAGCCCGCATAACGTCCACTGCTAAACATCGGCCTCCTCCCGAGGGAGTGTATTGGCCATAGTCACCACACGTGGCAGCACCGCAGTATTATGTTGTACCACACAAGGAAACGCTGCTGCCCGTTCCTTTATATACGATAATCCTAAATTATGTTATAAAAATCGGGACCAACGGCTTAACTTGCTTTCCGAGGCACGAATGGTAGTCCTTCAACCAAATAGTCCCGGTAATAAATCTTACAATTTACACAAAGATTTCTTGTCCGGCATGGGAATCGAACCCACGACCTCCGAGATTAAAAGCGAGCCAAATACCGCTACGCTACGGAGGTTGTCAATAGATATAGATAAGTGTAAAAAATTTCATACTCCTTCATCGGCGGATTTTTCGTAAAAAGGAATACAATTTCTTGCTTTACGTCTTAAAATATAGATTCCACGTTTCCTTAATATTCGTCACACAATAATATAAATATTTTAAATGTTTACATACTCATAACTTCATAATAACATAATTAATAACAATAATGTTATCATTAATAAAAAACTACAAAGTTATGAGTCTTTAGCGAAGAATATTTTATTTTGATGCACATTCATTTTGACTTTGTCAGTCATATACAATATTTTTGACATTTATTTACTTGTGTACATCTGAATCATTGCTTTATAACGCATTTTAAATGATATATATGCTTTTGAACTTCATCATCAGTTCGCAAAATGTCCACATCTGAACGTGAAATGGCCTTCCTCGAAGAGGGTTGATGATTGCAGTCTTATGTACAGTTGAGTAATACTGCCTATTCTTGACATACCACCAATTATTGGCATAGCTTCGTTTAATGTAAAGAAATAAGAACTCACAACCATCCACTTTATCTACAAATTCTATAGAGTTTTCTATGGTTATTCGTTTTACAATGGCAACACTTAAAGTGATATTTAACTGGAAATGGTGACAAGAGTTATCTATGCCAATATTTGGACAAATATATAAAATTTGAGAATATAGATTTTTTTATTTGTACAATTAATCAAATCAAGGCGTATTATTTTCACAAACATTATTTCTTATACCGATGCCGCTTAAAGTGCCAATAATAGGACTAATTTACAAATAAACAGCCTTAGTACCTGGTATACGATTGTCCTGGATGCTTGTGTTACGAGTGGATTCACGTCACAGTAGTGCTAGTGGGGATGAAACCGGCGACCACATGATCACAAGTCCGACGCCCTAGGCCATTGGGCTACGGCCGCTTGTGTATCGCAAAGCACTTAAATACCTTTTGCGATGTACATACCTACCTATATCGTGTTTATTTTGTAAAAAACATGTCTGTATCAAAATTCTGATAGATAAGCTTAAAAAATCACAGTATTTTCCAATTCTTCAAGGGAATTTTCTTTTAGTTTTCAATATGTACCACAACATCTTTTCAATAATGCCAACTGGGTTTGAGAATGCTAAGTGAAAATCCAAGAATCATTAATTTCTCAAGCACTTTTCTCAACGTGTCATGAGCTGAATAAGTAAATACTTCACTCTAAATACCTACTTACAAGTGAAACGTATTTAAAAGGGTGTGTTCCCATTGAAAGGGTGCGGAGCTTATGATATTTATTTAATGCAATGCATGGCTTAACAAAATAAGCCCGCCCTTCGTGGCGTAGCAAAATAAGTCTCGCTTTAAGCCTCGCAGGTCGTTGGCTCGATTCCCTCGCTGGACAATATATATTTGTGTAAAATTTAAGATTTATTTTTGGTTGAAAGACTATGGCAACCATACCCTTCATGCTTCGGAACGAAGATACGATACAATAGCAGAAGAAGCAGAAGAAAAGAGAAATAAATCTTTCTGCTTGCCGTGCCATGTAGCTGTGCTCCATTTTATTCTGCACGTTTTAATGCCTGTCGAGTATAAAAAATACGAAATAAAAATATAAATTGTGCAGGTAACAGGCGGTAATATTTAATTTTTCTTTTTTTTCAGCTAAAAGTTTTAATGTCACTTTTATAAACAGTCTTTTATACTCGTTAAAACTGAAAACCGTTACTTTTAAAATACCTATTCCGACTCCTGTTTGTGTCAAAATAATCTTACAATATTTATTTATTTGGTTATTTTCCAGAGATTCATCTACCTGTGTATTGGTAGGAAGAAGGCAGGACTGCTCAGTTTCGCTTTGTTTTGCCTAAATTGTGTCCATTAAATTAAAGCGAAGATTTCAAGATGGACGATTAGCTGACAAGTAACAAGATTAGCCGACAAGCTGTTAAAATCCGTCAATGAGGAGGCACCCTAACGGTTTGTTTGCCCACAAGTCAAGGGCGTTCCTTTTAACTCGTGCAGATAATATATGTTAATTTGATGATAACGTTTATCCTTGAGGACTGACGTTGCTCTGAGTAAGAGTGAAGTAAAACATTGAGTCATTGGTTTTCATGTTAAATATTCAGGTGAGTTTAAAAAGTTTTCTGTTCCGTGGTTGGACTTTATAATTAAGCAAAATTGAGGTGCAATAATTAATAGAAATGCCCTTGTGATTTGGATATGACGTCAATGGCAAAAAACATTGATAGTGAACCATAATATTCTATAGAATAGCGTCTGTCTATGGAACCCTTTTTAATGGGAATAATCCCATAGAAATTTCCACAACTGCAACTCCTATATACTATGATCAACAATCGCACTCACTGGAAATAATAAAAAGCACTGAGGCTTACCAAGTCCTGTGAAAAAACGTTAAACTGCCTTGGGACCCGCAACGAATTTAATGAAAAAGAGAAAAGAAGAAGTAAGGAAGTCTTATGTTACAACGGTGCCCTTTACTAACCTTATTACACAAAGAAAAAGCTCCTCGTCTCATGTCATGACACAAGTCTCTGTCATTATTTTTATGATGGTTTAGTTTTCTGGAAGATTCTTCCTACGAAGAACCAGCTACCACGGGGTGGCGTAAGATCCATCGCCGTCAACTATCAACTTAAAATATGTCTTTTAAACTCATAAATAATGTGGATTTCTATTGGTAAAGGAATTAAAAAAAAAAACAGTTCAGTCGGCCAAGAGTTTACCTTCTATAACCTCACAAGATTTAACTCTTTATAATATTAGATTCAGATGTTTGAAAACCTCGAAGCATATTTGTTGCGTGCACCACCGGAGCACATAGCGCAGAATAGGCCCTGGTGCCCTCCTGATCGACGGACTCGCAAGAGCACCCAGAAGTCTTAGTGGGTAGGTTCTATCCTCGCGGTATGATTAGCATACCATTACAAGAACAGGGCCTGTCCTACATATCCATCTGCCGGCGTAAAGGCTGCGTGCCTCATTGCGGCGGCGGAGGGAATGCGTAAAGCATAACCCCTCGCATAAGCCCTTTCCCCATATACATTTAGAAATCCTTCCACAGTGACAACCAAAAAACCTTTTCCTACTACGCCATCAGTTATGCAGTATAACCATCGGTCTGTAGCGATAACACCGCACAAACTATAAGATGACGAACAGCGCCATCTAGCACCTAGCATCTTAACTAACCTGTATCGCGCAACTTAAGTTCGCTAACCAATTTGACTATATACAAGTTCTCAACAGCAACAAATGGCTGTCGGCCGCCGGGCATACCACCTCAACCGGCAAAGAAGATCTTCATTTTCGTTGCAAGAACATCACCAACCGTTCCACTACATATACTTCATTTTATAATTACCCTAACAATCTATTTTCCGCACCTTGTCAGTTGAGTCACTGACCAAAGAATTTTCACACGTCGTAATACATTTTCTCTTATTTATTATCCGGAGAGTTAAATGAATATGTTGTGCTAATTGTTCCTTTTAATGCAGTTTGTATGCGTTTCATCTTGAGCCAGGGAAACGAATATCCTATGAGTCAGTGTTAGTATTAATTGCGATATATTTGTGCGTAGTACTTTATAAGCCACAATAATGCAGTAATTAAATGTCTTATAAATATTGTGTTAAAAGTGTCAAGTCATGACTTTTAACAAGGCATAGGTGTTATCTTATTCCGGGGAGAAATAATAATAATAATCTTTATTTCCAGCAATACATTTTAGTATACATATACAAACAATATACATCACCTTCATCAATATACAACACTACAATTAAGGCAATAGGTGAGGTCCTGTAATCCTAGCTAGGTTATAAAATAACCGGTGTTATGGAGTACAGTGCCATTCCCCTAAAGATGTACACTAAATTTTGTGCAATATATTATAAGTTATACATCTGTTGTCTCTACTACAGACTATTTTAATGAGTTAATTAACTATTAAAAGATTATGATTTTGGCTTATAACTAGTATAATATACATACAAAATACATAACGCATCCTTCCGCAACGCGGGGTTTTTAGTAGCCTCTCTTTTAGCAACGATATGGTATAGGTATGGCCCTGATATTATAAATAAATGTATTTTAGTAGTAGTTCTGTAGTTTCTGCCTACCCCCATGGGAGAAAGGCGTGATTATATGTATGTATGTAGTTTTGTTAACGGACAAACAATCATTTTAGGAGGATATACGAGTAATAGCAAAATAATTTATCTTAGAAAACGAATTAGGGTAACGTAAAAAACGCGGGTTGAACTGCGCGGTGCTACTAGTATTTTACAAGCAGATTCCGCGAGATATTTTTAAGTAAAATATGTACGTAATGTGTTAATCTTAGGCTTTTTGGTGGCATAATAATGCAGACTAAGAAACTATTCACCCATTTTCCGCTTATATCCATAGAAAACAAGGATTTAGTATCGAGCGCGTAAGCATCAATTGAGCTGAACAATATTGAATAGCGAATTTGTCATACTTCAATATATTTATAAACAAGAAACGAATTACAATGCTTATAGAGTGAAGGTAAGGACAAAATACATTGAATATAGTTATTTTATGGATATAATCTAATGTATCGGCTAAATTTATTATAAAGCATTTAGAATAAATACCTACAAGAAGAGTTATGAAGTAAGTATATCGAATTACTGCGAACAGGGACGCTAGAAGAGACTGATGAATGTGGAAGAAGCGAAAGACGTGTGCCAGGATCGAGACAGGCGTTCTTTGTCTCTGTCTTCCCCTATGGGAGAAAAACGTGACGATATGTGTATTTGTTCTAGATCATTTTATTGCACCATAGTAACACGAGTATGGTAATGGCGTAACCAACCCCTACAGCTTGTCGCTTCATCTAGCAGCTAGACGAAAACATGACTTGCTCCATGTATTATTTTCTTATTTTTTAGGAAAGATTGATACCAGAGTTTTGCCGTCTACTAGTATACTTTTTAACCCCTCGTGCTAAGTTAAAATGCTTGTGTTACGAGTGGGTTCACGTCGGTAGTGCAATGGGTGGCGATCGAACCGGCGCGGCGACCTCAACATCACAATCCGACGCCCCTAGCTATTTTCTTTGGATATTTATTTCCTTTGGATACCAGCTTACTTTTTCCACTCTCCATTTTATCTACTCTCTCATCAAAACAAAGATTATCAAAACATTTAAATAAAACAACTCTAAAATTAGTTTGAATTCAGGAAGAAGGAAGACGTCAAGGTCTGTGACGTCACATCATAATGACTCCACGATTATTCAAGAACTGTTTTAGTATCATTGTCACAAAATGTACTTAAACGTGATTTGATTATAAATTATACCAAAAGACTAGTTTTTTAGGTTACGAATAGAATGACCTAGTAACATAGTATTAAAGTTTATTATATACTAAAGTGGCGTAGTTAGTTTTGGAGGTCGTGTGTTCGATCCCCACACCGCACAAGAAATATTTGTGTGAAATTTAAGATTTCTATCCGGGTGATGTTGGTTAAGGAAAGCACGTTAAGCCGTTGGTCCCAAATGTAGCGGCGTTTTTCTTTGTATGTTATTGCTAGTACCTACTGCAGGCACCATCTCGGCTGCTATGCGTAGTGCCTCTAGCAAAAACCTCCCTCGGGTGGAAGACCATGCTCAGTAGTGGACGTTATATGGGCTAATGATAACTCGTTTGTATAAAAAAACTGGCATAAATCCTGGGTCATGACTTTTTTTCTAGAAAATTTGTTATACATAATGTCTTTTTATGTTTAAAGTTAAGTAAATAGGAAGCCAAGAAGCCGGCTTCGAGCGGGTGCAATACAGATGTATTTGCATTTTGAAGCGGTCGTAGCCCAATGGCTATGGCGTTGGACTTGTGATCTTGAGGTCGCCAGTTTGAACCCAACCCATTGCACTACCGACGTGAACCCTCTCGTAACACAAGCATTTTAGCTTAGCACGAGGGGTTAACAAGAATACTAGTAGACTGCAAAACTCTGGTAGTAATATTTTAGAAAAAGAAAAGAAATATAAAACTTGCTCTTGAATCACTCTTTCTATTTAAAAAAACGCTTTATAATCCTTTGTTTTAGAATATCGAGTTATGTTATATGCGATGTAGAATTCACACATAGATTTCAAACAACTAAACGTGGACAGCAACGAAGTCAATAAACATATTTCTGTTAGCAAAATGACGTACCATGATGACTAAATGTGTCAAGACCTTCAAGGTCGGAAACACATAATGTTGCACTTAAATTCACTAAATACAACATTTAGTGCATAAGTGCGTAAAATAAGGGTAAAAGAGTGAATAGCTACTTGCTAATGTGTCGCTCAATTCAGTGCGAGCGATGGCCTTACTGCAGTCAGGGCCAAGCGCCTCAGTATGTTGCACTCTGCTTTTGGAACAAGATAAAGACTTAAGCGATTCTTTATTAATTGTAATATTGTTTTCGCTTTTTTGACAATGAATTAAGCCTAGAAAAAATATAAGGCAATGTGTCATAAAAAGATATCAATTGTAATGTGGCAGAATAGTGGTCGAAACATATTTAATTTAGAGGAATCATCGACACGACGAAGAAGAAGATCAATTATAATAAGTATAGTACAATAAGCAGTGATTTGCTGTGTCGCTCAATTCAGCGCGAGATGGCCTTACTGCAGTCAAGGCCAAACGCCTCAGTATGTTGCACTCTGCTCTTGGAACAAGATATACACTGAAGCGATTATTGAGTCTTTAAAATTTTGCAATGAATAAATATAAAACTTAACCAACAACTGTATTATGTAAACAAGACAACAAAAAATAAATAAGTCAAAAAAACCTAAAGACAATCAACTGATCAATGGACCGACGCGACGATATAATCAAGGTCGCGGGGAGCCAGTGGATGCAGGCCTCTAGTAATCGTTCCCGCTGGAAATCTTTGAGGGAGGCCTGTGTTCAGTAGGTAACAACAAGAAGCTCAAATGACAAGGGAATTTTATTAGAATAAGGAATCAATGGAAACCTGTATAGTACAGTGAGTATTGATTTGCTAATGTGTCGCCCAATTCAGTGCGAGATAGCGTTATTGCAGTCAAGGCCAACCGCCTCAGTATGTTGCACTCGTCTCTCGCATAAAGATACAAGCTTAAGCGGAACTTCCGTAATTAATTTTTTCACCTCTTAAAGTATTTTAGCGATATGTATAAAAAATAATAAAAAGGTAGAGTAAGACTAGGTTATTTAAATAATCTGTAATATACAAAAATTGACTAAAAGAGCTCATAGCTACTTGCTAATTAATTGCTAGTGCGACCGATAGCCTTACTGCGGTCAGGGCCAGACGCTTGTGTATGTTTAGGAATCGTTTAACATAACAAAGTGCTGTTGAATACCTTTGTCATGGACTTGGTATATGTATTTCTAAGCTGCAAAAGTTTAAAAAAATTAATAGGCATGCATTATCAATTTTTCTCCCAACCCCCATCGTTTACACCTTGCAGCTATCACCAAAATCGTGATAATGATTTCCGCGTCTTTACTTTTATAGTGCTAAAATACTTATTTATTTACTTAATCTTTACTGAACTCATGAATGCCGGTTATAAAAGATAAACATTTAAAGATGATTTACGTGTAGGTGCAATGGCTAGCTTAACCCATTTTATATTTATAAAGTAATCTCTTCTCTATTCTTTAAACCCGCTGCCGCTTATACCTTGCAGCAAACACCAAAAGCATGATAATTTTGGTCACTAACCGAAGGTGAGAGTGCGTTATTTATAAACAAGTCGCATTCGACGCGCATATTCGTCCGCTTCCTGTTTTATTTGTTTGTATGATTGGTGTTTCAACCCACTTATTATATTGTTAAATTATTTTCAGTTTAATATATACCTACACCGTGTTTTTTTAATCTTTGATAAAAATTGGAATCAGTGTTGCTATCGAAATGTGTCATTAAAATTTAATAATAAACCTAGGTATTTTACAAAAAAGTTGCCTTGAAGGAGCAATTACAAAGTGCATGGCAAAATCAGCTCTAGTTTTCTGCAATAAAAGATAATTCAGGTTGTAAGAACGATATCCTGTTGTTAGGTTTAATGTGCAAGTCTCGTTTTCGTTATTTTAAAAGCATAGAAACAGTCGTTGGAAATATCACAAAAATATTTGTTATTGAATAATAAGCCGAGTTGTCAACTGCCATCAAGAGATGGCGCTACGTGTCACGTTTTAAATGTTAACTCAGTAATACTTAATAGCTATAATTTTAATAATTTTGTATGAGTATTTTATTGAGGTATTCCTCGAAGCGCTACCATTTTGAGGTGCTTCTATTGAGGCGCTCCTCTTATATTCCTCGGAGCGCTCCTTTTAGTAGCGCCACCCGATAGTAAATAAAAATATTAAAATTGAAGAAAACCTTGGGTGGGCTTCAAGGTATAAAATTTTAATATTTTTAATTACTATGGGGAGGCGCTACTAATAGGAGCGCTCCGAGGAATAAAAAAGGAGCGCCTCAAAATGGTAGCGCTTCGAGGAATACCTCATTTTATTTGTCATAATGAAAACAAACAATAGTACACAACTAATCATTTCAATGTTTTTGCATATTATTATAAAAACTAGAATGCTTCTATATACCAACCAAAGGAATTTTTTAACATTTACATTATGTTATATAAAGTATTGTGATTGTATGAAGCTACGTAAATAGATGACACATTCAATTATTACCTTACTAAATGAACAAATATAAAAATAAAACATGTTATTTTTATTACTTTCAGATGTCTAAAATGCAGGTCTTAGCCATCCTTCTCATAGGTTCAGGAGTATTTGTATACTATTTTTAAATGATCCACGAGAGCTCGCGGAATATATGTCGCGGCTACCACCAGAAGGCACCAGAATAGTGCCTGGTGCTATCACTAATCGGCAGACTCGTAAGAGCACCCGGGGGGTTTAAGTTGGTAGGTTCCTCCGCCCCGGCGCGATGACAGAGGGGGTAATGAGGGTTAGCCCCAAAGTTACTATTAGCTATCTAGTTCTTAATAAAACTAAAATCACTTCACTGTAGACACTGTCATACAACGCCATATGTTTGAATTTAGAGCTTTCTGCGCTGCCCACGCCACACGAAACGCGACGCACGGCATCTTCCTAAATGAGCCTTTACACTTCATAGTTGACAACCAATAATAACTCCTCTAGCCGCAACAATAAAACACATTTTAAACTAACAAAAATATAAACGTTTTACGATGCCGTTATTACATTGAACTCCCTGAAATTCCATACTTTTCGTACATAAACAACCCGCCAAAACAGGTCTAAAACACACATTAACATAATCCCCTCAAGACCACCATAAAACATACATAAGTGAATTAAGGAACCATAACTTATATTTTTTAAGCTATGAGGTGAATATTTGACGAAATTATTCGATACGGCGGGGTAGCAAAACTACCGAGGAATATAAAAATTATGCCTTCTTCAGAAATATAGTCGGTGTAGTGAATCCTGGCGAAATATTCTTGTATTCCTTATAACCTTGTGACCTTGTGGTTTCCGGCTTAGAATAGACCACCCCATTTCCTTCCATGGGTGTCGTTAAAGGCGACTAAGGGGCATATGGCTGATGGATGGGCAGCAGCATCTATTAGCTCAAGGTTGACATCTTACTGCGATCACCAATCCGTCTGCCAAGCGTGGTGATTATGGCAATATCCCTCTACGATCCTGGTTGAAAATCGAATGTAGCAAACAGTTTTTTTTAATTCTTTTACAATATGTTAAAAGAATGTATTTCTTGACAGATGAAATTAGCAACTGACGCGAGATTGCATCAAAATATTGTAGACTAGCTTCCCGCGCGCGATTTCACCCGCGTAACTCCCGTTCCCGTGGGAAATTCATAATAAAATATAGCCTATGTCCTTTCTCAGGCTCTAGACTATATCTGTACCAAATTACATTTAAATCGCTTCAGTAGTTAAGGCGTGATTGCGTAACAGACAGACAGACAGACAGACAGAGTTACTTTCACATTTATAATATTAGTAAGTATAAAGAGTGAATTAAAAATTATTTAACCAACAGTTTGTACTCGTCATTTGTAATCCTATTGATGAATGCACGTTAACTATGTAGAATTTTTTAATTTACATTTTAATAACTAAAGTAATCTAAATATTGTTTTGGTTATAAAAATAATAAATTTGTATTCGTTACATATTTTAATCACTGAAAAAATATAACGTTATTGGAAGCCATATCTATTCTAGACTGCACCGGTGGCTCAGTGGTTACGGTAGTAGCTTCTGGGACCTGGTGTTCTGGGTTCGATTCCCACCCGGGACAATTATTTGTGTGAACCACAAATAATTGTTCTGATTCTGGGTGTACTTTGTGTCCGTGAAATGTATGTTTGTAAAGTCCCCCGCGACACAGGGATTTATTTCCCTAGTGCGGGAGTTGTCTTTTATAAATAATAAAAAATAAAAAAATAAAAATAAAAATATTATACTTGCACTGAAAGTATTCATTAAATAAAAACATAGAGAAAAATAATCATAATTATGAATTGTACCAATAGTTTTTCATTTCATCTATGTTGAATTAAAAAAGTTTACTATAATTTAGCATTATTCGCTATGCTTCGACTGTCTTAATATCACAAAAGAGATGATGGTTTCACAATAAAGTAAGTTAGAAACGTTGCGAAAAATTACTTCAACATCATATAGGTTAGTAGGATTTTCTTTTCGGACCACATCCACCAGCCTTTTGCTACATCACCGTGCATAAAGGTGAGCAGGGCTCCATCCTTTTCCAATAGGTTGAATATTACCAAATAAGCCCTCATCCGAGGGATAGGGACGATTGTGAGCCCTATGGAACTTGGAACTGGATTGTGGAATAATGAGTTTTAAATTATATTTATAACGGAGTTTTGTGCAACTATCGCTTTAATTTATAATTCACGGGCTCGCAGACTTCGGTTTTGCGAGGTGATCGGAAGGCAATATATACAAGAATCTCTCTCTCTCTCTCGCGTAAGGTATGATAGTTGGACTCCTTCCAACTATCATACTAGTGGGATACTATAAACAAACTATTCTTTATAATAATTCTAAGTCGCCATTTTTCTTCTAACCCAGCAAAAGGCAGCACATCTGCGTCCAGTTTATGTGCCATCAAAGCCAACGCGGCGATAATGGAGGGCCGCAAGTGTATGCCTCGTAAAAATATAACGCTTTGAATTTCAGTATCGGGAACGTGGGGTAAGCAGAATTTGTGCTACCCGCCATTTAGGGGCATGCTTTCTTCAATTTTGTTGGGTTTATGATATATGAGAGATTGCATTGTGTTTCGTGTTAATATTACGTACATGGGGTCGTTTTTGGGGAAATAATCGAGGAAATTTCCGCTTTCCCTTGATTATTTGTGGGGTAATTTTGTTTGTGTTGGTGAGAGAGTTAGAAGAAAATTTTGAGGTGAAGTTCAGATATTGCGTTGGAGTTTAGACTATTATCGTCGTAGGTCCGGATTGCTATAACATAATCTCGCAATCCTTTAACTTACTAGACTAGCACGTTCTCCGAGTGCTGGTTTTTACTTTGCACAGCAGGTAAGCATTGCCATTCAACGGGGTAATGCTGCCAGTATTCTGGGAACCTTGCCAAGTAAAATAGATTTAGAATAAGTAGTACATATTATATAAGTTTGTTTTATTTTAAATTAGCTACTTTTAGTTGTATATTATGTATTTTATTCATGTTATATTACAATAAACTAGACCTGGAAAACTAGTCTTGTCTTACAATTAATATAAAGAATTATTATGTCCGGATTGAGGATCGAATCCACAGTCTTAAAATGAAATGTATATCGCTACGTCACGGAGCCCTAAATCAATTATTATCATTAGCTATTATCATATAACACATAACTGCACGTGGTATCACCCATGTGACGGTCCCGGTCCCGTAGGTACTTCATTAATAAATGTAGCCTAGGTACGTTATTTCTAGGGCCGGATTGCCCAGCATACCCGGCCCTCTCCAACGACGGTCGGACGAGTGTCCAGGGGATTTTAATGGTGTAAGGTCCTCTCATTGTGGTATGACTAGCATACCAAGCTATGGAGAGGGCGAGGCAGAGGCGGAGGGGATGCGTAAATGCATTTCCCCCCGGAAAAAAAGTACGTTATTTCTGGATAATGCAGCTGTCTAAAAGGTGAAAAAATTTTTGGACATCAGGTCCCGGTGCCCGGTGCCCGGTGAAGTAGCAAAAGCCTCGAGGCTAAAAAAAAGCAAATAAATCCATATATCATGCAACTTTACAAATATATCATTCACAAACAAAAATAACACCTACAGTCTGAACTACTGAAATGAAATGAAAGCTTTGGTTCAAACGAATAATTGTCCCCAAGTAGGTTACCCGGTAGACCCGGTTCAATTCCTACAACTACCGATACCAGTAATAAACCGCCCGGCGCAAAAAAAAACCTATTATTTATGATCTTATTTCTTATTTTTTTAAAGATTACTTGCGGTATACTAGTATTCCTGTTAACCCCGCGTGCTAAGCTTCTGCTTGTGTTACTAGTGGGTTCACGTCGTCGGTAGTTCAATGGGTGGGGTTCGAACCGGCGACCTCAAGGTCACAAGTCCGACGCCCTAGCCATTGGGCTACGGCCGCTTCAATTTACTTGCTGACGTTATCAGCTTATTTACGTCCACTGCTGAACATGGGTCTCCTCTTTAACCCTTAAATGGGCAGTGGGAATATAGTTACCACCATATTTTGAACTTTATGTACTTGTAATAAAGATTAAAACCAATGAATTCTAAACATACCTTCTACCCGCTTAAGGGCAGACCTTGGCAAGGCAAGCCAGAGTCATTGAGAAATATTGTCGTAATCACCACCTTGGCAGGTGGATGCTTTATCGCCTCTTTCAACACCCATGTGATATAGGGTGGTCTATTCTAAGCCGAAAAAAACAATTACTTAAAATACTCTCTGGGTTACGTAATCTCCAGTTTTACTATGTTTGCAGGCCTGTCGATCGTCGGTGACTTTTATTACTGCCGATACATACTTGTCCAATTTTATTATTACATTATTTCAAGTGTTTGTTTTAGTTGCTAACATCACTCATTGGTCAACGCTTAACGCATAAGTTGATGAAAACCGTAGAAACGAATTTGAAATAAGGACATTTTGAAAACGGCGATTTGAAATAAATTTATAAACAGGGTATATGCTGCCAGTATTCTGAAAAAAATACCAAGTAGAAGTAGATTTATAATAGTAAGTATTTTAGTTTAGTTTTAGTTAGTTTTAATGTAATTAAATTACTTTTAGTTGATTATACAGGGTTATTTGTTATCTTAAACAACAACTTTTGTTCTACCACTTTTTACAAAACATAATACATTTACCAAAAACTTTATTCAAATATTTCGTTGTCCTATCTAACACATTTCAACTCTGTATTCCCCGCTCCCCCCGCTATTGTCGGTACTATCGCTTTCTTTTGCTTCGCATAGACTTCGTAACATTTAGAGCGTTGAATTTAAATATTTTTATTTTTGTGTGTAAATCTGATGAATTTAAATATGATGCATTTTTAAAAGTCATAGAACAAAAGTTGTTGATTTTGATGTTAGTAACGTAGTCCTCAGAGGTTACCGGTGTTTTACAAATAACCCTGTATATGAATGTGTATTTTATTAATTAATATGAAATGTTGTAAGTACATACTTCCATATGTTTGTTTCGAAAACTTAACACCTTATTATTATTGTTTCGAGAATTTTCCTAAAAACAATCAGAGGCATATTTTGTTATTTGGCTGGTATGAGATTTTCCTACGTAAAACGCCAAGTGCATGCACTTTAAAAAAAGCAGATCAAGTGTGGCTAAAACCTATATTTTTACCACAAATCGACCAGATCACTTTAGTACCGCTTTAGTTGTTAAATTTGTCTCCATCTCTAACATATCCAATGAATACAACATTAAAGGGATCAAAGATGAATTGTTAGTAAATATGATCACTCGACAGTCTGATAATGTCCAGTCGAAATATGTACCTACAGTGTAAATATTACTCAGCCATCCAATATGGTGTTGGCGTGCTGAGAGATGCCTGCAAGTACATTATAAATGAATAATTTATTAATAGACACATTCCTATCGTAATAAAAAATGCTATAAAGTAAATATTATGTAGGTATATCGTACAGCTCTTTGTGCAACGGATTATCCTAAGAATGCATAAAGCTGTGCCACCTCATGATCCCAAAAAACGTAGTTAGCAGTCTGTCTTCTCTAATTGTAGGTATGTAGCTTACCTAGAATAAATTTTCTTTAAAACTAACACATAAATGTAAATTACCAATAATACCACGTCCTACACTGTTTTTTCTTTGTATAAAACTATAATAATGAGCAGTGTTTCCCGAAATACAGGCTATAGCCTAGTTTGGGAGACAGTACTAGTACCTTTTTGTATAATTGTGCATTCACTATATAGTATAGTTGGTAACTATTATACGGATCAAATAAATATTTTTTTCTTTTAATTAATACTAGCTGCGCCCCGCGGTTTTATCCGCGTAACTCTGCTCCGGTGGGCCGGAGCGTGATGTTTTGTAGCCTATATGTTAACGTTTAACCAATCCCGGTGCAAAATCCAGCCAATTCTATTTAGTAGTTTTGGCGTGAAAGAGTAACAAACATCCATCCATTCATCCATCCATAATCACAAACTTTCGCGTTTATAATATAAGAAGGATTTCAAAGCTATCTGCAAACTGAAAGCCTTAAAGACTACCTACTAAACAAATAAATTGGAATAAATCTAAATATCTCTTTTCGTGTCACTATTCATCAATGACAGTCAAAATAGAGTAAAAACCTGAATAGCATTTTTTATTACCGCATCTACATTCAAAACACATTTAATTAAAAACCTATTTCCTCGTGTCTGGAAACCCCCAGCATAAATACAGGCATATCATATTTCGTCGAAACTCAGTAGACGCACCATATCGGAAACTACACGGAGTCGGGACCTCACACCCACATAGCCTTGAGCGACAGACTGACAGACAATGGGCGATAAGGGAAGCTTGTGGTCGAACACGTGAAAACCGATGAGTTTTGCATACAACGTTGGAGCCATGGAGCTAAGAAATAAATAAAGGGCTTCGTGAGCCAATTAAGGTGATGGGTGATTTTTATTTATATTTATTTGGATCACCGAAAAGATATACAAAAATCTATAATACATACACTAATATTAATGAAACAAGCCTTCTGTTCATTCCGTTAGGCGTGAATGATACAGAAACGAAGTAAGGCAAAGACGTGGCACATACCCAGCGCATTTAATCGTTTCAAAACGTTTTCACGTGCGTGAGGGACGTGCCGTGAATTACACACAAGCAGCATGGCGTGGTGCAGGTGTCGGTGCCTTATCAGTCACGTGTCTTCATTGCGTCTGTACACGTCTTCGCTTACATAAAAGTATGATTTTGTTATTCATACTATATAGATTCCCGCGTGATAGCTTCGCGAGCGCGGTTTTTTTTGCTTTTTTAAAAGATTTCTAGCAGATTTTTGCAGTCTACTAGTATTCTTGTTCACCTCTCGTGCTAAGCTAAAATGCTTGTGTTACAAGTGGGTTCACGTCGGTAGTGCAATGAGTAGGGTTCGAACCGGCAACCTCAAGATAACAAGTCCGACGCGCTAGCCATTGGACTACGTCCGCTTTAACCTTATTCTAATAATAATGCCTTATCCAACCTTCTTACACTCCTCCATCATATTCATATATTGTCATGATAGGCTGTCAATTATAGCTAATCTTCAATGCGTTGGCAAACAGCCAACGATCAAAAAAATAGCATACAAGTTGAACGATCATTTGTATGCGAAGTCAATGTTACTACGTGACCGCAACGTTTCGAATTAAAATGTACCTATTGATAAAATTATACCTTTTTTTTCAGATGGACAAACATTGCCACGAGGCTTTTGCTACTTCACCAGGCATAAAGGCAAGCAGAGCTCCAGCCTTCATAAATGGTTTAAGAACTACAAACTAAGCAACCTGCGCAAGAGGGCGCCTCCTGTGGGGCTTGGAACTCGGTTAATGGCGGTCGCTGGCTATGAGATTGAGGGATTATGACTTTTGGTATTTAAGGGGAGTTTTGTGCAACTGTCGCTCTACTTTACAGGTCGCGGGACTCTCAGACTTCGGGTCTATGAGGTTAAAATGATACCTTCTCGATAAGTTATTAGTTGATTAATCGTTGAAAAAATCTAAAAAAAAATCCTTACTCTTTTTTGTTGGCTATTTTTTATTTCACTTTTTATTTTGTTCGCGTAGACTTTGGTTTTCGTTTCATGTATTTAAGTATCCAAGGAGTACTTCATATTTCAGTTTTCTTAATTAACTGATATACGCAGTGCGTTGTTTTTATAAAAAAAGAAAGGAAAGAATGAAAATACATTTCACTCAGCAAAATACAAGAGATATGAAACTGCAAAGTTCAATACAAAAAACAATTAGGAGACATTCTATTGTGTTATCTTTATATAATACTAGTTATTCTATAAATATAACACAATTGAGAGATAGAGTGATTCAAGAGGAAGGTTTAAATGTATAAATAGCGACCCGCACGGATGAAATGCTGATGTATCATTACATAGTATAAAAAAGTCGCTTTCCGCTGTCTGTCTGTACCTATGTATGCTTTTAGATCTTAAGATCTATTCAACGGATTTGTGATGCAGATTTTTCAAAAGATAGAGAATCAAGAGGAAGATTTATATATATATAATACATCAGCATTGTACCCGTGTGAAACCGGGGCCGGTCGCTAGTTATACATTTAAAACTTCCTCTTGAATCACTCTATCTATTAAAAAAAACCGCATCAATATCCGTTGCGGACTTTTAAAACTCCAAGCATATATAGGTACAGACATACAGCGGGAAACGACTTTGTTTTATACTACGTAATGATATTGATTTTTATTATTTTCTGCTTTCATTTATACGGGACTGGTAGTTATATATAAAATTGAAGAGAATATGTACAATAAGGTGTCGCTTATAAGGCTCCAATAATATACGACAAAAATAGAAGAGACGTAAAAAATAATCTCTGAGTTTCTTTCTTCCTTTCTTCTCCGGGTCGTCCACTTCGGTAGCTTGTGAACGGTTGCAGGTTAGCTAGGGTAGGATCCTCGACGGCAAGACCGTTGTTGCTTATTCCCCGAACTGTGATCTCGTGCCAGCGATCATCACCACTGTTCGTAAATCTACTCTTTACTCCAGTGGCACCCTGAGCGTTGGTCCTAACCCCTTAAAGGTGCCCTCTGCTTAGACTTTGGCCGGATTCTTGGAAGTTTATTTAAGACCTGTCACCTTTAAGGCATCTTACTATAATGTGTACATTTGTCATTTATCGCATGACAGACGGACAGACTGATTAAACATTCTGTAAGATCAAATAATTTTAACAATGTTTTTAGCTACTTAAGTGATACTTTTGTTAGATTTAGTCTTATACAGTGTAAATTTGACAAGTACAAGTGTATGTAAATACCTAAGTGCTGAATGAATTTCATTATTTAATTATTTCAAACGATCTCAAACTCAAAATTGTCTAGGACTAAAAATATCATGCCACGCTGTAACCTACCATTTTGACTTTCATTTTCTTACACAAAAATTCAAAGCTTACATATAAGATACGCTTATTTATAAATAAATACTTTACTTTGTATCACCATAGTAGCAACATTGTAGTATATAGTTGATATTTTCAGGAAAATTTCAAGGAAGATACTCTCAGAAGAAAATCTAATTTACTAATAACGTGCTTCTACACATATGTAAGGAAATATCATTATTATGAAACCTCATATGTTTTGATGGAAAACTGATGTAAGGTTTTTTCTTAGTTGCGTAGAACCTAATAATAATTTAACTAATTTTTGTTTTTTGAAATATACAGGGTTATTTGTAAAACACCAGTAACCTCTTAGGACTACGTTACTAACATCATAATCAACAACTTTTGTTCTATGACTTTTAAAAATTCATCATATTTTAATTTATCAGATTTACATACAAAAATAAAAATATTTAAATTCAACGCTCTAAATGTTACGAAGTCTATGCGAAGCAAAAGAAAGCGATAATACCGACAATAGTGAGGGGAGTGGGGAATACAGAGTTGAAATGTGTTAGAGAGGACAACGAAATATTGAAGGTTTGTTTTTGGTAAAGGTATTATGTTTTGTAAAAAGTCGTAGAACAAAAGTTGTTGTTTATGATGTTAGTAATATAGTCCTGAGAGGTTACCGGTGTTTTACAAATAACCCTGTATATTAAATAACTTATAGATATTTTCTGAAAACTATTAAATGGAAATGGCTGAAACTGATGGTCATTTTTTACAGTGAACAGTTGTATCTAATACATAATAATGCTGAACCTTTGTGGCGTAGCAGTAAAAATCTTGCTTTAAATTTAGGAAGTCTAAGCTTCGATCCCCAAACCGAACGAGAAAGCTTTGTGTAAAACCAAAGATTTATTTCTAGACATTAGATGTTACTCAACCGATGATGATGTTAATCAAGAGTGAATATATGTCTTCTAGACCTTTAAGATCCATCGTCAGCCACATCGTCGGTTACCATAAGGTGAGATTGTGGCTAAACAAAGGTCTATATATAAAACCAAACTTGCGTATGTAACCAAACATTTGGTTGGTGGTGCTCCATACATCCAACGTTGGTCCTGATTGTAATAACATCATCTATAGCAGACTCCCTGGCTTCTTTGTGTATAGTATTCCATAATACTGCGATTTCCAACCCTTCTATAGCAAAATGGCCTCTCAAGGGAGAAAAGGAGGATGTTCAGCAATGTATTATTCTAGGCCAAAATAGAACAGGACTGTTCAAGTTTAAAAATATAATACTTTTATTACAAAAGGCATCACTTCCTTTCTTTTAATACCCTCCGGCTTGTTTTAAACCAACAAAGTTCGTAGCGACACATAATTAATTTTGTATTTGCCTCAAAATTTTATTTTGTACTGAAAATTGTTTTTTGAGTTTGGTATTTCAGCTCTGTTTCATTTCAGAAGCTGGTGCCCAGGGCGAATGCTCTTGTCGTTGTTGTCTGTGTGCAATTAGAGTATTATACGCTACTTTTTAAATTGTTTGTTTTTGGTCATGTTTCTTTTTTGTCTTTTAAGCTTCTTTAACGTGGATTTTAATATTTATACGCGGAAATGTCGTAGTAAATTGTACTTCATTATAAAGTTCACCGTACAGTGGTTGTGCGCGAAGATAGAAATTAATCTATGGTATACATTTTCAATTCTCATATAAAAATTATCAGAGGACTAAAAGATTTAAATTTTGATAAAAATTTTAAACGAAGTCTGTGAAGTATTACATTTTATTGCTCTTATTTATATTAACAATCCGGTTGTAGTCACGATTTGTCATCATCGGATATGTCTGACTAGTTTCGAGACCATCCGCAGGTCCATACTGAAGGAGTAGTCGACTCGACGGCGTGGCGCCGGGCAACTAACGTATACATTATATACCGATGATGACAAATCGTGTCTACAACCGGATAGTTAATATAAATATGTGTACCACTGACGAAAGTTTTAACTCTAAAATTTTATTGCTCTTGTATTTTCTATCCAACGATTGACAAATTAGTGCTAAATAAGTTAAAAATTTACTTAATATGTCCTTGCGTGGTCCGATGTGGCGTTGTCAGGGGTGCTTTTGGTTGGGCGAAGTTCATTCAAAGTCGCTATATTATGGCGATAGCGGATTGGTGTTCCGACTGACGAGACTATTTGGAAGGTTTTGTTGACGAAATATGGACTTAATGCATTCAAAATATTAAACATTGTAAATTTAAAATTACTCATTTTGAGATTGTACTTAAATGAAATAAATACAATCTATATATCATACTGTAGTGGGGTTGAGATTTGCTTCCCTTTTCACACTGGTCAATATCACATACAGGCTTTATTGGGTTTATAAATAAATATGATTTATTTTTATTTGAAATTGTAAATTAAATAACAAAATGGACTTCACGAATAATGTTGGTCTGAATTGCATATGAAATGAATAAATAATTTTGTAGAGATATTTTTTGTTATTGAATAGGTTTCTGTGTTGCTGAATTTAATCATATAATGTTACTAACTTCCCGCGCGTGATTTCACCCGCGTGGCTCCCGTTCCGGCAAGAACTTTATAACTATAAATATAGCCTTCCTCGATATATGGGCTATCTAACACTGAAATATTTTTTCAAATCGCACAACTATATACCTTCTAAAATTTGCGCGTTTAAGCAAACAAACAAACACAATTGGTGTAGATAAAGAGTTTAATTCTTTTATATTAGTTTTGAATAGTGACAGTGTCCTCACGGAGGAACAGGAGTCGGTCCTGCTACGACCCCAAGTCATGAACTACACAGCTCGCTGGTGTTGCGATACCTCACAATTTTTCGAAATATTATTCAAAACTCAACCTCGTATAATAAAGTCAGTAAATATATACCTACGATATACCTATATAAAATACCTACTCGTTACTTTCAGTCACGGTACCTGCGCACGCGACGATGCGTACAGATTTTAGTTCATCTTCCTTGTGGTTAAGCTCTTTGCATACTTCGGGTTTTAATGCAAAAATTATTATTTATATCATGTTATTCTGATTAGCTTTAAAACAATAATAATTATGCAATTAAAATTATAATTTAATTTTTACTTTTTAACATTTCATGGCAATTTTTAGTGCATTTTTCATAGATATATAGGATGCCATAGCGAACGCGACGCGTCCCCCCTCGTCCTTCCGACCTTTAGTTTGCAAAGAACCTTCCGATGACCTCGTAGATCCAATGTCCGAGAGGCCCACGATCTGTAAGATAGAGCGACACTTTAAAATTATAATTCCCCAATGCCACCACCAGTGACCGCTCTAAGCCAAGATCCAACGCCCTCTTACCTAGGTTGCTTAGTTTGTAGTTTTTAAACAATTTAATAAGTTAGGGTTGCTTAAACAATCTCTGTTACTTTATAATATATAAAACAGGTAAGTTTTTTTAACTCGTATCAAGTCCACAGTTGAACACGGACGTCCGTCGAAGGGAGTTTGGCAAAATCGCCACGTGTGGCAGGCGGGGTGATTGCAATATTATGTACTAGTTGCGCCCCGTAGTTTTACCCCCGTAACTCTGGTCCAGTGGGTCGGAGCGTGATGTTTTGTAGCATATATGTTAATCCAGTGTATAACCTATCCCGGTGCAAAATTTCAGCCAATTCCGTTCAGTAGTTTTGGCGTGAAAGAGTAACAAACATTCATCCATCCATCCATACTTACAAACTTTCGCGTTTATAATATTAGTAGTAAGTAAGGTAGGTTACTCAGGTTAACGTTGCGCTACTACCCATGACCTGACACTAAAGGCTTAACGTGCTTTCCAAGGCACGGAGGGTACCAACAAACCAAACAAGCATCATCATCATCAACAGCCCGTTTTCGTCCACTGTTGAACATGGGCCTCCTCTTAACAGACCTTGGCAAGCCAGGATCGTTGAGGGATATTGCCATAATCACCACGCTTGGCAGACGGATTGGTGATCGCAGTTAGATGTAAACCTTGAGCTAATAGATGCTGCTGCCCATCCATCAGCCATATGTCCCTTAGTCGCCTTTTACGACACCCATAGGAGGACATAGGGTGGTCTATTCTAAGCCGGAAATCACACGGCTTTCCTGTCAAACAAGCAACTAGACCTAAAATCTAAATTTAAACACTAATATTGCAACTGTAACAATTCAAATATAAAGAATCGTTCTAAATTCGCCCTAACATCGAATCAAAAGAACAATGCGTTTGCAGTAAAAAATGTAAAATACCCTCTTTCAGAAGGCTCTATACAATTTGTTTCACAGAGCGTGACGGGAGACCTCAAATTACATGTACCTACCGACCAAAACGGCTGTTAGCTGTCAAACAAATTATGTACGAGGGTATTCAGAAAGGATTGTTTTCGCTGAAATGTTGTGTGAAGATGCACTGTAGGTATATTTCTTTAGGAGCTATTATTGTACACTTTTTTAATATAAGTCGTTACTAATAGTAAGCCAAATAATTTATTTTTTGTTAATACAATCAATCCGCGTACACACTTTTTCAAATTACATAAAAAATTACACTTTGAATGAAAGTTAGGGACACCCTTTCGTGCAACCTAAATTATAATTTATATCAAGGCACTAGAGTCCATCATGTACTTTTTCCATACGTACATTTATCTTTGTCGTGTCTTTTTTGTTAAGAATATATATGTCTATTTTAAAACGTTTAATGTTTCGTTTCGATAGAAATACTACATTAAACGTTTTGAACAGGAGCTCAATTCTCATCATTTAGGTTAACCTGCGATTTACTTTATTACTGCGGGTTTCCAAAGTGCGCGCCGCGGCGCCCTGGTGCGCCGTAGATGTAAAGAGAGGCGCCGAAATTCGATCCGAAGACACTAATATTTGTTAGTACCTTTTTTGCATCGCTGAAGAACATAAGTAGGTTTCAAAGTACTTTGTAATTGATTATATCGACATTTCACGAACCAATATCCTTTTCATACACAAGATCCAGCTGGATTTTGTAGCTGTGGAGATTTCCAAGCTCCCCCATTACATATTTTACTGAGTGACTATAGTGTTTTATAATAAATACTTGAATTCATACTGTGCATGTTTTAATTTTTGTTTCCAACTAACGTAACTATTTTTATTGTAGGTAGGTATACCTATACCTACTTCCGTCTGTATATTAATCAAAAGTATGGCGCCGTCACAAAATCCTAAATTTGTAACTTCACCGCAGGCTGAAAAAGATTGGGAGCCCCTGAGTTATCCTTATCGATGCAATATAGTTTTAACACTTACAAATAGTACGAAAAAAGAATTAGGGAATTCGGTCCCGCCGATCACACGTGATGCCGTGAACAAGGGAAACTGGTATACTATTTATATAGATGATGTAACGATCGTGACTATCGGCTTAACGTGCTTGAATGTTTTTTAATTAACCGAATCACCCAAAAATGGTGCGGACTTTCGATATAACTTACCGCTATTATAGTATGCTCGATGTTTATTGTTATTTCATAAAGTTGCTACTTATATAGGCATTCAACATAGATCATCACCCCCTCGCCCTCCCAACCCTTAGTTTGCTAACAACCTTCCGATGCCTTCGTAGACCCGAAGTCCGAGAGGCCCGCGACCTGTAAAATAGAGCGTCAGTTGCACAAAACTCCCCTAAAAAAACTAAAAGCCATAATCCCTCAATCTCCCCGTCAGCGACCGCCCTGAGCCGAGGTCCAAGTCCCACAGGAGACGCCCTCTTGCGCAGGTTGCTAAGTTTGTAGTGTTTAAACCATTTATCTAGGCTGGAGCCCTGCTCGCCTTTATGCCTGGTGAAGTAGCAAAAGTCTCGGTACTAACTACATATGTCCGTCAATAAAATAAAAAAACCTGTTTTTATGGCCATAGGAAATGTCATAAGCTGACGTGATAAACCGTGGCCACTATAATTATTATACTATAATCTAAATAATAGATAAAGCTGCGTAAAAACTAGTATGAATATCAAATAAAAGTAACCTTAATTAAGTTTGAAAGTCACATCGTCTAGTGCAGCCACGTGGGAGGTATATATTTCAACTATTATGTTTTTTATTGCTACATAACGAATTCAAATTATACCAATAACTTTACTAAATATTAATGAAAATAAAATAGCTAGCGGCCATTTTTGCTATGTCTCAGAAAAAGAATATCATACTTGAAAGTACATACATACTTATTTTACGTACACAGAACAGCGTAAACACATATTTACACTGTTCTTGGGTATTTTTTCATGACATTAATATTGATGCATTATTTTTCTTTTGACCAGTGGAAAAGGCATTATGTGTCCCCTCCCCATCCGGTTGCGGAGAGTAAAATGTTTGGTGTATAAAGGGCTATCCCCTTTCTCTTAGTGATGGTATGCTATTCGTACCACAAGAAGAAGGTCTACCTACTAAAGCCCCCAATGGTGTTCCTTCGAATCCACCGACCTGATATGGGCCCCAGGTAGCTTGTGACGTCTGGTAACCCCTGACGGGGCCCGTAATTACGTTTCTAGTGCACCTACCACTTTGTAATTATATACTGTTTTTGTACACTATCATCATCATCATAATCAGCTCGTATAAGGTCCACTGCTGAACATGGGCCTCCTACCGAGGGAGGGTTTTTGCCATTGTCACCACGCTTGGCAGGCTGGATGTTAACCGCAGTATTATGTTGTACCACACAAGGAAACGCTGCTGCCCGTTCCTTGATATACGATTATTATAGATGATGTTATAATAATCGGGACCAACGGCTGAACGTGCTTTCCGATGCTCGGAGGGTAGTCCCTCAGCAAACCAGACCCGGAAAGAAATCTTAGTATTGACATAAAGATTTCTTGTCCGGCGTGGGGATCGAACCTACGACCTTCTAGATTTACAGCGAGCCAAATACCGCTACGCTACGGAGGATGTACACTTTACTGCATCAAATCTCATCATCATCGTCAGATAGTATAACTTCCACAGTTGAACATGAGCTGACAACCGCAGCATTATATAGTACTAGCTTCCCGCGCGCGGTTACACCCGCGTAACTCTCGTTCCCGTGGGAACTTCAGAATTAAATATAGCCTATGTCACTCAGGGTGAATGTAGCTTTTCAATGGGGAAAGAATTTTTGAAATCGGCACAGTAGTTTTTGAGTTTATTCATTACAAACATACACACAAAAGTACAAATCTTTCCTCTTTATAATATTAGTATAGATAAGGAAACGCTGCTGCCAGTTCCCTGATAAACAATTGTTATACACGATATTATAACAATCGGGACCAACGGCTTAATGTCCCTCAACCAACCACACCCGGAAAGGAATTTTAGATTTTACACAAAAATTTACTATTCGGCATGGGAATCGAACGTACCTACGACCTCTTAGATTTAAAACGAGACTTATCCAACTACTTCAGGAAGGCTGTCCTGCGAAACCACTAAAATTAAAAAACATTTCACAACAAAAAAGTATTTTACTATATAATTATACTAAACTAAATTGGCCGTGTGGTTTCCGGCTTAGAATATACCACCCCATATCTTCCCATCGGTGTCGTAAAAGGCGAATAAGGGACATATGGCTGATGGATGGGCAGCAGCATCTATTGGCTCAAGGTTTACATCTTACTGTATCACCAATCCTTCTGCCAAGCGTGGTGATTATGGCAATAACCCTCTACGATCCTGGCTTGCCAAGGTCTGTTAAGAGGAGGCCTATGTTCAGCAGTGGACGTAAACGGGCTGTTGATGAAACTAAATTAAATTTAACCATGTATGCAATTATTATTAGTACATGATGTGTTAAGATTAGTTTGCTTTATTAAACAATATCCAATTTAAATTAGTGGTAATCAATTATTCAGGCAAATGAAATTGCCTTCATTAGCAGTAATTAGCAAATAATTATGTTTATTGAATGTAAGTAGTTTTAGTACAAAATTATTGGCAGATATTCAGGGCGAATTTGAAAGTGTTGGTGAACAGAAATTTTAAGGGAAACAAAGTGCCAAAATCACTTCCATGTGCTCCAGAAACTGAAACGATGACCTTAAAAGTTAATTTAAGTTATTAAAAAGTCCCCCCTCTCGAGCCAGCACTGACTGCTGACATGACTATGTTAGTCAAAGGTTCAAAATTGAGATTAATATTAATATAAATTCGTCCACCGACAGGATTCGAACCTGCATCTTAGGTAAAGCCCCTAATGCCTTGCGGAGGGACATAGCGTCTGTTTGTATTCTCTACCGCATTTATCACGGGGATTGCGCTGAGTAATTTTTCGAGCTCATACCTGCCGCTGCTTTCCGCCTTAGATCCACTCGCCAGAACTTCCACCAACATCACCTGGATGAATGGTTGTCCTCCACCGTGCGTTTCTCGAGAAACTTTTTACCGCGCACGACCTCTCTGTGGAATCAATTAAAAGCGGAGGTATTTCCGATCCGATATGACATGGCAACCTTCAAGAAGCGAGCCTAGTCCTTTCTTAAAGGCCGCCAACGCACTTGCGACTCCTCCGGTGTTCCGAGTGTACATGGGCGGCGGTGATCACTTATGATCACCGCCGCCCATGTACCACCGCCTGATGGTTAGCCATCAGGTGACCCACTGGCTCGTTTGCCTCCGTCATCTATACAGGGTGTCCCAAAAGATTAAGTAGCTGGGAAAGGGGGTGACAGGGGAGGACACAATGGTCACTAGTAAAGTCCCCCGCAACACAGGGATTTAATTCCCTAGTGCGAGAGTTGTCTTAAAAAAAGTCCAATTCCAAATTGACATAATAATAATTTAAAAAAATACGCTTTTCTGAAGGAATATTCAAATATTATTAATGAACGAACACTGTTTACAATACAAGAAACTATTCCCATAACCTCAAAACAATCTATACAATTGACCTTATAACATAACCGTTTGAGACACTTAATAATTTCATGCTAATCAGGGTTTAGCTATCTAGAACGGATATCCCAAGACATAAGTACATTAAATACCCCACATTAAAAAGGCATTTAAACTTAACTGCCGCCTCACAACTTAAAATCGTAATGACAAAAAGTTATTTCTCAACAAAACAAGACATCGAAACTTACTTTTTACAGCTTTAAGTATAATAAAGCCTTTAAACAAAGGTGATCATAAAAACTAATTTAATTGCACATAAAATTATCACTGGGCATTGATAATGCCACTCGAGCTTTTCTGAGCCGTGCCATGTTTAAGATAGCTGGGAGTAAAACGGTCAGTATAAAATAATGTAGGTATCAGACATGATCACAGTCATACCAAACCAATGACGTAATTCCTTGAATAGTGATATCCTTACTTATTATTAGAATCGCGAAAGTTTGTGAGTAAGGATGGATGGATGGATGTTTTTTACTCTTTCACGCAAAAACTACTGAATGGATTTGGCTGAAACTTTGTACGGGAATAGTTAATAAGCTCGATAAACATATAGGCTACAAAAAATTACGCTCCGACCCACTGGAGCAGAGTAACGCGGGTAAAACCGCGTATACACATATACATAAACGATATTTTAAATTAAAACCAAAACTTTTTTTTTGTGGCATTATCTATACTAATAATATTTGATTGTTAGTTTGCATTGAATTCTAAAATTCTTTCACTGTGAGAAAGCTACGTTCTCCATGAGTATTATAAGTTATATTTAATTATGAAGTTACAATGAGGACGCAGACGGGAGCAATGCGGGTGTAACCCCGTTCGGAAAGCTAGTCAAAAGTAAAGGTACAACACTTTTTTAAATTTACCTTTGACAAAATGTGCGGAAAGATTCCGTTAATATCAACATTAATATTCTATTCTATATTCTATTCTATTCTATTCTATTCTATTCTATTAATTTATAGTAGACGTTGAGTCACGGTACAACAGTTTAGGCAAATCATTACCTTTAGCCAACGTTTTGAGGTGGTCAGGTCGAGGTCATGGATGGACGGATAGATGAGGACTTAAGGTCTTTTGTATAACTGTCAGTTTGTAGGTCTTAAAGGCCAACGGAAGGTTGATTGCAAAATAACAGTCGGAAAGGGTGCTTTCAGTGTAATCCAATAGGATTGATGGAATTGTGATTCCAGAGTATTGTACATCAAATACTATATGATTATTTTTAGTTTTTTGATTTACGTAGGGTGTAGCTAGACAGGTATTCTAGTAAAATCGATCTTTTTGAATAGCATGAGAAATTACACATACAAATAACAAACTAGAGTATCATGTATTGTAATGTACTGGAGTCATAAAAATTAAATATTAATTTAGAAATGTAAATCTTATGTTTTGATAATAATTATTGATGGTAAATCGAAATGAAAAAACAAGTCGCGTATAAATTCACCGCTGTCGTATTCATTTTGCTCCGTCCGACTCTTGTACAAAATGTAGTCTAACCGGTCATTTGTGCAACATTCAAATTCTAAGCGTCCATTTAAAACTAACCATACTCACTCTAAAACATAACCTGTATAATTACAGGATGAAAACAAAACTTAAACTCTGCCCGTACTCAACTGAGCTTACGAACATTCTGGCTAATTTCGAAAACTACGCGTTACTATGTATGTTTTTGCATCCAAACACAGACTTTGTGAAAACAAAAACACACACGGTTTCAGCAATCAGGCGAGCTAACTTAATATGTTTGTTAAGCACCGGCGAAATTTGTAACAAGTTTGGTATTCAGTGGGGTTTTGATTAAGTTTAGTTATTTGAGATGTTGGTGATGCGTGCATACAATATACTATGGCCCCGGGGAGAGGGAGTAGCCAATGTCTATAGGTATTGGTTGTATTATGGCTCGTTGTGCTTTCAATTGTATTCACAACAAATTTCACAGTATACCTACGACTTAATTTGTATGTTTCACGAATGCACGTGGTTGGGACTGTGACTTCTCTAGGACAACTATTTGTGGGGACCACAGATATTGGTCTGAGTCTGGGTGTGTTTTGTGTCCCTGGATTCAGTGTTTGTCAAGTCTACCGCACCGGAATTTATTTAACATGGAGGGAGTTGATTTAAAAAAAATGTTATGTATCAATCTCTTGATATCTCCCGATTCTCGGAGTACAATATCTTTTTTTTCATGTCCGGGTGCAAATTCCTTTATGCATTCCCACTACCGCTGGGGGTGTGTATCCGCGCGCTGGCGGTGGGATATGTGGGACTCGCCCTCTCCATAGCGTTTAATGCTAAACTCACACCACGAGGAGAGGACCCTACACCACTAAAACCCCCCCGGACACTCCTTCGATTCGCCGTCAGCGGGGCCGGGTACGCATAAGCCATCCGGCCCATACTCGGAGTACCTACCAGTAACCAACTTTATTTCTGTTCTACAATTAATGGCATAATCAGCGATATTTCTAGTATGTATGAGATTTAAATGTTTGAATTTATATCTCGTAAAAAAAAAGATAACATATCTCAATTTAAAAAAATATAGGTATACATATCACGCTATTTTAACTTGCATAATTTTATTCGCCGAGCAAAACTAGAACAATGAAAATATGACAGTACCAATTCAATTGTTAGTGATAAATATCGTTCGTGAATAAAAATATCAAAAATAATACAGTCAATTGGGGTTTACTTGGACATTCATAGAAACTGACAATATTGACGTCCCCCTTAGAGACGTATTATAAAGAGATGAATAAATTTCGATGACCGACTGTGGTTCCACCGTAACCTAATTGGTTAAGGCATTCGTTTTGTATATACAGGGTGTCCCAAAAGATTAAGTAGCTGGGAAAGGGGGTGACAGGGGTGGACACAATGGTCACTAGAAAAATAAAAAAAAAATCCGCTCTGGGTATTTAAAAAAAAATGGCATTTTTTAAAAGACTCAAAATTGTACACCTTGTGCTAACTGTACCTACAATTATGGCTGTATTTAAAAAAAATGCTGTTATGTAATCTTCAATAACAACAAGGTCATCAACATCAACATCAAAAATAACAAGATGTAAAATGTTAAGTTTAAAAAAAAATGCCATTTTTTTTTTAAATACCCAGAGTGGATTTTTTTTTTATTTTTCTAGTGACCATTGTGTCCTCCCCTGTCACCCCCTTTCCCAGCTACTTAATCTTTTGGGACACCCTGTATAGATGACGGAGGCACAACTCTCGCACTAGGGAATTAAATCCCTGTGTTGCGGGGGACTTTACAACTTCATAGGTACCTACGGACACAAACACACCCATACTCAGAAAAACTGTCTGTGGTCCACAAAAATAGTTGTTCCGGATGAGAAACCAATATAATCAATGAGCTACTAGCGCAGTCGGATTCATGTATCATATTTATGCAGTGCCATATTAAGATTAATTGATATCCAAAGTAATCCGAGCCGTGGCCTTCCTATATAAGTCACTTCAAGATTTTAAAACAGTCTTACCTATCATGAGCTTGTTTTATGAGTTACTAATTTTGTTAGCGAAAAAGACGTGATACCCTAAGTCCTAAGTAATTGCTTAGTTTTCTAATGCTTAGTATTATATGGCAAACGAAAAAAAAAAAAAAAAAGAACACATTTACTACTGAGTATTGGTTTAATTTAATGTTATTCTATTATATTTTTTTATTTTTTATTTAACCTTTTGCACAATAACAGTATATGGCGGACTTAATGCCATAGGCATTTTCTACCAGTCAACCATAGGGTGGTGCAGAGAAAAAGTGATAGGTACACGGAAGTAGTAGATAGGTCATTAATTAACTACCGTACTGATAGGAAAAAATAATAATAACGAAATATCTTTGACTACATTCTAATAATACACATATAATATAAAAACTGTACTAAAAGGTGATACTATTTCTAGGAATTACTCAAAAATCAAGATAAAATAAATACAAATCAATTATAACAAACATAGATTTAATTTTATTTAAATAATTATCTAATTTTAATTGTAACTACTCTCATTAAATGACATACCAAACAGAAACAGAAAATCATAATACGAAACTCAAATAAATAATTCAACACAAAATAATAAAATTAATGAGACAACAAAATTATGACAAGTTCAAACAAGTTAGAACAAGCAGATCGCTCACCCAAACCGATGTTACCGCTACGGACCCAAGCACAAAAGTAAGCTCTTGTGCCTAGCGTTGACAGCTTCCATAGACCCGGGTGACGTTGCCTGTCAAAACTTCAACTAATTCCTAACACGGCCTATCCTGAACATGCGTCGTCCCCGACGGCATCACTCGAAGCAGCTTGGTCATCCTGTCCTGGCTGGCTCGCATCAGCATCCTCATCAACAGCAGCAGTGACTGGTGCAGTCCCAGTGGATGTGCCTGCCTCTGGGTCATGAGCATCTTCACCAACAGCAGCAGTGGAATGTGCAGTCCCAATGGATGTGCCTGCCTCTGGGTCATCAGTATCTTCGACTGAAATAAATTTTCATTAGCATCCCTTCATATATACATCATGTTCATTCAGACTCCACACAGTTATCTTCTATTCAATTCATATTCAACACCATCTACACACACTTACTTTAATCCACAAGAGACGTCTCGTCATACATCATCATCTGTTGGCTACTAAAGGCAAATACAAAGCTGAATTGTAAGCCCAAGCAACCAACAACCACAAATTAGACCAAGTTTACAACCTGTCTTATATCCTCAGGGGCCCCCAAATTTTCACATAACACATCTCATCACTAACTTGATGAAATCAAAGGCGTCGCCAGGACAGATACAAAGCTTAATTGTACGCCCGCTAAGCCAACAAACCAATATCAAACACGGCAGGGTCACTGCAATGCTCAATTGCATGCCCGCCAAACCATTATATTTCCAAGCTATAGCTGTACAAGCAATAGCACGTAACAAAGCTATCCATTTCCATCTATTGAGCATCAGTATTACAACTTTTCATACCACAGAAACAAGTGTTAGTAGGGTCTATCAGTCATTATGTATGGAATCATTTTAACAATGTTTGATATACCAACATGAATCTATTTTTTTTTTTAAGTTATATACTATGGAAGGAAATTATGTGGCATTCAAAGCTATAACAGCACTTCTGCACAACCGCAGAAACAGACACTTACCATCAAAGAAAGCAGCACAGCTTTCAGGACACCACTCGCCCTTCCACGGCACCATATATTCGGCAGCAGCCTGCGTAGTTTTCCCGTAGGCACCGCTCAGAAGCTTCAGTTCATATCGCCCACTAGGCAATACTTTGGTAACCCTGTAAGGACCCCGCATTCCGCCATCTAATTTTCCTATAGACTGAGAAAATTTTATGACGAAAACATGATCGTTCACATTATAAGATTTTGGTAATCGTCTTTGTTGATTAGCATAGGTGTCCTGTCGGGTTCGGTTCGTCTCAAGTAACCTTCTAGCCCTGCTTCGACATAGTTCACGCCTTGCTTCTCTGTTCGTTTCACAGTCCTCACGAACTAAATCACGAACCAGAGAACTGATGACAGGAGTACTTGATCCAACTCCAATAAGTAAGTTCAGTGGAGAAGTCTGAGTTGTCTTTTGTTTAGTTATATTTAAGATTAATTGCAGTCTCCATAAAGCTTCAGACCATAGTGAATCCTTGTTTCTTACTTCAATTCTGATCATGTTCAGAATAGTACGTGCATACCTTTCTACCTGACCATTAGAATGGTGCATCTCGGGAGTAATGTAATGAATATCGCTACCTAACTCATTTAACCAGCTTACAAAATCTACCGACTCAAACATACGAGCGCGATCTGTTACTAGAAGCTTTGGAACACCAAATATAGAAATAGCATTTTTAAATACTCTAATAAGTTCAGTTACATCCTGCCTGTATATGGGATACAATAATGCAAATTTCGTATAAGCATCAATAATAATTAGTACAAATTTGTAACCATTTGACTCTGGAAGAGGACCTAGAGCATCAATATGGACAGTACTGAAAGGGTTATCGGGCTTTTCCCAAGAAGTTATTAACTGATGCGGAGCCCGAGGGACTCTTTTCCTAGATATGCACACGAGACAGTGCATCACATATTTACTTATGAACTGTCGAAGTCCCGGAAACCAAAAGTGTTTTAAAATAAGATCTAAAGTCTTCTCGGCACTGATATGTTGATGCTCGTCATGAAAAGCTCTTAATAAACTTAATCTATATCCTTTAGGTACATAACACAATAGTTGGGGTCTTTCACCTATTGGAGTATACCGATAATAAAGTATGTCGTTTTGAAGTACATAACGTTGAGAATCTAACTGACCATCATTAAGTTTTTGTACAAGGTCCTGAGTCTCGCTATCCGCTGCTTGTGCTATCTGTGCCCAATTTCGGGGTTTATTTATTTGATTAACAACACGCATTGAAGGGTTACGGCTCAGATAGTCAGCATGAGACATCATTTGACCTTTTCTATACTCAATAGTGAAAGTGAAATCTTGTAGATAAACCCACCACCTAGCCACTCGTGGCAGTAAGTCCTTTTTGCGCTCTGTCGATTTCAAAGCATTGCAGTCTGTAACCAATTTAAACTGTAAACCTATCAAGTAATGTCGGAATTGCTGCAGTGCTTTGACAACGGCCAGAGTTTCTAATTCATATGAGTGGTACCTAGGTTCCGCGCCTTGAGTAACCTTGCTAAAATACGAGACTACGTGTTTTTTACCATCACTATGAGTCTGTAAGAGGACGCCACCGTATCCAGTACTACTGGCATCGGTGTGCAACTCAGTGGGAAGTTTCGGATCAAAGACTGCAAGTATCGGTTCGCTGGTTAAACACTTAACAATATCTTGGCGAGCTGCCTCCTGTTCTGGGCCCCACACAAACTTAACATCTTTTTTGGTTAAGCGAGAAATACATGCAGTCCTTAATGCATAATCCTTTATATACCGTCTGAAGTAACCGGCTAATCCTAAGAATTGTCTAACATTTCTAACATTTGAAGGAGTTGGTGAGTTGATCAGCGCTTCAATCTTATGAGGGCTCGGCCTGACCTGACCCTTACTAATCACTCGACCCAAATACTCAACTTCAGTTACTAAAAATGAGCACTTCCTTAGATTAATAGAAAAACCGGAATTTGTCAATGTTTTTAAAACTTTATGCAGTCTATCTAAACCTTCTTCCACTGTAGAAGACAATATGAGCACGTCATCAATGTACACTAATACATGACCGTCATCTATGAAACTACGTAACGTGTTATTTATTATCCGCTGGTAGACAATGGGACTGTTGGCGAGTCCGTACGGAACCTTCAAGTACTCATAGTGGGCTTCCGGTGTCACGAAACCAGTTTTTGGAATTGATTCCTCATCTAATTGGATCTGATGGAATCCAGTTGCCATGTCTAAGCTACTAAAGAATTTATGATTTCCTAATCGATCGATATGATCCTCAATTAAAGGTAACGGATAACGATCCCTAACAGTAATCCTATTTAGTGCCCGAAAATCCACACACATCCTGTCCGAACCGTCCTTCTTTTTGACAAGAAGAATTGGACTGGAGTACGGAGACTCAGACTCGCGTATTATTCCTTTATCTAATAGGTCCTTTATAATATCGCGCACTTTGACCTTCTCCTGATGGGACAATCTATAAGGTCTGTATGCTACAGGCACATCACTAGTGAGACTAATGTGCATTTTACCGGTTAATACAGTCGTTGACGCGGTGCCCGAGATAAAGAATTTAGAAAACTCTTTAATAACTAATAATAACATTTCTCGATTAGCATCTTGCAGTGGGGTATTTATCTCGAGTTCCACGTCCCTACGAGAACCTGGCGCAGCGGCAACATTATTAACGTTCGCGTGAGAGAGATACTGCCTATCTTTCGTTCGTACATACACGACACCTTCGCGGTTGAGCACATCAGTTCCAATTATAATTGGTGTACTTATACATTCGGCCGGAACAACTATTAAATCTACTTCTACCGTAATGTGGGGTAGTTCAATATTTAATGTGACATAGGAATCCGCTTTCACTTGATCCCTGCCAAATCCTTTCAAATGGCACTGTAACGGTTTGATGTCACACTCAAAATACTTTAAAACATCGGAAGATATTAAAGAAACCTCTAATGCACCGCTATCTATAAGTACATCAATAGGTACTCCTTGCACCACCGCGGACGTAACATTGTTATCGTTTACCGAAAGTGAATTATTATTTTCGCAACAAAGGTTAATATTTCTCTGATTACGCGGCTCCGACCTATTCTTCGCAAAACATGACGATTCAGAATGCCCTGATTTTTTACAAAAAGTGCAGTTTTGTACCGGCATAGACTTTTTCGTGCAATTTTGACTTTTATGTCCTAACTGACCACAAGAAAAACACTTAACGCTATTCATGTTATTGGTTCTGTTATTAAACGATCGTGGTTTTTGTAATGGCACACGGTTACCATTAAATGATCGACTCGGCTTTAAATAAATAGATAAGAATGACACTAAATTGTCTATTGTAAGATTTGCATTAGTAGCGGCCACACGTACTTGAGCATCGGTTATACCACGAATAACTATTTGCACTATAAGCTCTTCGCTAAGGCCCTTCACTATACGTAATCGCAATAAACTACGACGCGCATACTCAGCATATGACGTATACTTATCGGACGTTGTACTCATCACCTCAAACAAGATATTAGCGTAATCTAATTTACGAGAGCATAGAGGCTTAAAATCGCGTTTAAAGTTTGACCACGATCTATCGGGCGTTACCCATTCGTTAAGCCAAGTTTTTGCATCACCCCTTAGACAACTAGCAACTCGCGAAAGACACTCGCAATCCTCCCATGCGTTAGAACGTTGTGCTCGATCAACCTCGTCACACCAAACATCAATATTATGAAATGACGGATCAAAATTTGATACAAAATAATTCTGCGATCTATTAGGGAGGGACTTTATAACTTGCAAAAGTGTTTGAGTAGTAACGATACTTTCACTTTGATCATCACACTCGTTAGGTTTTGAGATACCGATTTCTGGAGTACACTCATTATTACCTACAACCGTGTGTCGGTCTATCTCACTTCCTACACTATGCAAAGTATTTGAAATAACGGCGGGTGGTTGACACTTAGCAAACTTATCACGACTATTTTCAAGATGGTTTAAACGGGTCAAAATCACATCAAGGGTATTTTGCATCGCATTTGCGTCTTTGGACAGCGGTGTCCGACTACGGGTACGAGATCTAGACCTATTTCGCGAACCGCGGTGATACGACCTGCTTGCTGTCCTTTTCTTGCGTTTATCACGATCAGACATATTAAAATAATTCACAATAAAAAAAATAAAAAATAAAAATATTGTGTAGGTAGTCCTAATTTTCTTTTCTGTCTGGATTATTTAAATATGTGAGCGGAACAGAGCAAGAATCCCACTTCTGATTCTAGGAATTACTCAAAAATCAAGATAAAATAAATACAAATCAATTATAACAAACATAGATTTAATTTTATTTAAATAATTATCTAATTTTAATTGTAACTACTCTCATTAAATGACATACCAAACAGAAACAGAAAATCATAATACGAAACTCAAATAAATAATTCAACACAAAATAATAAAATTAATGAGACAACAAAATTATGACAAGTTCAAACAAGTTAGAACAAGCAGATCGCTCACCCAAACCGATGTTACCGCTACGGACCCAAGCACAAAAGTAAGCTCTTGTGCCTAGCGTTGACAGCTTCCATAGACCCGGGTGACGTTGCCTGTCAAAACTTCAACTAATTCCTAACACTATATTTATTATAGGTTTATAATAATACTATATTATAATCTGGGGGCACGGCAGTGCTCCCCAAGTCGAGGAAGAAAAAAAAAAAAAAAAAAAAAAGGTGCACGGCCGTACCTATCTTTTCTCGAAGCAACTCAGCCGATTTTCGACCCCCTATAACTTCGTTGAAGATAAAGATAGGAGCCTGAATTTTCAGTAACTAAACAAACTTTGTAAAACTACAGTATATTTCAAATTTCATTCAATTTGAACCAGTACTTTACGAATTATAACTAGTCAAAGTTTGGTATTTTCGGTAATTTTGTCACTCGCTCACTGGTACTGACTGACCGATCATCAAAATGTTTAGGCACTTCTAGCAGACGTAGAAGCTTCAAATTTTGAGTATTAGGAGAGTTTAGTGTAAAACTCATGGGAAAATTCCAACATTTTGCAATTTCGGTCTAGTTGTTCAGTTTCATCAACTGCATTAATAACTTTGTTATTTCTTATAAATGTATAGGATTACAAAGTTACATTTGCAGTCAAAGAATCAGTGTACATGAATATGTTTGATTTAATGGAGGAATAGGTGTAGATAGGGACCTAGATGTAATTATGTTGAAAGGTGGTGTCTAAGTGGTTAGATTAGTTGTTTCAGAGACCTGGTTTTCTGCGTTCGATTCCCACCCGGGACAATTATTCGTCTGAAATTCAAACAGTTGTACTGAGTCAGGGGGTGCTTGGTTTTCGTGAATCTATTGAGCGGTGAGACCTTCGCGACACAGGGATTAATTTAACAAGTAATAAAAAAAAAAAAAAAACTCGTAGGCAAAAAAAAAAAAAGACAATGGATTGTAAAAGCAAGATAGTACATAAGTTGTGCTATGAACGATAGAATACTAACAATCATAACAGCGTCTAATGGAGGTGGCTTGCCCGCTTGAGCCATGTCTCAGCAAGAGGAACGGACGGGGGACGCTGCCAGAGGGTATTCCAGATAGGCAACAGTACCTGGGCCCCTTACCAATTGTGGTCGGAGGAGTAACCAGGGGTTTTACTCTCATGTTATGATTAGCATTCCACTGCTATGAAGAGGGCGAGTCCCACATACCCCACTGCCCGTGCCGGAACACCGCAGTGGCGGAGGAGATGCGTAACATTCTTGCATTCCCCCGGACAAACTTACACCACGGCTTTCACGCTTCCCGTTCGAAACACAGAAAGGCGGTCACTTTCTTCCAAGCAACTAACAAATCTTACTGTGATATCGAAGGTATACACACAAACCACGTTTTATTAATCTGACACAAACTATATTTATATAATCATTTTATCAAATATTTTTATACACAGTTTGATGTTAACTAGGTAGCTTTAAATTTACTTATGTACATATTAGCTTGTTCCCTAGTGCGGGAGCTGTCTTTAAAAAAGGCCATAATTGGACATGTATTATGTAGTTGTACCAAAATTCCATCAAAAACAGTTCATCAATTTCGTAATTTTAAAAACCTTTGACAGGCTGGAGGCCTGGAGGCCGTGAGTGCCATACATAAGTTCATGTTAATCCTCTGTTAAGCTTGATGTTGTAGTTTTCGATTAGGTACACTGACAATATTTATAACCAATGAGAGATAACAATTTTACATACCTACGGATTAATTTTAAATGACGTTTGACGAGTGCGACGAATATCAATAAAGCATAAAAAAAATATACGACGCATCTGTTCTTGATCCATATGGAGAGTGTTGCCATGCCAGCTAGGTAGGTACGTGGATATTCATATGTGCGTAAGTTAAGTTATTTTGTAAATAAGGGCACAGAGTTACTAGTCTGGATGGTTTACATCTAATTTAAGTCTACTTTGGAACTATTAAAGCGCAGGAATTATTCATTTGTGAATACAATAGACTAAAACCGGCCAAGTGCGAGTCGGACTCGCGTACTAAGGGTTCCGTACCATTTTTAAGTGCCTACCTGTTGTTATAGATATCGAGCAAAAAAGGTCAAAAAAAAGTTGTTGTATGGGAGCCCCCCCTAAATACTTATTTTATGTTTAGTTTGTTATTATAGCAACAGAAATACATAATTTGTGAATTTTTCAACTGTTTGGGTATCGCGGTTCTTGAGATACAGCCTGGTGATAGACAGACAGACAGCTAAGTCTTAGTAATAGGGTCCCGTTTTCACCCTTCGGGTACGGAACCCAAGCATTTAATGTCTAGACATGCTTAATATTGTTGCATCAAAGATATCGAGAAAAACCCATAGATAAATGGAGTGGGCTTTGAGAAAAACTGTAGCTGAAGTTCAAGAAGTAGTACCGGTACAGAAAAAGAGGAACACAACCTACAAAAATTGGAAAGCTCATAAGACAGTGACAGAGTGGTAAAATCCATTGTTGGTATTTTAAAAAATAATGTAAATTGTAAAGCAAAGGAAAAAAGTACAACTATCTACAAAAAGAAATGAGATGCCATCAAAAACATACTTGTAAAAAAACCCAAGTCTCGTAACGCAGTTCTTTTACCGTAAAACGTTGTGAGATCTATGTAATACCAAGTCGGTTAATTTATTCAGTCCCTACTTAAGGGACCTTCTATCTTAAGCTATTACGTAATTATCTCACCTTACAGAATCTTATTTTGACCTTATCAAAGTTCAAAACTTTTATGTTTTGAATATTAGATTGACTTGGCCTTCGCAATAAACACTTGTGAGATACATTCTAATTATATCCGATGGCCAAGTTAATCTATTATTTAAAACTTTAAAGTTTCGAATTTTGATAAGGTCAAAATAAGATTCTGTAAGGTGAGATAATTACGTAATAGCTTAAGATAGAAGGTCCCTTAAGTAGGGACTGAATAAATTAACCGACTTGGTATTACATAGATCTCACAACGTTTTACGGTAAAAGAACTGCGTTACGAGACTTGGGTTTTTTTACAAGTATGTTTTTGATGGCATATACTTTACATGATCATAAAGAGAACTCATCGCTGAAACTCTGACTCTGAAAGTTGTTTACTGATATGTAAGCGTACTTTACGCTTAAATGAGATACGATTCTTAGCCATCCTGACTTCAAGAGGTAACTCATTCCATAGAAGTATAGATTGCACAAAGAAAGAGGAATGTATAAAATCGGAACGGTGTGGAGGTCAATGAAGAAGTCGATTGTGCACAGAGCGCGTGGATCTATTACGAGTGGAAGAACGAAATTGAAATTGAGAGGTTAAGTAAGTTGGAGTAGTTGGAGAATCTAATAAAGAAAAGAGAGTTGTTAGTGCTCTCATATTACGGCGTTGTCGAATGGGCAGCCAATTAAGTTTAGCCCGATAGGCAGAAACATGGTCGTACTTGCGGAGATCGAAAATGAATCGAATGCAATTATTGAGAAGCCGGTCCAACTTATTGAGCTGATCTGCATTCAGGTCAAAGTAGCATACATCACCATAGTCAATTATGGGAAATACTAAAGCTTGCACCAGCATTATATGTATTTTGGTAAGATCTAATGTTTATGCAGTTGCCACAAACAATTTATGATAGTGTGATGTGTCATTATCATCAATCCATATAATGTCCACTGCTGAACACATTTCTTATTCGAGGGGAATATAGCAGACATATTGACAACAATGAATAGGCGGGCTGTACATACTTAGGTTTGAACCCAATTTAATTTCACAGTGACTGATCCTTAACATCTCGAAAACTACTGAAGCAAGTTTCGTACACCATCTGGGTAATTTGATTAGAAATATATTTTAATTTATCTCAAGAAGAGACCAATTACACAAAGTAACAAATACGTCCAATTAATTGATACAGGTCCGGACCCATTTCAATAAACTTCAACGGTCAGCAACTTACAAAGTTGGCGACGTGTTCGCGACGAGTTTCAAACTTTGTGTTTCAAATCTTGGAAATTAATTAATTTGTATAATTTGTTGTAACATTTGAACAAAGTTGAAGGGCTATTTTGCAGAGTAATTTCTGTCTTTTGCACGACCGCTTTGACTCATTCACTATGAATGACTAGGATGGTGAATGTTGATGTGCTACTTCTTAAGAGTAGTAACCTTCTATTAAGAATAAAAAAAAAATAACATTTGGTTTCGAATAAACTGAATCGAATAAATAAATATTATTATACACAAAAAAATATTATCAATTCATGTTCGGTTCTATGACAATATTAGAAAAAAAAGAAACTTATCTGAAAGGATCAGCTTTTTAAACTAATTTTGAATGGTTATAAAATAACAATCTGCACAAGAGTGCGCCCGCTGTCGGGCTTAAACCTCGGATTATGGCGGTGGTGGGCGGGCGTGATAGTAATGACTTATGATTTTTACGGGATGTTTTGGGACTGTTTGGTACTATAAGAAAACCTTATCGATTTGTGTTTAGTTTACTTATAGATAAGATAGATAGATCGTTAGAGGATCTTGATTCATGGCAGGTAATTAATTTTATACCTACAAATTTACCGTGTTCTGTCAGCTAGAATTAATAAACAATTAAAATAAAGGGTATTTTCGTAAGAGTAGGATTGCAGTTTAGAGAAATATCGGATATAGCAAAGCAATCAGTTTCAGGCATCTTTGAATGTTGCGCTGTAGAAATAATAGCTTATAAAATTATTATTATTTGTATTTATAGAATCCCAAAAAATAATTATGATGTATTTTATGATAAATTGGAATTTATTTTAAATAAAGTTTGTCTATTCTCAAATAAAAAGGTAGTCTTGTGTGGAGATTTTAATATCAATGTCTTAACAAGAAACAACACAACATTAGAACTGGAATATTTTCTTATGAAGTACAATTTAAAACTAGCGCTTTATACTCCCACTAGGTTAAAAAGTCAAACCTGTATAGACAACTTTGCACACAATTATCGGAAAGAATGTAAAGCTGAGGTTGTAGATTTGGTCCTTTCTGACCATACATCGCAAATACTCAAAGTACCAATAAAAAAATCTTGCAAACTAAAATACTGGAAGACAAAAAAACAGGATATATGCATGGAAAATCTAATTAACTTCAAAAAACATCTCAGCTCTCTATCATTTACACTAGTATATAATGCTAAGGATGCGAACAAAGCTTTTGACATTTTCATGGATGATTTTTCCCTTATATACAGATTATGTTTTCCTGAGAAAATTGTAACCATTCAAACTAGCAAGAAATCAAAATGGATTTCTCATGGAATAAAAATATGTAGTAACAAGCAAAGGCAGTTACTTTGGGCGTATCGATTAAACCCAGACTCAAAAAATAAATTAATTCTTAAAAACTACACCAAACTTTATAGAAAAATTATAAACTTAACACAAAAAACACAAAATAATCATTTCATAAACACAGCCCAAAATAAATCAAAAGCTACCTGGCAAATAATAAATAGATCCAAATTTAGTTTGCCGCTAGAGCCTATAGATTGCGTGAATAGAGACAATTTGACATTTACAGACCCCACGGACATTGCAAACGAGTTTAACGATTATTTTATTGATACAATTGAGAATAATATTAAAGCTGACATCACATCGAATAATACACATTTAATTAATAACGCATTAAATTCAATATTCATGCAACCCGTAACAGTTGACGGCATAATAAAAATAATAACCAACCTTAAAAACACAAATACTGTTGGATACGATGGAGTTTCCACAAAAGTTTTGAAATTTACTAAAGAGCTGATAGCACCTCCATTAGTTCATATAATTAACTTGTGCATAGCTGATGGCATATTTCCGGACAAGCTCAAAAAAAATATTATAAAACCTCTTTATAAAAAAGATGACAAAACTAATTTAAAAAATTACAGACCTGTTGCAAAAATACCAACTATTTCAAAAATTATTGAGAAAGTTATCTGTAACTCTTTATATGCCTATTTCGAAAAGTACAAACTATTTTGCAAAGAACAAAAGGGTTTCCGTAAGAACACTACGATTAATATGGCACTGTTTGACTTGTTAGCTAATGTCATGTCATCTGTAGATAGGAGAAATCCAGTCTGTGCAATCTACACTGACATGACCAAGGCTTTCGACTGTGTGGACCATAAGATTCTGTTGCACAAATTACATAACTATGGTATAAGAGGAAATATCTTAAAGTTAATTGAATCATACCTAAGTAATAGGGTTCAATGCACAGAAATTTCAAGGATATGTCCAAAAAGCAAATTAGAAACCATATATGTGTCAAAACCAAGACATGTGAAATATGGCGTCCCACAGGGTAGCGTACTGGGTCCGCTACTTTTCTTGATATTTATTAATGATCTCCCGAAAGCAACAACCAACGAAATGGTGCTTTTTGCAGATGATAGTACAGCTATAATTGAATGTAGTGATCCAAAAAATTATAAGAATGACATAAATAAGTGCTTAAACGACATAATAAATTGGTTAAATAAAAATAATTTGATTATAAACCTGACTAAAACAAAAGTCATGCATTTTTATCAACGATGTAAAAACCCAAATATTAATATATCCTACAATGGCTGTGACATTGAAGAAGCTAATAAAGCTAGGTTTTTAGGCATAATTATTGACAACCAACTTACATGGAAGCCTCATGTTGAAGAATTATGTAAAAAACTGAGTAAATCCGCATATGCTCTATTTCAACTTTCAAAGAAAGTTAACATTCGGGCTCTTTTAACAGCGTACCATGGACTGGTTGCTTCTCTATTGCGGTATGGCATTATTTTCTGGGGGCAGTCTACTGATAGGGAACTGGTATTTAGATTGCAGAAGCGATGCATCAGGTCAATGTGCGGTCTTAAGACAACTGATAGCTGTGTTCCATATTTTAAATCGTTGAAAATTTTAACTTTACCCTCTTTATTTATATTAGAAACGGCTTTGTTAGTCAAATGTAATCCACATTTATTTCAAAAGTTATCAGAGGTCAGAAAGAATCCGATACGGACTCAATACGTCAATAAATTATGTCAAGTGAAGTGTAAAACCGCACTAATGCAAAAAAGTTTTTTTGGTATTGCCCCACGCATATATAATAGAATACCTAATGTTATAAAAGAACTAACTTTATTTAAATTTAAAAGGGCGCTAACTGACATTTTGATTATGAAAAGCTATTACTTAATTGACGATTTTCTTAATGATGATTCACTGACTGATTGATATACTTACTCTGAGTGACATACTGTTGTTCTAGTTGGCATCATTTTATTCCGTCTGACATTATTCATAGTATTTTTTATTTGTTTAAAACTTTTTCCAGGTTGTAATTTTTTATTGTAATTCCAATGACATTTAATTTTTTTTATTATCTTTGTTGTGATTTATTGACATGCCACTTACTTTAAATTTAAATTGCAAACCCAATATTTGCATGCCCATGTGACGGTAAAATGTGGAGAACCTTATTATAATCGAACATCTATGTACCTATTACCCATGTTTGCAAAGAAATAAATGATTTGATTTGATTTGATTTGATTAAATGTATATGTTTCAGTTTGCAATTCGTCAAAAAAAAAATGCACTTTGGGCTATTTACACAAGTTTTAAGTCATTTGAGCCGGTATTGTTTATATTGAAAAAGTATACCTACATAAATCGATTGTACTACCAAAAATAAAGTAAATCATTTCGCTGAGTATTACCACCTCCGTAGCGTAGCGGTATTTGGCTCGCTTTAAATCTCGGAGATAGTGGGTTCGATCCCCACTCCGTACAAGAAATCTTTGTGTAAATTCTTTGATTTCTTTCCGGGTTTGGTTGGTTGAGGGACTACGATTGTTATAACATCATCTATAATAATCGTATATCAAGGAACGGGCAGCAGCGTTTACTTGTGCGGTACAACATAATACTCCGGTCGTCAACCCGCCTGCCAAGCATGGTGACTCTGGCAAATACCCTCCCTCGGGAGGAGGCCCATGTTCAGCAGTGGACGTTATACGGGCTGATGATGATGATGGTGAGTATTACCATTAACTAAAACACACGGTGTATAAAATTGTGCCTGTAAAAGTAGGCATTTATGTTCTGCTACCCAGTCGATGCCAATTCGCTTCTCGTACATTATTAGACAATTTGTTGACGTGTCTAAGCAAGTAAACAATTAACAAATTACATTAGCATATTAAACTTGGCTAGCCATCTTAACGGGACCCACATTATTAAAACTCAATAAACAAAGAAGTAAAAAACTCACAATGTCTCTTTCATTAGGAACGCCATATTTAATTAATGTATACTTTTTAACTTGAGTGTACAATTAAACTTTATCGCTTAAAAATTTGCCGAAAATTATCATCCATTTTCACTTCGGCCATTTAAAAAGTAATCAATTTTGATTCTTATTTCATTAATGTTAGTAGTGATTTTTGCTTGTGTTTTAGACTAATGTCTTCCGCTGAATTATAATCACGAGGTAATAAAAAATACAAATAAATCATTCTTTTGTCTGTTGGGTGTGGCCGCGCCAAGCTCTGGTCGCAATAATTAATATTTAATTCGGATGAAAAATTTTTACTTTGTTACAATTTTTTGTTGGGACACATTGGACTATGATTAATTTTCTGTTTTTTTGGTTTGTTCGTTATTTTCTTTGGGCTGTTTTAATAAAGCTTTTCGGGTCGTTTCTTAGGGATCTTAAAACAGTAGAATATTTTTTTAAGATTAATATTTATGGTAGGTACTAATTGATGAAGTAATGTGTGTATAACTGGTATAACGTAGCCGTATTACAATAAATGCTGCGAGCGAGCGAGTGAACTGTATTGATATTAATAATATGAATAACTTCTGATTCACCACTGTTCGTAAATCTACTCTTTACTCCAGAGTGGCATACTGAGCGTTGGTCCTAACCCCTTAAGGGTGCCCTCAGGTGGATGTCGCTTAGACTTTGGCCGGATTCTTGGAAGTTAATTTTAATTTTAGACCTTTAAGGCATCTTACTATACGTAATGTGTAAATTTGTCATTTATCGCTCGACAGACTGATAAAAATTTCAGTAAGATCAAATAATTATAACAATGTTTTTTAGCTACTTAAGTGATACTTTTGTTAGATTTAGTCTTATACAGAATAATTTTGACAAGTACAAGTGTATGTAAATACCTAAGTGCTGAATAAATTTCATTATTTAGTTTTTTCATTTAACACGTTGACACAATTATTGTTTGACATTTTAATAACAAAATAAAAATGTTTTATGAAAATCTCATCATCCAGCCAACCCAATAAGTATATTCTTTTATTCGTCATATTATGTTGTTAGCTACGAGGTTTTTGATACTGGGTAAGCGTTTTAGAGTCTACAAAGTTATTAGGTTAATGTAATAGTTCGGCGGCCTTGAAGGATGACAATTGCTTTTTAGTGGGACTTTGTGGATAGGCATACCATTGCAAAGAGTGAGGGCTAATCCTACCTATCCATTCAGAGTGTGATGCGCGTCACGCGAATATTTCTTTTAGGTTATTTCTTTATTTCACCAGAAGCCGGTATCGGCCAAAGGATATCTGAGCCCCTCAATATCGGTGGTAGAAAGAACATCCAGAGGATTTTTATAGGCTCATTCCTGCAAAGCAATTAGTGCACTGCGATCTTCTTTTAGGGGAGATTGCGCGTCCTTCGCTGACTTTAGGAACAAAAATGCCATGTTCCCTACGAGAGCGGTGGAATGCGTTACGCATTTTATCCCAGTAAAAAAAAAGGTTTCTTAATTTCTGATGTTTATTGTTAGAACTAAAATTATGATATCAAAGTAAGACACTGCTATCTTAAGAATATTTCTAGATTGTTATTGAATTTCGACATAAACTTTACGTTCAACTCCACAAAAATTTGCAAAAAAAGGAATGTATTTATCGCTAAACACAACGATACGTACGTGTCATAAACATAATAATAAACTATAATAAAAATCATAATAAGCTTTCCTCCGGTTTCGTCAGTTAAAATATAACTGCTATGATTATGGAATGCATTCAGCGATAACAATAACAATAAAAATGCATTCTCATCACAAAAATAGCGTTTTCCCTGAATTTTTAACAAAATTTCACACCGCATCGTAAAGAATCATCATAATATGTTTTAATATAGCGGGCACTTAGTTTTAAAAGGCGAAAAGGTTTTGGGAATCTTGAAATAGTGCTGTTTGTTATAAATATTTCCACTTCTCTGTGTGGTTTCTGGCATAGAATAGACTACTTCATATCTTGCTATGGGTGTTATGAGAGGTAACTAAGGGACATAGTTAGTTAGGCAAAAGGAATTCCGCACTTAGCCTGCTGAGTGGGCCTTTGTACGTCAACGTCCGAAACATTATTCTCACCATCGTATATCATTTTTTTTTTTTTTTTTTTGTCCGGGATAATGCATTGGCGCATTCCCACCGCCGCTGCAGAGTATTCGCGCGCTGGCGGTGGGATATGTGGGGCTCTCCATAGCGTGGTATGCTAAACTCATACCACGAGGAGAGGACCCTACACCACTAAAACCCCCCGGACACTCCTTCGATCCGCCGTTGTTGGCGGGGGCCGGGTAGAAAGCAATCGGACCAATCATGCCAATAAAAAAAAATAAAAAAAATTGACACAAATATGACACATACAGTTTTAGAATTCCCTGACTCCTACACTAGTAAATACTGTATCGCAGGAGCCAGTTTGTTCCCCTTGTTTAAATACACAATATTTATGCCAAGGAGAATGTAACAATAAGATATATATATATTTATTATTATTCATTTATTTCAGATATAAATCCATAGAATTATTAGTAACACAGAAATGCTTATGAGAAACTAATGTTAGTAATGACAATACAAAACACTTTAAAAACATAAACTAACATGACCTATTGGATACTCCGATACTCATGCGCGTGTTTACTTGACAGTGTGTCGTCTGATCCAGGCCTCGAGCATTGGAGAATCCCATCGGTCCGACAATACGCCCAAGATGCTGTTGTTACTAGCTCGCATTCGTGTTAAAACAGAAGTACAACGCTTGCGCATGACTGCAGCGAAGCTGTCTACGTGGGCCTCGGCAAACATGCCCGAGGCACTGCAATACCGCGGCAGCCTCATCAGCATCCTGAATGCATTGTTGTACTGTACTCTCAAGTCACTGTATGCCCTCTGCAAATAGTCAACCCACAGGCTGCACGTGTAAAAGGACTGACAGTATGCCTTAAATAACGTCACTTTCACTTTTTTTGTACACCGTGCAAACCTGCGAGCTAACATATTACATCGCACAGACAATGACCTGCGCTCTCTTTCAATGTCAGTACTATCCTTCAAGTCGTCGGTGATCCAGTGACCCAAATACTTGAATTTAGTAACTCTTTTCAAAGAGTTATCTCCCAAGAAAACAGGAACATTATCATAGCATTTAGACCCTGACTTAAAAACCATGAACTCAGATTTCAATGCGTTATATTTAAGGCCATGAGCCTCTGCATAAGATTCACACTTAAGTAAAAGTTTTCTCAATGCACAGACCGAAGGGCTCAGCAGAACCATATCATCGGCATAGCTTATATTATTAATACAAATACCATCTATGTGACAGCCGATCCTAGTGCTACTGAGCTCCTCGATCAGCTCATTAATATAAAAATTAAAAAGGTGAGGGGAGGAGAGTCCACCCTGCCTCACCCCGCAATCTAGCTTGTACTCATCTGAGAGCGCGTCTGCCCATCTCACTTGATTTTTCTGCTTATCATACCAATGCATCAGTACAGACACTATTTCCCTGGGTACACTGGTATCCTGAAGCTTTACCCATAGCTTATTATAAGACACTAGATCAAAGGCTTTAGATAGGTCCAAAAAACAGGCATAGACTGGAGTTTTCCTAGCTGTATAGTACTGGACCGTCTGTTTGAGCGACAGAATAGCGCTTTCTGTCGAAAGGCCAGGTCTAAACCCAAACTGTGCATCGCTCAGTTTCAAATGTGCGCCCAAGTGTCGGTCAATAAGACTGTCCAGCACCTTCGCTATAATTGTAGCCAGAGAAATCGGCCTATAGTTAGAAACTTCTGAATGGTCACCAGTTTTATTCTTAATAACAGGAACTACTATAGTTTTCATCAATTTCTCAGGTAAATATGAATGATTTAAACACAAATTAAAAAACAATGATAGTACTCTTGGAAGGTGGAAACCCGCGTATCGCAGATGCTCGACGCTGAGACTATCATGCCCTGGAGACTTTCCACTCACCATTTTCTTTATTACGGAGGTTACTTCTGCAGCAGTAAATCTTACGCTTACCTCCAAGTCATGAGCCCCAGCATCGGGCACCGTTTTTGAAGCCGGCCCCAGAGAAGATTTTACATTAAAATAGCGACGAAACACATTAGCTATATTCCTAGAATCATGGGCCCCCGCCACGCTCACGGGAAGACTCGGCCTAAGATTCATCTGGTTAGTTGATTTCCAAAACTTATTAAAATCATTATTTGCATGGTGTTCAGCAATAATATTCATTTTTATTTGTTGTTGATTATTTTGGCACCATTTCAACTTGCATTTAAACGATCGTCGAGAATTACACATGTCATTGTAGGCAACCCCGGAGGTCGGTTTATTGTTAGATAACCAGGTGAGATAACATAGTCGCGCCTTCCTATGAGCGTCGCGCACATATCTGTTCCAGCCCGTAACATATTTACCTCGCCGTTTTATTTTTACATTGTAGCTACATTCTGCAGCCTCAGAAAGTACCGAAACTATATTGTCGTACATTTTATCTATTATTGATCTATGTGTATGGTCACTACACATATGATCGGCACAGTATGTGAAATCACTAGGAAAGTCTATGTCCTTTAGCTTAGAACTACAGCTACCGTGATACATACTAATCTGTTCCCTGTCACGCTCCCCCCATTTTATTTTATTTTCGAGAAAGGTGCTGGACGCACTGACCTTTGATTTCAAGAGATTAAAATTACATTTTAATAAAATGGGTAAATGATCAGACCAGTATGTATCATACAAAACTGAGCTACTTAATACTGATCGACCCGCCGCTTCAGTGACAACAAAGTGATCCAACCATCGCTGGCTACCGTGCGCATCGCTTACAAATGTAAATGTTTCAATAGGTAGTAACTGCATATCAATACACGACCAAGACTGATCGGCACAAAAACTTAATAATTCCGATGCAAACAACTCACCGGGATGGGCGTTGAAGTCACCTAGCAAATACACTGATTCTACATTTTGACTTTCAACCATGGCATTAATCTCACCTAGGCATTCTGTAAACTCAATCAAATTGTCCCTTGAGTCAGTAGGCATATAAACAGAAAATATAAGTGCCGAGCAATTGTTACATAATTCAATTTTTATCGCAGCCAAACGCACACTGTCACACTTCACAACGGTAACCACTGGGAACACAGTCTTTCGCCACAACAAGGCGACGCCACCGTGCGGTCTGCCTCGAAGTATACCCGCAGTCGTGTCGACCGCTGATGTACCCGTACATCCAAACCCGTTGTCAATACTGCTGAGGTATGTGAGGTCATGTGGCAACAGCCACGTCTCCTGCAGTGCTATGATGTCGGCAGTATCACATAGCCTTCTAACACAGTCTACGGATCTCACAACACTTTTACAGTTAAAACTTATTATGTTTACTGAACTCATTTCTGGAGCGTTATCAGTGTTTACGCAGCTATACATGATTAGATGTTATGATTGGTACACTCTGTTCATTAAAATATTTATTTTCCGCAGTGTTCTCAGACTTGTTTCTGTTAAAATAAACAAACCGCCGAAACTGTATTCCTTCCGGCCAAAGTTCGTCATCAAGAAACAGTGATAACTTTGCGTGTGGTACAAAGATCTTATATGCATCATATGATTTTTGTGTCTTCATATTAATTTTTTTCATAGTAACAGCTATGCTAGTTTTTTGCACTATATATTCCATAATATCGCTTTCACTCGTCCCCTTGTCCACATAATTAATAAAGAGTGGGATACGATTGTCAGCAGCTCTAAACTTTGTACTTGGTACAGCTTTTCCTTTAGCTCCAACGAACCGTTGACCAGTTTTTTTCCTTTGTACTTGTATCCATTCTTGATTGGGTTTTTCTTGTTTCCATTCACTACTGCCACCTAAGGCGTCCACATACGTTTTTATCATGGGGCAAGCACCAGTGACCAATTGTTTATTTTGCCCCGTATTCAACGTATTACTATCTAATTGTAGTGAAATCTCACTTTTGTTGACCTTGCAAACCGGTAGTTCCGATGCAGGTGTGTAAGAAACATCAAAATGCGTTGCCGACTTGGGTGATAAGGAAACATTTTGTGTTCGTTGAAATGACTCACACGCAACAGCTGACTCATTACCGTTATCTTGTAAATTAGATTTTTCTACAATGTGGGGTAGGCCTACCGGTCCACTGTCGAGACAAAGACTATCTATGTTACAACTACCTCCTCTGTTTCGGTTAACATTTAAATCAAAGTTATTCACAATTGATGTATGTTTTAGGTTCTTCACCTCATTTTGGACTTCATTTAGCTGTGCTGAAGTTATGTATGTGTCCTTTATCTCAGCCAGATCCTTCTGCAATATCAAAATATCTTTCAACAATCTCGTTACGTCGACGTGATCGAAGGTGACCGGCGGTAGTTTGTGCAATTCTTTCGCCACAAATATCGGAATTTCTTCTGGATCAGCTTGCTTAAGTACAGATATTATGTCATACAGGTCACGACTGGATTTTCCGCTTCTTTTTCGTGATATTTTGCGCTGTTTTGTTGTCAACGCGTCAAATAACAGATTTTTCGCACATTCTATGTCTTCCACTAGAAACGCAGTTGAACATATTCGAACTAAACTTTCCTCATCCATAACTTGAATTTTGTTATGAACGAACGCCAGGACTTCATTTATTACAATATTACAGTTTTTACATTTCACTACTTTGGTGGCCATTTCGCACAACAAAACACGTCCGCTCGTTAGCGTGGCGCGCGCGTAACTCTATCTATCTATATAAATAAAAAAGACTAAATTAATTAAAAAAACAAAAATTGACATCTTATGTCTATTGTGTACTACTATTATACTATTGTAACACTACTAACTATTTGTGTCTATTGTGTAATGTGTTTTGTGTTGTATCACAGTTTTTGCCAAATAGGGGCATGTGATATTTGACTGTCTGTTCACCCTTTAGTTATTTGTTCTACATCATCATAGTCCAGTTCTTGCAGCCATTCCAATATACATTTTTTTAATTGTCTTCTGTTTAATTTACTTATTTTGTATTTTTTGTCCAGAATGTTGTAAACACGGGGAGCTATAACCCTATACTGTTTTTGGGCGAACGTAGTTTTGACGCGGGGGACCGGACAGCGGTATACTCATTAAGGCGGACCAGGTATTTGCATCAGCGCTGTTCTACTATTATATCTTCTTAGTATTTCAGATATGTACAGCTTTCTGATAGATAATACGTTGACCTTTTTATAAACCAGAATGGTCGGATGTCTACAAGGAAGGTATCATAAGACTTTTAATACTGCACGTTGTGCTCTTTCAGCGGCGATGAGATATGTTTTTCCATACACACCATTTTCCATTCCTATATCCTCCCAGAACTCTATCAGTCCCTTGATGAAGAGCTGCGGACATTGAGTTTAGGCTATTCATTAAGTTTGCCCGTTGTTGACATACGCTTTTGCAGACAAAAATTACGCATGTTTCGGGAGCTTCCATGCATCCTCTGCAAAGTGGGCTTTCTGTTATTCCTAGGTTGGCCAGATGCTGATTTAGGCAGCAGTGTCCTGCTAGAATACTAGTAATCGTGCTTAGTCTGTTCCTTGGGAGGTGCAGCAGAAGCCTACGTGTTAGACGTTTGTATGCCCTCGATAACGGCTCTAGCCTGCCTGCATTCCACCGTTTCTGACCATTGTACTTGGTGTAGTAATGCTGTTCTGTCAGTCCACTAAGCGACAATATATAGGGTGACTGGTAATTAGTGACCGATACCTAAACACATCATTGTGCTCATGATAACAAACAACTTTTACTATGCACCAAACCTGAAATCGCGAAAAAAAAACAGCTGCTCCCTACCATGTTTACGAGTTATGTGAACATGAATGTATGGAACAGCTGATTTTTTTTCGCGATTTCAGGATTGGTGCCATAGTAAATGTTGTTTGTCATCATGAGCACAATCATGTGTTTAGGTATCGGTCACTAATTACCAGTCACCCTATATACATATATCTGATGGATGGTCAGCCGCATCTATCATTTCAAAGGAACTTCCATCTCATTGCGATCATCAATCCGCCTGCCAAGTGTGGTGATTAACGACCAGGCTTGCCAAGGTCTATTAAAGAAGAGGACCATTTTCAGCAGTGGACTTAAACGGACTGATAAAATTGCCATTTATGCCATAAATTTAATTAATTGACACGACCGGTGAGAGGACTTTGGGCTAGTATTTAGCATTTTCTTAATAGAAAATACCTCATCATCAACCCGTACAATGTCCACTGCTGAACATGAGCTTCCTCCCGAGGGAGGGTTTTTGCCGTGGTCACCACGCTTGGCAGGCGGACCGCAGTAATAAATAATGAAATAATAATGAAATAATGAATTTTATTCAGCACTTAGGTATTGACATACACTTGTACTTGTCAGAATTACAATGTAAGAAGATAAAATAATAAATAATTATAACTAACAAATAATTCTTACTCTATAAGATATCCGACTAAGTAATTAACAGTAGTAGCAAATCATACAAATCTACAGACTGCAAAGTCCGTCCGTCTGTCCTGTGATATTTATTGCAATTAACCAATTATTATTATTATTATTATAAGAAGAAATTAAAACCGCATCCAAATTGCAAGTGGTCACATTATATCTAAGTGGCACACACCTGAGGGCACCCTTATGGGGTTTAGGACCACGATAGTATGATATAGATATAGATAGTAGATATATGAAGAGGATGTGATCACCAGCACCGACTACAGGCGCTCAATCACAGGGCAGGGGTAGGGGCGCAACGCGGTCCTCGCCGGGGAGAATCCTACCCTAGCTAACCTGCAACCTTTCACTAGCTACCTAAGTGGACGACCCGGCGAAGAAAGGAAGAAAGAAACTCCGGGGTTGTTCTTTTTCGTCATCTTTTGTTGTGTTTTAGTCTCTTCTTTTTTTTAAAAAAGCTTGTTAACAAAATCTCATTGATTACATTGCAATTATACCATGTGCGCTGATGTACGCCCTGAAACATCCACGCACATTTTTAAGGAACAAACTACACGAGGAAGATCTCTCGTCATAGAGGACACAAAACTACCACCTCAAATACATCCATCAGCAAGACGACCAGCCACCGCAAGCAGCACCCGTTCACGAGTATGACGTGTGAGCACACAGCCATCGCCTCCCTCATCATCATTGATTGTGTAATAACCCTTTTTCATTAGGGTATTCTTAACCTCGATTTTAAATTTATTAAGAGGTAAATCATGCACATATTCTGGAATCTTATTATACTACTAATCTTATTATAGTATTATGTTGTAATACACAGGGAAACGCTGATGCCCGTTTCCTGGTATACGCTTGTTATAGATGCTTATAACAATCGGGACCAACGGCTTAACGTGCTTTCCGAGGCACGAAGGGTAGTCCCTCAACCAACCAGACCCGGAAAGAAATCTTAGAATTCACACAAAAATTTCTTGTCCATACTTCCGAGACTTAAAGTGAGCCAAATACCGCTACACTACGGAGGTTGTCAGGGATCGAATCCAGGACTTAATCCAGGATCTAGTTACGGTCAAAGTATTACCGCAAGTCCCACAAAACATATCGTTATGTTCTTAAAAACGTTTATATTCGACCTTAACAAACAATATTTACATTTGAAAGTCACAATAATTGTACGAATCTCTCCCCATTATTTTTGTTCTTCTCATCGTTATTACTTGTATGATTTCAATGGAAACTGCGCATTTGCAAATCGTCTGAAACCTTGATAGGACCTTCGCCCAAGGTTTAGACCTTCAAATATTCTAGATAATGAACATATTTTATAACTTATTTAACGTCGATTTTATCTTTACAAAGCTGCTGCGAGGAGATTAGAGATTTTATATTTTTATTTGGGACTTATCTTCGAAAGGAAAATATGAAAAAGTATTATTGCCCTGCCAATCTAAAGGACGTTACTTTTGAAAACCACTTGAGTGATCTCGAGGGAGTATATTTGCCATAGTCACCACGCTTAGCAGGCGGGTTGGTGACCGCAGTATTATGTAGTAACACACAAGGAAACGCTGCTGTCCGTTCCCTGATATACGATTATTAAAGATAATCTAATAACAATCGGGACCAACAGCATAACGTGCATTCCGAGGCACGGAGGGTAGTCCTTCAACAAACCAGACCCAGAAAGAAATTTAAGAATTTACACATAGATTTCTATCCGGCGTGAGGATTGAACCCACAACCTCCGTGATTTAAAGTGAGCCAAAAAAACGTAAACGCAGAAATACATGAGTGACGATGTAACGTAGACCCCACTATCACGTTGGGCTACTGTAACGCAGTACGTGTTGGTGTAGCCAACCACGTGTTACATAAATGAAAAAGAGATGAGTTTTATATAAAGAGAGGAAATAAACACAGATCACTCGGTACACTATAGTTTATTTAAATTATAATTAAAGATTAACAATATTTAGATCAGGGGGCAGGTTCTAAGACTCGGTTTGAGTAGGTGACCAGTAGGTAGTCACAATAAACACTTAGCTTGTTAGTAAGCTGGATGGTAGAAGTCTCGCTGACGCCTTATGTAGATAGTAGCGGCAGCGAGGGAAGCAGGGCTCGTCTCCACGTGGTCTCCAGTCCGGATGGTAGTAGCCGGCTGGTGTAGGGTGTCGACCGCAGCGTAAGTTGTAGTGAGGTAGAAGAGAGCCCGCGGCATCAGTGCGCGCCCTTTTATAGTCACAGCCACCGGTCGGCGGCAGGGCTACGGGGTAAGGGGTACGGCGACGAAGACGCATCGTCACAACGATATGTGTATTATTAAAGTTTTTTTTTTAATGGACATATGTCAGCCACGAAGCTTTTGCTACTTCACCGGGCATAAAAAAGAGTAGGTTTACAGTCTTAATAAATGAATAAATGGTTTATTAACTAAAAACTAAGGAGCCTGTGCAGGTGGGCGTCCCCTGTGGCAATACTATCTACCACAGGGGGCGCCCTCTAAAAACAACTTCCCGCACTTGGTATCACTCGCGTAGCTCCCGTCCCCGTGGGAACTTCATAATATAATAGTCAATAGCCTTCCTCAAAAAATGCCCTATCTAACATTGAAAGAACTTTTCTATCATCATCGGACCAGTAGGTACCTAGTTCCTTCGAAGGAGTGTCCGGGAGGTTTTAGTGGTGTAGGGTCCTCTCCTCGTGGTATGACTTTAGCATACCACGCTATGGAGAGGGCGAGTCCCACATATCCCACCGCCAGCGCGCAAATACGCTGCAACGGTGGTGGGAATGCGTCAATGCATTTCCCCCCGGACAACAAAAAAAAAAAAAAAAAAAAAGGTACCTAGTTCCTGAGATTAGAGCAATTCAAGCAAACAGACAAACAAACAAACCCTTCTGCTTTCTATATTAAGTAAGTTTATATATATAAGTAGCTGTGCCCCGCGGGTTTACCCTTGTTATTCTGCTCCAGTGCGTCAGAGCAAGACTTTTTGTAGCTAATATGTTAATCGAGCTTATTAACTATCCCGGTGCAAAGTTTCAGTCAAATCCATTGAGTAGTTTTTGTGTGAAAGAGTAACAAACAATCACCCATCCATCCATTCATACTCACAAACTTTCGCGTTTATGATATTACTAGCGACCCACCTCGGCTTCTCACGGGTGCAATGCTGATATATTATACATACAAACAATCCTCTTGAATCGCTCTATCTATTAAAAAAAAAATCCGTTGCGTAGTTTTAGAGATCTAGACACACATAGGGACAGACAGACAGCGGGAAGCGAGCTTTGTTTTAACTATGTAGTGATATATAGTAAGGATTAAAAAAATAACAATGTTATTCAAATAACTCTAACTATGATGTTGCACAGAACACTTAACTCAAAACGATTTAATATCAAGCGCATTACATACCTTTGTAATTATACTAAGCATTTTAATTGCAGTAATATAATAGTAGTACTTATAACAATAATATACATTACCCGTGAAGAGTTTCATATATGTTATTATTATAAAATAGTAATTACGAGAAAATTGCATGCGGAATGCAAAAACTCTGAATATGATTTCAATGTGTAATTAGTGGTTATATTTTAAAAATATATATGTGTATGTTACGGCAAAAATATTTTTTACGTCAAAACCAATATTTACTACATCCAATACTAGTGGTCCAATGCCGTGTGGTTTCCGGATGCCGTGTGGTTTCCGGCTTCGAATAGACCACCCCATGTCTTCCCGTGGGTGTCGTAAAAGGCGACTAAGGGACATATGGCTGATGGATGGGCAGCAGCATCTATTAGCTCAAGGTTAACATCTTACTGCGATTACCAATCCGCCTGCCAAGCGTGGTGATTATGACAATACCCTTCTACGATCCTGGCTTGCCAAGGTCAGTTAAGAGGAAGCCCATGTTCAGCAGTGGACGTGAGCGGGCTGTTGATGATGATGATACTAGATGATACAAGATAAGTGAACAGCCGAAATATATAAAATAAATATAATGCTGAGTGCATAATGCTTATTGAATCAAAATTATGAAGATGAAAGAATAACCAATTTGTAAAAGGTCCATATGGCGGGTCTATTTTAGATGTGCCCTTTCCGAAATTGATCATTCAGATAAGTTCAAAGATTTGTAACTTTTATTAAGTTAAATCTTTTCTGACAGTTTTTTTGTCGGACAGGCATATGTTTTTCGATTGGACTTATCCACGAGGCTTTTGCTACTTCACCGGGCATAAAGGTGAGCAGATCTCGGTGAGAATGGGTTAAAAACTACAAACTAAGCAACCTGCGCAAGAGGGCGCCCCATGTGGGGCTTGGACCTCGGCTCGGAGCGGTCGCTTGCGCTTAGATTGAGGGATTATGACTTCAACATATTATTATGTAGTAGCTAGATTCTGTTACTTCTTCACCTGGTATGTATCCCGCCAGATGCTGTTGCTTCTTCATCTGGCATATAGGCGAGTAGGGCTCCAGCCATGGTTTATAAACTACAAATTTTGCAATCTGCGCATGAGGGCGTCCAGTGTCGGACTTGTACCTCATCTCAGACCGGACGTGTGCTAGGGGATTGAAGAAGCATTTTAGGGGAGGGTTGTGCAACTATCTATCTACTTTACAATTCGTGGGCGAACAAACTTCGAGCCTACGAAAACATCGAAAGGGTCTTTGCGAACTAAGGGCTGGGAGGTCAAGAGGAAGGATTTTCTGAACCTTTATCATAGTTACCCTTGTAGGTTACTATGATGGTTCAAAAATGATTCAAAAGATCCTCCTATGCTACCACGTGGTAGTGGTAACAATTGCGATCACGAAAAAAGTATCACAACGTATGCAAGGGTTCACACTTAAAATTATAAAAATAGCAAAATGATATTCTATGTCTATGATAAAAAAGTTGGTTACCTAACCTATGAATGCATGTATTTAGTTTCACTGTTCAGCAGTGGACCTATAGCCTCCTCTTAACAGAACTTGGCCAGCCAGGATTATTTAAGGTTATTGCCAATAACCGTTTGGCAAGCGGATTGTTGATTGCAAGGTAAGTAACCTTGAGCTGATAAATGCTCAAGGATGCATCAGCAAAAATGATATGTATAAACCACTTAGCACATTGATAAACATATAGGATACCGTATTTTTATAACATATAAATCAAGATATTTCACAAGATGGCGTCAAAACAACATGCCGTGAAACAATAAAAAAATACACATCTATCATAAAAATAATTGTAAATTTATTTACATAATATAAATATATCTTTATTTTTAATCTAGCTATCACATTGGGCTCACTAAACTGCAAACGCAATTATAAATACTTGGATGCGCTGTTGATAATAAAACAATCATTTGTATATCAGATCGCACAGTTCAGCGAGCTGATATCTTTATTGTTAAATGTTTAGCGAGAAACTTACGGTTTTAAAATTATATGCAAAAATAATACTGGTGTTGTTTAACTGCATTTTGACTGCACCTGTGGGTTAGTGGTTTCGATATTTGCTTCTCTGATCTTGTGTTCGAGTTAGATTCTTACACGTGACAATTATTTTCGTGAACAACAAGTGTTTCGCCTCAATTCTCGCAATTCGGTTTGGCACCCGCTTCTGTAAAATAAAGTGTTTTAATTTACACATTTTTATAGAATTTTCTAGATTTCTTTCCGATTCTAGTTGGTTTAAGATTTGTCCTCTGTGCCTCTAAGGCCCAAAACACACACAAGCGACGCAAGGCAGCAGGCGTGGAAGAGGCGTGGCGCAGGCGTGCGCCGCTTCAAAACGATTTCATACAAAATGTATGCAGGCGACGTTTTTGAATTATACTGAAGCGACGCGGCGCAGACACGCAAACACGAAACGGCGTGTCTGCGCCGCGTCGCTTGTGTATGTTTTAGGCCTAAAAGCACTTTATGCCACTTACTCCGCTTGCCGTAACATCATCAACAATACTGCAGTCACCAAACAACTTTTTCCACAGGATGCTAATGATAAAACGATACCTACAACAATTTCATTGTCAAACAAACAACGCCTTCTTTGCAATTTACAAATAAACATATTATTCCTTTTACCAAAAAGCAGATCTAATATTAATGCTGAAATTAAAACATTAATATCTCAAAGTGCTCTAGGATCCAAATGAGAAGTCAACTCTCTCACGAAATCGTTTCCATTTTCGTCTTACGAGAATCCCACAAGAAAACCAAAAACGTAACATTACATATTAAAATAATTTATATCAAGAGCAACTACAAAATAATATTAGCAACGTAATCGGGGGTGCATCCTTATTGCGCGATGCTGGCAAATCTAAATAAACCTTTGTGTTAAGCAAATTTGAACCTTATAGCATTAGCATAAGGTGGAATGATAATGCAGTGAGCATTGCAAGTGTTTAAAGGATCTGTTAGGGACGTGGCGTAGGAGACGTTTACGCGGGAAACATATTTTATTAAAATTTTCCATCTTCCTAGTTGTGTTCAAATGTGGACAAAGATTAACAAGTTATATTATGGTAGATGAGACATAATAATATATGTTACAGAAACAAATTTTACATCTACATGATAAGAGAGAAGAAAGATAAGATAGAAAAGAGATTTTCAACATATCTATGTTGTCGCATCGTCATTCAGTGATCTCTTCCATACAACCTTTCGATAGCACGAAAGTAGCCTTTACAAAAAGTAATGAAATAATAATAATGAAATAATGAATTTATTCAGCACTTAGGTATTTACATACACTTGTACTTGTCAAAATCACAATGAAAAAGAAATATAATTAATAGGTTATTATTCTTATTCTATGAATAAAACTACTTAGGTAACTATAACTAGCAAATGCAACCTGTGAGTGCTGCTAATAATAGGACATTACAGACAATGTACTCCGTCTGTCCGTGTGTCATTAATTCCTCTACTCATAATAAGTTCATATTTACATAAAAAAAATTGAAAGCATACAATTAAGTGACACACCCTTATGGTGCCACTGATATCAAAGTCAGATTTGTGGATATAAGAGGAAGTGATCGCTGGCACGGCCTACAGGCGCTGGATCACAGGGCAGGGGTAGGGGTACAACGCGGTCCTCGCCGGCGAGAATCCTACCCTAGCTAACATGCAACCTAAACACTAAGTATACTTTTAAAGGGACAACCACATATCAAGGCTAGACTCTGCTTACCTTATATTGATAGGTCTAAGCGCCTTATAGATATGAGTATGTATCGCAGTTTTAACTTGACTGTGATTCAACAATAAAAATGTCACATTTTGGTTATGAGTTTTATAGATAATTGACATTACATGACACCGGAAAAACTAGCTAACTAAGTCAGCAGATCACCTAAGACTAGCCTAAACCAGAGGTCGGCAACCTTTTGAGTCAGAAGAGCCAACAATTACAACCAGAAAGCAAATTACCTACGGAGAAACCTAGAAAACTAAAGTGAACAGACACTTTCTAGGCAAGCGTGTATCATCTAAGGCCTTATCATCGCCTTCCATCAAGCGAAATTATGGTCAGATGTTTTAAATATTTGGTAAAAAAAAAAAAAAAAATGAGATACATCCAACGACTGCGTCATTCAAGAATTTCTAGCGGACTGACGAGCGATAGAGATAGACAGTGACTAGGCGTGTCGCAGGGGAGGATAGAAATTATGCCAAATTCTTGTAAATCGATACAGAGTCGCAGCTTCAAATCCAAAGAGCCGCATGTAACTCGCGAGCCGCAGGTTGCTGACCACTGGCCTAAGCCAAAACCTAACTGATGTGACCGAGTAAAAATCTTTAAGTGTCGGCAAACATTTTGAAAACACCGTAAATACCAAACAAAATGGAACATCTTAGGCATAAATCTCTGTTTTACTACTGACTCATACTCTGTATTTCATACCCCGTCGTCAGGCCGGAGAGTTAATGAGCTAGCTTTGTTTCCATCGCGGCTTGTACGAACGTACAGCACGTTATAATGGTGCTAATTACGTATTGGGCTCTCTGACTATGTCGGCGTGTGAAAATGTTTGCTGAAACATAGGTGTCAATTATTTTACTTAATAATAAGCAAGTTAATCCTTTCATAGTATATTTTTGATAAGATTCTCAAAGGTAGGTACAAAAAAAAGTATTTAAAAATACTAACCTTCATAACTAATCTCTTTTTTTTCATAGTTTACTAGCAGAGTTTTGCAGTCTACTAGTATTCTTGTTAACCCCTCGTGCTAAGCTAAAATGCTTGTGTTACGAGTGGGCTCACGTCGGAAGTGCAATGGGTGGGGATCGAACCGGCGCGTCCACATGATCACAAGTCCGATGCCCTTGCCCAATGGCAAGGCGAAGCGGCCGTAGCCCAACGGCTCGGCCGCTTTTACATCTCTATAGAGCAGGGTTTCTGAAAGTGGGGTCCGTAGCATGTATATCAGGGGTCCGCAGTAGGTCAGTCTTGTTGAAAACAATCCCACAATTTATTCGTTCTCATTGAGGCCAAACAGCAGCACCCTTCTCATTAACTAAGTAGTAATTTTCTGGGGTCCATGGATTTTTTTAAATAGTGAACGTGGTCCATGACTGCTAAAAGTTTAAGAAACCCTGCTATAGAGGGTTTGCTGGAAGAAAATTCATAACTGAATTAAGCTTGCCTTTGTAGATGTGGATTCTCTGTCTAAAATACTTATTTTTTGGGTGTGCAATAAAGTATAAGTAAATAAAGAACAACGAATTTAGATATTTAAGCAATAAACTTTATTGAGTGCCAAAAATATTGCCACGTAGCGTAGATTTAGTACAGTTAGTTTTTTTTTTAAGTCAGTTTTAGTTTTATATACATATTTTGTACTTTGTATTGAAATATGCTAAACCGAAGGACATGCATGAGGAGATTAATGATTGTGCAGGAGTCTAAAGTTATGTGTTAAGATCGTAGCAAGTATAGGGGCGTGGTTTTTATCTACCGCTTTGAGAAAGAAGTGTGTATGTATGTCTGTCATCATCATCATCAGCCCGTATAACGTCCACTGCTGAACATGGGCCTCCTCCCGGGGGAGAGTATTGCCACAGTCACCACGCTTGGCAGACGGATTGGTGACCGCAGTATTGTGTTTTAATACACAGGGAAACCCTGCTGCCCGTTCCCTGATATACGCTTGTTATAGATGGATGTTATAACAATCGGGACCAACGGTTTAACGTGCTTTCCGAGGCACGGAGGGTAGTCAATCAACGTTCCCGCGCCGGCGGAGGGATATGTGGGAGTCGTCCTCACCATAGCGGTGGTATGCTGATCATACCACGAGGAGAGGACCCTACACCACTAAAACCCGGGTACTCCTCCGTCCACCGTTGGGGCCCGGGTATACTGTGAATGATAAAAAGTACTCGCGTTTAAGTTTATATTTAGTGAAAATTCAAGTTGTAGTTTTATAGCTTACAAAGTGCTTCGTCTAACGTTGAACCTTCGCGTATTTGCTTCGATATTCAGCGAAAACTATCTATCCGATTCCACAGACAGTTGTTCCAATCTGAATGCGCTTTGTGTTTTGTGTGTTTGTAAAGTTTCTACCAAACCGAAGCGGAGAGTTATCTAATAGTATGAGATTTGCTTAAAAATAACGACTATTTAGTTTTACGAACAAACGAATACTTCTATTACATAGTTATACTGTTTCTAACATCGCACTGGTACCTAGGACGGTTTGATAGTCAAAGTCAAAAATTAGACACAAGAGACAACCTCCGTAGCGGTATTTGGCTCGCTTTAAGTCACGGAGGTCGTGGGTTCGATCTCCACACCGGACAAGAAATCTTTGTGTAAATTCTAAGACTTCTTTCCGGGTCTGGTTGGTTGAGGGTGTCCCTCCGTGCCTCGGAAAGCACGTTAAGCCGTTGGTCCCGATTGTTATAACATCATCAATAACAAGCGTTTACCAGGGAACGGGCAGCAGCGTTTCCCTGTGTATTACAACATAAAACTGCGGTTATCAATCCACCTGCCAAGCGTGGTGACTATGGCAAAACCCTCGCTCGGGAGGAGGCCCATGTTTAGCAGTGGACGTTGTACGGGCTGATGATGATGATGATAGACACATTTAAAATATTTTAAATCACGTTCTTATGATGCGTCCCATTCTTTTACTAGGTACCACCAGTTCTGGACGTGGCAACTCTGAGAAGAACTGGCAAGAAACTCAGAGGAATCCTTTGTTTAGAATGAACTTTAATTTACAATGATTAATAAAGCAGTATTGTTTCAGAGCAACTCACTCCCAAGCAGTTTTGTCATTGGTAGTTACTTCTGGAACCGAAACTGGGTTCAATTTCCACCGGGGGCAATTATTTTTACTAAGCTGTTAATTGTTCTGAACCTAATTTTAATTTGTGTTCGTAAATCATGTATTATAAAATTGGCTTAGAAGTCTTTTAAAAAAAAACATTTTTCATTTTTGCACAATTATAAACCCAACAGACAGAGACCACCAGTTTCTCTATCTTTTCTTTTATATTATAAAGAGGAAAGTTATAACTGTTTGCTCAATGCATAAGCTCCGAAAATACTAAACCGATTATTAAAAAATACATTCCCCAATATAAACTACGTTATCCAAAAGCCAACATAGACTATTTTTAATACCAGAGTTCCCGAGGGAACGAGAGCTACGCGGGTAAAATAGCGCAAAAAAGCAAGTCTCTTATACAATATAAACTTTATACACAAAACATTAGAAATCATAATCAAGCCAAACAAGTATAAACCACATAGGTACAGTCACAAATAGCGAGCATTCTATATATGAGAACATGTAAATCTGTGCGCGCTCTCGACACGCTAATATGCTTTAATAAAGGTAATGCAACTTGAATTGCGACTGTACCGGGCTTGGTGTAGGGTGGCCAGCATTTCGAGTGTTTCGAAGTTTTCATTTAAATTACTTTTTGTAAGTATATTTTGAAAATGTAATGAAAGCTGGATGATTCAATGTGTTGCCTTTATGTGTTATCTTTATACTGTAATATACAGTTGTTTATGTAAGTACTCCCGCGGTTTAACCCGCGTCACTCTACTCCAGTGGGTCGGCGCAGGATATTTTGTAACCTTTATAATCCAGCTTATAAACTAGCGTGCAAAGTTTCAGCCAAATCCATTCAGTAGTTGTTGCGTGAAAGAGTAACAAACATACGTACATCCACACATACTAAATTTCGCATTTATAATTTAAATAGAATATACTATCTCTAAAATAGATGATCATATGAGTCTAAAAAGAAGTTTGTCAAGTTCAAAATGGATTGCATTGTACATCATATTTTAACTTTCAATTAGTTATTTGTAAGTGAGAAGATTTGTTTAATTATTAAAGTCATTATGGCTGAAATCTACTTTTGTTTGTTACTTGCTTGACACTCTTGAAAATCCTCCTCTCTCTTTGACAGCACCGGGGCCTGAGCCTGATCTCAGACGCAACTACCACAAACATTGATGTTTGTGGTAGTTGCGTCTGAGACTGGTGCAATTATTGCAGTTATTTGTGTTAATAATAAATAGTTGTGCTGAGTCTATGTGTGCTTATTGTCCATTAATTGAGTGTGTGTAAAGTCTACGACCGTGGAATTAAAGTATCTAGTGCGAGAGTGGTTTAAAAAAAAAACAAAAATAGTGCGGCCGGTGCTAAGTTAAAGCTTTCGTTTCACAAGAGGTAGACAGTTACTGTTTAGTATAGACCCATTATCAAAGGAAATCAACACATTTTCGAATATGATCAACATCGAGCTATTATTAACAGTTTTTTTCCGGAAAACCCCGACATATAATCTAATGGTTGCGTAAAGTTACAACCCGGAAATCGAAACAGGGACTTCAAGCACCTCAATCGCCCTAAATACAAACTCGTCAGCTTTATCTATACTAATATATAAAGCTAAATAGTTTGTTTGTCTGAACATGATTATCTTAGGAACTACAGGTCCAATTTTTCTCCGGAGAACGCCTATTTACAGCAGTGGACCTTACGATGATAATGAACATCTAATAGAACGGTTATAGTCCTTTAACTATAATTGTCGCAGGACTATCCCATACGGGCCGGATTGCATTTGCGTGCTTGGCCCCGCCAACGGCGGATCGAAGGAGTGTCCGGGGGGTTTTAGTGTGAAGGGTCTCCTCGTGGTATGAGTTAGCATACCACGCTATGGAGAGGGCGAGTCCCACATATCCCAATACGCTGCAGCGGCGGTGGGAATTTCCCCCTGACACCAAAAAAAAAAAGGACTATCCCATACCCATAAAAAGTGTGGTCACATACCCAGTTTCGTTCTTAGGTGCTCGCATTAGCATGCCATAGTGTCTCGAGAATAAAATGATCCATATTTCGTACAACAAACATTACTGGGGTTTTAAATGTCGCGTTTGTTAGTTATAGTGAAATCTTTGAATGTTTTAGTGGTGCATTATCTTTTGTGAGAACTTTTCTTTGTTTGGGAAATGCAAACTCCGTAGCGTAGCGGTTTATGGCTCGCTTTAAATCTCGAAAGCCGTGTGGTTTCCGGAATAGTATAGACTACCCCATATTATTATCCTCCCATGGGTGTCGTAAAAGGCGACTAAGGGACATATGGCTGATGGATGGGCAGCAGCATCTATAAGCTCAAGGTTAACATCTTACTGCGATCACCAATCCGTCTGCCAAGCGTGATGATTATGGCAATATCCCTCAACGATCCTGGCTTGCCAAGGTCTGTTAAGAGGAGGCCCATGTTCAGCAGTGGACGTTAACGGGCTGTTGATGATGATGATGAAATCTCGAAGGTCGTGGGTTCGATCCCCACTCCGGATAAAAAATCTTTGTGTTAATTCTAAGATTTCTCTCCGGGTCTGGATGGTTGAGGGCCTACCCTCCGTGCCTCGGAAAGCACGTTAAGCCGTTGTTCCCGATTGTTATAGCATCATCTATAACCATCGTATAACTGGGAACGGGCCGCAGCGTTCCTTGTGTATTACAACATAATTCTGCGGTTAAAAACCCTCCCTCGGGAGGAGGCTTATGTTCAGTAATGGACATTGTATGGGCTGATGATGGGAAATGCAAGATCTTGATGTAAGGCGGTTTGGGTGTTTAGTAATGGTGTTTAGTAGTAGTGTATAGTAATGGTGTTTAGTAATGGTGTCGTAGTAGGATTAGAAGTATATTTTTCTTGCATATATGTGTCCTGTGTTTTTTTGTATGCTTTTGCTACTTCACCGGGCATAAAGCTGAGTAGAGTTCCAGCTATATTAAATGGTTTGAAAACTTCAAACTAAGCAGCCTGCTCAAGAAGCTCTGTTATGGGGCTTAGACCTTGGTTGTAGCTTGGTGGACAAACGTTGGTCGTATGATTGCCGTTTGAAAGGAAAATATGATTTATCATTAAAATTTGTTACGGAGTTTTGCACAACTTTCGTTAAAAGCTTATATGAAAAATTAAATTAATAAACGAAAAAAAACCCATTTTTTAACTTGACTCATTAAACAAACTTTTATTATGACACCTTTCAATATTTTAGCTTCCGCAATGCCTATCACATAGACTTAAATAAATTAATTCAATTAATCTACTAAGTAATTAAATTTTAAACTTACTTTAATTGGGTTCCGGCGAAACTTGTACAAAAGTGTTAATGAAACAGACATCGCAAGTCATAACGTATTATGTTAAATTATCTATCAAAATATACAGGGTGCTGTTATACCATGTAAATATATACCTCATTAGTCAAATTAAGTCTCATGTCAATATACTAGCTTCCAAGCGCGGTTTTACCCGCGTAATTCCCGTTTCCCGTAAGAACTTCATAATTAAATAAAGCCTATAATTTTCATAGCTAAATTAATCTAACGCTGAAAGAATTTTCCAAATCGTACAAGTAGTTCATGAGATTAGCGCGTTCAAGCAAACAAACAATCTCTAGATTTATATATATGTATGGATTTGAACGTTTTGCATTTATATTTTCCATATACAACTTATTTAGGTTTTGTAGCTACTGAAGTAAAACTATAGGTACCTACCACTAACTATAACTAATCTAACTTGTTTTTTTCTTTCTTTATACATTTACACTCTCCCACCGCCGCTGCAGCGTATTCACGTGCTGGCGACGGGATATGTGGGACTCACCCTCTCCATAGCGGTGGTATGCTTACTCATACCACGAGGAGATGACCCTACACCACTAAAATCCCCCGGAAACTCCTTCGATCCGTCGTTGGCGGTAGCCGGGTACGCACGAAGCAATCCGAATAACTAACCTAACCCAACCTCACCAAAATGTTTTCTCTTTTTGGCTCATTTAGGAATCTATCTTCACCATTTCTATTAAATTTAACTTCTTTAATACATTATTAAAGCGACTGCCTTACCAATAGCATCTCGATGGTTCCTTTTGGGTACAAAACCCAGAAATTATTTGATGTTTAGAATTTCTAAACAGATTGACATTACTATGCAATTTGAAAATTTAATTTGGTATAAATTGGGGCACGGGTACCCTGTATAAAATCTACATAATAGCAAGGGTAAGGAGATTGTTGGAAACTGTCGATATTCATTACAATTTAGGGCGGAAAAGGGCAAATTTTCAACTGTCGCTCGTAATTTTTATAAAATATTAGGGTTTTCTACTCGATATCATATTTTTACTTAAATGTATCCCGGAAAAAATACGGTTATTGATCACGGAAACATTAACTTAAGAAAATTAGCTGATTTTTAAATTGTCATCATCATTTACATTTTGTAAATTACCCTGTATAAAATTTAAAAATCTATACTAATATTATAAAGCTGCAGAGTTTGTTTGTTTGAACACGCTAATCTCAGGAATTACTGGTCCGATTTCAAAAAATCTTTCAGGGTTGGATAGTCCATTTATCGAGGAAGGTTATAAACTAAATTTTATCACGAAGTTCCCACGGGCACGGGAGCTACGTTGGTGAAACCGCGCGCGGGAAGCTAGTATAGTATATTTTTGCAACTAGTTTTACATAGAATAGAGTTTTAACATTTTATTGAATCATCGTTTGAGATTTATGACTTTCATTTAATCTCAGAAAGACAATTTCCGTCGAAACGATGAAGGTTAATTAAGGAAACTAGATTTCACAATGCAGTTAGACAGTAGAAGTTAACAGTTATATACATAAAGTATAATAATTATTTGTGATAATTGAAGACGTGAGTGGATGAAGGTGATAAGTCACATAATTTAAATTTGGAGTAAATCGAATTTAAAGTTTCACTTTTACCTATTTTTTGAGATAAGTCGCTACAAAACTAATGTTTGTATTAAACTATGATGCCAAGTTGTGTTAATAACCTGAAATATTAATGGTAGGAAAGCAACCAAATAAATTTATATTTTTTATTATTTAATTTGAAAATAAATCTTGACATAACACCTTCTTTTTTAACAAAAGTAAACTTTTCTGCAAGTTTAGATATTGACAATGAGGTGCTAAGATGAATATAGTTGTCTCGTAAAGCCTTAAATGGACGGTTTAAGATCTGTAGTCGTATTGTACTGACATATTATCACCTTCATCTATGCAAAAAAACATAAAAACTCGAAAATGCGACATGTCACCTTCATCCACTCACGTCTTATTTGCAATCAGTACAAAAAGTGTGGTTTCCGGCCACACTAGACCACCCCAGCCAGTGGTGGCCAGAATAGACCACCCCATGTCTTCCCATGGATGTCGTAAAAGGCGACTAAGGGACATATGGCTGATGGATGAGCAGCAGCATTTATTAGCTCAAGGTTTACATATTACTGCGATCACCAATCCGTCTGCCAAGCGTGGTGATTATGGCGATATCCCTCTACGATCCTGGCTTGCCAAGGTCTGTTAAGAGGAGGCCCATGTTCAGCAGTGGACGTAAACGGGCTGTTGATGATGATGAGTACAAAAAAAATGAGATGGAAACATTTAACTTTTTTCCAGAAATTACTTCACTTCCTCTATAAGTAGGTTACATATAATTAAACTGTAGAGGTCGAATACCTACGTAGAAAAAAAACGCTGAATACCACATCCAGATTTTTAAATATTTTATTTCGTTTCTCTGTCTGTTTGTACGGGCTAATCTCCGAAACTGTCGCACCGATTTACCTAAATGAATTTTGCATGGTGTTTGGCTTTACATCCCCGGTCAACATTTTAAATACTTTTAATCACGGAAATTTTATGAGTTCCGTATTCCTTCGGTTTTTTAGTTAAATTGTTACCTTACCCACGATAGTTCAAAACACCACGCGGACAAAGTCGCGGGCATCAGCTAGTTACAAAATAAAAAGGTATAGTACATAATTGATATAAAATTAAATTGACTTTAAATCAACAAGATTTCTTAAACTAAACTATACATCACGTACTAAATCATGATAAAATTAAGAAACGGATTTAAAAGAAATTCAATTGATTATGAGATCCAGTGGTTTATGAGAAAGGGTTAGGTATATAATAATTTTTGACAACGATTACGCTATTCTACCCTATAGGTTAATCCATCTTATAAACTATCCGCATGCAAACTTTCAGTCAAATCCATTCAGTCGTTTTGGCGTAAAAAAATAAAGGTGCAAGTTGGGAGCGGGCGACGTGAGGCGGCGGCGGACGACGTGTCACGGCGACAATACTGGTTTGTATGTATTTCTATGAACCGCGTCGCTAGCTTCATGTCGCTAACTGCGAAGGGAATTTCATAGAAATACATACAAACCAGTAGTGTCGCCGCGACACGTCGTCCGCCACCGCCTCACGTCGCCAGCTCCCAACTTGCACCTTTAGAAGCATACATACATCCACACATACAAACTTTCACATTTGTAATATTAGTAAGATTTAAAATAATTACTAAGCTGGGCTAATTATTACTAACGACCTACGTTAGTAAATATTAATGAGACTGCACCTGTATGGTTCAGTGGTTATGATTCGGTGAAGTAGCAAAAGCCTTAGGGCAAACTACATATGCCCTGGAGATCCCGCGGTACCATATTGGCCGCGGGTGCCTTCGGGGAGCCGGATTGCTCATGCGTACCCGACCCCCAACGGCGGATCGAAGGAGTATCCGGGAGGTTTTAGTGGTGTAGGGTCCTCTCCTCGTGGTTTGAGTTTAGCATACCATGCTATGGAGAGGGCGAGTCCCACATATCCCACCGCCAGCGCGCGAATACGCTGCAGCGGCGGTGGGAATGCGTTAATGCATTTCCCCCCGGACAAAAAAAAAATGGCAAACTACATATATCCGTCCGAAAAAAAACATTGGTTATGACAGTGGATTTTGAGACTTTGTTTTCTGGGTTTGATTCCTATCCGGGACAATTATTTGTGTAAACCACAATTAGTCATTTTCAGTCTGGGTGTGTACTGTGTCCGAGAAAAGTGTTTATAAAAAAAAAGTTGTGTCTTAAAAAAAAAACATATTTTTTTTTTGGTATCCTTTTGTTATCGAAAGCATCGAACCGGGAACTACGTTATCTCTCACATTAAACATGCTACCTCTACACCTACTAAGCTGTCACAGTTAGGAAATTCTTTAAGACATATATTATCTATACAATTTGTCACTTGACAATTGACATGTACAGTGAGTAATTGGGAGTTCTTACTTTATCACTCACTTTGAGTGAGGGTGGTGGTCTAATTCATAAGCTGACAGCGAGTATACAAACATAATTGTGTTATAATGATCTGACATACTCTGTAGCTTAGCGGCGAAAGTCTAGCCGAAAGTTAAAGAAAGTGACTTTTATTTTTTATAAAAAATGCTAGACAAATTTCCTTCACTCTGAAAGCATTTAACGCCTTGAACATGATCTCTTGTGATGTTGACTTGGTTCTTTTTAATAAAGAGAAATTTATTATTTTCTTATTATTATTATTGTTAGGCATACCATAAAATCCAATTGGTCTATTTAAATAAAGAATTAAGTAATATTATGACTACACACAAAGTTAAGAATACATTTATTATTTTTCGTAAGTTTTTCTCGATGGCCTGGTTCAAGTTCTCATTATGTCTATTAATTGGTATATAATTATGTAAGTGGGTATTATAATTTTGTCCAAAAAATATAGTAATATTGTTAAACACCTTTGTCAACAAATAAACAAAATTCTAGCTGACTAATTAACAGGACATCTTCCGATACTAATATTAAAAACATACATTTAATTTTTATAATAATGTAGAACTCGCACTGTAACTTAAACTTGCTCCACACACCAAGCCCTTAAAATACGCAAATGTATTTTATATATTTAAAACACATGCCTATAAGGAAACGATTTCAATTACATTCGTAATCGATTTTTAAATGTTTCGGCGTTAAATCGATTATTTTTATCGATGATTCAACTTCGCTCGCATTTAGAGGACATGGTACGCCCTTTAGTTAAATGACAGTATCACCTTTAGGTTAATCAAGGACATTAATTACATGTTTTATTATTAGCTAGACGCTGCCTCTGTAGCGTAACGGTAATTGGCTCGCTTTAAATCTCAGAGGTCGTCGGTTCGATTCCCACACCGGACAATAAATCTTTATGTTCATTCTAAGATTTCTTTCCTGGTCTGGTTGAGGGACTACGCTCCGTGCCTCGGAAAGCACGTTAAGCTGTTGGTCTCGATTGTTATAACATCATCTATAACAAGGGAACGGGCAGCAGTGTATCACAACATAAGACTGCGGTCACCAATCCGCCTGCGAAGCGTGGTGACTATGGCAAAAACCCTCCCTCGGGAGGAGGCCCATGTTCAGCAGTGGACGTTATACAGGCTGATGATGATGATAATGTTGTATGCGGTATTACCCGCGTAGCTCTAGTAATCGTGGGAACATCTAATAAGCGCTTCTAGACATACGTCTATAATATCTATCACCGGAACTAATTTAATGATTTTAATATCGTGCATCCTGTTTCCTTGCAAACCTTAACTTAGTATATAGCCTGTGACACTCACAAATAATGTGGCTTTCTATTGGTAAAAAAAATGCTAAATCGGTTCAGTAGGTCCATAGATTACCCCCTACAACCTCACAAACAATTCACAAACGTTACCTCTTTATAATATTAGTATAAATGTAGTTTATTCAAGCTTATTTTAAACTATGTAGTGGTGATGATGATGTATTACACATATAAACTTTCCTCTTGAATCACTCTATCTATTAAAAAAATCGCATCAAAATCCGTTGCGTAGTTTTAAAGATCTAAGCATACATAGGGACGGACAGACAGGGATGTGACTTTGTTTTATACTATGTAGTGGTGTTTTACCTCAGATTGCAGATTTAAATCCTGCTGGGAATTTAACTTTTTTTTTAAATATGAAATTATTAATTTAAATTTAACGACAATTGGTTCATAAATGTCATTTGCTGGACCTAAATCTACAACCGCGACTAACTTTAAAATACCTATAAAAATAATAGTATATTTTAGTTGACATCAAATTATCATTTACCTCCAACTAATTAGTTAGATGTCATAATAAAAATTATTTATAGTAACTATAAAAAAACATTAAGAACATTGTAAAATTCTAAATTTATATATGTAAGTACCTATATCTAGGTAATTAAACGTTAGAAATCATTTCTCAAAACTATCGTTAAATAAAAACGAAATTTTGTATGTTAAAAATATAATATACTTTATACAAGACTAGCTGCACCCCGCCGTTTTACCCAAGTTACTCTGCTCTATTGGGTCGGGGTGTGATGCCTATATGTTAATCTAGCATATAACCTATCCCGGTGCGAAATTTCAGCTAATTCTGTTAAAAATTTTAGGCGTGAAAGAGTAACAAACATCTATACTTACATACAAACTTTCGCGTTTATAATATTAGTAGGACAACTTAAAAATTAATTTAATAAAATCTTTAAACTATTACCAATAAATTTTTTCTCACCATTAAGCGACCTTTAACCCTTTAGGTAAAAAAAAAATATCCCACGGGAACAACTTTCTGGAGTGAAGAGTAGCCAATATTCCATTCCAGACTATAAAGGTATTATACTCGTAAATCATCATCATCATCATCATCCCGTATAATGTCTACTGCTGAACATCGGCTTTCTCTCACTACGCTTGGGAGGCGGGTTGGTGACCGCAGTATATGTTGTAATACACACATCAACTACCAATACTTCTTAAAGGATACTTTGATTAATTTTTTTTTATCTGTAATTTGAACGTGAACCTAATTATCAGTAGTAATATAACTTGTGTATCTCGGTAATGCCTGCACCGATTTCGACGGGGCTTTCACTAGTAGATAGTTAATTTTATAAGGTATATTATAGGCTACTTTTTATTTGGTCTGCCTGTTTATCTTTCTGTCTATTCCGCCTTAACTGCAAGACGGTCCTACCGCTCATCTACCCGAAAACCCTGTCTATATCGACATAGACGGCATTATCTTTATTAGATAGCTTATAAAATCCTTATTTTACGCATGAAGTCGCGGGCAGTAGCTAGTTAATAATATAAAATCAATAAAACAACAACATCTCACCCTTCTCAGAAACATACTAAGTTAATATAACTAGAATGTCCCCTAAATTGTCTGTAGGTACGTATCAGATATAATTTATTACGAACTGTTGTCAGGCTGTTCAACTGTAATTAGTGGATTCCGATCCGCTTTGATGTACCGCCCTTTGATCACGGCGCGCCCGAGATGTAGGCGAATAGGATTAAAGGTACTAGATGTGCTACTTTTTTTTCTTTTTTTTTTATGCTACGTCTTGACACTTGGTTGTTTATGTTCTGTGCTAGAATTTAGATGCCATTCTACTTTTGAATTCTGTGAAACAAATGCGGTGTTGAGTGGTTTTTTTTTTGTTTTTAATGCAACGCTGCAATAAGTAAAGCGCCACATAGGTTCGAAGTGTTCGATTCGAGTTTGAGTTCGAGTGAGTGAGTTAATTTCGCAAAAAGAATAAAAAAACTGGTCAATTGCGAGTCGGACTCACGCACGAAGGGTTCTATTTTGAAGCGTCTACCTGTTGCCGTAATTGATATCGAGCAAAAAAGGGCAAAAAGTTTGTTGTATGGGAGCCCCCTTTAAATACGTTTTTTATTTTTAGAATTTGTTCTTATCATCTGTGAAAATTTCAACTGCCTAGCTATCGCAGTTCTTGAGATACAGCCTGGTGAGAGAAAGGCAGACAGACAGACAGCGAAGTCTGAGTAATAGGGTCCCGTTTTAATCCTTTGGGTACGAAACCCTATAACACCGATTTCATGTGTAACATTATTAAGCTTCTTTAGCCAAATTTATTTATAAGAACCTCATTTAGAATCCAGTTAATTGAAACCTTCTCTAAAAGCTGGACATGAATGTTTAGTTAAGCATTGCCACAGCAATGCTGATAGCAGTCTAAAAACGCTGCCCAGTTGCTGTTCGTACCGGGAACAGCAACTGGGTAGCATCAGCTCAGCAACACCCTCAAATGGTAATGTAGGAGCACGCGGGGGCTTAAGTTTTGAGTAGCTTATGCCCTCGTTGTATGATTGTTGACGGAGGGGAGAGCCCCACAGCCGCGGAAGCACAAAACATGAAATATACCCCTCAGATTAAAAAGGAAATATCTAATAAATCAGAAGCATTCATTGAGAAAGTTTGATTGTTAAAAATAACAATTCAAACCATAGCTAAAATTAACAAAAGTTAAAGGTTTTGCTACTTACCTATCTAACTTTTGCTACTAGATACTTTACGTATTTTAGTGCAGTTATATATATAGAAATATTCATCATCATCATCATCAGCCCGCACAACATTCACTGCTGAACATGGGCCTCCTCCCGAGGGAGGGTATATGCCATAGTCACCACGCACAAGGAAACGCTGCTGCCCGTCGTGCCTTGATATTCGATTATTATAGATGATGTGATAACCATCGGGACCAACGACTTAACGTGCTTTCAGAGGCACGGAGGGTAGTCCCTCAACCAACCAGACCCGGAAAGAAATCCTAGAATTTACACAAAGACTTCCTGTCCAGCATGGGGATCCAACCCGCGACCTCCAAGATTTAAAGCGTGCCAAATACCGCTACGCTACGGTGGTCGTCGAAATATAGAAATACTAGCGACCCGCCCCGGCTCCGCACGGGTACAATGCTGATGTATTATACATATCTACCTTCCTCTTGAATCCCTCTATCTATTAAAAAAACCGCATCCAAATCCGTTGCGTAGTTTCAAATATATAAGCATACATAGGGACATAGGGATATAGCGATATAGGGACAGAGAAAGATACTTTGTTTTATACTATGTAGTGATTATTAAAGTAAATTAACTATTACGAAAATCTCTGAGGCAGTCTCGCAGGCCGTAGTTTCTATTCCCACGCCGGACAAGAAATCTTTGTGTAAAATCTAAAATTTCTTTCGCGGTCTGGTTAATTGAGAGAAAAGCATGTTAAACGGTGGTCCCGACTTATAACTAACGCCCACCAGCGAATTAGCAACATCATTTTTACGTGCTACAACATAATACTGCGGTCACCAGCCCGCCTGCTAAACGTGGTGACTACATTAAAATCCTATTCCGAAAGGAGGCCCATGATCAGCAGTAGACAAGTATACGGTAAACAGTTTTTTTTTTTAACCATTTCTTTCATTATTAATTATTGTTGCTCCTCCTCGTAGCGTAGCGGTATTTGGCTCGCCTTGAATCTCGGAGGTCGTGGGTTCGATCGCCACACCGGACAGAAAATCTTTGTGTAAATTCTGAGATTTCTTTCCGGGTCTGGTTGGTTGAGGGACTACCCTCCGTGCCTCGGAAAGCACGTTAAGCCGTTGGTCCCGATTGTTATAACATCATCTGTAATAATCGTATGTCAAGGAACGGGCAGCAGCGTTTCCTTGTGTGGTACAACATAATACTGCGGTCACCAACCCGCCTGCCAAGCGTGGTGACTATGGCAAATACCCTCCCTCTCGGGAGGAGGCCCATGTTCAGCAGTGGACGTTATACGGGCTGATGATGATGTTGCTGATGATCATACGACCTTAACAATGCATAGTAATAAAACTCCCCAGTAATAATAACAGTAACAAAAAACCATTATCTTGTAAAACATTTATCACTCACACACTAAGTTACTAGCAAAAAATCTGTCACATTTATGGCCACATCCAGCCAAATAACATCTCAACACATTGTTATACGTATAAAAAATGGATTCAACGCATACATAAATACATAATAATATATTAATGTTCGCTTGTATATTTATATTAATGTGATGTAATACATTATAGAACATAGTGACCGCCAGACGGGCGACAAAAAGTGATATAACTCTGCTAGCTAAGCCCCGCGGTTTTACACGCGTCACTCTGCTCCAGTGGATCGGAGCGTGATGTTTTGTAGCCTATATGTTGATCTAGCTTATAAACTATCCGCGTGCAAACTTTCAGCCGAATCCATTCATTACTTTTTGCGTGTTAGAGTAACTTTAATATTAAGGACTGTATAACAAAAACACAGTTCGTTTCGATGGAAACAAAAGTGTGATAAAAATAATATATAAACAAATTAACAAGTAAAAGAAGAGGTATAAAAAACATAGACAATATAAATCTATACTAATATTATAAAGCCGCAGAGTTTGTTTGTTTGTTTGAACGCGCTAATCTCAGAAACTACTGGTCCGATTTTAAAAAATCTTTCAGTGTTGGATAGTCTATTTATCGAGGAAGTTTATAGGCTATATTTTATTACGAAGTTCCCACGGGCACGGGAGCTACGCGGGTAAAACCGCGCGCGGGAATCTAGTAAAGTATAAGATACAAAAAGGTTGTGCGGTCTTGCACAGTAACAAACATACATACATCCACACATACAAACTTTCGCATTTATAATATTAATAAGATATTTTTATACATAGGTATATATGTATAACTAGCGGCCCGCCCCGGCTTCGCACGGGTTGACTTTTATACCCTACCCCTGCCCTACCCTACCCCTACCCTAACCCTACCCTACTCCTACCCTACCCCTACCCTACCCCTACCCCTACCCTACACCTACCCTACCCTACCCCTACCCTACCCTACCCCTACCCTACCCCTACCATACCCTACCCTACCCCTACCCTACCCTACCCCTACCCTACCCCTACCCTACCCCTACCCTACCCTACCCTACCCTACCCTACCCCTACCCAAAAGTATCCTATGTCCTTCTCCCAGTTCTTAGCTACCTCCCTACCAATTTTCAGCCAAATCGGTTCAGTAGTTCTTGAGTTATAAATAGTGTAACTAACACGACTTTCTTTTGTTTTTAAAATGTATTCTGCTATTCGGGACGGAAACAAATCCAACAAATCAAAAACCATGGCAATCGGTCCAGCCGTTCTCGAGTTATAAGTGTTGTAACAAACACGACTTTCTTTTATATATATAGATGTAGTAATTTTGTTTGTAGTACGTAATAAATGTAGCTTTACTGTTCTAAGTAAGAAGATGAATGAAGATGACGAATAAATTAATCTTCTTCTTTAACATTTTTAATAGTAAATGTTACCCTTCAACCCCCTACAACCCTTTTGTCGCTATAAAAAGTAGCCTATGTCCTTTCACAGGTTTTACGCTATTTGTGTACCAAATTTTATTTCAATCGGTTCTGTATTTTTGGCGTCAAATGCCGACAGACAGGCAGGTTTACTTTCGCACTTATAATATTAGTAAGGTATTTATTGAATAGAATAGATGATGTAATAACAATCGAAACCAACGGCTTAACGTGCTTTCCGAGGCACGGAGGTTAGTCCCTCAACTAACCAGACCCGAAAAGAAATCGTAGAATTTACACAAATATTTCTTGTACGGCGTTGGGATCGAACCCATGATCTCAAAGATTTAAAGTAAGCCAAATATCGCTACGCTACGGATGTTGTGTATAGAATATACTATATAATACATATATAAAATCTCTATATAAATCATATACCTATAAATAAAACTAATGAAAGTAGGCAAAAATGTTCTAAAAAGGCTCGACTCGTAACACATTCTTCAATCAATTAGTCACATAAATAATTAAAAAGCTATGTTAAGAAAATAATAAAATTCATCCTATCATATGCCAGTGCGATTGAAAAAAATACTTGCAATTGTAAAATTCATCTAATTATAATCATGAATCAAATAATATACTTATAAAGTATTTTAAAGTACTTATTATATTATTTTTTGTGATCATTATACTTTGCGATATGTCAGCACGTCCAACTTGATTGCAACGATTCGTAAGTGAGAGAGACAAAAACAAAATATGTTTATGTAGGAGTAACAGAGATGGATGCACATTCGGTTTTTGCTGGTCGTCTAGGAAACCAGACCGACTGGTAATTAGGGCAGGTTATATTGTATTGAATGACCGCGGTGGGTACCTATGTATGTTTGTGCTATTATTAACTGAATCTATATGTATAATATGTCATCATCAACAGCCCATTCACGTCCACTGCTGAACATGGGCCTCCTCTTAACGGACCTTGGCAAGCCAGAATCGTAGAGGGATATTGCCATAATCACCACGCTTGGCAGACGGATTGGTGATCGCAGTAAGATTTGAACGTTGAGCTAATAGATGCTGCTGCCCATCCATCAGCCATATGTCCCTTAGTCGCCTTTTACGACACCCATGGGAAGACATGGGGTGGTCTATTCTAAGCCGGAAACCACACGGCAGTATAATATGTAACATATAGTAAAATGCGGGATCCAAGACATTTTGGTGTCTCGAGACCAGCCTAAGCCTAACAGCTTAGAGCCTCTTACGTATGTGCCGCTGTTGATCCTGGCCTAAAGGACTTATACCCATAAAAAATAAAGTGATTTTATTAAGGTGCATTTTATAATTAGCATTATGCAATTTCACCTATTTAAAAATTTTAAGTTTTTAAAAAAATGCCATTTTTTTTTAAATACCCAGAACGGATTTTTTTTTTATTTTTCTAGTGACCATTGTGTCCACCCCTGTCACCCCCTTTCCCAGCTACTTAACCTTTTGGGACACCCTGTATATTGCTCTTTATATAAGTAATGTCGTAGGACAGACGGACGGACTACGCAATCTGTAGATTTGCTATTGCCTACCTACTACTGTAAGTTACCTAGTCGGATATTTTATAGAGTAAGAATTATCTGTTAGTTATGGGTTTTTTTAATTAATTTATCTTCTTACATTGTAATTCTGACAAGTACAAGTGTATGTAAATACCTAAGTGCTGAATAAAATTCATTATTTCATTAAATATAAATTAATTTACATACATCATTTTATATTGATAATTTAAATGCATATATACAACTAAAAGTTAAAAATAAAACTAACTAATAAAATACTACTATTCTAAATCTAATCTATCTAACAAACATCTTAACATCATTTGATTCCAATGAATATCTTAGAATATATCGCAGTTTGAAAATAATATACCCAAAGTCATGACAATGTCGTGGGCATAATCTTGTATTATATACAAATAAACTGTATATAATAAAAACAATTTGCATCGCTACTTAAACAAATATATGTAATATCGAATGAGAAAAATATTATAAAATAACATACTTTTAAGATTTCTATTCGAAAGCCTTGGGGGAATATTAAATTTCATATACTTATTGAAGTATATTTGAGCCATAATATAAAATCCCATGAGCTCTTCATTCCTTATATTCATAGGCGTACCACAAAGGGAGATGAGAGGGCATGTTTAGATCCTACGGGTCGGATTGCTTATGCGTACCCGGCCCCCGCCAACGGTGGATCGAAGGAGCCTCTCCTCGTGGCATGAGTTTCGCATACCACGCTATGGAGAGGACGAGTCCCATATCTCACCGCCAGCGCGCGAATATGCTGCAGCGGCGGTGGGAATGCGTAAATGCAATTAAACACGGTCAAAAAAAAATTTGATCCTACAACGTTAGGTTTGAGCGTAAGATGACGCATGATCGTTAAAAAAACAAAAGTTTTACCTTCAAAAGGTATATCTAATTATTATATGGTGGCCCTTTTATTTCTCGGACTGATTTATATACGAATTATTATAATAACTTTGACTTTTGCTATTTCATCGGGCATAAGATGGTGACCAATGTGCAAATATGGCTGTGGAAAATGTTAATGTCGGAGCTACATAATACCAAGTTGCAATATGGCACCATATCAACGTAATTGCCTTGCTGGTTAGCCTATGTAAACAATAGAATATAGATAAGATAATACACTCTTTATTGTACACCAAAAAAAACAACACTGATAAAATAGTAATAGTAATGTACCTCTACAATCGGCGGTCTTATCGCAGACAGCGATCTCTTCCAGACAACATTTGGATGGAAAGAAGATGAATAAAAAACCGGCCAAGTGCGAGTCGGACTCGCGCACGAAGGGTTCCGTTTCAGTTACAAGTGCGTACCTATTTTTGATATCAAGAATAAATAAAAAAGCGTATGTTTATGCAATGAAATGTTATTTTATAATTTATATTCGAGTTGATTGAATGAAAGCTAAATTGCGGTTTACGATTTTTGACGTATTAAAAAAAAACTACTTACAAGATCTCGTTCAAACCAATTTTCGGTGGAAGTTTGCATGGTAATGTACATCATAATTTTTTTTTAGATTTATCATTCTCTTATTTTAGAAGTTACAGGGGGGGGGACACATTTTACCACTTTGGAAGTGTCTCTCGCGCAAACTATTCAGTTAAGAAAAAAATTACATTAATTACACAGAAACCTCAACATCATTTTTGAAGACCTATTCATATTAATACACGTAAGGGTACGATGAAAAAAAATTTTTTGAGTTTCAGTTCTATGTATGGGGAACCCCAAAATTTATAGTTTTTTTTCTATTTTTGTGTGAAAATCTTAATGCGGTCCACAACATACATCTACTTGCCAAGTTTCAACATTATAGTTCTTATAGTTTCGGAAAAAAGTGGCTGTGACATACGGACAGACAGACAGACAGACAGACAGACAGACATGACGAATCTATAAGGGTTCCATTTTTTGCCATTTGGCTACGGAACCCTAAAAAGGAGCAAGAACGGTAGTAGTAGACAATAGGTGATACCTATATTATAATGTAGCATAAATCTGAAGTTGGTGCCTATTTAAGGTGTACATGGAACCTGTATTATTTTTTATGTTTATTTATTTTATGTTCTTATATTTAATAATTTGATATTGTATTTTTTCGAAAAACAGTGCATTATGAATATATTTATTTCTTTTTTTCTATACAACGGCTTATACTCGCGGAGTACTCGCAACCGGCGTGCGTGTATGACCAGATGTATGAACGTGAACGAGGCAAAGGGAGTGTGTAAGTATCGTAGCAGTTGGCGTTCTGTAGTTTCTGCCTACCCCCATGGGAGAAAGGCGTGATTATATGTATGTATGTATAACGGCTTATGTAACGGAAATTGGATATGTACCACTTTGCTCCCCTTGTACCAAAAGCTAGGTACGCTGTTACTTTAGTTGTCAAATGTATATCACTTCTGACTGATATTCGATATATAGATCCACCTCGGGAACCTAGGCCTATCTCATATGATACTTATATTCATATTTCACTTTGTTTATAGCTTTTTATATAGATATGACTTTGGGTTGATTTCAGTAAAAATTTAAGTACCTCATCATCATCATCAGAATCGTGTATTATTCAGTCTTCTAGCCTGGTTTCACCCACTTTACAGCGGCCTAATGCTAAAGAGATTGGCCATCTGTGCAGGACATATTGTGTGTGCAACAGACTCTGTCTATTCTTTTACTTCATGAGTTCGTACTTTAAAACTATTTTTTTTTGAGAGACAAGTAAGATGATTTTTGGAGAGACTTGTGACCAAGGGCCCTGCTAGAAGTCACTCCAGTTTCCGTGGAAACTTTGTCATTAAATTTAGCCTGTATAAGGAAGTATGGGGAATTATTTTTTGAAATCGGTCCAGTAATCCTAGAGCCTTTTCAATGCAAACAAAAAATTCAATTTTTCCTCTTTATAATATACTAGCGACCCGCCCCGGCTCCGTACGGGTACAATGCTGATGTATTATACATATAAACCTTCCTCTTGAATCCCTCTATCTATTAAAAAATACCGCATCAAAATCCGTTGCGTAGTTTTAAAGATTTAAGCATACATAGGGATATAGGGACAGATAAAGCGACTTTGTATTATACTATGTAGTGAAGATAATAATTTTTCATTCATAATTTTTATATGAAGCGGCCGTTACCCTGCTAGGGCATCGGACTTGTGATCTTGCCGCAGGTTCGAAACCCAATCATTGCACTACCGACGTGAAGCTATTTTTAAAGTCGTAACACAAGCGTTTTAGCTTAGCACGAGGGGTTAACAAAAATACTAGAAGTCTACTAGTATTTTTGTTAACCCCAAGACTCTCTAGCAAAGTCAGAGTAATCTTAAAGAAAATGCTTCTAATTTCAAATCCTACTTTTGTTGATTCAATAAAAATTTGACTCATTATTATATTAATTTATTGTTTTTATTTATGAAACAAGGTTAAAAATATTTTATACATACAATATACATACCTCAAACACAGTCAGTGAAAATGAAGTGTTTATCACGTTTCACTATTCATTACAAATGTCCTGTAACGGACACGTACAACCCTTAACTAGAGTATTTTGTTGTCACCCTTTAAAATCAGACTAAAAGTACTATATAACTATAATTGTTATACGGTAGAACACATAGTTCAATTTAATCTTGCTGAGTAGGTTTGGTTATTAATTAATCATTATAAATGCTTGTACATAAAACACAACATGTTGCTTTTTTATTTGTAAGAAATAAAAATAAATTTTCAGAAGTTACGTAATTATCTATACTATAATTAAAAAGAGGTGTGTAATAGATGGTACCGGCGATTGTGTGATAAAATAAACGAACGAACTGCACATATGTACTTGTTTACTGTTTATTAGCTCTAATTAGTTATTAGGTACAGACACAAGATACATTTATCAGTATATACACGAGAAAACATTCGAACGCAGCGAACGTTGCGAGCGCGCGTCGCCGACTGCGTGCGCAAGCGAGCAAGGGAGAGGTCGGTTCCACGCGTGTGAGGGAGATAGGCGCGCGACTTGAGCGTTGGTTTTGACTACGCATGCGCGATATACCTTCTCGTTACGACCGATGCGCGGTAAAGATCATGATGATGTTACAGGTGTATATTGTTACTATATATTATATATTACTAGCGGCCCGCCCCGGCTTCGCACGGGTGAACTTTTATACCCTACCCCTGCCCTACCCTACCCCTACCCTAACCCTACAGTACTCCTACCCTACCCCTACCCTACCCCTACCCCTACCCTACCCCTACCCCTACCCTACACCTACCCTACCCTACCCTACCCCTACCCTACCCCTACCATACCCCTACCCTACCCCTACCCTACCCCTACCCTACCCCTACCCTACCCCTAACCTACCCCTACCCTACCCCTACCCTACCCTACCCCTACCCTACCTCTACCCTACCCCTACCCTACCCCTACCCCTACCCTACCCCTACCCTACCCTACCCTACCCTACCCTACCCTACCCCTACCCAAAAGTATCCTATGTCCATCTCCCAGTTCTTAGCTACCTCCCTACCAATTTTCAGCCAAATCGGTTCAGCCGTTCTTGAGTTATAAATAGTGTAACTAACACGACTTTCTTTTGTTTTTAAAATGTATTCTGCTATTCGGGACGGAAACAAATCCAACAAATCAAAAACCATGGCAATCGGTCCAGCCGTTCTCGAGTTATAAGTGTTGTAACAAACACGACTTTCTTTTATATACACCGTGAAATTTTAATGGTTGTTTTCCCGAAGCAGAACAACTTGCCGTCGGTAGTACTATCGAAACATATTTTTTTTTTTTTTTTTTACACATGTTTTGGATTTAAAATTATTAAAAAAAATATTAGACAACTCGAAAGCGTGATAAACAGTAGTAGTAACACTAGACGGAGTGAACGGACCTTGTAGGTACTACTCGAATGCGCGCTGCTGACAAAGTAAAGAACGATCCATAAACGTTCAAAGCAAAATAAGAGCTCAATGGTAGTAATACGGCATAAAATAGCCTGCACGCAAGAATTACAAAGGCGCCGCCGCGGCTCCCTTTGATATTCGCCGCCTTTTGTTTTAGCGCGGCGCCGACGCAGGAACGCCACGCGGTCTCCTAGTCTAGTTACCTACCTTAGTTCCTTAGTTGACCCGTGAACGTCGGAAGCGCAGCTCGCGTTATCTAATTACCTACTTTATTAGTATTATGGATCGACATTACAGTTTTAGTAATTTAGAGTACGTCGCTATGGTGCAACTGTACGCTAGGGCTAATTATGATTCCCACGCTGCCCAGCGACTTTACGCCGAGCCGCAACACTTGGCGTCTCTCCGTCTTCGCGGGGTTCTGAACCCCCAAGTCCCACAGGGCCGGACGATCGTAGCGGCGACTCAACGGCTACTCGATAATGGGCAGTTCCAAGTGCCAGCACATGCACAGGGCAGAGGTCGATCGGCCGTTCTTTAACCAGAGCTCGACGAGGAGATCATAGAGTACTTCGAACGGGATCCTCGTCGAAGTACGCGAATGGCGGCAGCTAGGTTTGACGTAAGCCAATACTACGTAACGAACATTTTTGGGCAATGAATAACCCACATGTTATCCGCGAGTGTGCACATCAAGTGCGTTTTAGTGTTAATGTGTGGGCCGGCATTATAAATGGTCACCTCATTGGACCGCATTTCGTGGCAGGACACTTGACGGGTGGAACATACCTCGAAATGTTACGTAGTGTTATCCCAGACTTATTAGACGACGTTCCGCTAGCGGTGCCTATGGATAACCTGCACTACCAGCATGACGGGTGCCCGGCTCATTATCAGCGCGCCGTGCGAGAGCACCTGAACTCGGTGTTTCCCCAGCGCTGGATCGGACGCGGTGGGCCAGTGCCTTGGCCAGCAAGAAGCCCGGACCTGACTCCGTTGGACTTTTACTTGTGGTCAGAGCTCAAGCGCTTAGTGTATCGTGAGGAACACGAAACTCGCGACGCTTTAATATCTGCGATAGTGGACGCTTTTAATATCGTTAGACGTGACAGAGACACCTTATTAAAATTAAGAGACAATCAATTAAAACGTGCTCGATTGTGTATACAACGAAGTGGCTTGCACTTCGAACAATTACTCCGTTATCGGGAAGTGTAAGTGCTTTTGTAAATAGCTAACATTTGAAAGTAGGTTAGGTAATTAAAATCATTGTAAATAAGTTGATTAAATTTTTTTAAATACGCCTTAAATACTTTATTATCTAATTCAGAAAATGATTTTTCTTAGATAATAAGCTTGTTTTTGTTACGTTTTCTGTAAGCTGTAGCTAAAAAGGTATTTATGACGGTCCTAAGCCCGTGAAAGTATGAAGGGAAAATTTGAATCACTTGTTGGATAAAGCTTATTATTATGATTGGGTACAGTGTTACATTACCTAAGGTGTAGGTATCAGCTGATTGACTAACACGCGGGTTAACGAACGCGCGGTCGTTCGACGCGGGCGCAGGAATCGCGAGGTATTACTATCGGTTCGATGTCGCTTTCGAGTTTAGTTTTTCACTATTGTTAATCAGCCATTTTTGGTTTATAAGATTTAGTTTTTTTATAAATTGAATGTTTAACTAAGACTAAATCTTTTCGCTGCGGGAAAACAACCATTTAAATTTCACGGTGTATATAGATACTAGCTGGCCCGGCAAACTTCGTACCGCCTCAAAATCTACGCGGTGTCCTACATCTACCCTACCCTACCCCTACCCTACCCCTACACTACCCCTACCCTACCCTACCCCTACCCTACCCCTACCCTACCCTACCCCTACCCTACCCCTACCCTACCCCTACCCTACCCTACCCCTACCCTACCCCTACCCTACCCCTACCCTACCCCTACCCTACCCCTACCCTACCCTACCCCTACCCTACCCCTACCCTACCCTACCCTACCCTACCCCTACCCAAAAGTATCCTATGTCCTTCTCCCAGTTCTTAGCTACCTCCCTACCAATTTTCAGCCAAATCGGTTCAGCCATTCTTGAGTTATAAATAGTGTAACTAACACGACTTTCTTTTGTTTTTAAAATGTATTCTGCTATTCAGGGCGTAGACAAATCCAACGAAACAAAAACCATGAAAATTGATCCAGCCGATCTCGAGTTATAAGTGTTGTAACAAACCCGTCTTTGTTTTATATATATAGATACTATATATTATCTACTAGGCTAATTTAGAAAATTCTTATACCAATAGAAAGCCACGTCATTTGTGAGTGTCATGAGCTATATTTTCATCATCATCATCATCAACAGCCCGTTTACGTACACTACTGAACATGGTCCTCTTAACAGACCTTGACAAGCAAGGATCTTAGAGGGATATTGCCATAATCACTACGCTTGGCAGACGGATTGGTGATCGCAGTAAGATGTAAACCTTGAGCGAATAGATGCTGCTGCCCATCCAACAGCCATAATAATATGTCCCTTAGTCGCCTTTTACGACACCCATGGGAGGACATGGGGTGGTCTATTCTAAGCCGGAAACCACGCGGCATATAGCTATATTTTAAGTTAAAGTTTCCACGGGAACGGGATAAACGAGGTCAAACCACGCAGAACAGCTAGTTAAGTATACATGACACTATCTACCTTAAAAGAGAAGGCTCTTTACTATATTTTCCATTTGTTCCTCACACCTATACCCGGTCATTGCATTAAAAGCTTACTAAGTGGTTATGGCTTTATTTATTGACGGGAAAATATCGCTCAAGGGTACCAAGAATCGGTTTACGCAAGTATTTTACTAGATAGTAAATTAGACTTGCTAAATACATGTAAGGAGGTTTTAAATAGGTTCTTTATTGAGGCTGGCTCGGTTGTCTATGGATGGCAAGTTTAGTGCTAATTCGATTTACATTTTCGATTCGAATTTTGAATTTAAGTGGGAATTTTAAACGTTCTAGAAGAATTTAAATGTATACTTATATATGTGCTTGTTGTAATTTTATACTGGAAACTTAGTTATAAGATTGGAGAGCTCGATTGGATACCGCCGCTGTAATTAATAAGTGCGGTGAAAATAGTACGCCAAAATCGGCGTACCCGAGCCAGTCACGCTCTGTGCGAGGAATAACTACGTGTAGAAAGCTTAATAACATTTTCTTTATAATCTAATTAATATGCCAGTTTTCGTAGTAAACTGTGTAAAAATAACATAACAAGAAATAATAAGACAACGGGATAACATAACAATATTGACGGATGTACGGAGCTATGGTTTAAGGGTAGCAAGGTAAGTACTCATATCTAGTGGAGCGCGCAAGACCAATCTATACTAATATTATAAAAAAGAAAGATTTGTATTTATATGTGTATGTTTGTAATGAATAAACTCAAAAACTACTGGGCCGATTTCAAAAATTGTTTCATCATTGGAAAGCTGCATTCACCCTGAGTGACATAGGCTATATTTAATTATGAAGTTCCCACGGGAACGAGAGTAACGCGGGAGAAACTGCACGCGGAAAGCTAGTCATTCATATAAGATGTGCCTATATGATAGACTAATTGACGCATATGAAATTATGTTACTATGATGTTTATTTCTGAAGGTATTTGACAAATAGAACCTTAATATAATAATTTCTGTTCAAAAAACTTGAAAATGGTTGTATAAGCCGAATATGAAAATATTTTTTTGTCTTTGTCTTTCATTTCCAAAAACGCAATCAGCCATTTTGAGACGCCATAGGTCTAGTTAAAAAGCAAGAACGCGGTTCTTTATGAGTCATGACGTCATCAATCTAGGAATTACGTCAGGACACAGATAATGCATAGATCAAAATTACTGACATTGTTTTCATCGCTAAACTAATAAATTTAAAAAATAATTTATTTTATCGTTTTCTATATTTAAAAAAAAAATCCTATTTTTTCTTGGTCTAGTCAAACCATTCTTAACCATAAAAAAAATAATTTCAAAAAGTTTTCGTTTTTTTACTTTTATTTTTATTATTTCGGTATTCAGCTCTGAGGCTTTTGCTACTTCACTGGGCTTAAAGGCGAGCAGTGTTCCAGCCTAGATAAATGGTTTAAACACTAAAAACTAAGCAACCTGCGCAAGAGGGCGTCCCCTGTGGGACTTGGACCTCGGCTCAGGGCAGTCGCTGATTCAAAAAGTATCAACTTGCCTATTGTATAGGCGTTAAACTGTGTGTAGGGATCGTAGCAAGTGTAGGTCCATTGTCTCTGCCTACCCCGCTGAGAAACAGGCGTAAGCTTATTTTTGTACTAAACTGATTAAATGAAAGCTTTAATATAAATAGCCAAAATACCAACTGACATAGCCAATAACCACCAACTCCAAATATTGTTAATCCGTATTAAATTACATGCGCACCATGATATACAAGTATTTTATTATACATCAAAGTGTTTACGAGCAACCATCGGCCATTTTGATTCGGATTCCCGCCTTTTTGTTACTGTACACCGATACGGAGTTATTACGTGTACGATTTAGTGACAAATGTAAATGCTATCATTTCAATAACAAATTGAGTTTGTCTTTGGTGATTTTTTTTTGCACGTATTGGTTAGGTTACAATACACTATGTTGATAAAAAAACATATATTTTGCCTGAAGATGGACCATAGAAACCACACGATGGAAAGGGGAAAAGGATTGTTGGTGGGCCAATATGACGGTGGGCTGATGATATACTACAGGTCGCAGGAAGCGACTGGATAAAGTTAGTTAAAGACAGGGAGTCTTGGAAGACGATGAACTCTTACCCAATCAGGGGTCCATCCTATCAATATTCTAAATGCAAAACTTTGTATGTGTGGATGTATGTATGTTTGTTACTCTTTCACGCAAAAACCACTAAATGGATTAGGCTGAAAGTTTGCACGCGGATAGTTTATAAGCTGGATTTGAACATAAAGGCTACAACATATCACTCTCCAACCCACTGAAGCAGAGTGACGCGGGTAAAACCCGTCATATCACTCTTATATGCCTTCTATTATATTCTTATAGTACCATCGATACAAACAAACGTACACTACTTCTACTATTTCAATAGCCCAATTACGTTATCGGTTACATTTCGGGAAGTGTGCGGAGGTTCTACATATCCTGATACCCCCTTCACCCTTCCATCACCGGACGACTAGGCGCGGCGTGCGGTTTTACCCTTTTGTTGTAGACATTCCTTCAATACGCACGAAGCGATTTGCATCTTCTTTCATAATGCGGACGGCTAAGGAGTGGAATTCTCTGCCGGGGTCAGTTTTTCCGGAACGCTATAATCTGGACATCTTTAAGGCTATAGTGAACAGAACACTTTCTAGGCAAGCGTGAATCATCTTAGGCTTTATTTTCGCCTTTCATCAAGCGAGATTATGGTGAAACGTAAGCCTATATTTAATACAAAAAGACGTTTACTGAACACGGGCCGGCTCTTAACAGACCTTGGGAAGCCTTGTTGACGGCTATTGCCATAATCACCAGGCACCACCCACGACCTCCGAGATTTAAAGCGAGCCAAATACCGCTCCGCTACCGAGGTTGTACAGGAAGACTAGGGATGATCTTTTCTAACCCGGAAAATAATACAACTTAAAACAAATTCTATACATTAAACTGATAGCCCCTAGTTATACTGCGAGTATTCTAGTAACACGTAATTCAAACCCGTCTACTGTTACCGGGAATGCTAAAATTAACGGTTTATTGACGATGTTTGTTTAATTAAATGCCTTGTTTGAACCATTTACACCTTCAGGTGTTTCAAGAATTTACTGCAAAAGCATTCTGCAATCTTGAAAGATACGCTAGGGCAGAATTCAAAGCTTGCTCAGCTGTAAACGGTAGAATATTAATTTCAACTCTTTACCTTCTGTTTTCAAATTGGTATTTCTTTTAACAACCTCCGTAGCGTAGCGGTAATTGGCACGCTTTAAATCTCGGAGCTCGTGGGACAGATATTTTTTGTGTAATTCTAAGATTCCGGGTAATAATTCCGGGTCTGGTGGAAAGCACGTTAAGCCGTTGGTCCCGATTGTTATAACATCATCTATAATAATCGTATATTAAGGAACGGGCAGCAGCGTTTCCTTGTGTGGTACAACATCATACTGCGGTCACCAACCCGCCTGCCAAGCGTGGTGACTATGGCAACTATCCGACCGTGTAACTGACGTTACACGGGCTGATGATGATGATGATGATTATTTCTTTCAAAGGCTAGGTTTTTATCAAAAACAGTTAGTATAGTGGTATTTAGTTCTGATACGTACAAGTGTATATTAATACTAATTTCATTACTATTAATAAGAAAAAAAGGTGATGACTGGCCGTATTTTAAAGATTCAAGCATAGGTACATAGGGACAGACAGACAAAGCGGGAAGCGACTTTGTTTTACACTATGTACCTAGTGATAATATATTCTCCCGCAAATGTCTATTTTAAACGTTATTGAGCTTAGGTGACATAGACCAGATATTATTTAAGAATTTAAGATCTTAGAAGCATATCAGACTATGTAAATGACAGAATGGCATGGGAGTAACTTGCTCTGGAATGACACTGCTGCTAAATAATATTGTAAAAGTGACGATAAATTGATTTGTTTTAAAAGGATTCCTCTGAGTTTCTCGCCAGTTCTTTTCAGAGTTGCCACGTCTTAAAATGGTGGTAAGAAAAGAAATGGACGCATCATAAGAAAATGATTTAATTTTTTAAATCGTGTCTATATGAATAAAGAAATTTTGACTTTGACTTTGATAAGGTCGAATTTGCCATTATACGTCAGAATCATTCGTCGTACATGCCTTTATCGTAAACCGTCCTCATGCTCTTGAGGTCTAGAATTATAGAAATAAACTGTTTTTTATTCTTTATGGTAATTTTTAATTATAATAAATGTAGATATCTTCATACAATACGCGTTTTTTCCAGACATTAATAGTAACAGTGCGTTTAGGAGAAGTGCCAAGTCTTATGGGTTTTCCCAAAATGAATGTGTCATTTCGTTTTACTTTTTAAATGGCTGGGGCATGTGCCAATGTGTTCGGCCAGTTAAATGTCAAATTGTTTGTTTGTGACATGAATTTTAATAGGTTAAATTACGATTGCCGTGTGGTTTCCGGCTTAGAATAGACCATCCCATGTCCTTCCATGGGTGTCGTAAAAGGCGACTAAGGGACATATGGGTAATGGGCAGCAGCATCTATTAGCTCAAGGTTTACATCTTACTGCGATCACCAATCCGTCTGCCAAGCGTGGTGGTTATGGCAATATGCCTCTACGATCCTGGCTTGCCAAGATCTGTTAAGAGGAGGCCCATGATTAGCAGTGGACATAAACGGACTGTTGATGATGATGATTAAATTACGATGGGTGTTAGTGTCTGCTTATTTAGTAGATTTCGTATACATACATTCATGCCTCTTACCCACAGGAGTAAGACCCACAGAGATCACTTCCTTCCAATTACTACAAACCCGACATTGCATTTTCGCCACTTCTACATTCATTAATTTCCTCATGCATATCGTTCGATTTATGGTACTCTTAACCTGGCCTTTCTTAAGAAACGTCCTCGATTTGGTATGTCCTGTTGGTGAAGTAGCAAAATCTTCCTGGCAATTACTTTCAATATAATAATTTCCGTCCAGTAAAAAAAAGGAAATTAATTGGACGATTACCATTACTATAAAATCCTAAAATTAACCTTTTGAAATAGGCGCGTATAATGAACAAGAGAAATTTCAGTGACGGAGACGGTGATGATAAATCGAGACCTCAGAGGCATAAGGACGGATATCTTTTATACTTCAGAAGCATTTGGTCGTAAGTGCCAGTTTACGATTAAGACACATACGACTAATGTTTCTGACGTATAAAGGAACATACTACCTTATGGTTTTGTGAGTTTTGTGTTTAATGAGCTCTCTAGCGCCTTGCAATAGAAGAAAATCTAGGTTTCACAGAATGGAGCCGAAGTAATTTTAATGTTATTTTTTATAGTATGGATAAAGTAGATACATTCATCGATTGTACTATCAATAATATATAATATCGCTGAGTATTACCTACGACTAAATATATTTTCATAATTATAATTCAAACACACAATAAATAGTAGTCACTATTTATTTAAATATCAATATTATCAATACATAACCTGGATTAAAATATGCGATGCAAAACCACGATTACGCTAAAATACATAAATGATGTTAAATTTAATAAAAAGGTAAATGACATTAAATAAAATAACTAACTAGGTACATGTACAATATAATAGACAACAAAACAGATATTTATAGATATAAAAAAAAAAAATATATCAGATATACGCCAAAGTTATTTAAAAACACTTAAGTTACGTTTTAATCGAGGTGTATCTAGAATTTTGGGTTAATAAAAAAATATATATTTGTTTTTATTTATTTATTAAAATTTTAGACAGTTTTTTTTTTAATTAATCATAAAAAATCTGTCTAAAGTTTTAATAAATAAATAAAAACAAGCAGCGTTTTGTAGCAGAGTTTTGCAGTGTTCTAATTTATTCTGCACTTAGGTATTTACATACACTTGTACTTGTCAGAATCACAATGTTACACAATTATTCTTATTCTATGAATTAAACTAGATACTTAATTAACCGGTAGCAAATTGTAGGATATTACAGACAAACTAGTCCGTCCGTCAGCTGGTCATTAATACTCATAATAAGTTTAAGTTCATATTAATTATTATAGATTTTAATGGATCAATAAAGAAAAATTTGGTAATTATTGTGTTTAAGTATTCTTGTTAACCCCTCGTACTAAGCTAAAATGCTTGTGTTACGAGTGGGTTCACGTCGGTAGTGCAATGGGTGGGGTTCGAACCGGCGACCTCAAGATCACAAGTCCGACGCCCTAGCCATTGGGCTAGGGGCGCTTTATTAATTATTTCGTTTTCGCTGTTTGTTGATGAGTTTGAACTAATTAATAAGTATAAATGAAGAGCACATTAACCCTGAGACTCCATTATCTAATAAGAAAGCTTTTCTCCGGGTACTGCCATTTATCGCGAGGAAAGCTCAAGCAAGCAATGGGGTGTGGTCCTTTTGATAGCGTGTGAAAGAAGATTATTTTACTGTTTTAGAAATAATTACAATAAAATAAAAAAAGTCGCTTACGAAACACTTTGAATTAAGTTTTCTATAATCATATTATAATAATTATACTAGCGTCTGTAACCCACCCGCTAAGCGTGGTGACTATGGTAAAAACCACCTCAGTTACGTATACCTCAAAATAATCACGATAAATGAGTGAGGTATATGTACGTACATATACCTCACTCATTTATCATTTTTGACATTAACCGTAATGTTAACGTTATCAAATCAATCAATAAAATCATTTATTCTTGCAGAAAACACTGTTACAATGGTGTTTTAGGTACATGTTTCAAGTGATTCTATCGTAAGGCATGCAACATGAGACGTGAGATACTTCAAATTATAAATTTACATTGTAAAAATATTGTAAGATGCAATGTCATTCTTATTGTTAAAATAGTTATTACATTGTTTCAATTCAATTATTACGAGTAAAATAATTACATTACCAAATAGATTGAGAGGCCTTAAATTAGGAAAAAACATCAGTTATACGGGCTGATGATGATGATGATATTAAAATCTTTAAATAGATGATCATGACATTCACCGTTTTCTTCTGTATTAATTTTATACTAGCTTCCCGCACGTGTCTCCCTCTAGCTCCCGTCCTGTAGTAATTTCATAAGTAAATAAATGCAACTCCTGGATAAAGTACCTTTCTAACGCCGAAAGAATGTTTAAGTCGGTCTTATAGTTGCGGAGCCTATTCAATGCGAACAAACAATCATATCCACTTTATGAAATGAGTATACATAATGTATCAATACACTTTTAATTCTAAAATTATATACTCTGCTCCAATGAGTCGGAGCGTGATGTTTTGTAGCCTATATGTTATTCCAGCGTATAACCTAACTTTAAGCAAAATTTCAGCCAATTTCGTTAAGTAGTTTTGGCGTGAAAGAGTAACAAACATCCATCCATCCATACTTACAAAATTTCGCGTTTATTATATTAGTAGAATATACACATGACACTTAATTCGCCAACTGAACCAACCGTGGTAACTATTGCCTAATTGCCTTCTTCGGGAGGAGGCCCACGTTCAGCTATGGACGTTATACAAGCTGATGATGATAAAGATAAAATCTACTTTAAATCCAAATTCCGATTGCTTAACATGCTGACTTTAGCAAACCCACCTTCAAAAGAAGTCCATATTCAGAAGTGCACGTTATCCGGGCTGATGATGATGATGAAAGATAATAAATACATTGAGGTTATGCGACCACCAAAATATGGACCTAAGAATCCATTTATCCCAAAATTCGTCCCATTTTCCGCATAAAAAGCGAGCAGAACTACGCTCTAACCTTCGCCCAACACTTATAGCGATCATAAAATAAATCAAACGAGTTTATGGCCCAACTACTTCTCTATTAAAATATGGCGAAACGCTTAACACTGCTCCGAGGCAAGAAAAACTGTAAGGGTGAGAATTTTCACAAGATTTAACGTTTTTTTTATGATGGTGTGTTTTGGTGTAATCTTTATAATCCTAGTAATATTATAAACGCGAAAGTTTGGAAGGATGGATGGATGGACGTTTGTTACTCTTTCACGCAAAAACTACTTACTGGATTTGGCTGAAAGGTTTCACGCGGATAGTTTATAAGTTCGATTAACATATAGGCTACAAAATATAACGCTCCGACCCCCTGGAGCAGAGTGTCGCGGGTAAAACCGCGGGGCGCAGCTAGTAATATATAAAGCTGCAGAGTTTTGTTTGTTTGAACGCGCTAATCTTAGGAGTTACTGGTCCTTTAATTATATAAAGCTTGTCCGATAAATGGGCTATCTTATAGCCTATTTATCGAGGACCCTATATTTATGCATGAAACTAGCTGCCCGCGCGACGTTTCACCCACGTAATTCCTGTTCTCCTAGGAGCTTCATATTTAAATCGCCCCCTTTTTCACCCCCTTAGGGGCTGAGTTTTACAAAAACTCCTTTCTTGGTGGAACTATAGTTGTCACAAAAAGAAGCCACGGTCCAAATATCACGGGTCTTTAGTAGTTTTTCGAGAAGCTACTGTAACCTCATTGCTACTTAGACACTTTAAACCATTTGATATAATTTATCGGGCAGATAAAATACACTTTTGATACAATATCTGGGTATATAAAATCCCTAAACATTGTCATATTCTAAACCCGCGGTTTAACCCATTTACTTCCCCCGGGTGTTATAATGCCATCATCATCATCTGCTCGTACAACGTCCACTGCTGAACATGGGCCTCCTCCCGAGGGAGGGTTTTGACATAGTCACCACGCTTGGCAGGCGGATTGGCGACCGCAGTACTATGTTGTAATACACAGGGAATCGCTTCTGCCCGTTTCCTGATACGCTTGTTTTAGATAATGTTATAACAATCAGGACCAACGGCTTAACGTGCTTTCCGAGGCACGGAGGGTAGTCTCTCTACCAACCAGACCCGGAAAGAAATCTTAGAATTTACACAAAGATTTCCTGTCCGGCGTGGGGAACGAACCCACGACCTCCGAGATAAAGCGAGCAAAAACCGCTACGCTACGGAGGTTGTCTGTCTGCTTCAAACAAAACCTTTTTTTTTTTTTTTGTCCGGGCGGAAATGCATTGACGCATTCCCACCACCGCGGCAGCGTATTCGCTCGCTGGCGGTGGGATATGTGGGACTCGCCCTCTCCATAGCGTGGTATGCTAAAGTCATACCACGAGGAGAGGACCCTACACCACTAAAACCTCCCGGACACTCCTTCGATCCGCCGTTGGCGGGGGTCGAGTACGCATGAGCAATCCGGCTGCTTCAAACAAAACCTACTGTAATTAAGACAATGCAAACCTCCCCGTTTGCTTGAACTGATTACATCATCATTACAAATGAGACTGATAATTAATATAATATGCATGTAGTGTCATCACTTACTATAATATTAATAGGAACCGTATTTACAAACATAATATATTCCATATTACACAACTGAATTAGTATATTATTATGCTTAGGTATTGTCAACTAAATTGTAACGATATATGGTTATGGTTGAACGATTTATTGATTGTCTACATCCTACTTAATATTATAAACGCGAAAGTTTGTAAGTATGGATGGACGGATGGATGTTTGTTACTCTTTCACGCCAAAACTACTGAACGGAATTTGCTGAAATTTTGCACCGGGATAGGTTATACGCTGGATTAACATGTAGGCTACAAAACATCACGCTCCGACCCACTGGAGCAGAGAAACGCGGGTTAAAACGGCGGGGCGCAGCTAGTTAGTATTATAAATGGGGACGATTTTATTGTTTGTTTGTTTGCATTAAATAAGCTCCGGAACTATATGACCGATTTCAAAACTTCTTTCACTATTAGAAAGCAATGGATTATCGACTTAATTTCTGAAACACGATCGTTAATATGACAATATAATTTGATCAGTTAGGTACGTAATTGGTAGTTCCTCACATAACAATAGACCAAAAGACATGTTTGATTTAATGCAAAAAAAATACCTGCTTTAGAATAAATCGCAAGACCTAAGTAAAGCGAGCCGAATACCTAATTACCTGCTTTAGAATAAATCGCAAGACCTAAGTACTGTACCTCCCGATAGCACGGAAGCTGTCACAAGATGTTAACAAGTTAAAACCTCAACTTGAACACTATAAATAAGACTATAATCATCATCAGCCCGTACAACGTCCACTGCTGAACATGGGCCTCCTCCCGGGGAGGATATTTGCCATAGTCACCACGCTTGGCGAGTTGGTGACCGCAGTATTATGTTGTAACATACAAGGAAACGCTGCTGCCCGTTCCTTGGTATAAGATTATGATAGATGATATTATAATAATCGGGACCAACGGCTTAACGTGCTTTCCGAGCAACGGAGGGTCAACCAACCAGACCCGGAAAGAAGTCTTAGAATTTACACAAAGATTTCATGTCCGGTGCAGGGATCGAACCCACGACCTTCGAAATTTAAAGCGAGCCAAATAGCGCTACGCTACGGAGGTTGTCAAGACTATAATAAACTACCGTAACATTTATTTACTAATTAAATTAAAACTAACGTATTCTTAATGAAGGCATTTTATAAAAATAAAATAAGCCGTACTACACTGTTTATGTAAATATGTATATCAAAGTGTGCAACGTCCTTTTTGCTGCAAAACCAGCTTTTGCGCAGTGCGCACAAACAAAGAAGTCATGTCAATGTCACAACACCGACACATGTCAATCCACGACTCATTTACATTATTCTCATCTCGCTCAAATTGTGTGAGAAACACAAATCATTGCGAAATCCACAACATTATTCATACGCGGCCACCCAACAAAATAAAATGTTATATGTTAATGTTCAGATGACATGATAACCTGCCTAACGCACTTTTCAAGCATCTCTTGCCATAAAAAGTCTTTTTTAAGATGTCATTACGGCCATAACTCACAAAATATGACATCTACGTCCAAAAACCTGATAATAAACACAGTGGAAACATTTAATGTTAGTTGGAGAACGTTCAAAATGTTTAAATGTGTTCAAATACATCATAATGGGCCATAACGGTGGGCAGTTAGGGGATCAACAGGCATATAAAATCTTTGCAATTTGATGTAGTGTTAAGGGTCTCGCGATAAATTTGTTGTTTGCCCAAATCGTAAACTCGTATGGATGTGTGAAATTTAAAACGGTGGAAAGGGTTAATATTGTGATTTTTGCGAAGCTTTTTTGGGTTTCGTACTCTATTAGTTGTGAGACGTTGGAAAAAGAGCGAAGTTTTATATGACAGTTGCCATTGACAACAATGCTTGTGTCGGAGTCGGAAACGCTTAAATCTACAAGTTTCATAATTATGTAAGTTATAATCTAGGGTTAGAGCTTCGATTAGCAAGTCGGCCGGTCAAAAAGCTACTGCAATTTAGCAGATTAATCGAGGAAAGTCAAAAATTGTCACGTTATGGCTTGTTGTCAACTATACCTACAATTGATGCTTGCTATGACATCGTAAAAAAAAATGTGGCGTTGCATGTTCAGCCCACGGCTGAACAGTGGTCTCCTCCCGAGACAACGTTATAGTCACACCACTTGGCAGTCGTGTTGCTGACCACAACTATATGTAATAACACACACAGGCAAATACATAAGAAAACGCTGCTTTTTGATGATTTGTGATTTATCTGCAAAACTATCGTTACTGCATTAGAAACTTTATTGGCCAGCGGGCAATCTTTTATTAGATTTCATTTATTAACAAATTTTATGGGTTTGTTTGATTGAAAAACTATTTTCTAGTCTTAGAAGCATGTTAAGTGTAGGCGGTTCGATTTCTTTCCATTTTCGAGGACGTAGGTTCGATTTTAATAGTCTAAGATCCGAACCTTCATCGACCTACACCGAGCTGATAATACAATGAAACATTTTTTATAATAACCTAAGTATATTAGAAAATATATTAAAAATGGGTTGGCTATAAAAATCCTGGACAGACTATTTTTAATTATTATTTAAAAAATGATTTTTATGAAGTGTTAAAATGATAAAATTAAATTAAAGCAAAAAACAGCGCTTATGTTGTTATAATTTTGGATATATTATCCAATCAAGTAAAAGTAACTGTCATCTACACACCTTTTTGTACCTGGCAACCCCGTAGTTCGTCCAGGTCCAACCCAACAACTGAACGTTCTATACGTTTTATACTTAGAGTCAAAATATAATTTACTTATTATCTTATCTTTTTTTTACAAGATTTTTAATTAACTGTTGCAAACCTTTAATTAAAAATCATTACAAAAATTAAAAATAGTCTATCCAGGATTTCTTTAGCCAACCCATTTTTAGTGTATTTTCTAAGATACTCAATTCATTATAAAACATATTTCATTCTATTATCAGCTAGGTGAAGGTCGATGTAGGTTCGGATCTTCTACTATAATGCCAACAAAATATTTGTATGTATTGCATAGGCAACGAACATCGTTTATCTGTATTTTAACACACAAGACTACAGTCACCAACATGCGTGCCTGCCGTGGGGATTATTGCCAACCTAGCGGCCTCCACGCCATGTGGTTTCCGGTTAAGAATAAACCACCCAATATCTTCCCATGTCTTCAGAGGCGACTTAGGGACATAGAGCTGATGGGCATCAGTGTATATCTGTTCAAAGAAACTCCCATCTTACTGCGATTACCAATACGCCTGCAAAGCATGGTGATTGTAACAATATATTGGCTAGCCAAGTTCTGTTGAGTTCAGAGGTGTCTTATGTTCAGCAATGGTCGTAAACAGGTCGGTTAATTAAGTCAGTAAGAAGCCTGCACTGGCCCTTATCTAAGACGATACTGATGATTATAGCATTATTCATTTAGTTTCAAGTATCTTCTTCTATTAAACGTCAGGTTATCACAAACAGGTCACAGTTGAATCGTAATAACTACAATATATACGTAATTTAACACCCGGTCGCTATAAAACAAGTAATCATATAAATAATTTCAACCTACTCATATTTTTAAAGCGCAGCTGTCCTACATCGGACCGCGTGTAAACTTTTGACACAAGATAAGGTTATCAAATATGATTGATTGATTTCATTCTAATTAACGTTTTTCTTTATAATAATATGTTTATTAGTGATCTTTGACATTACAGCTGTGGCTATTTAATAATTTATGTTGAGTATAATATATTTAATTGCAACGCAGTATCGGTGTTATCTTGAAGAAATCTATTGATAACCTTTGTAACCTTATTATTGATATTGAGTAACGTGGTTTTACTAGATGTGTGGTAGACTGGTGAATCAATTGTTGTTTTATTTTTAAAAAATTTTCCGTACCGGATGGGCGTCGTTGCCGAGGAAGGCCTAGAAAATGCTGGCGTGACGATCTAGACTAATTCAGGACAGATTGGCCGGAGAAAGCCGCACAAAAGGAAGAGTAGAAGGTTATGCGGGAGACCTTTGCCCAGAAGTGGGATAATATAGGTTAAAAAAAAACATTACAATTGGAAAATTGTCGCGGGGGGTTTTACAAGCACATCATTCACTGACACAAAGTACATCCAGATTCTGTCCGTGGTTCACAAAAATAATTGTCCCGATTAGGAATCGAAACCAGAACACATCTCAGATGCCACTGCCGTAACCTCTGCGCCATCAATATCTGATGTTCTCGGTTCGACTCTTATCTGTTGCAACTTGGAATCATTTCTTAATGATGATACTTAAGTCATATTATAATAGAGGTTACACCATCCACTTAGTTAGTTTTAGGTCTCTACGATCAGTAGTTTAGGCTACGCCTTGAACCCTCAGTAACTTAGGACAAAAGGTAGCATTTTTATTTTCGGATTACTTCCAGAATTTTTGCACACTACTTGTACTATTACACGGAGGTTGTAGCGTAGCGGTAATTGGCTCGCTTTTAATATCGGAGGTCGTGGGTTCGATCCCCACACGGACAAGAAATCTTTGTGTAAATTCTAAGATTTCTTTCCGGGTCTGGTTGGTTGAGGGACTACCCTCCGTGCCTCGGAAAGCACGTTAAGCCGTTGGTCCCGATTGTTATAACATCATCTATAATAATCGTATATCAAGAAACGGGCAGCAGCGTTTCCTTGTGTGTTACAATATAATACTGCGGTCACCAACCCGCCTGCCAAGCGTGGTGACTATGGCCTTGGTCCTTGGAGGAACCTTGAGGAATCATCGTGGTGAGAAGATTGGCCAGCTTGACTCTGCGTTACCGAGTGCCAGCTGTTGACCAGGGTGCGCCGAGCGTTTAATTGTTGTCTGAACGACGAAGAGATATACAACAAACAATTTGTGTGAACCATACATAGCTGTTTTTTGTCTGGGTGAGTTTTGTATCCGTAAATTGTGTTAGAATAGTCCCTCGCGACACAAGGATTTATTTTGCTAGTGCGGCAGTTGCCTGTGTGATTTCAGGCTTAGAATAGTCTTCTCTCTGTCTTCCTATGGATGTTGTAAGAGGTGACTAGGAGACATAAAGCTGATGGAATGGCATCAGCAACAGCTCAAAGATGCTGCGAGCACCAATACTCCTGCCAAGCATGGTGATTATGGCAATATTTCTACTTAAAATTGCAGAATGTGGAATGGAGCGGAGCATGATAAACATTAAAAAAATACATAAAATAAGGCACACAAAAATACGAATCATTACAAAAGCTAAATGGGCAGGACACATAGCTCGTCTGCAAGACTTAAGGTGGATAAAAAGAATGATAGAATGGAGGGGGCCAGATGGCATTAAAAAGAAAGGGAGACCTTACAGCAGATGGAAACAGATACAGAGAACGAAATTATGCGCACAGATGGTCCAAACTGGATGCAAACAACACAGTCCAGAGCAAAATTTCATTTTTCTGTTAGATTTTTTCATTTGATATTAAATGCAGGGTAAAGATAACCTATCACCTAAATGTGTTATTACTATTATATATAAAAAATGTCATACTAACAATATATAAACTTTAACATTTCGCCGTTTGTATATTGAATTTTAATAACTTTAAATAATTATTAAAAGTGAAACGGTGATAACGAACGTGTATGGTTGTGAATGATGTCATACTCCAAGGAACCAAAATAAAAAAATATTTAAATTACATATTAAGCCTAGAAAATTTGGCCTCGTCTTAAGTTTATGAAGCTACTTATTTCAAGACTTAAGGGTTTTTTTTATTTATTGCATTTCGTCTTTGCTTTAACTTTATATGTTTTAGCTAAAGGTCAAATTTTCGATTAGAAAACGCATCTAGACAAAGAAGTAACGTACATACTAAACAAGCTTCATAATAAATTTCATTAAAAAAAAATGATATTGTTTGACTTGTGGCTTTTTTGTAATCAAAGAGCGCAGTAGTCCACAGAAAATGTCTAACCTTAACAAATCTCTAATACCAGACATACATACATTCACGCCCATTTCCCATAGGGGTAGGCAAAGACCACTTCTTTTCACTTGCTACGATCTGGACATACTTAAGCCTCTTCTACATTCATTAATCTCCTCATACTTGTCCTTCCATTTATGGTACTTTTAACCTGGCCTTTCTTATCCTCTTCTCTATCGGTCTTCCCCTTCCAACACTTCTGTTCACATTCGCACTATAAATTCTACTCGATAATCTTTAAATTCTTAATTTTTTAATTAAACCAGTTCTTAGCAATATACCGCATAATGCCATTCTTTCGTTATCTGTCAGCGTTAGAACGGACAACCGATAACTAAAGTAGGTAGGTACTGCGCAATTAGATAAAGAACAACTTAACCTATTTATTATTCGATACAAAAAACAGGACTGCTATCGAAAAAACATGCCAGTTTTTGTTTTATTTTGTATGTAGGCTGAGTTTGTATTGGATAAAAAATAACAAGTTATCAGAGAAAAGCAGTAATCAATACTAATATTATAAAGAGGAAAGATTTGTATTTTTGTGTGTATGTTTGTAATGAATAAACTCAAAAATTCCCGATTTCAAAAATTCTTTCGGCACCACGCATAGCAGGTGGTTTGGATACCGCAGTATTTACAGTATATTTTGCCCGGCGTGGTAATCTAACCCGTTGATTCTACTAGACCAGGCTAGGCCTGGAGACCCGTTTTCGGTCGTGGGCACCGTCCGGGAGCAGCACGTATCACAGTAGTACCCGAGGGAATTTAGTGGGTGAACCTACTCCACGTATAGAGAAGGTAGTCTTACATACCCCAGGGAAGCGTAGTACATTTCCTCCCACAGATGCCTTAAGCGTTTCTCTCCGTAAATTCAAGATGTTTGCTTAGTGCTATGTGTGATAATAGAAAACTCATTGGTTCTACCTCATTTACAAGCGTAATAGCGAAAAATTGGGTCCCAGAGCTTAACGAGCTTACCGAATCAAGGAAGGTAGTTCCTCAACCAACCAAACCCGGAAGAAATCTTAGAATTTACACAAAGATTACTTGTCCGGGACTGCCGATACATAAAACGAGACTTCTACGTTACAAAGGTATTTGTATAAACAAAACTATAATATTCATTATTGCAGTTTATGCTGTAATAAATTACAACAAACGGAAGCTTAACTTAAGATATATTTAGCACTGAGTAATTATACAACTGCTCACATCACCATAGCCATAAAAAATACCTGTTCTTACCTACGTTACAATTCCACTGCAATGCAAAAATGCGCATAATTGGCACACGACCAAAATGTTCTGTCCATAAATAAATGTATATTACAATAAATCAATTGTTGCACAGTTAATCAAAGATGACAGTTAGTACATATAGCTTTATTAAAACATAAATAAGATAGAAAATAACTTGCCAATTAAATCATAAATGCCGAACTAGTTATCGAATCTGACCATAAGTTGATAAGTTGTCTGCCGCATTCTTTTTGGCGTGCCAGTGTGGGCATAAATGGTCATTATACTAGGGTTCTCTAGAAAACAGATTAAAGGGTATTTTTAACATGTTCACGTGCTTCGTTTTGCTAAATATTTTTTTTGGTTTGATTCGTGGCGTTGCATTACCTATTGTATTGGTATTTGACAAGAAATCTATCCTCCGTGTCCGGCCCTTTTTTTAACAATGTCTTGCACCAAATACCATGCTGTTCTCACGGTGTCCCGATTACTGATGTTCCGATTAGCACCCGGGGGATTTTTATAGGTACACCGTATTCCGTTTTTATTATAGTATGGTTATTCTTGCACCATCGCTTTAGAGCAGAGAGAGGGGAGTGTGCCCCCAGAATATTTGAGATAATGTCATATCAGTCGATGTCGGCCACGGCATAAGCTTTGGCTCTAATAAGATTAGCCATCTGCTTAGAACATTTTAAAGCGTATACTCCAATATAGTTACAGTCACTATTCTTTTACGCACAACATATGGTCGTAGGTGGTCAGTTATACAGGTATTTGCAGACGACATAAGTCAATATTTGTAATATGAATATTAATTAAGATAGCCGTATAACTACTGATCACATTCTACAAATTTACTCTTAATAACCTAACAAACCTGAACCCACCCTACCTAACCTAAACTTAAAACCTCAAAAGTAAAACATTCCATCATCACGAAGTAAATTAAAATTGTCTTCAAGGAAGGCGATACAATATTACGCTCAGCAAAATTTAAAATAAAGGATAAAAATTTTAAAAAAAGAAAGATAAATATTTATTATATTGTGTAAACAACCTAAAACATAAATTATAAGAGAAAACATGCGGAACTCTTTGTTAGAAAAATCAGAAATCCTGACCGTATTTTTTTCTTTTTAATCACAATTCAAATATGGATGCAGTCTTTAACAGACAGCATGGCGGCCCTGAGGTGTCTTATAAGGAGTTCTAATAGTCAGATGTGTGAGAAAATTATCCTTTTTTTAATACTGATTGAATTCTTCCTTCATTCTGTAACATTAAGTTGTTGGTTAATCGTTTTTATTGTTGTTGTGTTGTCCACTGCTGTAGTTATGTTATAAATTGTTGTTATCACTGTTATGGATACTGCATATTAATGTTAAGCCTTAGAAGATTTTAGAGTCTGTAAAAATTATGAATATGATTAACCAACGGGATTATGAAGACAATATTTTATGAATAATGTAATCGATTTCTCCAGAAGTTTGTACAGATACAATTTGACGAAAAACGACAGAATAGATATTTAAATGAAAGTTGTAAAAGAGTTGATTTAAAGCCAAACGCCCTCTCGTAGCCTCGAAATGCACGTTAAGCCGTTTGTCCCGATTGTCATAAAAATGGTATATCAGGGAACGGGCTACAGCGCTTCCCTGTATGTTATGTCATAACATCTACTGCAGTCACTAACCGGCCTGCTCAGCAGCATGTTCAGCCACAGACGTCATAATAATGATTAATTTAATAATCAATATAGAATGAGTAACTGACATATAGATGTACGCATAGCCATAACCGCTAATGGAAGACACGTGAAATTTGGACAGTTGTTTTAATTTGAAATGCAGACGCACACTAAGAAGGGATTTTTTTAACCTTAACGGGATGTAATAGGTGTAGCAATTTTATATGGAAGAATCATAAAATTAGCAACGATTTTGACAAAACTTAAGATTTAAGCCCTTTAAAACATTAAATTGACTACATGTTTTATGGTTTATTGGAATTAACTACCTAAATAGAGCTAATAAGTTTCTATCGAAAATATTTCAAATCTGCTCCAATTTCTATTAAATTAATTATCTGAGCTACTTAATATGAATACATATCCAAGAGTAGTTTGTATAGATAATATTTAAAAATGTTGATTGTTTGTTTGCATTGAATGGGCTACGAAACTACTGGTTCGCAACTCTCCGTGTGGTTATATGTTTCATTTGGTTAACGGGTCGATCAGGGTTAGATCAACTGCCTATAAAACATTACTCTTACCAGCAGATCCGGGTAACAGTGCTTACAACTGTAAAGATCCATTATCCAATTTATTGTTTTAATTTTATCTAACTTCTAGCTTTCTGTAAAGATTTAATTACCTTTTATTGTATATCTGGTAAAAGCTTTCATACAATTTATGGCACATTTTTTTTATCGAATATGATGCACCGTGTGAAGTTATATTCTCAGTTATAATTAAAAGTGATTTTAATTATAATTAAATGCAGTAAATGCGATGTTATATCTCGAACACAACTATTTTCCCAGGCTTCGTCTGATGACGCACAATAGGTAACTACTGGTGATTAAGTGTAATGCTATCGCTAGTATTTGAACCAGTAGTTGGTAAACCAGTTGTTAGTCATTCCCATTTATGGTGATCCACCATAATTTGTAGTGATATTAGGTTTTTCCGTTAGAGTATTGTTTATCGAATCATGATTTTTACTGGATAAGTAAATAGAAGACGCTCATATATATTTTGGGACTAACTGCAACGCGACGACAATTTCGTGAAAAGAAACTCATACGAACATATGCCGGCGGCCGCGTTCCAGAAACGAAATTATTTGTTCATAGAATCGCTGAAGCCGTACCAATAGGGGCTTGGTTTTATTGTGAAAGAAGACTTTTAACTCATTACAAAATAGGAGTGTAATGATTTTTTTTCTGGGCACTAGTGAAGGCACTTGCTTTGAGTCATATCAATGGAAGGTATATCAGGAAATCGGCTACAGCACTTCCCTGTGGGGGCACCACTTTGTTTTGAGACTCTCCTCTCCATTGCGATGATATGCTACACATGCCATACGGAGAAGTTTTACTCATTGAAACCCCCAGGTCCTTCTTCAACAGCCAGTGTTCGGGACATTGGTAAATGGTTTGCTATGGCTACTATATCCTTTGCTCAATAGGATCAATCAGTGTTTGTGTTACAGTAACACAAGTTCTATATAATGCCATTATAAAGATAGTCTTCTTTCATTTATATTATTTCAATTGTGATAGTGCCCATACACCCTCTAGGAGGACGAGGTGTCAGCCCTGCTGAGCTATGACTCCCAGTCGAGAGCTGATGCAACGTCGCTGGCGTTACGTGTAACGTACATAAAACAATTCTACCATTTTATAAAAAGAAAACTGTATCAAAAAGAAGTCCATACTTTTTTGTCATGCCATCAGATCTTCTATGAAAAATATACATCAGCTCAATTAGTTCATCATTGCGATCATCATCATCAGCCCGTATAACATCCGCTGTTGAACATTGACCTCCTCTCGGGGGAGGGCATTTGCCATAGGCACCACGCTTGGCAGGCGTTTAGGTGAACGCAGTATCATGTTGTAACACACAGGGAAAAGCTGCTGCCCATCAGATATACGATTATTATGATGATGTCATAACAATCGAACGGCATAACGTGCTTCCCGAGGCATGGAGGGTAATCCCTCAACCAACCAGATCCGGAAAGAATTCTTAGAATCTACTCAAAGATTTCCTGTCCGGCCCGCGGCGCGGCGTGGGGATTGAACCCGAGCGTCCGTTACGTTACGGATGTTGTTCATAATTAGTTCAGAATAATACATTTAAAATAACAAACATTGCATTTGAAATTGTAATAACAATATCTGTTCACAACTCTCGATTTCATTTCACTATAAAACAAAAGTCGCTGTAATGGACAACTATGTTACCAATCAATCTATCAAATGGCTGTCCTCGGAACAATAGCATAAATAATTAAAATCCCAATTGTTACCTGATATTTGATATTTGAACTGTGTTTGATAATCAATAGCTTTTGTGACTGAGCCCTCAGGCTAAAGGCTAAATACGAACTGTTATTAGCTCGTTCATTGTATTAACTTATGGTAGTATGTGGTTATATTGATGTTGTTGTCAGAAATTAAGGTAATTATTACTGATGGGTTTTCACAGCTATTTATTCTGAATCTTAGGTTTGGATTGAAGATACTAATAGATGTTTTGGGTTTATTATTAAATGAATTAATGAATAAAGTAAGTTCTGAGGGATAAAAAATAAAATATCATATTAACTGGGCAAATATATAAGGTGGTACTTTTGTCCCCCTCTCGACCCTTGATTGGTAATGTACCGTCTGAAGTCCAGGTAGACCTAAATTTCGTGAGGCCCTGATACTGCTATGTAAAGCGACAGTTGCCCAAAACTCCCCTAAAATATTCGAATTCACCATCCGGCAAACCCTTCAGTGAAACACATTAACCTACCCTCATGGACATGGTTTGTAAGACAAGCTTTCTTAAAGCGATGGCATACTATTAATACCACGAGTAGTAGGCCTACTTACTAAGCCCCACGGATGCTTCTCCGAATCCGTCGATTTATGGAGGGCCCCAGGTACTGTGGCTTCTGGGCATATTAAGGCCAACCCTGGGGGTCTACTCTCTAAGCACGAAATCGTAGTTACGGCCGTAATTACGGAACGTTTCCTACTACGGATCACCTACGTACATATGTTTCGTTCGGGGTCCGAACTAAGAATGAATGACCAAATGATATGACAGTTCATCCTACTCCTGATGTTTTTTCACCCGTCCGAAAAATTTAATTTGACACTTGTTTTGACGGAACGTTATGTCAGTTTTCGCGACAGCAAAGTTGTTATCGTTCTCGTTCACGAAAATTGTCTATGATTCCGTTCGAAACTATTCTAAGTTTCGAGCTACTTTCGGACGGGCCCGTACTTTCGTTGACGGACTTAGAGAGTAGACCCCCAGATCCAAGACCCCACACAGGGCAGACCAAGAGTGGAAATTTTTGAACCATTTATCTAATAACGCTGGGAAATACAAGACTATTACGCCAGCAAATGCGTCAGAAAAATACCTTGATAGACCAAGTCCAATCAAAGATAGCTTGAAATGTAGCTCTTCGGATTAAATGGAAGCCTAAATGAAAAGCAAAAGTCCTACTAATATTATAATCGCGAAAGTTTGTAAGTATGGATGGATGGATGTTTGTTACTCTTTGACGTAAAAACTACTGAATGGATTTGGCTGAAACTTTGGACGGGGATAGTTGATAAGCTCGATTACCATATAGGCTGCAAAAAATCACGCTCCGACCCACTGGAGCAATGTTACGCGGATAAACCCGCGGGGTGCAGCTAGTAAAACATAAAATACTGCGCTAATACAATAGCCGCTAAAATTTTAGTATACACCACAAACACTATTTATTTGAGTGAATAGATACATGTTACATGATAAAACCATTTACCGCATATCTAACTCCCCAAACGGGCATTCGGTTTGTTTTTAATTGATTAATTTTGAAGTATAATACTAGAGAAATAGAGTTCAAAATGTATTGGGATTTTCGTACGCATACCTAATATTGGTTTACTGAACATCGTATGCAACAGTAATATACCTGATCGAACAAAAAGCTCGGGTGGGGTGGTTAATAAAACCGCGGCTTAAATACTTCAAATATTTTAGAATGGGCGCAAACATGCTACTTGTCGGGGAAACCTACTAAATCTATCTTATACTAATATTTAAAGAAGAATAGTTTGTTTGTTTCTTTGCTTGAACGCGCTTATCGCAGGAATCACTGGATCAATTTGAAAAATGATTTCGTTGTTAGATAGCCTATTTATTGAGATAGGCTATAAGCTATATTTAATAATAAAGTTCTTACTGGTACGGAAGATACGCGGGTGGAACCGCGCGCAGGAAACTAGTACTAATATACTTTATAAGTATAATGCTGAAGACTTTGTTTGTATGTTTGCTTGAACGCGATAATCTCAGAAACTACTGGTCCGAATTGTAATATTCTTTATCAAGAAAAGCTATAATAAAATTATTTCAGTGTTAAATAGCCGATTTATCGAGAAATGCCATTATAGGCTTTTATATCATCACGGTAAAACCAATGAAAATTGGCGATATCCCTAATTACCTATTCCACGTAGACGAAGTTACAGGCACACAAGCTAGTAGTTCATAATTTTTAGAACTTAAGACCAAACAATTTTAGCTAGCTTCCTAGAATAGACCACTCCATAACTTGCCATGGGTGTCGTAAGAGGAACAAACAGCGGATGGATAGGCAGCATCACCTTAATGATACTCACCATCATATTCATCTCTTAAATTCTCGATCTCAAACCCGCCTGCCAAGCGTGGTGGTATGACAATATCCCTCAAAGACCCTGGTTTGTCAAGGTCTTATAAAAGGAGGCCCATGTCCAGCAGTGGACGTACACGGGTTGATATATAACAACTAGCTTCCCGTGCGCCTGTGATCTACTAGTATTCTTGTTAACCCCTCGTGCTAAGCTAAAATGCTTGTGTTAAGAGTGGGTTCGCGTCGGTAGTGCAATGGGTGGGGATCGAATCGGAGACCACAAGGTCACAAGTCCGACGCCCTAGCCATTGGGTTACGACCGCTTGAAAATTCATGATTAAATATAGCCTATACATAGCCTTTCTCGATAAATGGGCTATCTAACACTGTAAGAATTTTTCAAATCGAACCAATACTTCCCGAGATAAGTGCGTTCAAATAAACAAAACTCTTTGGCTTTATTATACTGTGTAAAGTCTTAAAAACGTATAACGTGCGCCCGCTGTTATTCAGCTTCACGTGAAAAATCAGCAACTAAATATAACACGAATACCTCCATAGTTATTGGCCGTTTGTTTTAATTAAAATTTTAGCTATATTGAAAACTATTCGCTTTTCGATTACTGCCGCTTGTTATGGCGGAATGTTTCCGTGCAATATTGACAGACTGCCTCAAATTATTGACATAATTTCAATTTGTTGGTACACACTGACTTATTTTATTGAAAACTAACGACCCTCCCCGGTTTCGCGCGACTGCAATGCAGTGTCACTATAACAGGCAGCAGCGTTTCCTTGTGCGGTACAATAAATACTGCGGTCACCAATCCGCCTGCCAAGCGTGGTGCAGCAGAGCTCCAGCCTACAAAAACTACAAACTAAGCAACCTGCGCAACAAGGCACCCCCAGCTTAGGGAGGACGAGGGGGGGGGGACGCGGTGCGTTCGCGGGCGCACTCTTCTCCGGAGGGTCGGAAAAAAAAACATGTTTCTAGTCGATATGATGGCTCATTTTCTGTTCGTGCAGTGCGGCTATGGAATTGCCTACCACAACCTATGCGTTCTAACTCATCTATAAATGCTTTTATAAGAAGAACGAAGGAGTATTTCCTATCTCTGTAATGTAATTTATAAATATACTAGCTGACCCGGCAGACTTCGTACTGCCTCAATCGATACATAAAAGACCTAAACATTTGTATAAAAAAAACTGGGCCGTAGAGACTTCGTTTATGCGGTACTCCTACCCCTACACTACCCCTACCCTACACTACCCCCACCCTACACTACCCCTACCCTACACTACCCCTACCCTACACTACCCCTACCCTACACTACCCCTACCCTACACTACCCCTACCCTACCTCTACCCTACACCTACCCTACACCTACCCCTAATCTACCCCTACCCTACACTACCCCTACCCTACACTACCCCTACCCTACACTACCCCCACCCTACACTACCCCTACCCTACACTACCCCTACCCTACACTACCCCTACCCTACACTACCCCTACCCTACACTACCCCTACCCTACCCTACACCTACCCTAAAAAATCTTAGCAAAAAAATAAAGCTCAAATTGACTCTACATTTTAGTTAGAAAATGTTTGTATGGGAAAAAGAAAAAGGCTGTTTTAAGGGGTTTACAGGCAACTACTAATAAATTAAAAATTAATTAAAAAAACAGTGTCCAGCGGACAAAATTGTGAATCTAAACCATTCCTAGATCCCCTTGAACACACACAAAAAATTTCATCAAAATACAAACACAAAAAAATTCATCAAAATCGGTCCAGTCGTTACTGGACCGATTTTGATGAATTTTTTTGTGTTTGTGTTTTTTTGAGAGAAGTTCAGTGACATACACACTCACAGAAGATTTATATATATAAAGATAAGTAGTCTATTATAAATATGTAGGTATTTTATTTAAGTATGGTATGTTAAGGAGTATATGTTTATCTTATTATTTTTTTGTTTACCAATCAGATATTAATAAATTGTTAGTTGGTTGTACACGGTAATGCCTTATGTTCACAATTTTTTCATCATACTCGGGGTTTGCTGGAAGAAAATTCATAAATGAATTAAGCTCGCCTTTGTGCTAATTGTATTTCTGCATAATATATGTGTTTTTATGTGTGCAATATAGAATAATAATAATAAAACCTACCATCAGTCAGTCATCATCATAAATCAGTTTTTGAAAATATAATTTGATTTGACAGCGAATGTACAAGTTAATAGTGAAATAACTAACTATTTTATTATTTTATTCGAGTTGAATGTTACTTCGACTAACATTATATAACATTTAAGAAACCAGGTATTAAACAACTTCGTTACTTCCACTGCGTTACTATCTAAGCCAGCCTATTTATCTACCAATTTAAAAATAATCAGTCGAGCTAAGCCTACAAATAGCTGACCGTACATGAATCATTAAAATCTCCATTACACCGTTTTAATCTAATTTTCATGCGCACCGTGGTTCGAACACGATACGAGGGCCGCAAAATTAATGATTGACCACAGAGCAACACCTACGTTACCGCACAGTAATGAAAACACTGATTTTCATTACCAACTTAGCATTTTATGGTGTCTGTACTTTGTTCATTATTTACTGTGTTTGGATATTGTGGTGGTACTAGCTTTTGTAAAGTTTGTTTGAATTATGTTTAAAGCTTTTATGATGAGCGAGATAATAGTTCATTGTATGCAATGTGATGTTTAGTTTTTTTAATACTGCAAGGATTTTATATCAGGGTTAGAGAAAAAAGATAGATTATCGAGTTTTTTTTGTTATTTTTTTTATTTTTATTTCTTTCTTTACAAGTCTTTAATAACCAAGTCACAAGTCCAACAGTTCGTCTACAGAATTATATATTTTAAAAGAAGGTAGAAGTTAATCCTCTGTTCTTGTGAGTATTTACTATTTATAAATTTTTGTCTCATTGAGTAATTAACATCTACTTCCACTGCTGTATTTGGGCCTCTTCTTTAATAGACCTTTGGCAAGCCAAGGCCGTTGAGAAGAGATATTGCCGTAATTACCACGCTTGGCAGGCGGATCGGTGATCGCTTTGAGCTTATAGTGGCTGCTGCCAATCATACACCTAATAACATTTTGATAAATATACATTTAGGTATTTAATTAGTACCTACATAAATAAAATGAACCACCAAAAGGTATGTACGTGCATTACTTGAAAACAACATTACCAATTAGTCTGATTTCTTATTTATTGTATTTGTAGTTATAACTATACTTAAAGTTTATATAAAATAAAGTTTGGTAAATATTAGAATCCTATTTAACGGGTAAAAGAAGCTAGTTTACAATGATATTGTTTTTTTTCAGTAATTAGAAAAAAATATTGTAAACTCTAATTTAAAACTTAAACTGTAGTTTTACTAACTTTTTTTTTGTCTACACTACACCGCAGAAACGCAATATTAATCATTGAACATAGACTAAACGCACACTCATTATGATGTACGTCCTTAATTAGATTTTGATATGATCAGATAATACGTAGATGCAATACATAGTCATTTTATTCACCCTAAGTATAATTAAAGGCGCATACTTAAAACATAACTGGCATACATAAATAAAAATAAATAAATAAAATAAAAAAGCTTTTATTTCTTGCGTTAACATTAAGATTCCTATTATTACAATTTATATAAAATTATGTTTTGTTATTTATATTATTAATTTTTGAGTGCTAATAATTTATTCTTGATATTATTGATTATTATTAAATAATTATAAGAATATTGCTTTTATGAATATGAATGCAGTTGGCGCACGGGGCATTAAGTCAATTCCGATTTGCGAGTTCTCATCAACGCATCTCAATAATTTTTCATAGAAAGGTAGATGTTACTTTTGTATGAAATTCAATCGGTTCCAACTATATTTACAGAAACAAATATAGTTGGGCCACCTATGGCACTAACAGTTTGTTTCATTTATTTTTATATAATAAGATTTAATTATATAAAAATAAACATATAGATCGGAACTGAATGAATTTCATACAAAAGTAACATCTACCTTTCTATGAAAAATTATTGAGATGCGTTGATGAGAACTAGCAAATCGGAATTGACTAAATGTCCCGTGCGCTAACTGCATTCAAATTCATACAAGCAATATTCTATTATAAACCACGCTAAAAAAGACATGACAATTTTCAAGCCAATAAAAACGCCGTATGCAAAATGAACATAACAAAAACCACAAAAACATTACAGTCCAAATATGTAATTCTATTTACGTGTGCTAAAAAGCCCGTACAACATAAAGGTAGATAGTTTAAGTGTGTCCGACGAAGCCACTTGCACCCAAAACAACAATACACAGAACGGAACTACTGTCATATTTTCTTGAATATGAATGCAGTACAATGCCAGTTTCCGAGTCGCTACTTCCGTCATTTTTATTGTATTTTGTTTTTCTTTATGGTGCTTGTCTGGAGTTCAGTGATGGCGGTGCAAGGTGTAACTAGCGCTACTGTTAGGTATTGTAATATTCTGTTAGTTATAAATAAGGCTTTCATAAGGCAAGGAATTTGGAGATTGTAACCAATCCAGCCAATAGGGACATTTTAAAATTATTGAACACTTTATGTTAAAGTTTCTCTTATACTATACTAGCGGCCCGCCCCGGCTTCGCACGGGTGGACTTTTATACCCTACCCCTACCCTAACCCTACCCTACTCCTACCCTACCCCTGCTCTACCCCTACCCCTACCCTACCCTACCCCTACCCTACCCCTACCCCTACCCTACCCCTACCCTACACCTACCCTACCCTACCCCTACCCTACCCCTACCATACCCCTACCCTACCCCTACCCTACCCCTACCCTACCCTACCCTACCCTACCCTACCCTACCCCTACCCAAAAGTATCCTATGTCCTTCTCCCAGTTCATAGCTAACTCCCTACCAATTTTCAGCTAAATCGGTTCAGCCGTTCTTGAGTTATAAATAGTGTAACTAACACGACTTTCTTTTATTTTTAAAATGTATTCTGCTATTCGGGACGGAAACAAATCCAACAAATCAAAAACCATGGCAATCGGTCCAGCCGTTCTCGAGTTATAAGTGTTGTAACAAACACGACTTTCTTTTATATATATAGATAGACTAGCGGCCCGCCCCGGCTTCGCACGGGTGGACTTTTATACCCTACCCCTGCCCTACCCTACCCCTGCCCTACCCTACCCTACTCCTACCCTACCCCTACCCTACCCTACCCTACCCCTACCCTACACCTACCCTACTCTACCCCTACCCTACCCCTACCATACCCCTACCCCTACCCTACCCTACCCTACCCTACCCCTACCCAAAAGTATCCTATGTCCTTCTCCCAGTTCATAGCTACCTCCCTACCAATTTTCAGCCAAATCGGTTTAGCCGTTCTTGAGTTATAAATACTGTAACTAACACGACTTTCTTTTGTTTTTAAAATGTATTCTGCTATTCGGGACGGAAACAAATCCAACAAATCAAAAACCATGGCAATCGGTCCAGCCGTTCTCGAGTTATAAGTGTTGTAACAAACACGACTTTCTTTTATATATATAGATTTCCAAATTGTGATTAATAAAATTAGACCACCGGCAAGATCACCACCTGCATCTTAGGTAAAGCCCCCAATGCCTTAACGTCCCACTTAGAGACGTGTTACAAAGAAATAAATAAATTACGATGACTGGCTGTGGTGCCACCGTAGCCTAATTGGTTAAGGCGTTAGGGGCTTTACCTAAGATGCAGGTTCGAACCCTGCCGGTGGTCGAATTTTATTAATCTCAATTTTGAAATATGGGGATGAAGAAGAGTTCGTTCGTGTGAATGCGTTAATTTTAAGAACTACTGGTCCGACTTGAAAAAAATCTTTTACTGTTAGACATGCCATTTATTGAGAAGAGCGAAGCATCAATAAAAAATATTTTAAAATCGAGGCTAGTCCAACGTAATTATTCCACAAAGAAGTAGCGGGCGCAAGTAAGTCATAAAATATAGCCTTTGACGCTCTTGGAGACGTTACTAAAAAATCGGTTCTGTATTTTTTGGGTTTTTTACTTAAAATGCAAACGTACAAATACAGTACAAACCTTCTCTTTTTATTATATTATGTGTATATATAAACTAAATTTGTAATGGATAACCTTTGCAGACAGAACTTGTTACAGCCTGTCTCATACTAAATTCAATTACGTTTATCAAACATGAAATCCGACAAAAATACCAATAGAGTCTACAATGTAAGTGTAAATCTATGTACCTATTTATGTACATACAGCAATTCTTTAATGCGACAATGTATAAGCAATGCTAGAACAAACTTCCTAATAATGTTAGAGATCTTTCTACAAACAAGCTTAAACGATATGTCAACGATAAAATATGTAAAAACGCTTATTATAAAATTTCTGGTTATGTCAATGACAAGACAGTTTGGGAGTGAGTTGCTCTGAAACAGTACTGCTTTATTAATAATTGTAACATCTTATTTATTTAAAAAAGGATTCCTCTTAGTTTCTTGCCAGTTCTTCTCAAAGCTGCCACGTCCAGAACTGGTGGTAGTAAAAGAAAGGGACGCATCATAAGAACATGATTTTAAATATTTTAAATGTGTCTATATGAATAAAGAATTTTTTGACTTTGAATATATATGAACATAGTTTAAATAAACAATTGAAATTTATTTTTTATATTTTTATTGTAGTAAAACTAATTGCTGTATTAATTGGTGATTAAAATAATTTAAATGATATAAAAAACTGGAGTCCCATCAGTTCCCGCGAATCACTCCCAACCTATTTGTTAATTTAAATAGTATAATATTTTATAATATTTAATGAACATTATTACTTTAGAAAATCATTTAAGTTTCCAAATTTCAAAATTAACATTAATAAATTTAGACCACGGATAGGACTCTAATCTGCATCTCAGGTTTAGCCCCTAAAGCCTTAACCAATTCGGCTTATTCAACCAAAGATGTAGGTTCGAAACCTGCCGGTGTTCTATTAATATTAATCTCAATTTTAAAATTTAGTAAGTGGTAAACTATCCGTAAAGTATTTTTAAAAAAATAGGTTTCCGTTCATAAGCTAGAATATTACACGGAAAACTGCGCTGGACAGCTAGTCAATAAATAAGCTCAAACACTACCCACATAAATTTGCGCCCCACTCAGCCACTTAACAAAGAAAATATGCAAATTTTTAATTCAACTCCAACTTAAAAACTAAATGAATTTTTAATACGTTTAATCTCCTCCATCTTCAGACTGTTTGCTGATTGATACGATAGCCAAAAATGATCATATCGCATACCGTGTGCGAGTAATTTGCGTATGCTAATCCCCTCGGCGGCACTGGCCATGTTTTAAATTGATTTATAGCCCTACAACGCCAAATGGTGGACATACCGACTTTTATATGACTTTCGCTTTATAAAAATGTTTTTGATGTGAGCTTTTCGACATTGATTATTGTTCATTTATTATTGATGCCAATTCGAAAAAATAAATGCACTAGTAAATTCAACTTTTCATAGTTTGAGACAACTATACAGACACAGTTAATGGATAAAAAGCATACCCTGACTGAAAACAAGTATTCATGGTTCACATTAACTATTAAAAACCTCCGTAACGTAGCGGTATTTGGCTCGCTTTAAAACTCAGAGGTCGTGGGTTCGATCCCCACGCCATACAGGAAATCTTTGTTTAAATTCTAAGATTACCGGGTCTGGTTGGTTGAGGGACTACCTTCCTGCCTCGTAAAGCACGTTAAGCCGTTGGTCCCGATTTTTGTAACATCATCTATAACAATCGTTGACCAAGGAATGGGTAGCAGCGTTTCCTTGTGTGGTACAACATAATACTGCAGTCACCAATCCACCTGCCAAGCGTGGTGACTATGGCAAATACCCTCTCCCGGAAGGACGTTATACGGGCTGATGATGATTAATTATTGTCCTGAATGGGTAGGTATTCAAGTTCAAAGAGCACTGTCTTCCCATGTTGCTTAGTTTGGAATTTTAAACCATTTATTATGACAGGCTCACTTTTATTCCCGGTAAAACAGCTAAAGCATCGTACCTATCTACTTTTATAGGTTAAGATGAAGTGGTTATGGATAGATCTTATGTGCAAAAGGTCTACCAGCCCTTGGAACCGATGCGTCATTGACTGGAAACCGCGTCTTGGTAAACATAAGCACAGGCAAGATGGACCGATGTCTTGAAAAGGATAGCTGAACTGGATTGTATGGGTCAAGCCCGCAGTGAACTGAGACTGGCTGATGAATTATGTACGGTGGAAGCATTTCTCCAGCCGAGCAGCTATGCTCTAACTCGCTTAAAAGAATAAAATGATAATTGACTTTTCGAAGAAACTTTTTCGAAACCTAAAAACTATTCAATCCAAACATGGAGAAGGAATCGTGTGTGACTAAAAGGCTTAGCTCGCCCAAAGAATAAGTCCAGCGGGGTTATATAGCGAACGTTTTGGGCTTACAAACACACACAAAGGATATACTTCCCCACCAAAATCTGACCCTAAATTCCAAAAATCCAGTAATCAAATCCTTTTAAAATTAAACAGTCTTTTACCACAGCCGTTATAAATCTCAAGGCAAACCCTCATATATTGCAATTTTTTCCAAGCCGTCCAAACTTCGCTGCACTTTGTTTTATTTAAGGCGAGTTAACTTAAACTCTCTATCTCCTATTAACATAAACTTTGGAAGAGGTTATAAAGTATAAAAGTTTGCTCGAAATTGATACCGTCATACTAGGTACCAGATTTTAACGGGCTTTTTATAAATTTATTACCGAAAGATGAATTGTTTTGCATAATTATTAAAGTTTTTGGATGGATTATGACCGGGTTTTAAGTTAGTGGGTGTAATGGAATTTTGGGTTGCTGGCTAAATAATGGGCAGATTAAGGTATTTTGGAAACTATTCAATGTATAATGTAAGTGGTAGTGTATAATTTAGCTAGTGAACAAGTGCAAGTTGGACTATGTGAAGAAAGGCTCTTTAACTTTTGTATATCAAGTATTGAGATAGGATTTTCCAAAGTCGAAGAGGTTTTTAGTAATCGTTAACGGCTCGACAGAGAGATAGGTTAATGACTGCAATCATCATAATCATCATCATCATGTCAGCCTGTTGTCGTCTACTGCTTAATATGCTGCTAGCGGCCTGCATCCAATCTCTGCGACCTTTATGAGGTCGTCGGTTCATCGTGGAGGCGGTGGTCCCACGCTGCGCTTGCCAGTTCGTAATCTCCACTCAATAACCTTTCTGCTCCATCGGCCGTCAGTTCTTCGAGCTATGTGTCCTGCCCATTGCTATTTCAGCTTGCTAATCCGTTGAGCTATATCAGCGATCTTCGTTCTGCTGCGAATCTCTTCATTTCTGATTCTATTACTCAGTAAATGTCATCTCTTAATACCTACACCAAGCTACCTACTTTCTAATATTTTTTGTAATATTTATGATATTATTTTACAATTGACTTCAGATCCTGATTCTTTGAACTTAACCTTTAATTAATTTGTCAGCAAAGCAATCGTTTTACAAATTCTCAATTATTCCGTTAATCTTTAAATGCCACGTAATAAATTCTGTTTTTAAGCTTTGAAAAAAAAATAACTGATACAAAATAATACGAGATAAGCTGTTTGATTATTAATTTAAATGTGACTTAGTAAAAAAAAAAATAACTTCCTTCAATTTAACCACCAAGATTATCAATTTGTGATTTTTAACACCTCTCATTTTTAAACAACACTCAAAAGGGTTGTGCACCCTTTTAGAGATAATCCACCGTTTCCATGACAACCACTCTTTAGGTTATAATTACCAATTAATTGAATCTCGCCCTTAAAGCCAGCCGCTGAAAATTTTGAAACATTAATGTGCAAATATTTTTTTTTGCCGTTATCGTTATTCAATATCATTTTACAATTATAATGATTTAAGTGTAGTATTTAAACCGATTCTATTTTTTTTGGGTTTCAGTCGATAATGCAACATAATTTTCAGTTTAAAAAAGTTAAAAGTAATCTGGTTGCTCCGTGCCTCGGAAAGCATGTTAAGCCGTTGGTCCCGAAGGTTATAACATCATCTATATGAAGCGTATACCAGTAAATGGGTAGCAGCGTTTTCTTGTGTGTTGCAATGTAACACTGCGGTCACCAACCCGCCTGCCAAGCATGGTGACTATGGCAAAAAACCCTCCCTTGGAAGAAGGCCCATGTTCAGCAGTGGACATAATATGGGCCGATGATGATAATGAAAAGTGATCCGAATTATTAAAGAAGCAACTTTTTGTGCATTTATTTATGGCTTTTATGGATAGAATGTAGGTATGTAAGACTCGCATTTTTTTTGTAGCTAATGCTACAGTCAACCGATTCACCTGCAATTAATTTTATCGTTATAATATGAGGTTAACTCTGTGATAAATTTCATCCAATCACATTACATGTTTTTAATGAAATTTGGCGCAGTGTTAACAAATTTGAGAATACTAGCTTCCCGTGCGCGGGAACCTGCGTAGCTCCAGTCCCCGTGGGAACTTTTAAATAAAATATAGCCTATAAGCTTTCTCGATAAATAAGATACCTAACATTGAAATATTTTTATAAATCTGATGAGGTGTTCCTGAGATTAGCGCATACAAGCAAACAAACAAACTCTTCAGCTTTATATATAAATATAGATTATCATTAACTAATTTTAAATATTTTAAATGTTTTGAACACTATGGAAAAGTTTACCTTATTCTATATTTCATGTTAAATTTAACGTCCCCCTTAGAGACGTGTCACAAAGAGATTAATAAATTTCGATGACCGGCTGTGGTTCTGCCGTAGCCTAATTGGTTAAGGCATTAGGGGCTTTACCTAAGATGCAGGTTCAAATCCTGCCGTTGGTCGAATTTTATTAATCTCAATTTTGAAATATATTTTCGTAGTTTATTGGTCGTAGATACGAAATATTGCAACACTTAATTTTAAACGATAAAATTATGATACGAGGTAACATTTACCGCCCGCGTCTGCGTTTTAACTCATAAATACAATTTCCAACTCACCACACCGACACCTACCGCCATTTCTAAAACCCAAATGAAAATCTACAGACACTTTTATTTCGTCCAACTTTCTTTTTCGTTGAAGTGAAGCAAAACAAAATGAACGGACGTGTAAAGCCCGTGGGGTTTCCGTTCGATTCCTGACCGAGTCAGCATGGAGCTTATTCCGCGTTGTAACTCCTTCTCTGGGGTACGGTTTGCGCAACCTACGGTTGTCGGATTGTTTGAATAGAGGGTATTTTTCTTTGGAAATGTCTGGGTATTTATTGGCATGTGAAGGGACGGGTTTATGCACTATGGAATAATTTTAAAAGGACTCTCTTTATTATTTCTATTTATACCAGCTGTTGCCCGCGATTTTGTCTGCGTAAAACATGGATTATATCAGCAATCTATTAAGAGAGTTAGTAAGTCTAAATTGGTATTACCATTTTTGAGATTAAGTGGGATACATTGACAAGAAAACATACATACACAATAAGAAAGAGCATTTATAATAACTTATGAAACAAGCTATCTATCATTGAAAGTCTCGTCAATAATCCAGCCTTTACTGAGATTAGCTGGACTGGAACAAGCAGACAGACAAACAAACATTTTGTTTATATACAATATAGAAAAAAATTAGGGTACCGAGTCCCTAATATTCATAAGCATTCAGTAAAACTGCTATTTTTTTATTACTAACATACACTTAAATTTTATTTATTTGTATATGTTGCAGCCAAGACTCTAGGCTGGTCAAAAGTAGTTTTAACTAGCAAAATCAGTCAAAAGTAATTTTAGGTAAGGTTAGGTTAGTTTTGACTGATTTTGCTAGTTAATAATACTTTTGACTGGTTAAGAGTTTCGACTGCAACATATAGGTATATTTTTGTGTTTTTGACATGCATGACGAAATAAATGAATGTGGAGAAGAAGAAAGTGTTATGTCAACATCGTAGTAGCAAGTGGAAGAAAGTAGTGTCTGCCTATCCTTATGGAAAAGAGGCCTGAATGTATTTATGTATGTAAGATTGATGCCGCCTTCGTCTTGACCAATAAGTAATTATGCATCATATTTTTGTCGTTAAATATCTCAACTCCGCTATCATCTCCAACTTTAATCAGACATTCCATTACTACAGATTTTACTACTGTAAATAAATCATCCAGTTATGAAATTGTAATCTACATTTAAAAACGACACTATAAGAGTTCAACTTTCACTGTAATAGTACCTTCAGCATCCAAAAGAGGATATAAAGAAACAGCTAAGAAACTACTAGATTACGAAATACATATCTTGTGTTAGTCAACACACACATCATCACCATCATCATCATTACCACGTGCCTCTCTGCCTTTTTATAGACTTATTTATTTTTTACTTTTTATTTTTCATGTTTGTGGTTTCATATGAATGTCGTCCGTGTTTATCCTTATTATATTATAGTTATTATTTAATTCATCCTTTTATACCCTAATTTTATTATTTTTTATTATTATTTTATGTTTATTACTGTTGTGTGTTCAATGAATGATTTTTCTTTCTTTTCCTTCTTTATTTCTTTTTATTTATTAATTAAGGGACTAACTAGCGCGCGGTTTCACCCGCGTAGCTCCCGTTACCGTGGGAACTTTATACTAAAATATAGCCTATGTTCACCGGAGATAGTGTAGCTTACAAACAGTAAACGATTTTTTCAAATCCGTCAAGTAGTAAATTCTTAACTTAAGTCCTTAAATGAAATTACACGTGTATGGTAACACGCTCTTCGTGGAAGGCCCGTGAATTTTATACGGGCTGATGATGCGCCCCACGGTTTTACCCGCGTTACTCTGCTCCAGTGGGTTGGAGCATAATGTTTTGTAGCCTATATGTTAATCCAGCGTATAAATGATCCCGAGCCCGAATTTCAGCCAATTCCGTTCTGTAGTTTTGGCGTGAAAGAGTAACAAACATCCATCCATCCATACTTACAAACTTCCGCGTTTATAATATTAATAGGACTACGTATATTTTTTGTCTATTCATTCGAGTTTTCCCTAATCGGGTAAAAATACAACCTACCTACATCAAAGTTCACAAAATTCCGATTAAAATGCGTGATAAATAATGACTCAAGCCAAATCGTATGTAACTGCACTAATTAATTCTTTGTTCTTACAATCATTCCTAAGAACAAACATGTAGATAATTGATCTTATGCATGCACAGCAATTTTGAGGGCAATAACTCAATTTAAACAACGTTTTATTCAAAGAAAAGATTAAAATACTAACGGTGGTTAATGATTGCAATTTCGGCGCGATGACAGAACAAAGAGTTTCGGTTTTATATGAGGTTGAGTAACGAAACTGGGTATTAGTTTTGAGGTAGCCGCTTACAAATATGCCAAATATAAGTTATAATCTTTGAAGTAAAGTAAACCTTGAAATAAAGTAAAATACTAATCTGTTGGTTTAAACATCATCAACTAGTGAGATTCGTATTGGCTACGCTAAGCTCTCTACTAAACTGAATTTGAATAATCACTTTTCATACATAACGTGACAACCTCCGTAGTGTAGCGGTATTTGGCTCGATTTAAATCTCGGAGGTCGTGGGTTCGAACCCCACGCCGGACAAGAAATCTTTGTGTAAATTCTAAGATTTCTTTCCGGTCTGGTTGGTTGAGGGACTACCCTCCGTGCCTCGGAAAGAACGTTAAGCCGTTGGTCCCGATTTTTATAAAATCTTCTATAACAATTGTATACCAGGGAACGGGCAGCAGCGTTTCCTTGTATGTTACAACATAATACTGTGGTCACCAACCCGCCTGCCAAGCGTGGTGACTATGGCAATAACCCGCCCTCGGGAGGAGGCCCTGGTTCAGCAGTGGACGTTATTCGGGCTGATGATGATAAAGAACTTGATTCGTGTCAGTCAATCTATTTCAACATTTATTTTATTTAGATCGAAAATTATTAGTTTTTAGCATATTTTATTTAGGAAACTTCATAAGCTTACAATTTGTATGAGCCTACTGGTACTTGACCAGTAGGCTCATACAAATTGTAGGCTCATGAAGTTTCCTAAAAAGTCAGATGTCCACGAATAAGGCATACAAATCGACGTATTATTTATATTGATTTTGCTACTTCACCGGCCATATAGGCCAGCAGCTACCCAGCCTTATTAAATGATTTAAAAATTACAAACTAAGCAAACTGCGCAACTGGGCACCTCCTGTGAAACCCGGACCTCGGCATAGGGCGACTTTTAGTCTTGAATAATTGTCGCTCTACTTTACAGTTCGCGGGTCTCTCGGACTTCGGATCTACAAAGGCATTGGAAGAAATATCGCCGTAATATATCATTAATACCTATTAGTAAAGTCGATCAAATAATTGAATATGCAATTGCGAAAAGAGATTAAACATCTTGCCTTTTGAGTTAAGCCTTTTTCAAAATGGACCTTTCAATTAAAATGTATTGCAATTTTTTTTAAATAAAACACTTTTTTATTTGGTTGTATGAAAACTACTTAAACTCATTTTCAAATGTTAGTCACCTCAATCAAAACGTAATCTCGGACGTGGATCAGCAAAGGTTTAGCAAAATTCGTACTCCCCATGTTTTATTGTAAATAAAATATGCATCCGTGCCTAATTACAGTGGGTCGCTAATTTTTATTACTTCGAGCAAGGTTTATTGTGTGCTTGACGATTTCCGGCCTGTAATAATTAACACCATTAATTTTAAAATATAAGTTACTTAGACCCAGAATAATAGTGTGAAATAAAATAAAGTGAACAACGAACAAGTGAACGAACGAACGAAACTTTTCCGGTCCGCTTAGCCATCAATTTATCCATCAGTTTCACTGAGCACGTTAAGCTGTCGGTTGACGGTTCTACGTCTACCCGGTTCTACCCTTGATCTCTTACTGGTCGTGTCGGTAAAACGGTCCCGCAAGCGGTGTACGCTTTGGGTCGGTTGTACCGACACGACCAGTAAGAGGCAGAAGAGTTTGCGCACACATTTGTACACTAATATGTCCTGCGCAGATGGCCGATATCCATAGAGTTTGAACGCGGTAGCCGAAAACTGTCAGGATTTATAAATCCAAGGCTCGAAATCTGGTTATATTGAACGTTACTGCTGTGGTATTTTTAGCAAAATTCAGGCTTAGACTTACTAGAACAAAGAAACTTAAAGACTTCTTCTTCTTCAATAGCCCATTTTTAGGGTTCCGTAGCCAAATGGCAAAAAACGGAACCCTTATCCTTTCCGTCCGTATGTCACAGCCACTTTTTTCCAAAACTATAAGAACTATAATGTTGAAACTTGGCAAGTAGATGTATGTTGTGAACCGCATTAAGATTTTCACACAAAAATAGAAAAAAAACAAAATAATTTGGGGTTCCCCATACATAGAACAGAAACTCAAAAAAAAATATTTCATCAAACCCATACGTGTACGGTATCTATGGATAGGTCTTTGAAAATGATATTGAGGTTTCTAATGTCATTTTTTTCTTAACTGAATAGTTTGCGCGAGATTCACTTCCAAAGTGGTAAAATGTGTGTCCCCCCCCCTGTAACTTCTAAAATAAGAGAATGATTAAACTAAAAAAAATATATGATGTACATAGCCATGCAAACTTCCACCGAAAATTGGTTTGAACGAGATCAAGTAAGTAGTTTTTTTTTAATACGTCGTAAACCGAAACCACAATTAACCTTTCATTCAATCAACTATTATTAACATCGATCACAGTTGCAACTAGCACGGAACCCTTCGTGCGAGAGTCCGACTCGCACTTGGCCGGTTTTATCTACTACAATGGATTCATTCATCTGAGGATGACCCAATTTCAGTGACCAAAATAGGGCCTCCTATTTCAAATCTTGGCAGGCAGGCATCGAGGTAGGATGATGATGTGTCAACACTTACAATGGGAAGAAATGGGATGGTCTATCCAAAGAAGTCAACACAAATAGCATCATCTCAAAGTCTATATACAGGTAACGTTAACGTTTCTTATTCAATTTGTAAAGGAAACCGTAATTTTTCGTAAAAATGTATATCCAAACCAATTTAAAATTAACATGGTCGCCCTATACACATACGGTAATGGCGTAATAAAAATAATGGTAACATTTCATTTGCGTTTGATAGCAAATATGACATGAAAAACGAATTTTCTCATTTTTTTCTGTTTATGAAGGAAAATTCACATGCTGTGCAATGAAATCATTTTATATTTGATTTTGCTTAATGAGTTGTTATAGCTTCGAATATTATAATATTCATGGAAGTACACCAATTTTACGAAAATATAAATAGTGAAAAGGTATGGAACTTTTCGCACAGAATTTCGACCATGTAATTTGCAATTTTGCGAATATAAAACATTGTGTAATGACTGTTTTGTTTTGTTACAATTATTTACTATTTAAGGTTGATTTACACGTTATTAATTGTAGCAATGGTGAGATTGGCTGAGAATTTTATAATTAATTTCAAAATATAAAATTGAACAAAATAAAAATTAATTATGTTAATATTCCGTTCGTTTTTACAAGAGAAAAATAATGAAAATGGACAATAAAAACCAAACAGTAACGAAAAAAAAATCCTTTGTGTGTTGCACGTTACTTCGATGTACTATTTAAGCTGAAGAGAACATTTTCAATTGAAATATAGCAAACCGCCCTGAGCCGAGGTCCAAGCCCCACACGGGAGCGCCCTCTTGCGCAAGTTGCTTAGTTTGTAGTTTTTAAACCATTTAATAAAACTGGAGCTCTGCTTGCCTTTTTGCCCGGTAAAGTAGCAAAAGCCTCGTGGCTAACTAAGTAAGTCCTTCCGAAAAAAAAACGGTAATAAGTTTTATCGTAACTTGCGAGGTCCCAGGTTCGATCCCCGGGTAGGACATACATCCTACCAACCCAAAGCTTGGAAGTTGGTGGTGTTGCACCCGTGTATTGAATTGTCTTTAATCTGTCGGTCCTTTGTTTGCCTGATCCATCGTATCAGTAAAACGATTACACTGAAGTGACAATAGTTAATAAGGTTGAAAATCAAATGTAGCAAATTGATTTTTTTCTCTTTATAATATATATAAGGAAAATATTTCTTGACTGATGAAATTACACCTTATTAGCTACTTTTACATACGCGGTATTGCAGTATTACCGACGCTATGTCCTTCACAGATCCTTAGAGATTGGCCGCCGTTGCCGAAATTGGTCGGGTAGATATCATTGTCATCAGCCCGTAAAACGTCCACTGCTGAACATGAGCCTCCTCCCGAGAGAGTTTTGCCATAGTCACCACACTTGGCAGTCGGGTTAGCGTAACCCCCTAAAATACTAAAAATTATAATCCCTCAATCTCATCGCCAGCGACCGCCCTGAGTCGAGGTCCAAGTCCCACAGGGGGCGCCCTCTTGCGCAGGTTGCTTATTTAAACATGAAGGGTGGAGCTCTGCTCGCCTTTATGCCCAGTAAAGTAGAAAAAGCCACGTGGCTAACTAAAAAAAACGAATTAGCAATTGCAGTCTTGTATCGTAATGCACAGGGAAACACTGATGACCGTTTCTTGGTTCACAATTGTTATAGATGATGTTGTAACAATCGGGACCAACGGCTTAGCGTGCTTTCTGTACAATTGTTTTTTGGTCAAACTGTGAATATAACACAGTTGCAGTTGAACACATGATCGTCAGACGAACGCGGTAGACCAAATAACTTAATGGAACATTGTTATCATGTAGGTAATGCAGTTCGCCGCATTGTGCATTAGTGATATGACGAATCACCTGTTTTCAGGTATTACGTTTCAAAACTGAAAGATATTGAACAAACCACTGGTAGAATGGTCGGTGTAAGAATGGGATAATATACTTATTTAAGACCACTTTCGTAAAGTAATTGTATAAGCAAGATCGTATGTTCTTAGACATGTACACAAACAAGTTGTCCATGGGGAAATGCCTTTATTCATTCCCACCGCCGCTGCAGCGTATTCCGCGCGCTGGCTGTGGGATATGTGGGAGTCGCCATCTCCATAGCGTGGTATGCTAACTCATACCACGAGCAGAGGACCCTACACCACTACAACCCCCCGGACACTCCTTCGATCCGCCGTAGGCGGGGGCCGGGCACGCATAAGCAATCCGGCCCGTACCCGTCGAGCCTGGGTAGTTGTTTTAAAATGATAGTAGTTCCCTTTTGCATTACGATGGCAGCACGGTCGTTCATAACGTAACGGCGGCCGGGTTTATCCATGTTTTAAAAGTAATTTATCTAAGCACTAAAACCAGTAGTGGCTAATATTTTGTAGGATGATTTGTCACCCGTATTACTATCAAACACACACCTAAACCTCCGTAACGTAGCGTTATTTGGTTCGCTTTAATTCTCGGAGGCGGTGGGTTCGATCCCCACGCCGGACAGGAAATCTTTGGGTAAATTCTAAGATTACTTTCCGGGTCTGGTTGGTTGAGGGTCTACCCTCCATGCCTTGGAAAACAAGTTAAGCCGTTGGTCCCGATTGTTATAACATCATCTATAATAATCGTATATCAAGGAACGGGCAGCAGCGTTTCCTTGTGTGGTACAACATAATACTACGGTCACCAATCCGCCTGCCAAGCCTGGTGACTATGACAAATACCCTCTCTCGGGAGGAGGCCCATGTTCAGCAGTGGATGTTATACAGGCTGATGATGATGATTACTATCGAAACGTTATACTATATTTTTAAATGTTTTTACAAAAAAACATTGCTTCAAGGGAACGGCCATGCTTAATGTAATTGAACAAACATAGGATCGAAATCTTCTGAATCTACAGATTTTTATAATGCTATTTCAAAGTATACAAACATCAATTGAATTACCAATAATAAATCATTCAAAATTCTATATGACCGTGTATGAATAAAATTTTGTAGTCATATACCTATTAAAACGAAGGTAGACCATTCTGCGACCTACTTGAGCATAGAAGTATAAGTAACACCGCGTGTTACAATTCGTATATTTGGTTACAAGAACAATTATTATATAAAGGTGAAATGTAGATAATGTTAGGGTAAGTTCTCAGCTGACTGCAGTTTTAGTAATGCGCTAACTTTGAGAAGCGGTGATGTGCCATGGACAATGTCGATAAAATATATCGAAGAATTTGACTATAATTCTGGACCTCAAAAGCATATGGACAGATGTCGTAAGTGCCAGTTAACGATAAGGCACATATGACGAATGTTTCTGTCGTATAATGACAAAGACCTTATGAGCTCTAGAATTGTTCAAAGCATTTGGGTTTTTAAAATTCAATCAAAGCAACAACCATAACTTTAAATTTAATTGCTAAATAAATTAGATGGTTAAAAATATATTTGTGTTATAAAAATGGCTGATACGTAATGAGTTTTTATGGTTTGCTCCTAGCTGTTTAGCCGAGTTTTTTGTTTTCTTTTCCACTCATCGTAACTTACGTTGTAAGTATTTATTTTTAATTGTACAAGTCAAAATTATGTTATGACATGCCCGAGATGGGTAACTATTGATACACTTTAAAGTATCTGGCATAGTTTCTACATAGCATGCACTAAATTTAAGGCAATTAAAATAGATCTAAGATTTTTTTTTCAGTATATCCAAAATTATTAACATTTTCATTTGATTATAAATGTAAATTATCATTATCATCATCATACATCGCCTGTTGCCGTTCACTGCCAAACATAGGCCTCTCCCATTGATTTCCAGCGAGACTGATAACTAGCAGCCTGCATCAATGAATGCAACTGTTTATCATTCACAATAAATACCCACTTTAAGTTTCTCAAGCCAATTATTCATTTTTTGACATTCCTTGTACACACATAGTCCACAATTATACAATGAACAAGTGCCTAGTAAAATCAGTGACGTCACCATTAACATCAAGGATTGGGAAACCGTCATGCGAGACTTCTCACGATTAAGTTTCACATAATTAACGAAGGAAAATCATCTTATGACAGATGTCATTCACACATGGAGCGAAATAACAAAGATCACCGGCTATCGTTCCGTACGTACTTGTAGGCATTCAAATAGTGTGCTTAGTTCAGTGGCTAAATGTGTATTAGTAACTAACGCGTATTAAAAAGAATAATTTATCTATAATAATATTTAAAGACAACCTCCGTAGCGTAGCGGTATTTGGCTCGATTTAAATCTCGGATGTCGTGGATTCCATCCCCACTCCGGACAGAAAATCTTTGTGTAAATTCTAAGATTTCTTTCCGGGTATGGTTGTTTCAGGGACTACCCTCCGTGCCTCGGAAAGCACGGTAAGCTGTTGGTCCCGATTGTTATAACATCATCTATAATAATCGTATATCAAGGAACGGGCAGCAGCGTTTCCTTGTGTGGTACAACATAATACTGCGGTCACCACCGCTGTCTGCCAAGCGTGGTGACATGACATGATAAGCAGTGGACTTAATATGGTCTGTTAATGATGATTATTAATATTTAAAGCTGAAGAGTTTGTTTCTTTGCTTGAATGCGCTAATATCAAGGACTACTGGTCCGATTTGAAAAAATATTTCAATGTTAGATAGTTCATTTATTGAAGAAGGCTATAAGTTCAGCTATTTAATGGGACAGCTAGTGCGAGTGAAAGCTAGAAACTAGTTTAATATATAATGAAGGAGTACAGTCATGTTACAAGAATGTAATCAAATTGCTAATAACATAATAACAAAATAATCTGGTATCCTAGTTAGACTACATAGTAGCTGGTGTTAAGATCCTCCAGCTCACAACTCCGTATAACGCAGATTACAAACTGTCTGTTGCCTGATATATTAATACTAAAGATTCATCATCAGCCCGTATAACGTCCACTGCCGAACATGGGCCTCCTCCCGAGAGTTATTTACCATAGTCACCACGCTTGACAGGCAGGTTATTGACCGCAGTATTATGTTGTACCACACAAGGAAACGCTGCTGCCCGTTCATTGATAAACGATTATTATAGATGATGTTATAAGAATCGGGACCAACGGCTTAACGTGCTTTCCAAGGCACGGAGAGTAGTCCCTCAACCAACCAGACCCGGAAAGAAATCTTAGAATTTACACAAAGATTTCCTGTCCGGTGTGGCGATCGAACCCACGACCTCCGAGATTCAAGGCGAGCCAAATACCGCTACGCTACGGAGGTTGGCTTAAGATTATGTTATGATTATTTATTAATTAAGGCTTTCACATAGATTGGGAAACTATTTTCTTACACTTGCTACGGGCTACGAGGTTAAAACTACGATGGATGACAATTTACACAGCGTAGCTATTTATTGAGCGACGATCTCACAAAGATCGCAGAAAGTCAGTGGAGTCAGGCCTTCCCAGCCGAAACGATTCTAGCAATCGTACCCGCTGGAAATCGATGGGGGAGGCCTATGTTCAGCAGTGACGATAACAAGCTGATATGAAGATGATCTTTTATAATACGTAGGTATTTAAAAGATCATCATCATATTAGCCTGTTAGTATATCGATACTATAGTAGCACCACACTAGTAGTTAGTAGTGACTCGTCTTCCATCCCTGTCTTTGCTTCTTAAGACAATTTCCAGCAGCATGCACCATTGCTCCCGGTTTAGCGTCCTGCACCACTATTCTAAAGCTAAACTGCGATTTAGATGTAAGTAAGATAGCGTAACGGATATTATTTTTAATCTTGCTTCCTTTCCTTGGATGCTGGGATATTTTAGGTAGTGAATAGGTGTTATATTTATATTGTGTTTTAGTTTTATTTTATAGCAGACAACTTGTGTAGCGTAGCTGTATTTGGCTCGCTTGTGTGTTATAGCATAATACTGTCACCAACCTACCTACCAAGCGTGGTGACTATGGCAAATACCTTCCCTCGAGAGGAGGCCAATGTTCAGCAATGGACGTTATATGGGCTGATGATGATGATAAAAATGATTATAGGAGACTCGAATAAAAGTCTTTTAAAAATGGAAATGGGATAAAATATAATGACCACCAAATATATATACTTGACACCAGAAAAATAAAGTCTAAAATTATAATAGTACTAGCTATTTTAGTCACGACTGCACTTCAAATTGTATTCGAACACCAAATGTAGTTAATGATCACCAAATCTTAGCGAGCAAATTATTGCGCTATTTCTACCTTAATAAAATCAATGAAAAATGACAATCGGTTAGGTTAGGTTAGAGCTGCGGCCATACAACGCACGAGCCGAGCGAGCGAAGCGAGCGGTGCCGCGGTAGCGGCCGGCGAGTGCCAGAACCGAATAGTAAATTAGTAAAACATTTAGGTACTTTTGGTGATCATTTACTACTTTTGGGTTAACAATGATTTATTTGGAGTCATTTTGCTTAAATACGATAGCGAAATGTTAAAACTTTGGTTACAATTTTACATTAAAATGCGGGTTTAATTTTGGTGTTATATGTTACTATATCTGATGGTAAGTTAAACATAAGCCAATGGAAATTAATAATAATGTTGTCTGATAAGGCAGACGAAATGTATGTAAGTTACAAATTAACGATGTTGCAGCAATAGAACACAATGATGATGAGAATTTTATAAAGGTACGGACGGAATTCCTTACACCGATGATAACATCAACCTATAATGCAATAAATGATTTTACACAACTAATAAAACTTCATAACGCGGTCCTAACGCCCTTGAATGACCTTATGAAAGCCAATCTTCTAACACAATATTTCCAATCGAAATTATTATAACAAGATCGCACTCACATAATCTAGCAACTCCTGAAAGATGGAAGTTGCCGCGCCAGATCAAACGAAATAGGAATCACTTCAGAGCCTTCTGTCAAGCTTAACAAGTATTACAAAATATCATCAGAATTCTTGTACTTGGACCATCTACAAATTTTTTCGTCGCGTACACCCGATACGTTAATTAACTGAACTGATACCACGCGTGGTATCAGTTCAGATATTTATGTGTTTATTTTAATTTAAATATTAATAATTATTTCATTTTAATTTCTTTTCTTTGAACTTTTTCATCGACCCCTTCATCAAAATCGACCTTAAAATTGAATAACTTTGGGTACCCCCCTCGCCCTCCCGACCCTTAGTTTGCTAAGAACCTTCCGATGCCCTCGTAGACCCGAAGTCCGAGAGGCCCGCGAACTGTAAAGTAGAGGACAGTTGCACAAAACTTCCCTAAACTAAAAGCCATAATCCCTCAATCTCCCCGTCAGCGACCGCCCTGAGCCGAGGTCCAAGTCCCACAGGGACGCCTTCTTGCGCAGGTTGCTCAGTTTGTAGTGTTTAAACCATTTATCTAGGCTCCACCAGCTAAGCTAGCTCTGCTCGCCTTTACCTGCCCGGTGAAGTAGCAAAAGCCTCAGGGCAAAATACAAATGTCCGTACGAAAAAAAAACGGTAGCGCTGCAATGGAAGGTTCGAGGAACCTTATTCTATCAGTCAGTGCACGGTTATTTTTAAATTCTTTCAGACTTACACTGCAAACAGTCTTTCAGAATAAGACTGAAATTCTCCAATAGGTAGTTAGTTTTATCTTTACGAGTGCTAATATAATATTATAGTCTCCAGCGCTCTCTAACGTTCGACACCCATTGATTTTACATTGCATTACTTTGTTATCACGTTTTAACTTAACTTGGTTTTCTTTGTTTACTGAGGGAAGACCGAGGCAGACTACGTTCAAACCGAGGACGTTCTTAAGAAAGGCCAGGTTAAAAGTACCCTAAACCGAAGGACATGCATGTGGACATTGATTAATGTAGAAGAGGTGTGGTATATCAAGATCGTAGCAAGTGGAAGTAAGTAGTATCTTCTTACCCCTATGGGAATGAGGCGTGAATGTATGTATGTATGTTTGTACCTATGTATTATCTTAAATATATCATCGCACCTAGTTCTTCGGAAGGATAAAAAGATAGATTAAAATTTTATCAGCTGTGGCCGGTCTGGTAATGAAGTTCCTTATTGCCATATTAATTCGAAGTACGTTTAAAATACTATTTTATTTAACGTAACTTATAATTCAATACTTGATATAGATAACATCGAAACTAATATTATAAACAGTAAACATTGGTTAGTTGGCATTGAATAGGCTGCAAACCTACTGGACCGATTTCAAGCAGAGAGACTACGATATTTTTTCAAAATAGCCGATACTATAAAAAGTTCAATTCAACACGCTACATTTCAAACATCACCCAACCCTTTAAGTTATCTAAAAAGCGTTTACTACAGAATCAAAGGAAAAAAAGCAAAAAATATCTGCCATAAACTGTCTTTAAGTCTTAAAACCTTAAAGCTTTTATTATCACACGGCCATATAGCATGCATTAAGTCTGGGACTAAAATCCTAATAGAATTTGCATAGAAATTGAGTCGAGCTGTTCTTTCTTGCCGATCATTGCTTAATCCATTAACAGACTGCACGGGTCAGTAGGAACAAAGACTAGACATGTATAGGCAGAAATTGAATTCGGCACGACACGGCATGTTATGTGATTATTAAAAAGTACAATTTTTTTACTTATTTTAACAAGGTTAGAAGTCATATTACTTTACAAGTCACAGCTTGCCACGAAGTACCGCGGCACTCCGTGGCATGCTGCGCCGTGTAAAGTAATTTTTAACCTTATTTTAATGAGATTAGAATATATATTACTTTACATGTCGTGACATGCCATAGCCACGCTGTGCCACGCTGTGGCATTCCGCAACGTGTAAAGTAATATTAATGTGGCACAAAAATAAAGCGCATATGAACATAAGTATAGACAGTAAAACGCTATATTCTATAAAAAAAGTACTTTACCTTTCTTTAGGACGTAACTAGTACAAAACAAATAAACGAATTTGTATTAAAATTTGCATTTTACCGCGCATTGCATGACCTATCTGATGTTTTAATCTATGTCAAACCAAAGGAAACATTAAGCTTTATCGATTTTTTGACACATTAAATAATGAAGGAGGAAGGTCCCTCACGTACTGAGGGCTCACCAAGGGTTTGTTAACCCAGGTAATCTATTATAGTTTACTTAATGAAAAGGTATATGCAGCGATTCATTTTATTGGTTCGGCCAAGTGGAATTTATTTAGGATCTTGTTTTGCTAATTTGGTACAATGGTAAACGAGAAAAAGCCGGTCAAGTGCGAGTCCGACTCGCGCACGAAGGGTTCCGTATCATATTCAAATGCCTACCTGTTGCCGTTATTGATATCGAGCAAAAAAAGTACAAAAAAAATGTTTACATGTTTGTTGTATGGGAGCCCCCTTAAATATTGATTTTATTTGGTTTCTATTATTTGTTATTATTAGCGGCAATAGAAATACATCATCTGTGAGAATTTCATCTGTCTAGCTATCGCGGTTCCTGAGATACAGCTTGGTGAAAGACAGACAGCGAGGTCTTAGTAATAGGGTCCCGTTTTACCCTTCGAGTGCGGAACCCTAAAAACAAACACCAAAATTCTATTGAAAGTGAAGAATAGCTAGTGAATGTGATTAAAAATACATATTATTTGCTTAGTTTATTCAATTGATGCAGCAGATGCTAATTGAAAAATATTCGAACTAAAAACGAAATTTGTGGAATAAAGTATAATAAATCGCCGAGGGAATAGCAGCTTGTTTTAGTCTGTTTGTTCTTTGAGCAATAAGTAATCAAGATTTAGATTTAATTTACAATCCAATAAGTAAGTATATTTTATTGTCTGAGGTTTTCTGCGCAACAGAAAGCAAAACCCAGAGCACACGAAAAAGACTAGGAGTCTCAAGTCAACCTGCGACTGAAAGTCGTGAATGCCAAATTCGATTAAAGCAAAAAGTTTATTAGTTAGAAAAATAAATTCCACCCCTCTCCCTACTAAACTGAGGCGGCATAATTAAGTAAATGAGATCATTGACTTTTGGTCTTTAGTTGGTTAGGTTTTTGATTATCCAGTCAATTGGATAGCGGCTGTTGGACACATCACAAAACCCATAAGAATTGTGAACTTTCTCGTCAAGTTTGTCAATATAATTAATTAAAACAGCAGTGACCCTTTTTAGTGCGGCAAGTTCCCTAACTGCTGGTATTTACTTTGCACAGCAGGTAAACATTGACATTCAACAGGGCAATGCTTCATTCATGAAACCTTGCCAAGTAGTATATATTTAGAATACTTATACTTACTTATTTTATAAGTCAGTTTTAATTAAAATTGGTCGCTTTTAGTTATATATATATGTATTTCATTCATTAATGTAAAATGTTCTGAGTAAATAAATTGAATACAAACAGTTCACCAACAATTACCAACAAATAATCCATATACTAACTGCAGTCCTCAATCCCAATCATTTTTACAGTACCCTCTCTCCGGAACCCTACCATCCGTCCATCAATCAGCTTCTTAACGCCCATTCCGGCTCAGTGCGATATATCGGCACAATTAAACGCTGAACAAGGCAATTCCGATTGAATTGTACCAACTGTGGAAGTATCAGAAGCATTCGGAACCGTTTAACTGAATTGGTTGTGTTTGAGGAATTTTTAGCGATATGCAGAACGTAATTTGCGAATTTTATTATGACTTGATGCTGTCAACCGAACACAGTCACCACCTGCTCGATTTTTAGTGAATTATTAATGTATTGTATTGTATACAGGAAAGCCTTGATGCCCGTGTCCTGATCAGTTTGGCAGCAAACCCAAACAGGTCTGAAAAGTTTGTCTGCACAAGCATTTTTTCCATAATCTTAGCTATTTGGCTGGGGTATCAAATGTCATGCAAAGGCACTTTAGTTCAAAGTCACCCGGGTGGTTTTAGTGGGTAAATCCTATCCTTCCTTTAAAAAGGCGAGTCCTATGTACCACTATGATAATGCTGCTCCAGTAGGTATGCCTTTTGTATTTCTCCAAGGAAAAATGGGTGTTTTGGCTACGCCTGATCGCACCATCAGCCACAGCAACTCATAGAGGTATAAAATGCAAATGTTGCTTATCTATCGTTTTTGCCTACTTTTTCAAGAATAAGCGAAATCTTTTTTTTTCATTTATGATGTTTAACTCATATTACTCCCAATAGATTTATCGATGCAATTACTTAAACGTTTAAATTGAATTGGACCAATAAAAATCGATGTGATATAAAGCAGTCGGTACAAAACAAACGAAAATAGAGGAGTGACCATTTCCACACCAAATGGTCTGTGAAAAAGGAGCATAGCTTTTTGGGTCCCGTAAGCTTGGAATAATACGGCGTGTGCTTTTAGGGTACCTTTTTAGTAGAGGTAATTTCCTAAATGCTAAAATATTATATTCGATATATTATATAGTGTGGACTGTTAAAACAGTGTTATTGTTTCAACAGGCAATCAATATTTTTTTTATTTTTATTTTTATTCATTAGGCACAGATACAGATAACAGATTAATATAATATAACTAATAGTTTTGACAATACACAATAATTAAACCTGATATCCAGTTACAGCTGTACACAACTTTTATAATAAACAGTGCTTCATTTTAATTAAGTTAAATAATCTAAAATGTTAAAGTAATTACTTAAGAATAAACCAAGAAAAATAAATAGAATTTGCTGGCAATATGGATAAGCTTAATTAACAATTTAGCATATCCGTACTGTTGTTATGTGGGAGAAGAAAGGATTTAAATACTGTGAAACTATCATGAAATATATCCGTCTGTGTACAAATTTCATTATAGTGTCTACACATTCTGTACAGTACATATCTCAATTTTCGTTTTTTTTTATGTGAACATAATATGTAGTAATCTATGAGGCATATGTTATTTTACCAGATAAATAGACAAGCAAGGCTCCGCTCTTATTAAATGCTTTAAACCACAAACTAAGCAACATGCGCAAGAGGTTCCCTTTGGGTCTTGTACCTTGGAACTCGGCTCATAACGGTTGCTGTTTGTATTGTATTAAATTGAATAACACCTCAGTTTAGTCGCAAGTTTGATCTTAGGGTTTTGCTAAAGTAAAAATATTTAGTAAGTTTAGGTTAGCTACCATTTTGTTAGCGTACCCTTATCTGGGAACCATAAGCGTAAGATTATTGTGTTGCCATGTTTCTTTTAATGAAAATCGAAAATATTAATTTCACCCAAAAATGCTAGGAAACCTTTCAAAACTTATCTAGACTCGCGCTTGTCTCCATTTTTTCAGTTCGCCATTGCATCGCCTCCGCTGACTGAAATAATTTCGCATCGAGCTCATTTGTATGCAAATGTGGTCCGACCGTTTATATCTCTGTATACCCTCCATGTTTTTTATAGTCTACGCTTTAAAAGTATTATTTGCTTCGCTGGGACTATTCGCCGAAGTGGATTTTCGTTGGGTGACTCTTTTTGGTTGAAGTTTAACGCAGTTCTTTTGGGTGCTCTGTTTTCATTATCTATTATTTGTGGTTAATTTATTAGTGGGTACTGCATTTGGTAGATGAGTTAAAATATTTGCAAGAATCTGATTAAAGTAAGGTTTGTATTTATCAAAGCTTATAAAAATTGTTACGGGGTTAGGCGTTGTCAACAAAAGAGGTCTAACTAGCTAACTGACTAACTATGGTTTGTCTAGATAATGGATTAAAAATAGAACCATAGATCTGAAAAACTATCACTGAGTCCGCAGCGCATATAGAAGTTAAAGTCACATTGCAAGCATGAACTATGATTACATATGATACATATGGGTTTTACCATATCTTTGAAAGTTTGGCATATTGTACTTGGAACAATATTTTTTATTCTGTAATATGGACATATAAGTTGGTATATGTCATCATCGTCATCATCATCAGCCCGTATAACGTCCAATGCTGAACATGGGCCTCCTCCCGAGGGAGGGCATTGCCATAGTTACCACAACACACAAGGTAACGCTGCTGCCCGTTCCTTGATATACCATTATTATAGATGATGTTATACAATCGGGACCAACGGCTTAACGTGCTTTCCGAGGCACGGAGGGTAGTCCCTCAACCAACCAGACCCGGAAAGAAATCTAAGAATTTACACAAAGATTTCTTGTCCGGTGTGGGAATCGAACCCACGACCTCCGAGATTTAAAGCGAGCCAATTACCGCTACGCTACGCAGGTTGGTATATGTAGTTTATTATAAATACTACATACTAATAAGTAGCAGGCATATTTATTAGTATATAGTTGTAAATGTGTGTAGTTGTATATGTAACTATTAGTGTGTATGTTTATTTTTTTATTAAATTATTAATAGATATTTATTTACCAAATTGGTAAAAAATATATTAAATCTGTTGTTTGTTATGTGTTGTTTGCTATGCACTCATTATCATGTATCTCTTTTCTAAAGGTTTGCTGGAAGGGAATTCATATTTGAATTAAGCTCGCCTTTGTACATGTTGTTTCCAATTTATAAAATTAATTTCATGTAATTTTCTGTGTGCAATAAAGTATAAATATATGAATTATAATTGCTTTACAAGATTGGACTTAAAACAACACACATTTAAACATTTCACATACATAAAAAGCTGATATAAATATATATCTATGAGCTTATAAACCTGTAGTTTTTTATTAATTAACACAACTTTATTTTAGCAGTTCTTCTTATTATTAATATTATTTTAGCAGTTCTCAATAGACGTTTAAAGTTTTTTAAATTTGAACCGAAACCGCTGTGCCGCGCCTTAGGAAAGCACGGAGAAGTGGGGAGCCGGGGAAAGAGCATGAGTTGAGACTGACGAAACTGATAGGTCAATCATACCTTAAACGCGGTACAGTAAAGTTTCAGTCAAACTTTATAAACATAAAATGACTAAACTAACATAATCTAGCAACTTTGAAACTTATTTACAACATTTATTACGACGGGGAATAAAAGATCTCTCAATGTGATGACCTGTCAATCTCATGCATTTCTAATTTCCTTTCCAGTATTAAAGAAAAGTGCTGTAACGGCTAAACTATTCTATACCAGTGATGAGGAGCAAGGAAATAACCTCATTAAAGTTTCTTGCAAATAATGAGTTATCTGCTCCCAAGATGTTAGCGGAGTGGAGATAGAATTACTATGTTTGGGAGGAAAATAATGTTTTATGATGAAAGTTTTTTAAGTACAGTTTTACATATTTTAAAGATAAAAACTCATCTTTGTAAGTAGGAGCACTAAGTTTAAGAATTAATTTATTAGTCTTTTAAGGTCATGGTTATGATTCCAGCACTAGACACAAGTATTTTTGTAATCTTCAAGATTTTTTACGGGCATTTTTATTTATAGGAACTTACTATACCCTCCGTGCCTAGGAAAGCACGTTAAGCCGATGTTCTCGAATGTTAGAGCATTTTCTATGACAATCGTATACCATCTAGCAGCGTATACCTGAATACATACATAATTCGGAGGTCGCCAACCCGCCTGCGGGCTGGCATTCTACGGGCTGGTGATATAATCATCATCATTATTACCCTTATAATGTCCACTGCTGACGATGGGCCACCTGAGGGAAGGTTTTGCCATAGCTTCCTGGAATACGCTTCTATAAATGATATTACAACAATCAGGCTTTTTTATGCATGGAGGGTAGTCCCTACACCAACGCGACCCGGAAATTGATCTTAGAGTTTACAAAAAGAGAAATTACACGGCATGGGTATCGAATCTCCAAAGCTTAAAGCGAGACTGCATTCTACGGCATAGAGGTCGGGAAATGTGTGAGTTAAATACAAGATGACCTTTAATCTGTTTGACCTGTGAACAATATTTTACTGAAAATATATTAACACTTACGAAATACTTGTTATTTAGGTTGATTTTCATTTGTCAATTTGATGATTTTTATAGAGGCCACGAAAGTGGTTTAACATTTAATTTCTAAATAAATACTCAGTACTTACTAACTGAGTATTTATTTAGAAATTAAATGTTACATTTTTTACATACATTTCAGCCGAAAAACGTCCACTGCTGGACAAAGGCCTCCCCCAGGGATCTCCTGGATCATTTGGGGGGATATGCCATAATCGCCACGCTTGGCAGGCGGGTTGGCGATCGCAGTATGGTGTTATAGTTCTCAGAGATACGCTGCTGCCCGTACTCTGGTATACCTCTGGTATTCCCTCGGACGACTTCTACGCCCCCCACGGGATGAGATGGGGTGGTGATATTCGTCGCCGTCACCACACAGCAAGTACTGTGTGGTGACGGCACTAAGTACTAAGTATTTATTTAGAAATTAGTGGAGCTCATAAATACAACGATAAGATTATCTATAAAATATTGTTGATTGATTTGTTTAACAAAGACAACGTTTCAGCTACTTCATTAGGCGCTGCCACTAATTAAAAGCCAGTTCATTTACCTACCGATAAACGTGTAACGTTGGAACGTCTTTGTCTTATACATCAAGGAGAGTTGGCACTTAGTACTGAAGTCCCGGGACTGGCAAGTATACGTTCAGTCTTAAGCGTTCTTAAAAAATATCAATGGGACTGCAAATTGGAACGAATTTATTGAAATTAATATAAATAAAAATGATGTGATAAAGAACGTACTTTTTAAGTTTAGTTTTGAAATGATAGTCATTAATTGAAAAGATTAGGTCGGTCCAGCACAAAAGTAACTTTTTTTAAAGCGATTTAATTTTAAAAGCTAGGATTACAAGATCTTCAATCTTCGACCAGATCTTATTAATTGCAGATTTGTTTACAAATATTAAAAGTTTTATCAGACATAACATAAATATATTCACATGGAAAATTCGTTCAAGCATGGTCAACACCATAACAATTAATGTTAAAACAAAATAAACATAACAGAACAATTTTTTTCAGTACTTCAGCTACTAAAACTGGTATTCAGTCCCGGGACTTGATACCGGGAACTGTTGGCCACTGCAAACTCTATTGACAAGAGTTGTAGGTGTTGTAACAATCAAGAATTATTAATGACTTTAATGAGCTTTTGTTGCAACTTAACTGCGAATTAGTTTTTAATTATTGGCCGGAAACAGGGCATCACGGTGTTTGGAACAAAGATAAACATAGCATTACGAAATGTTACGTTGTTCAAAGGATATTGGTATAAGGTGTTCTTTTTTTTAGTAATTATAGTTACTAACATTTATAATTGATGATGATTTTTTGTAAATGTGTAATTTTATTTATATATTTTATTTGTTTAAACTTTATGCTACAGGTCTGAACATAAGGCGGACTTAATGCTAAGGGGCATTATCTCCCAGTCAACCTTTTAGTTAAGATGAAAAGTTAAGCGATGCAAACAAAGACTAAGTAATAAAATTCAGAGAGATAAAAAGTACTTTAAATGGTTGGTTGGTTGAGAGACTACCCTCCGTGCCTCGGAAAGCACGTTAAGCCGTTGGTCCCGATTGTTATAAAATCATCTATAACAAGCGAATCACGAAACGGGCAGCAGCGTTTCCCCTGTTTATGACATCCATGTTCAGTAGTTGACGATATACATGCTGATGATGATGATGTTGAATCCATTAGTTGGTCCATTAATATTAATTGACATAAGCGATGTTTTTATAGCACTATCATATATGCTTTAAATTAAATTGGACAAACAAAAGCTCTTTAAAACGAACTTATTTAAAATAGGCTTTAATTAAACAAATTTTCGTTCAATACGCTACACTATAATCTTGAGCAATATATGGATATACGGAAATGTATTAAGTTTATCGTTATTTTATGCATATAATAACTGTTATAACAATCATATAAGCCTAACCCTAAGGCATTTTAACCGACTAAACACTAGGTGCGTGGCCATAACCTTTATCTATGGTACATAAAACAGTACAGTTACCGTGTGACTGACTGATTTGTAGACAACACACCACTAGTAAACGATCGTTTTCTCAAACGCCTTTCAACTAACATAAGCTGTTAAACAACTGCAAGAAACTAACACAACTTCACAGAAGTTTAGTGGTTTTAGTTACCAATTTATCCGACCCGCTGGAGAAGAGTACGCCCGTGAACACGACGCCTCCCCCAAAGTCAAAGTCAAAGTCAGAAATTCTTTATTCATATAGACACATTTAAAATATTTTAAATCATGTTCTTATGATGCGTCCCTTTTTTTTTACCGCCAGTTCTGGATGTGGCAACTCTGAGAAGAACTGGCAAGAAACTCAGAGGAATCCTTTTTTTAAAATAAATTTTATTTTACTATTATTAATAAAGCAGTATTGTTTCAGCGCAACTCACTCCCAGGCAGTTTTGTCATTGACATAATCAGAAATTTTATAATAAGCCTTTTTACATAATTTATCCTTGACATATCGTTTAAACTTGTTTGTAGAAAGCCCTCTCGACCGTTAATCTGCAAAGAATTCTCCGATGCCCTCGCAGCCCCAACGATCGAGAGACCCGCGAACTGCAACGTATAGCGATAGTTGCACAAAATTACCCTAAATTACTAAAAGCCTTTATCCTTTAATCCCTCCTCAGTCAGCAACCGCCCTGAACAGAATGAGTGCTCTCATGCGCAGGATGCTAAGTTTGTAGTCTTTAAAACAATAACTTTCCACGCGCATAACTTAAAAATAAAATAGCTTATAACCTTCCTCGATAAAAGGCTAACATTGAAAGAATAATTAAAATCGGACCAGTCGTTCCTGAGATTAGCGCATTCAAGCAAACAAACTCTTTAAGCTTTTTTATAAGGCTAGAGCTCTGTTCGCCTTTATTCCCGTTGAAAAAGCTGTTAAGATGTCTTCGTTGATAAATCACATTCAGTTTTTAAACTGTACGTCTAATGATAGCAAAACCCTCTTCACTAACTAGAAATGTTACGTCCGAAAAAAATATTCCAATTAAAACAAATTGGCATACAACTAGAATATCTAACTAGATTTTTTAATTTTACGCTAGTCATTTCTTCATTTATTTCTCTTGTTATTTTCTTTACAACTATAATTAAAAGAAGTATCTAGCATCTAGATGATTTGTCTAACATTTCTGAGAAATTATAGAATCGATGATAACTCATGGATAAAGAAATATACATTTTATTAAAATGAAATTATTCACTTTACAGAATAAATTAATAAGTTAGCTCGAAGAACCTAAATTTACAATAATATTTGCAATGTTTAACGAAAAATGCTAAATACTACAATAAATATGTTGAAAACTTAAAAAATGTGATTTAAAAATGTTACCTATTTAACTATTGTGATGATGTTGGCGTTAGTTATAATTCATAAAATCATGAATTGGATTTCTGAAAAGATTGAATATTCAGAATACAGAAGCGTACAAAATATGAATTTTAAACATATTAGAACCCAAAGTTATACTTAATTCAGGACAATTAATCTTGTGGTCGCCGGTTCGTTCCCCACCCATTGCACTACCGACTTGAACCCACTCGTAACACAAGCATTTTAGCTTAGCATGAGGGTTTTACAAGAATAGTCTGCTAGAGACTGCAAAATTCTGCTAGTAATATTTAAAAAGAAAATACAAAAAATGACACCAAAAATGTAGAAGTTACCCTATATGAATTATAGTGAATGACTGACGAATGATGGCTTAACGCACGCCTTGATACATACATACATTTGCCAAGTAACCAGTCATAGAAACCCGTAACCACGAAAATGTATCTTCTATATTAAATAGACATCCAGTATGAAAGGATTTTCAAAATTATAACTAAGAGTATGAAAAGGTTAAGTAAATTTGTTTTGAGAAATCAAAATTGACTTCGACTAACGCGGGGCACGTCTACTCGTAAATAATAGGCAATCAGAGCTGAAGCGAACATCGTCCATTTTTACGACATGAGTTCCTTTTATCATGCTGTGATGGCTTATCTATAATAATATGATGTGGATATATCCACAGTAGAGGAGAGCATCGTAAAATCAGACAGGTGCTATCTAATAGACAATGCGCATTCCGTACTATTAACCAGTAAAGAGTAGACGCAATCAAGGTAATTCAATAAAAACAACGCGAACAGAGCCACCCGTGGAGACGACACGAGCCATATACTGCGGACGATAAAATGACGCTGCTTTTAAAAACCCTTACAGCGGTTTCGCACTACGTCCGATCCGAATCCGTGAAAATATGGTCCGTAGTAGCCGTAGAACTATTTCTATGGTAATTTACGCACTACATCCGATCTGCGTCATCTGATTTCTTTCCAAATTTCTAGACCAATATTTTCACGGGTTCGGATCGGGTTCGGATCGGATTTGGATTGGACATAGTGCGAAACCGCTCGTAATGTGGAGATGAAACTTTAAAAAAAAATGCCTGCAGATGTCTTGTCTTCTCCGGTGACTGCTTAACTTACGTAGGTAATTTCTTCAAAGGACCTTTGAAATATCTATGAAACGTTTTATGGCCTTCTGATTTAAAAGCTTTTTTCTTATATTTTTTATTATTTAATGGCCTCATTTAGAACAAATATCTTTGCATTTATATGTGTTTACATGAAATAAACACATATACAGTGATTTATAGTCGCTACTAATATGACCAGGACGATTTAGCATCGGTATTACTATCGAAATGAAACATAAAAAAATTTAAATGGTCATATGGTTTGTTTAAAAAAATACCTAGTTGCACTCAATAGACGGCAATTGATCAATGCCATCTCCTTGAGGCCTACTTTTTGTACATGGCTAAACGAGCTCTAGTGCCTTACAATAAAATACAGGTTTGCAGTAATTTACGTTAGTTATTGAAAAAGGACAAAGTAAGATCGATTGTATTGACAAAAATGAATGATTCCGCTGAGTATTTTTACTAAAAATTCACCGTGTTCGGTGACTAAAAAGTCACGTAAAAGGGCTACTTACATACTTAAGTAGGCCTTTTACGCCCATAACTGAACATGGACCTCCTATTTACTGACCTTGGCGAGTCGTGGCTGTTGAGGGTTGGAGAACTGATAGATGCTGCTGCCCATCCATCAGGTGAATGTCCCTTAGTCACCTCTTAAGATACCCAAATGAAGACATCATCATCATCATCAACAGCCCGTTTACGTTCACTCCTGAACATGGGCCTCCTCTTAATAGACCTTGGCAAGCCAGGATTGTTGATGGATATTGCTATAATCACCACGCTTGACAGACGGATTGGTGATCGCAGTAAGATGTAAACCGTGAGCTAATCGATGCTGCTGCCCGTCCATCAGCCATATGTCCTTTAGTCGCCTTTTACGACACCCATGGGAATACATGGGGTGGTCTATTCTAAGCCGGAAACCACACGGCAACATGAAGACATGAGTTGGTCTATTTTTCATATAGGTAGATTGTTTTGCATGTTTTTATAACTAAAAAAACATCAAAACAGCCTACTACAAACACATTTTAGCGGCCCGATGCACATTTGCGATAACATCCTTCACATATGCATTGTAACAATATAAGCCAATGCTTTTAGCAGCAGTGCTAATTGCACGCAGATCGACTCCTTTGATAATTTACTGTTGTAATCACAATTGTTGAGAAAAAACGAGCCAAGTGAAAACAAACACAATTTGGAACGTATTGAAAAGTCGCTAAATAATATGTTTTCGACACACTTTCTTGAGGTGAAGAGAGCGTTGAATGCGGCAATTGTTCTTTTAAGGTTATACAATTAAGTTTTAATATATTTGTACTTTGACAACCTCGGTATTTGGCTCGCTTTAAATCTCGGAGGTCATCGGTTCGATCCCCACGTCGGACAGGAAATCTTTGTGTAAATTCTAAGATTTCTTTCCAGGTCTGGTTGGTTGAGGGTCTACCCTCCATGCCTCGGAAAGCACGTTAAGCCGTTGGTCCCGATTGTTATAACTATAACTATTATTATAATAATTGTATATCAAGGAACGGGCAGCAGCTGTTCTTTGTGTGGTGCAACATATTACTGCGGTCAGCAACCCACCTGCCAAGCGTGGTGTCAAATACCCTCCCTCGGACCCTCCTCTAGAGGGAAGGTATTTGCCATAGTACCCACTATGGCAAATACCCACCCTCTAGAGGAGGCCCATGTTCAGCAGTGTACGTTATATAGGCTGATGATGATGATATTTGTACTTTTATTGCCGTATGGTTTCCAGAATAGAATATATCACCCCCTGTCTGCCTATGGGTGACTCAGGGGTATACAGCTGATGTATGGACAACAGCATCCATCAGCTCAATGTTAGTTGTCTTTCTACTGCGATCACTATCCCGCTGCTAAGCGTGGTGATTATGGCAATATCCCTTAATGACCCTCGATTTCCAAGGTTTTTAATGACGAGGCCCATATTCAGTTGTGGGCGTAAACAGACTGTTGAAGAAGTACTGTTATTAGTAGTTACAGTTTTTACTGCAGGGGGATTTTTACGTATCTGGTGGAGTATGTGGGACACTCTATTGAAGTCGTATCCTGTTTATCCCACGAAGAGAGGAGCCCTCATGGGTGATGGTGTATACGATACGGCTAAAGGTAGGTATGAACATAAATTTTAAGATTAGCCGGTTAAACTAGGTTTTTCTTCGAGAAGCAGCTAAAGTTCGATAACATGTTAGTTTGCGTTCGGTTAGAACTAGGTTTTAATTTATATAAACAATACCTATGCACGACACAAAAAGGTGTTGGGGTGGTTAAAAAAAAAAGCCTAAACCTAAACCAATGGAGTTGAACAGGGACTTATTGAGGTTGATCTAAGTTTAACCGCATGTGGTCGGCTGCACCTAGTTGTCGCCGGCTAAACCTAGGTGTAGCCGTACTTCGGCTATTAGCCGTATATACACTCTACCCACTCTCTGTTAGGGATATAGGGAGCTGTATCAGTATGATTATAAATATTGTTCCTTTTTTGAAATCAGCATTATGTTTAAGCATATTTTAAGATGAAAATTGATAAGATATTTCACTTCATAGATTGATAAGATTTATTCTAATTTTACGAATCTTTCGAGTAGGTAGGTACTTTTTACTTTATGTAATGGTCATGTTAAAGTAACGAAGTAAAACGTTTTATGGAAGTCTTTGAAAAAATAAATGGATGGACGCAGGCCATATGCAAATGGCGAAGAATGTTATTAAAATAATTGAAAAAAAAAATGCAATTAGATAGTTATTCGCTCTTCTCTACTGGGAAAATAGCATGAGTTAATATATAATCTACATTAAATACTAAACGGAACTTTTTTTTCTTAACCCGTAAACTGAAGCCAAGATTTTATTAGCAGTAGTTAAATACGGCACCGTTAACACTTATCACTTATATCTAACAAGTTTATTGGTATTTTTTCCCTCGATATACACACGTAATACTGCAGCTGATATGCTTATTAACTTACGAGACATTCACACGACTAAAAAAGTGTTTTAGGATAAAAAATATACATGAATTATCCGCAGGATAATTAAGGACGCTGACATCAATGGATTAGCATACTAAAGTGGCAGTTAGTAGGGCACATAACTCGAAGAACTGACTGCCGAAGGGGCATAAAGATTCTAGAGTGGGGACGATCTAGCAATCACATGAGACGACCGCCTGCACGATGGAATGACGACCTAATGGGTAAAGGTTGGAGGATGCCAGTGGATTGAAGCTATTAGTAATGTGAGGTTTAAATTAAGAAAAGCTTTTTTTCACCTCAACGATACGATTTTGGTGTAGGATTGTCATATATATTTTTTTGTGATAATCGGGACCTTTGGCTTAACATGCTTTCAATTCAATTCATTTATAGCTTTCTTCATGGGTTTGCAATAGGTGTTATAGGTGTTATAGGTAGTATATATTGTTACCAACATGAACCCTGTTAGGGCACAGCAACAGTAGGTAGGAATTTACAATAGTTGTTATAAATTTACATTCAATTTAAATTGTTACATTATTATATAGATTTCGTCATTATCTTATTATTTTCTAATCCTAATTAAATTTTGAGTAATTTCAGCTATAGGTCGATAGTCATTTTAACACGAAAACAAAAAATAGCTTTCTAAGGCACGCACTAATTTAACCCACGAATAAATCAATAATAGTATGTTCTTCAATACACTTTTAAGGGTTATAAGTAGTAGTATTTCCTACAATGCATAACGTCTTTCAAAACGTTTTTTTTTTTAACATTGAATGAATATTAACTAGAAGGTAACAAGTATTAAGTTCCTATCTTTCTTCCTCAACAGTAACCAAACCTCTGAACGACTCACGAATACGAATTAATCGATTTGAATGAGATTAATCGATTCAAGGTTAAGTTTTGAGATAAATCGATTCAAGAGTTTAAATCGATGTTTCTTTCTTAAACACAATTGTTTATCGAATACAAACCGTCTCGTTAGTTTTGTAGTAATATGTTCGACCGTTACCAGCAAGGTCACGATTTGAATACCGGGTCGGGTTAATGGTGCTCAGTAGCAAAATTAAATCCATCTCTTACGATATTACTGAATGTTGCAATGTAATAATAATAATAATAATAATAATAAAATTCTTTATTGTACACAAATATATATATAGAATACAATACTACTTTAGAAATCAATGATATACAATTCATTCGTCTAAGCATTTAGTTACTTTTGTGCGCTTGGTTGTTATTAATTCTATGTATTATTCATAGTTGTGTTATTATTTGCCGTGTAGTCTCCGGCTTAGAATAGACCACCCCATGTCTTCCCATGGGTGTCGTAAAAGGCGACTAACGGACATATGGCTGATGGATGGGCAGCAGCATCTATTAGCTCAACATTTGCATCTTACTGCCATCACCAATCCGTCTGCCAAGCGTGGTGGTTATGGCAATATCCCTCTACGATCCTGGCTTGCCAAGGTCTGTTAAGAGGAGGCCCATGTTCAGCAGTGGACGCCTAGATGATGATGTGTTATTATTAATTATAAAGCAGTTATCAATAGTATTATATTTTTCAAAACAAAGAGTCAATATAAAAAGACTATTACATGTAATGAATGCAACATCACGTGCACACATGCAATACTTCATACAAAGTCCAACTCGATAGCTATTATATCGATTAAACCAATGACGAATCTTACACGATTATTAATATTAAATATCGATTAAGGCGACACGCTGTCTGCAGTCACGTATTATGTAAAACTGACTATGTTTACGATTTATAATTGTATATACCTACTAGTAGTTTCAAAGATAAATACTCTTGTTTTTTTTTAATTCTTTTCGGATCTAGTTGGCTGTGGGACTACGCCCCGTGCCTCGGAAAACACGTTAAACCGTTGCTCTCGATTGTTATAACATCATCTATAACAATCGTATACCAGGGAACGGGCAGCAGCGTTTCACTGTGTATTACAACATAATACTGCGGTCACCAATCCGCCCACCAAGCGTGGTGACTATGGCAAAACCCTCTTTCGAGAAGAGGCCCATGCTCAGCAGTGGACGTTGTACGGGCTGATGACGATGATAGTGATGACAATACTCAGTCGCTCATTACAAATCTTGTTTTCTCATAACTTCCTATAAAAGATAATAAAACTAATATCCGCTCTATCAAAGTGAATTTCCACGCATTAATTTTACAATACGTGTTTGATCTACCTATTCATGTAGTAATTACGTCTCGAGTCCAAGTGTCATGTTTACAATAAGTACTCTGTATATAGGTATATCTTCTTCTTCATATTACTTGAGGTCGGCGCAACTTGTTGTTCCTTCACTTCTGTTCTGTCACCCGTCACACTATCACCAACTTCTTTTTCTTTCATATCACTCTTCACACAATCCATCCATCTTTTCTTTGGCCTTCCTCTCCCTCTCCATCATATATATCTATACTAATAAATAAAATGACAACCTCCACAGCGTAGCGGTATTTAGCCCGGTTTAAATTTCGGAGGTCGTGGGTCTGACCCCACGCCGGACAAGAATTCTTTGCGAAGATTCTTAATCCTGCAGTCGCCAACCCGTCTGCCAAGCGTGGTGATTATTGCAATATCCCTCAACGATCCTGGCTTGCCAAGGTCTGTTAAGAGGAGGCCCATGTTCAGCAGTGGACGTAAGCGGGCTGTTGATGATGATGATGACGATGATAATTGCAGGATCCCGTAGAAACTTCATAAATAAATAGGCTACGTTACAAAGAATTTTTGAAATCAGTCCACTAGTTACGAAGCCTATCTAATGCGAACGAACAGTTATTCTTTGTCATTTATTGTGTAGAAGTATAGATTTATAATGTACTAGCGGCCCGCCCCGGCTTCGCACGGGTGGACTTTTATACCCTACCCCTGCCCTACACTACCCCTGCCCTACCCCTACCCTAAATATTATTTAAAATTTGACACTGCGATGGTAGCGCCGTCTGTCGGATCCAATGTAAAACATTCCAAAATCAACAACTACTAATAAATTAAAAAATAATTAAAAAAGCATTGTCCAGCGGACAAAATTGTGAATCTAAACCATTCCCAGATCCCCTTGAACACACACAAAAAATTTCATCAAAATCGGTCCAGTCGTTTGAGAGAAGTTCAGTGACATACACACTCACAGAAGAATTATATATATAAAGATATATAACGTTGATAGATGTTTTCTATAATATATTATGTCGCTTTCGTGAAAGCAATGAACCTCCAACATCTGAGTATTAAACAAATAATTCAATTTAACCACACTGTCTGAACCCTTAGCACCACCTGCGACTCCCTTTAAATTTACTCGAGATGCAGATTTGACACCTCCAAAGGTACAGTCGCAGAAGGATAAAGCTTTACACTTAGAAGACGCATTATTATAAAGGCCCTTTTAGATGACGTTTTAAAAAAATATATTCTAATAGTATTATGGAAGTGTATAAAGTTTAAAGAATGAAACGATCTTATCCGAAAGGGGCAGCATGCGACTGACTTCAAGTAGGAGTAGTCAAAGTCAACATATCTTTATTAACATAGACACATTTCAAAATATTTTTAAATAATGTTCTTATGATGCGTTCTTTATGTTTTTTTTCCTACCATCTGATCTAGACGTAGCAACTCTGAATAGAACTGGCAAGAAATTCAGAGGCGGTGTGAAAGTTCAGACAGTGGTATACCATGAAACGGGCGCCAATATTTATCTAAGACAGATAGATAGATAACTTTTTATTGTACAAATGGCAAATTACATAAAACAAAAGAAAAAAAAATGGATCTCAACATAAAATACTACAGGTGCAAATGGCGGCCTAATCACAAAACGTGATCACCCTCAGGCAATCCAGACAGAGAAGTAGTGTAAATGAGTTGTGATATAAAATAATACTGCAATGTCCATACCAATCTGCCAACCTTGGAAAAATGTTCTGCTCTGGGGCCCATGTTTATCAGTATCTGTTATGTGTGATGACATATTTAAATAATAGTGTTGTACTTCATGTTTATTAGTAGGTATCAGTTATGTGTGATGACTTTTTTTTTGTGTTGTTCTTATTTAAATAACAATAATTATTGTGATTACAATTATCCACTAAGCTCTTTAAAAGTTTTTATCACGATAAAAATTTGTGAAACCATTTCGTACTTATAAGAAATATCTAAATTAACATTAGATAGCTTATTACAAATAGTAAATATGTATTTATGTTTCTAAATACGAAAATATATTTACCTATTGTATTTAAAACAAATAGTAACAACTTGTTCATAAGGAATAAACGCCCATCTAAATAATATATTAATAATCACACACACAGTTGTTAAACATATAGAGCTATTTGCTACTTTGACTGTACTTACCTACGTAAGAAAAGGTAGCAGTGTTTCTGCGATTATTGAACCTTACAAAACAAAATACGATCGTGTTGTTGGTAGGGTGCTGTGTATAAGTATAAAAACCATGATTCCCGCGCGCGGTTTTGCCCGCGTCACTCCCGTTCCGATAAGAATTTTATAATTAAATACAGCTTATAGCCTTCCTACATAAATGGGCTATCTAATACTGAAAGAGTTTTTGAAATCGGACCCGTAGTTTCTGAGATTAGCGCGTTCAAGCAAACAAACTTTGGCTTCAGTTTTTATATATTAGCAAATATAAAGTACTTATAATTAGGAAGTTATGCTTTCCCGGTGCCCACATTATTGACATTCAGATTAGCTGCCAGGGGGTTTTAGTGGGTCTGTTTTCAAGGTATGGTAATATGGTAACAAATCATCGCTTTGGAAAGGGGGATCGTTCATACCATTAAAAACCGGCCAAGTGCGAGTCGGACTCGCGCACGAAGGGTTCCGTTTCAGTTACAAGTGCGTACCTATTTTTGATATCAAGAATAATTAAAAAAGCGTATGTTTATGAAATGAAATGTTATTTTATATTTTTATATTCGAGTTGATTGAATGAAAGCTAAATTGCGGTTTACGATTTTTGACGTATTATATTTATAGTTACAGGGGGGGGGGGACACATTTTACCACTTTGGAAGTGTCTCTCGCGCAAACTATTCAGTTTAGAAAAAAATTACATTAGAAACCTCAACATCATTTTTGAAGACCTATTCATATATACGTATGGGTTCGATGAAAAATTTTTTTTTGAGTTTTAGTTCTATGTATTGTTTTTTTTTGGGAACCCCAAAATTTATTGTTTTTTTTCTATTTTTGTGTGAAAATCTTAATGCGGTTCACAAAATACATCTACTTCAAGCCAAGTTTCAACATTATAGTTCTTATAGTTTCGGAAAAAAGTGGCTGTGACATACGGACGGACAGACAGACAGACAGACAGACAGACAGACAGACAGACAGACAGACAGACATGACGAATCTATAAGGGTTCCGTTTTTTGCCATTTGGCTACGGAACCCTAAAAAAAGGGTAAGTAAGTTATGTTGTGCATGATGTTATCGGCTCCGCATGGGTGCACATTTCTAGTATAAAATATAGCCTATGTTATTCGGGATAATGTAGCATTCTAATTGTGAAAGAATTATCGAAATCCGTTCAGTCGTTTTAGAGTTTATTCAAAAATACAAACTTTTCCTCTTTATAATATTAGTATCGATTATTTTTTCAGTAGGCTATTCGCACACAGTCAATTTCTTGATATTTTTTGACTTTATTGACCACTCTAATAGTATGTGGTAGACTATTCACACACATTATGGTTTATTAAGTGCAGTATAGATAAATTAAGTTAACCTGAGTACAGAAATAAGTAAGTGCTAAATGTTTTTTGGTATTTTAAAATAAGACTGCTATGAAAGTGGTAAAATCTTATTCACAAAATTACATAGGTTTTTTGATATAAATACCTAAATCTAAATTTCAAATAATTATGAGTTTTTTGCATACATATTTTTTTATATTATTAAGAACTAGCTGCGCCCCGCCGTTTTACCCGCGTGTCTCTGTTCCAGTGGATCGGAGCGTGATGTTTTGTAGCCTATATGTTAATCCAGCGTATAACCTATCCCGGTGCAAAATTTTAGCCAATTCCGTGGTGTAGTTTTGGCGTCACACAAACCTCCATCCATCCATATTTACAAACTTTCGCGTTTATAATATTAGTAAGATACACAATACACGTAAAAGAAGTAAAGTCAGCAAATTAAATACGCGATACACACTTAAAATTATAAAGTTCACAAACTAAAATATTAAACCATAGCCTTCCTCTTTGTAAACTTTAAACTCCACAGTTTTATTACAACTCACATTATTTAACTCCAACCATTTTAAACATTTTTCCATTATTTTTCAGATTGTCAACCAGAAAGACGGGTCTAATGAAACGTATAATTAAATGTATTAATATTAATCAAGCTGTAAGTGCAGTGAACACGCAAACACGAACGTAGTGAAACTTTGGATCGTAAAATGAAGGGAAAAATGTTTTTACATGAGTTTAAAAGCATTTTAAACTGCAAGGTTTATAAGCTGCAAATCAATGCTTACGGTGTTTCACCACGCTAGTTTTGGAAAGGTGACATACAACTCCTAATATTAGCAACTAGAATTAATTAAGACCTAATTAGTATTACTATGCTATCACATTTTTTGCGATGTCGGATAAGCAGGGGTATATTATATTGGGCTGGATTGCTTCTTGCGTACCCGGCCCCCGCCAACGATGGATCGAAGGAGTGTCTGGGGGATTTTATTGGCTTAGGGTCCTCTCCTTGTGGTATGAGTAAGCATACCACCGAAACGGAGAGGGCGAGTCCCACATATACCGCCGCCAGTGCGTGGATACGCTGCAGCGGCGATGGGAATACGTTAATGTATTTCCCCCGGACAAAAAAAGTGGTAGGTATATATATTAGCTCTGGATTTTGTGCGATATAAGATACCTTCAAACACCATGTGAGTGCCCTGTGCACTCGATTATGGTCTTCGAAGGTTTTAGTGAGGAAGCCTTTTTTGAATATAGAGTAGGTATAGGTATATTGGCACTGTATAAAGGTTTTAGTGTCTATGTCTATTTCCGATCACGATGCACCCAGTGCTGCTGGTAAGTCCAAGGTACCAAGGTATTTGAGAGAGGTACTCCGCCAACGTCGCGGTGATACTATTTTCCGACGATACCGCGAAGGCGGGAGAAATGCGCACTGCGTTTCTCGGAAAAAGTAGAATAAAAAAATAAAATAAAAAAAAACCGGCCAAGTGCGAGTCGGACTCGCGCACGAAGGGTTCCGTTTCAGTTACAAGTGCGTACCTATTTTTGATATCAAGAATGAATAAAAAAGCGTATGTTTATGAAATGAAATGTTATTTTATATTTTTATATTCGAGTTGATTGAATGAAAGCTAAATTGCGGTTTACGATTTTTGACGTATTAAAAAAAAACTACTTACAAGATCTCGTTCAAACCAATTTTCGGTGGAAGTTTACATGGTAATTTACATCATATATTTTTTTTAGATTTATCATTCTCTTATTTTAGAAGTTACAGGGGGGGGGGACACACATTTTACCACTTTGGAAGTGTCTCTCGCGCAAACTATTCAGTTTAGAAAAAAATTACATTAGAAACCTCAACATCATTTTTGAAGACCTATTCATAGATACCCCACACGTATGGGTTCGATGAAAAAAATTTTTTTGAGTTTCATTTCTATGTATGGGGAACCCCAAAATTTATTGTTTTTTTTCTATTTTTGTGTGAAAATCTTAATGCGGTTCACAACATACATCTACTTGCCAAGTTTCAACATTATAGTTCTTATAGTTTCGGAAAAAAGTGGCTGTGACATACGGACGGACAGACAGACAGACAGACAGACAGACAGACAGACAGACATGACGAATCTATAAGGGTTCCGTTGTTTGCCATTTGGCTACGGAACCCTAAAAACATTATTCCTTAACCCATCTTAATCCTGATGTCCAAGTCGCACAGAGGACGCCTTCTTGCACAGTCTGCTTAATTTGTAGTACAACAGTTTATAAAGTTGAAGCCCTGGAGGCTGTATCCCCAGGTATATAGTCTGGGGATATAGTCTCCAGGGCTGCAAATCAAGGTTTGCAAATAAAAATGAAAAACCTCAAGAGGTTTTTAATTTTTATTTTATTATGCTCGTTGCTTTTCACTATTTATTTTCTAAGTAGTTACTCATAGTTACTACTAGTTGTCAGTAGTTTTCTCGCTGTTAAATAACTATTAAAATTTCAGCCATATTGAAATCACAGCTACAAATTTTTCGCAATCCACTTCGTGGCAATGAGTCGCAGCGAGTGCATACAAAATTGCAAATATTGATTTTGTGATTTAACCGCTATGATTAATTGCCTTGCGGTTATTGTCTTGCCGCTGTGGCAATGACTTGCAGGTCAAATGGACTGTATGAAAAACAGATCGGAGCTTGTTTAATGTGAGTTTGGTTGAATAATATTAGTTGAGTAAAGGACCCCATTTTGTTTGGATTAACACCTGTTATTTTTTTATCTATAAGGTAGGTAAGGGTAAATGTAGGTAATGTTTGGCATATTTATATCCATATTATATTATAGCTATTGCGGCAGGCCGAGACGAAGATGGCGGGATGAGCTTGACTCCTACCGTAGGGACTGGCCGGCACTCGCAAAAGACAGAGTTGGAAGAAATTGCTTTATGCGATAAGACCGCCCATTGTACTGTGTATATTATTTTCTTTGTCTGTTTACTTATGTGGGTACAATTAAAGAAAATTCTATTCTATTCTATTCTAGTTATGTGGAAAAGGGAGAGGGAGCCCTTTGCCGTGCAGTGGGACAACATAGGCTAGTTTAGTTTAGTTGAAGCTGATGGACTTAAATTGCAACGGAAAGCACTTTGTTAGTTTTATATTATAGGCCGATTGTTTAATCCTCTTATAAACCGTACACGTACCTATCTGTAGTCAACTTTACTGGTTATCTATCAACAGTATAAAAATTTGAATGTTTCAGTGTTATTCTTCGACTAAGTTTAACTGAGTCTCGAAGGAGCAGTCAAATTCATTCCATACATATAGTACATCTGTATTTAGAAAATGTCAGACTTACGATGTTCATTTAAAAATGCTATCTGATTGATTATCAGCCCTTATTCGTATAAACAATTGGCCATGCGATGATTACAAAAAGTTGAATTAATCGATTATACAAAATCATGCGTTACTAGTCTTTCTACGCTACACATAGATGGAGCTACTTGGACTTAAACATTTATTTATTCACATACAAAACATTCAATCCTCAATTCTAATATACAACTTAAATCGTTTTTTATCGCTAATATCAGAATATTAATATACAAACAAACAATTTTATAACAAATCGTCCCGATTGTTTGAATACACAATTGTATCAATTTATCAAGGAAAACGTGGTTAGAAACTGAAAGGAATATAATATTCTAAACATGTTTAATGGATGCGATGGGCGATAGCCGTGCTTACTGTCAAGTGTTTGTGATAAAAAGTTATGGGCTTAACCCCTGATACCGAACTATGTTTTATATGTGTGTGAAATATATTAAAGAACTTTTTTTTTCATTGAAATATGTGTGTGGATTATTTTAATAACTTTTTTTTCAGACTGATATTTCAATCCGAAATTTAGTTCTTTTAGTTAAGGCTTTTGCTACTTCACCTGGCATAAAGGCGAGCAAAGCTCCAGCCTAGATTAATAGTTTAAAAATTACAAACTAAGCAACCTGCGCAAGGGACTGGACCCGGACCTCAGCTCCAGGGCGGGTAGATTGAGGGATTATGGCTTTTAGTTTTTTAGAGGAGTTTTGTGCAACTATCTCTCTACTTCACAGTTCGCGGGCCTCTCGGACTTAAAAACTCATTTTATATACTTATACGTATTATGTTTGTTAGTTTGACTGCTACATTGCTCTAAAGATATGATGTGTTTGACTGTAACTAACCAGGTCCCAGGTTCGATACTCGGGTCGGAAAAAAAATCGAATTACCAGCCCGAAGTTTGGAAGGTGGTGGTGTTTCACCAGTGCCTTGGCAAGGACGTTAAGCTATGGGTCATGCGCTTGATCTATCATCGATCGTGTTGATAGAACCATCCCAGAGAATTTTAAGAGCAATGGAATAGAGAGTGTGGTTCCTGTGTTTGCGCAGACACTTGTGAACAATATCTAAAATATTTCCTGCGGATATGGCTAATCTATTTAGAGACTGGCCGCCGTGGCCATAAACGCTTGGTCCTCCCAAGCGTTTATGGCCACGGCGAAAAAATCATATCATAATTAATCAATATAGTCATATTTTCTTTTCAATCAATCTTCTTCAATCAATGTGTGTTACCAGTGATGACATATGGATCTGAGACGTGGTCTTTTACTACGTGCTTCATAAAAAAGCTCAAAGTCGTTCAGCGAGCTATGGAAAAAGCTATGCTCGGCGTTTCCCTGCGTGATCGAATCAGAAATGAAGAGGTCCGCAGTAGAATGAAGGTCACTGATAAGCTCAACGGATTAGCAAGCTGAAGTGGCAATGGGCAGGACACATAGCTCGAAGAACTGATAGCCGATGGAGCAAAAAGGTTCTCGAGTGGAGACTACGAACTGGCAAGCGCAGCGTAGGACGACCGCCGAAGGTCGCGGGGAGTCGGTGGATGCAGGCCGCTAGCGATCGTTCCCGCTGAAAATCGATGGGGGAGGCCTATGTTCAGCAGTGGACTACAACAGGCTGATGATGATGATGATGATGATGATGATGATGATATTTTCTTTGTAAAATTAACTTTATACCTATAGTAAGTCGCTAATAGGAACAAAGAAAATAGGACCGATTTTTTATTGAACATTTTCCCTTCTTTCCGTATTATTTTAATTTAAAATAACAATAAATGCGTCCATGTTCAATTTTCTTATTTAACTTCAACATCGATGACGTTACAATGTCAATACAAAACAAACGTGCTAACTTCGGTGAAATCCAAGTGCGAAAGGACACGTTCATATATTATAATACTTATAAAGGTTTTCTCAATCATATTTGGACAAAACCGCAGCACAACAATGTATCATAAAACCAATCTGTACATCTTTATGAGAGACCTCGACGGTGAATCAAGGATTTACAACGACTGTCAAAAAAACTATAAAATTGTACAACGTGTGGTTGAATAACGTAAAACTCTCGAATTTTACGGTCGATATTCAAATTTATAATATTAAAAACAGTATTATTATTTACTTACTTCCCGCGCGCGGTTTCACCTGCTTTAATTCATTTCTCGTAGTAATTTCATAATAAAATATAGCGTATAGAATTCGTCAATAAATGGGCTATCTAACGCTGAAACAAAGTATGTAAAATCGGACCGGTAGTTTCTAAAATTAGCGCGTTGAAGCAAAGAAACTTACTCTTCAACTTTATATGTATAGTAGTATAGATTTTCGTATAGGTAGATATACCCCTAATTCTAGAAGGTTATTTATGCTGTACTATTTAAATTATTCGCCATGTCCTCCCATGGGTGTCGTAAAAGACGACTAAGGGACATATGGCTGATGGATTGGCAGCAGCATCTATTAGCTCAAGGTGTTCATCTTACTGCGATCACCAATCCATCTGCCAAGCGTGGTGATTATGGCAATATCCCTCTACGATCCTGGCTTGCCAAGGTCTGTTAAGAGGAGGCCCATGTTCAGCAGTGGACGTAAACGGGCTGTTGATGATGATGATTTAAATTATTGAGTCGAATTAATCAAGGAATAATGGCTTTAGTCTGGTTAAGTAGAAGGACTACGCTTCCTGTCTCGGAAAAAATGTCAATCAATTAGTCCCCATAACATATCTATAAGAAGGTCCCTAGTGGTTTTAATTATTATTATAGCGGTTAGAATCTTAAGGGACTGGTCATCTATGCAGGAAATATTGTTGTACACAAACACTAGTAAACTCTTTATTCCTTAACTCCTCAAATACTATGAAACTATTTGCCAATACGGTTGGGAGGATCAGACACAGGATTGAAAGTTTAAAATGTTCTCCGAGGCATGTGATTTTTTTTTTGCCGATACTAAAACCTGGGACATTGTTATTTACGGTCAAATATGTTATTGCTAGATCAAGGGCAGTAGAACTTTCTCGTTATAAATAAAAATGCATCGCTAAAATGTTTGTACGCGCATAACTAGAGAACGACATGACCGATTTAGACGATTCGTTTTTCTTATGTTAATAATTATGCAGACAAGATTTGTGTTAAAGATATGTTGAAAAATTCACGGGATGTTTTGAATATTTGACGAGTAACGCCATCGCCCAAATCAAGGTCTTTGATAATTTTATACTAAGTTACAACAGTCACCCACCTACTATCTAAAATATGGTAAACCCTTACCCCTTTAATCCAGCATTAAGGTTAATACCGGTATAGGTTATTCTTGTCTTGTACCCTCAAGTACTGACTAGCCACTTCGAATGTATCACGTTATTAAATTAACACTTTGTGTAGAGACATTAACCTTCAACACTTTGGGAGCTATTGACCTGATGATAGGTTGTGTCCTGATCGGGAGGTTAACTTATTATCACACAAATCGCCTGCTTGTTAACAATGTTCAAACGCCCGTAGCCCAATGGCTAGGGCGTCGGACTTGTGATCTTGAGGTCGCTGGTTTGAACCTCACCCATTGCATTACCGACGTGAACCCACTCGTAACACAAGCATTTTAGCTAAGCACGAGGGGTAACAAGAATACTAGTAGACTGCAACACTCTGCTAGTAATCTATACAAATAAAAAAAAGTTTAAAACATGTCAGATCTGCAAATGGCTAATTTTACGAGAGAACACCTCAAAATTTAAATTGCTAGTATTTTTGTATATTATAGGAATAGTTGTATATTTATAGTTAAATACGTTCATATATCATATAAGTAGGTAAAGGTCTAGCGGTAATATGTTCAACTGTAACTAGAGATCCAAGTCCTGGGTCAAACAAAAAAGTGAGTTATTAGTAATTTTCTTTCGAGTAAAGTCTATATATGCATATAAAATATTACTAGGTAGGTAATATATTTACTATCGCATAATGATAGAGTAATAATCTAGTTTTACTATATACATAACATCTTTAATTTTAATAGTATTTCCGATGATTTTCAACTAACTATAAACGATTTTACTAACAATTGTTTACATCTTCACTTAAAAAACCATAACAAACTAATCCCAATGAAAACGCGAGTGGAAATATAAGAAAATAGTACAAAAAATACTTGTCTACAAACAAAGAAAACATTTACAGACCCAATTAAGCGCATTCCATTAATTTTACTAAATACAAAACGGGAATAAGCATCGCGTCAACAACAAATTATGGCGACCGCCAGCCAGACCGGAAAAACTCGACTTCTTCCGATGAAAATGTAAGCAACGGAAAAAACTAAGTAGTACACGCAATGTTTTCACATAAAAATGAGATGAGACTTCATTATTAGTAACACTTAAGACTTGTTTCGATGACAATGTATGCAATGGGAAAAAACTGTAGTGCTCGCAATGTTTTTATATCATCGGTGATACTGTAATATCGAAAAAATGGCTATAGCTAATAAGATTGAATGAGCAAATTGTTTTGTTTGACATTAAATTGATATGAAAAATAAGATGACTATTGTCTATTAGTGGCAAAATAAATTGCAATGAAATATAATACCCATAAAATTAAAATGACAAAATATATTAATCTCTTATTATGTACTAAGATTTTCACTTATTTGTGATCACACAAATAAGTGAAGTTTTTTAAAGAGATGAGTCAAATTAGTAATTGATATGGATTACTAATTTGCATCACTTAAAAAAGCGATGACCAGTATTTGTTCTGACCTCGAGTTGTGAAAATTTGCACCTAACCCATATTTAACTCTCACATATTGATCATGGCGTAGTAATGAACGAATGACCTTAAAGTACAAATCAAGTTACCTTAAATTTACCCACCAATGCGCTGTTTTCTTTTTTCGAATGATAAGTTGTTCATTCTATGAATACATTTTGGTTTGAAAACCATTGAAAACCATTATGGTGAAAACCATTATAATAATAATAATACTAGTGAATTATTTATTTACCATTTTAGCTAGTTCATTACATAATCGTAAGCTTCTTTTTATTTTACATATACTATAATCAAAGGCGACCACGTTTAGTATCTCAAAATTTGAATAGAATAAAATCGGCTGGGATTTCTGTGAGCACTTATTATGAGAAATAATCTCGTAACTCATATTTAATTACTTTTCTGTAATTACTATTGATAATAACAAATTATCTTTAATGGTGGAAATATCCGTACGTCGAAAGTACAGCGTTCTATACTTGAGAACTGGTTTAAAACTAACTGGTTTTGTGTCGTGCGATCAAATGCGATCTTGAGAATGATAGATGTTATTTTTTTAAATGGGAAATGGGAAGTGGTTACACGTGGAAGTATAACTAGTTTAATTATTTTTTTATTTGTTGACTAATTGTGGGGAAAATAATTATAATTAATATGTTATTGTTACATAGTGTCTAGTGGGAAATTCTGTGACAGGTGTTTTTTTTTTTTTTGACATGTTTAGTTAGCCCCGATGCTTTTGGTACTTCTTTTACCGGGCATAAAGGCGAGCAGAGCTCCAGCCTAGATAAATGGTTTAAACACTACAAACTAAGCAACCTGCGCAAGAGGGCGTCACCTGTGGGACTTGGATCTCGGCTCAGGGCAGTCGCTGATGGGGAGATTGAGGGATTATGGCTTTTAGTTTAGGGGAGTTTTGTGCAACTGTCGCTCTACTTTACAGTTCGCGGGCCTCTCGGATTTCGTGTCTACGAGGGCATCGGAAGGTTCTTAGCAAACTAAAGGTCGGGAGGGCGAGGAGGGATGACAGGTGGCAGATCAAGTTGTTCTAAGTGACAAATATGAGAAATGTAATTTAAGTAATGAAAAACACTCCTGTGCCATATACTTTTGCCTGACAAAAAATTCCATAATTTGTATTTTTGGCAATGGTAGGTGAAGAACCACTCCTTCATGGGCTATTTGGGAATGGATATTACAGGGTCATCTATAAGATCAAGGTTAACATCTTACTGCGATCACCAATCCGTCTGCCAAGCGTGGTGATTATGGCAATATTCCTCTACGATCCTGGTTCGCCAAGGTCTGTTAAGAGGGGGCCCATTATCAGCAATGGACGTAAACGGGCTGTTGATGATGTGCGAGAATCAAACCCAGCACACCAGTTCTCAGAAACAGCTACCGTTACCACAAAACCACTAGCAACTAAATCTAATTCTAAAAACCCACACACTTACACACACACCTACAATAAAGTAACATAGCAATATAATGTGACCTTTTCATTTGTTTCCTTGTGAGTTGAATCTTAATGATTAGAATTCCGCATTAAACGAATAAGTACTAGGAGGTAAAGATAGATAAGTAACGCAGCAGCAGTGACAACGAAGTGACAACCTCCGTAGCGTAGCGGTATTTGGCTCGCTTTAAATCTCGGAGGTCGTGGGTTCGATCGCCACGCCGGACAGAAAATCTATGTGTACATTCTAAGATTTCTTTCCGGGTCTGGTTGGTTGAGGGACTACCCTCCGTACCTCGGAAAGCACGTTAAGCCGTTGATTCCGGTTGTTATAACATCATCTGTAATAATCGTATATCAAGGTAAGGGCAGCAGCGTTTCCTTGTGTGGTACAACATAATACTTTGGTCACCAACCCGCCTGCCAAGAGTGGTGACTATGGCAAAAACCTCCCTCGGGAAGAGGCCCATGTTCAGCTGTGGACGTTATACTGGCTGATGATGATGATGATGAAGCAGCCGTAGCCCAAAAGCATCGAACTTGTGGTCATGTGGTCGCGTAATACAAACATTTTAGCTTAGCACGAGGGGTAAACAAGAATACTAGTAGTATGCAAAAACTCTACTAGTAAAAAAACTTCGTTTTTAGGTTTCCGTACCCGAAGGGTAACAATGGGACCCAATTTTTAATGTCCTTGTTTTTTTTTAAAGATTACGAGTATATTTTTACAGTCTACTAGTATTCTTGTTAACCCCTCGTGCTAAGCTAAAATGCTTATGTTACGAGTGGGTTCACGTCAGTAGTGCAATGGGTGGGGATCGAACCGACATTTTTATCAAAGCCATAGACGTATTGTTAAGTGATTAGCTTCCAATCTGATCAGTTGTTCTGGTTAGGGTCGCGGAGCTGGTTAAGGCCGCAGGATCACGGTGGATGCAGGCCGCTTCTAACCGCATCAAGTGGAGATCTATGCGGGAGGCCTATGTCCAGCATTAGACGTTCTACGGCTGAAATGATTATGATGATGAGTGTATGTAAAAAGTCTGATAAAGAAAATATGTTAATCGCATCATTTTTCATCTGAACATGGGCCTCCTACCGAGGTAGGGTATTTTGGCATAGAACGTCGGCTTAACGTGCTTTCTGAGGCAGAACCGAAGAAATCTTAGAATTTAAAAAAAGGTTTCCTGTCGGGCGTGTGGATCGAACCCACGACCTCCGAGATATAAAGCGAGCCCAATACCGCTACGCTACGGAGGTTAATTTATTGATGCAAAAAAGAAAATTTATTGTAAAATAAATAAATTTATTGTATCCTAAACAAGATCGAGATCTGATAGTAGAATAAACTGTGTGTGTACCTACTACCGATGTAATATATTTAAGTGCGGTTAAGGAAAACATAAATTTTATAACTCACTTCTATTAATAGTAGGTAATAATTATGTATATCAATAGCAAAAACTGAACCGATATTCACAGATAATGGAAATATACTTATTTTATTTAGGTACATAGTTTATCTTTCAATTGAATGACGTTACTCAGTTTGTTGAATGATATTCATCATCATCATCAGCCCGTACAACGTCCACTGCTGAACATGGGCCTCCTCCCGAGGGAGGGTATTTGCCATAGTCACCACGCTTGGCAGGAGGATTGGTGACCGCAGTATTATTTTATAAGGAAACGCTGCTGCCAGTTCCCTGGTATACGCTTGTTATAGATGATGTTATAACAATCGGGACCAACGGCTTAACGTGCTTTCCGAGGCACGGAGGGTAGTCCCTCAACCAGACACGGAAAGAAATCTTAGAATTTACACAAAGATTTCTTGTCCGGTGTGGGAATCGAACCCACGACCTCCGAGACTTAAAGCACCCATTTTCAGCAGTTGACGTAACGTGATAAAGTAAGATAGTAACATGAAATAACCTTCCTAAACCTGACATGCAGTAAGGGAGTACTGTATTTCAATCCGTATCCGCACGGTCAATAACATACAGAGCAACTCTACCCTACAAAAAAAGACAGTCGCGAAATCAAACGAGTTAAAAATGAACAGAACAAACTCGCAAACCAGTAGGTACCTACGATAATAAGTTCAATCCGTTTCTGCTATACGCGTACATACATACATACATTCAATACGAGCTGCGTCCGTGGTTTTGTCCATATTTCAATACTTTTTGATAACCTATATAGTTTTATACCTACTTACCTAATATTATAAAGAAGTATACCTTCGCAGGTATTTTACCTCAAGGTATTAATTATTAAGCCTTGCGGCTAGGCTACTTCGTCTAGAGGCTTAGCTACGAGGTTTTTGTTAATTCACTGGACACAAAAGCGAGCATGGCAATAAAAAGTTTAAAAACTACAATCGAAATACTATTTTCCGGCGGGTCGGATCGAGTGTTCTACGTCATCATCATCAGCCTGTATTACGTCCACTGCTGAACATATGCCTCCTCCCCAGACCCAACCAACCAGACCAGAAAATAAATCTTAGAATTTACACAAAGATTTCTTGTCCGGTGTGGGGATCGAAGCCACGACCTCCGAGATTTAAAGCGAGCCAAATACCGCTACGCTACGGAGGTTGACACTTCGTTTAATCTTTGTATAATTTTGGTAGCACCACCAGATTTCATTTAATTTATAGTTAGATCAAAAAAAACCTTTCAACTTCATAATATTATCATATTAGTTCTACCTACTAACATACATACACCTACAGTATGTATGATATATGTATGACTATATACGTAGTGTATGGTAGGAATAAACGCGCCGCACGCGCCGAGTGTCACGACCTGACTCAATGCTACGTGTGCATGGGTGTGTGTGTGTGTACTGCGGCTTGTTTACATCGATGCAAGTGTATGTGTAGTGGACGAGGTGGATTTGATACTTGGGTAGTATTTATTTTTTAGTTCGTTTTAAATATTGGTTCGAAAGAAATTGACAGTACTGGTGGTCTCCGTTACCACAACTATTTTAGTTACAATACAGTAAAGAGAGGGTCAAAATATTTCTTTTTATAAATCTATCTGTCATTGAAGTTTTAATATAAGAAACTAGATTCTCTCGCGGGGTTTCATCCTTGTGACTTCTGTCCCCGTAATAACTTCATAATTAAATATGTATAGCCTTCCTAGATAAATGGGCTACCTAAAGGAATTTTCAAATCGGATCAACAGTTCTTGAGAATAACATGTTTTAGCAAAGAATTTCTGGAGCTTTATATATTAGTATGGATAATTCGTATCCATGCGTAATTTTCCCAAGGGACATATGCTACCTTGTATAGCAATAAAACTGCCTAGAGTAATTATTCTATGAGGTTGATAACTAGTATATAAGCTATATTAATAAAACACTTGATCCTGACTGACTGACAGATTAACGCACAGACTTAGCGGTTTCGCATTACGTCCGATCCGAATCAGATCCGAACCCGTGAAAATATTGGTCTAGAAATTTGGAAAGAAATCGGATGACGGAACTCGGATCGAGTGGGTAAATTACCGTAGAAGTAGTTCTACGGCTACTACGGACCATATTATCAAGGGTTCGGCTCGGATTCGGATCGGACGTAGTGCGAAACCGCTCTTAACCGCTTCCAATCGTAGATACCTGAAACTTGGTGGGTGTATTCTAAATATGACGTTCATATCTGATTTTAAAGGAATCCACCCTTACATGAATGAAAAACTCGAAATAAACGCGGATGAAATTGCTGGTGGTTTGTTTATAATGTTTTTAATGGTCAGTCATTAAAAACAAAAGTTCAAGATCACCCAGTCCGCTACACCGCGCGCGTGTGTGAATGTTTACAGATAATAAAATATGGTCGAGTATTCAACTCATGCACTATATTTGCACGGTTGTGTCTTTGGCCGCTTCTCCTGCATTTAGGGTCTAGTGTTGCAGCTGATAACCCTAAAATACTAAAAGCCATAATCCTCAATCTCATCGCCAGCGACCGCCCTGGACCGAGGTCCAAGCCCCACAGCCGTCCTCTTGCGCAGGTTGCTTAGTTTGTAGTTTTTAAACCATTTATTAAGGCTGGAGCTCTGCTCGCCTTTATGCCCGGTGAAGTAGCAAAAGCCTCGTGGCTACTCGTGGCGGCTTACTACAAAAGTCCTTCGATTTCACGCACTTTAGATTGATATTGTACTCTAGTAGCCTTCAACACTATTTATGATATACTAACTTCGCCGCGGTTTTTTCCAGTGGGTTGGAGAGTAATATTTTTTGTAGCCTGGTCCGCCTTTGTAATCTTGCCGTGTGGTCTCCGGCTTAGAAAAGACAACCCCATGTCTTCCCATGGGTGTCGTAAAAGGCGACTAAGGGACATATGGCTGATGGATGGGCAGCAGCATCAAGGTTTACATCTTACTGCGATCACCAATCCGTCTGCCAAGCGTGGTGATTATGGCAATATCCCTCTACGATACTGGCTAGCCAAGGTCTGTTAAGAGGAGGCCCATGTTCGGCAGTGGACGTAAACGGGCTGTTGATGATGACTGCGTGCAAACTTTCAGCCAAATCCATTCAATAGATTTTGCGTGAAAGAGTAACAAACATACATACATCCACTCATACAAACTTTCGCGTTTATAATATTAGTAGGACTAGGTTAGCATGCGTGGTTCCCGTGTAAAATTCATAATTTAAAAAAACCTATAGTTTTCTTCTATCTAACGGTCAAATAATTTTTCAAATCGGCCAGCACGTTCAAGCTAAGAAACAAACTCTTTAGCTTTACATATTAGTATACCAGCTTGCTACGTAACTCCTGTTCCCGTAGGAATTTCCTTATTAAATAAGCCTATAGCCTTCCTCGAGAAATGGGCTATATGAAACTGAAACAAATTTTCGAATGGGACCAGTAGTTCTTAAGATTAGCGCGTACCCGGCCCCCGCCAACGACCGACCGAAGGAGTGTCCGGGAGGTTTGAGTGGTGAAGGGTCCTCTCCTCGTGGTATAGGTAAGCCTACCACCGCTATGGAGAGGGCGAGTCCCACATATCCCGCCGCCCCAGCGCGCGGATTTGCTGCAGCGGCGGTGGAAATGCGTAAAAGCATTTTTCCCCCTGACACCAAAAAAGGTACTCGTAGCTGTCGGTTTACGCGCCGTAAATCTACCCGACTCCTCTGCCACTAACTAACGTACATTATGTGGATTGGGGGAATTTACTCGCTTCCATATAAATAAATTAAATAACACTTGGATCATTATTTTAACTAAACTAAAAAAGGAATCATTTAACTGACGTCAGTATTCTACTGTATAATCCTTACTAATATTATAAATGTGAAAGTAACTCTGTCTGCCTGTCTGTCTGTCTGTCTGTTACGCAATCACGCCTTAACTACTGAAGCGATTTAAATGAAATTTGGTACAGATATAGTCTAGAGCCTGAGAAAGAACATAGGCTATATTTTATTATGAATTTCCCACGGGAACGGGAGTTACGCGGGTGAAACCGCGCGCGGGAAGCTTGTGTAGAATATAACTAAACCTATAACACAACCTACTAGAAACATACGCATATTATGTAAACGTATTATTTCCGCGTATGAATATGGATTAGGTATTTGAGGAAGGCGAAGTAAAGGGTGTGCTAATGTTTATGTTCAATGGGGATAAGTAGATAACATTGTTTATGTTAACGAGAAAACGATTGTTACGAGTTGTCGGGCTCGAGCGCTAGATGGCGTTAGTTGCATGGAAACGATCGATTTTTTTTGTAGTGAGGATATAAAAATAAAGGGAAATTGTTTTTCATATTAATTGCTCTTAGCTATGCTTATATTATAAAGAGGAGAGATTTAGCTAAATTAAGTTATAATGTTCCTACATGTTAGAACAGGACTGCAAGCTTTGATTGTATTATGCCTATAATACATTTAATGTGAAAGAACTGTAGGTATATTTACAATAATTAAAAGCAGTTATTCATCATCATCATCAACCTGTATAACCTCCACTGCTGAACATGAGTCTTCTCCAGAGAACATGTTTGGCCATAGTCACCACGCTTGGCAGGCGGGTTGGTGATCGCATATTTTGTTGTAATACACAAGAAAACGCCGCTTCCCGTTCCCTGGTATACGATTGTTATATGATGTTATAACAATCGGGACCAACGGCTTAAAGTACTTTCCGAGGCACGGAGGGTAGCCCCTCAACCATCCAGACCCGGATAGAAATCTGTTTACATCATCTCCGTAATTAAATTCGTATAATTTAGGAAACATTGTGATTAAAGTTACAAAATATGAACATACAGTGTACAAAAACTGTGAACCTTAAGTGCTATTATTAGTGACTTAATATAACAAGTGTAAACAAACATATAAAAACTTTGCTTTGGAATACGAAACAAGTGATAAAAACCGTCAAGCTATATCAATTTAAACAAACCAAACAATAAATATGTGCGTGCGTTAAGTTTCATCCAGTAATAAACTAAATAAAATAGTAGATTTAATATAATAAAGATTGTTGAATTATAAAAACCGAAATCATTAGAAGCAAGGTACCTTTATAAAATATTTTTAAACAATCGTCATACAACTAGTGCCACAAACACTACGAGTGACTGATAGCTGAACTAATTAAACGTCATTTATGTCACTTAAATGTCATCGAAGTGACATCCAAGTGTCATCTAAACGATAACTAGCGCCAATCCAGGCCCAAGCGTCGAATAGCAAAACCAAAAGGGATACCAGAGTAAAAAAATACCTTTTTCGTCGGGGAAATTATCAATAGATGACTATATGTTGACTGCCCTATAAAATAAATAAATAAATAAATGAGGAATATATCTATAGCCTAAGTAGAATATTTATCAGTTAGTATAAAATGGATGAAAATATTAATATAACAGTCAGAAATCGTAAGCGAATAAAATCACTGAATGATTCAAGCACTTCGTCGCTATTCGACTGTACTGTTACAAGCCTTCCGGAGGATACTCAGTCCCACGACTATACGAATACTATTATGGAACTGAATGAAACTATAAAAAAGTTATCCAGTGAATTACAAACTGCCCACCAGGAAATAGAAAATTTATCACTCGAAAATGTACAACTTAAATCAGACTTGTCAAAGGCAAATAAAACTATAAACGTATACAAGAATGTTACAACTGCAAGCCCGAGACTCACACCACGAGAACGTAAAGGGAAAAGGAAGAAGAATGATTCTTCAAATAGTCCAATGATAGAACCTAGAAAATTAAATTTATCAAATAAAATCACCTTAGACAAAAAAGATAGTACCAACAATTTTAAGGAAGCAGCTGGAAACAGCAGCGGTATTATGAATAACCAAGAGCCTATGAAAAGTCGACCATGTATTCCAAAACGAAAACTTTGTGTCTTAACGAATTGCAGTGTGAAAGGAAGATTGCATGATATTGAGAATATATTTGCTGGTCACTTCAACATCTGTCGTTACATCAAACAAAACTGTGGAATATTGGAACATTTATCAGATATCGAAACGAAGTTGCAAAACTATTCTATAAATGACTACTGTTTGATCCTAGTTGGTGAACATGACTTTAAAAATACTATAGACTGGTTCTAAGCTTATAATGTCTATTCAGGAATGTGTACAACACATATCCCATACAAATATAATATTGTGTCTACCTACCTATATTTGCGGAGCCCCCATCTACAATTACAAAATTGAAATGTTTAACAATTTATTAGCGATGAATGTACAATATTATAAATATGCATATATTTTTGATTCCAATTCTGATCTCTCGTATGATATGTTTTCTTACAGTTCAGGTAAGATCAACAATTATGGCTTACGAAACATATACGAAAATATCATGAAACGAATACTTGTTGACTTAGCTAGTGAACAGTTTTTTCTATAACGAAGATTTTTTCACTTGTAAATATCTCTACATATTACATCAGAACATAGCCGGCTTGCTTTCTAAATCAGACGCGCTCTCTGTTTGTCTCAATGAGTTATTAGAAAAACAGAAACCTGTTGACGTTATATGTATCACTGAACATTTTATTATGTCGGGTTATGAAAGCAACCTTGACATACCAGGGTACTACTTAGGAGCCTGCTATAGTAGAAAAAATAGTAAAAGAGGCGGGTCGTGCATCTTACTGAAGACAGGGCTACATTGTAAGGAACTTACAGAGGTTGCAAGGTGTTCACAAATGAGTACTTTTGAATGTTGTGCCGTAGAAATTCTAGAGCATAAAATAGCCATAGTTTGTATCTACAGAACGCCTAAAGTAGGGAATATAAACATATTTTTTCAAAAACTAGAGCAATTGTTATCAGTATTAAGTAAAAATAACTATGCAAAAATAACATTAGCCGGAGATTTTAATATCGACATTATGAAAAATAATAATATGACGGTCGAATTTAAATGTCTCTTGACTCATTTTAATTTAAAATTAGCTATAAATCAACCGACACGCCTAAATAGTCAAACATGTATTGACAATTTTGCTCATAACTATCACAGGTCGTGTAAAGCTGAAGTCATAGAGCTTGCGCTATCTGATCACACGGCTCAATTATTAGCATGTCCCGTAAAAAACAAATGCAAAATAAAATATTGGCGTATGAAAAAACGAGACTACTCAAAAGAGAATATATTAAAATTTAAAAATTGCCTAAAAAAATTATCTTTTGGAGACATTTATGAAGAAAATGATGCAAATAAAGCCTATAATTTATTTATAGATCAGTTTAAACTGTTTTATGACTTGTGCTTTCCTATTCGCACTATTACCATAAATGTAAACAAAAGACCACCATGGATATCGCGTGGTATAAAATTATGCAGTAAAAGAAAACGTCACCTTTTATGGACCTACCGCTATAAACGTACAAAAAAAAATCGTATTAAATTTAAAAAGTATAATAAATTATTTAATAAAATTATAACCTTGACTAAACAAGCTCAAAACTGTTATAAAATAAAAACATCTGACAATAGGAATAGGACCGCATGGCAAATAATTAATAACAATCAATACAATATCCCCAAAGATGACATACTGAGAATAAAACTTGACAAGGAGTATATTACCGATCCTTTAACATTAGCAGACACTTTTAATAACTACTTTATAGACAAAGTTGTACCATTGCAGAGTTACGGAGACAAAGTCACATCTCTAATAAAGCCTAGAAAAGACTCAATGTTTTTGCAGCCATGTACCCCTCTGGATATTTTAAGTATTATAAAAAGTCTCAAAAATAAGAAAAGCGTAGGTCATGATGAGATAGCGACTAGCATAATCAAATCAATAGGCCCTCTAATATGCCATCATCTAAGTCATATCCTAAATTTGTGCATAAGTAATGGTGTTTATCCTGATCGTTTAAAAGTAACTATTGTTAAGCCGCTACATAAAAAAGAAAATAAGGATCTAATTAACAACTACAGACCTATTGCACTTATATCAATAATTTCTAAAATCTTTGAAAAATACATTTACAACGAAACTTACCAATACTTTGAAAAATACTCATTATTCTGCCCACAACAAAAAGGCTTTCGACGTAACATGACTATTAACATGGCTTTATATAACTTTTTAGTAAACATAATGACTAATATTGACAAGCGGACTCCTGTGTGTGCTTTATATTGTGACATGACCCAGGCATTTGATTATGTAGATTATAATATTCTAAAAAATAAATTAGAGTGCTACGGTATAAGGGGCAATATCTTAAATCTATTCAACTCTTACCTCTCAAACAGAACACAAGTAACTGTAATTTCTAAATTGAACACTATGACAAATACACAAGTACTATACACATCGAGTGAACGTCAAATTAAATTTGGCGTCCCGCAAGGTAGTGTAATTGGACCGCTTTTATTCATTATTTACATAAATGACTTTCCTTATTCGACTAATCAACCAATGACTCTTTTTGCGGACGATAGTACATTAATAATGACATGTAAAAATCCTGACTTGTATGAAAAAGACATTAATAATACCCTGACATCGTTAATCACGTGGCTGAATAATAATAATTTAAAAATCAATCTCAATAAAACAAATATAATGCATTTCAGCCAGCGCATTGACACCCCATCAGAAATGTATATAAATTACAATGATATAGCAATAAAGGAAGTAGACAACACTAAGTTCCTTGGGCTAATTATTGATAAAAAGTTGAACTGGAAAGAGCACATTAACAATCTCAGTAATAGGCTAAGTAAATCTTCCTATGCTCTATTTAAACTGGCCCCTACGGTAAATAAAGATACTTTACTTACTGCATATCACGGTTTGGTAGCATCCATATTAAGATATGGAATAATTTTTTGGGGCAACTCAACCGACAAAATTTTAATTTTCAGGCTCCAAAAAAGATGCATACGCGCAATGTTTGGACTGAATGTCACAGACAGCTGTCAAACGTATTTTCGCGATTATGGCATTTTAACTCTACCATCATTGTATATTTTAGAAGTATGTCTCTTTGTGAAAAGCAATTTGAATTTATTTCCAAAACTATCGGATACTGTTCAACGTAATAGGCGAGACAATGAACGACTACGTATGCACAGCGCCAAAACTACTCATATGGCTAATAGTGTAATCTGTATGGCACCTAAAATTTATAATAAGCTTCCTCAACAATATAAATCTTTGAATCTTAATTTGTTCAGGATTAAAGTTAAAGAAATGTTAATAAAAAAGTGCTATTACAATCTTAATGACTACTTAAATGACAAATTTTAAATTCATATCTTTTCATTTACTACACTACTATTTACCATTAATAATTATTATTGACTAAACAAATTTAAATATTATTATCATTTGAACATTGCAATCTGACATTTTTAATTTGACATTTCTATAACGAATTTGTGTTTTTATCATTATACCTTTATAATTAAATTTAACTAATTCTTTAAGTAATACTCTAACTAATTTGCACCATTCAATTTGCAAGCCGATTATGGCAAGACATGTTGACACAATTTAACCCTGTACAACTTTTTTTTAGGATGTATTTCCTGTAAACCACACATGTTTTACGCAAATAAATATATCTTTATCTTTATCTTTATCTTAAATTTAAATTTAAACGAAGATTTCTTGTTTAGGGTGGGGTTCGAACCCACGACCTCCGAGATTTAAAACGAGCCAAATACCGCTACGATACGGAGGTTGTTAAAAAAAACAGTCAGTGGTATCTTATGAATTCACACATTGCTAAACGTTGAAACTACAGAAACACTGTCGTTAAAAAAACATGCTGAGTTTATTTATGTTATTAGCCTGAAAGAAATTATAATTCGTCTGAATAAAATATTGCGCGATGTGACACCAAAAAAAAAAACAACGAATGTCGCAACCTCAGTCTTTTCAAACACGCGAAAATATCAATTATTCTTAAGCGTGTCATATTATGAAACGTTTATATTGAAAAACCTGAATTTTGCAACATTACACTCGAGAATAATTGCAAAAACAAATGCAAAATGTCTCAATACTGTCTCAGAAATAAAAGAAATATATTATCATTCTACATGTGACAGACGGACCGAGAAACACAAAATATTGTACGAACACATTTATTTTTCCTTTAAATACAATTTTGCAATTGTTATATAGGTTCCTACTTATGTCGCAAATTTCTGTTTGGTTTGCAACATGAAAATTTAAAGTTAGTTTAAATAATGGTATCTTATCTTATAAATTATTATTCAACGTTATATATTTTTTTAATTGTTTATCTTCTTAGTAATATGTGAAAGTTTTTGAGCTTGCAGGGATCCTAAATATACAAGTTTTTGTGATTTATTATATGTGTACGAATTTTCACGAAAAACATTGAATGTCAAAATTACATTTGGCACAATGATATTTTATAAACCACAGACCGATTTTTATTTAAGTTAAAAAAGTAAACATATACCTAAACTATGATTACGAATAACATTGAAAAGTGCGGGAGTTGTCTTTATAAAAGAAAAAAAAAAGCTGATCAATTAAAAAAAAATCCTTACTAAATTTCAACACCCTTTACCCGTGTGGTGTCCGGACTAGAATAGACCAAACCATGTCCTCCCATGGGTGTCGTAAAAGGCGACTAAGGGACATATGGCTGATGGATGAGCAGCAGCATCTATTAGCTCAAGGTTTACATCTTACTGCGATCACCAATCCGTCTGCCAAGCGTGGTGATTATGGCAATATCCCTTAACGATCCGCTAAGAGGAGGCCCATGCTCAGCAGTGGACATCACGGGCTGTTGATTATGATAATTGATGAAACTTCAACAGCCCATTTACATCCGCCGCTGAACATCCTTCTTAACATACTTTGGCAAGCCATAGTTGTTGGGGGATATTGTCAGGATCACCACAATTGGTAGTCAAATTGGTGATCGCAGTAAGATGGTAACTAACCTTGAGCTGATAGATACTGCTGCCTTTCTATCAGCTGTCTTTCCCTTAGTGGCCTCTCATGACACCCATAAAAAGCCATGGAGTAGTCTATTCCAAGCCGGATAATATTTGAGATATTTGAACATTAGATTACATAAAATATCTTATTTTAATATCTATTAAACATTTTTAACAAGTAACTTGGTACCTTTTTAACTATTCAACAAACTTCGCAGATTTAAATGTTGTACCCTTTGTAGCTCGGAGTATGACATATCGCACACTTACAGTTTATAGAGAAAGAGTGCAGAATGCTATTTTGTTTTTTAAACAAACACTTATAATTAACTGAATTAGTAATCTAAATTACCACGTCCGAAAATGTTACGAAATGAAATGAAAAAACGAATTTATTCAGCACTTAGGTATTTACACAAACTTCTACTTGTTACATTATTATTTTTATTTTATAAATTAAATTAGATAACTAACAGGTAGCATATTGTAGAATATTACATACAAACAAAGTAGTCCGACCGACAGCTTGTCATTAATTCCTCTACTCATAATAAGTTTAAACTCACATTAATTATTACATTTAAGTGAATCAATAGTGAAAAATTTAAAATGTATAAAGTAATTTGGTATGCAATCTTAAATAATTTAGCAATAAGACATACATACAAACTAATACTGGATCTTTTCTACACTAATTTGGGATTAAACCTTGCCTTAAATCGTTCTGCACTGACTGCGCGGATGTAAAATAGACGTTAATCGGTTCCCTGGGCCGTTAACGAAAACGTATGCTTTTTGCCCCACTCGTATGACTAATCCTTAAAATAAGCGTGTTATATTTATAACTACACACGATGAATCCTGCTTTATTGCGTCCAATATCAATTGTGCGAGAATTAAAAGTGAAATTACGATGACACTGATAGAGTTTGTTAAGGAGTTTTGTATAATGTACTGGGGATTAAGTTAATGATGCCATTAAATTTGTAACGCATAAGATATTATGCTTATGTTTTTACTGATGCTTACAACTTCTTAGCCATATCTGTGTTTATTTTAATATAATTCTTTTCAATTTCAATATAAATTTTAGCCGCGACTTCATTACAACACAAAACAATAAAATTAGTTGAAAATAAACATAGAATTGATCATGTATTCAACAATAGTGACAACCTGTATACAACCTCTGTGGCGTTGCGTTAAAAGGCTCGCTTTATATCTCTCAAGTTGTGGGTTCAATCCAAACGCCGGGCAAGCAATCTTTGTTAAAAATCTTTGGTGTCATTCCGGGTTTGGTTGCTTGAGGGTCTCCTTCCTCCGAAATCAGGTAAAGCTGTTGGTTTCCATGTGTGTTGAATAATCAAAACTGCGATCACCAATCCGCGAGCCAAGCAAGTTCCCACCTCCACCGAGAGGGTTTTGACAAAACTCGCTTCGAAAGAGGATCAGCTGATTATGTTATATGCTTATCAGACCATGGCAAGCTGGAGTCGCTGAAGGATATTGCCATAATCACCTCGCTTAACAGAGATATTGGTGATCGCAGTTAGATGGTTACTTAATAATTCAGGTGACAGATGATGCTGCCCATCCATCTGTATGTCGCTTACTTATGGGAAAATATGGAGTGGTTTATACACCTTTCGATGCCCTCGTAGACCCGAAGTCCGAGAGGCCCGCAAACTGTAAAGTAGAGCGACAGTTGCTCAAAACTCCCCTAAAGAAACTAAAAGCCTCTTTCCCATAGGGTAGGCAGAACCCACTTCCTTCCACTTGCTACTTCTACATTCATTAATCTCCTTAGTATGTCCTTGAAATCCCTCAACCTCCCCGTCAGCGACCGCCCTGAGCCGAGGTCCAAATCCCACATGGGACTTGCGCAGGTTGCTTACTTTGTAGTGTTTAAACCATTTTTCTAGTCTGGAGCTCTGCTCGCCATTATTCCTCCGTCCGGAAAAAAAGGAGTGGTTTATTCTAAACCGGAAAGCTCATGACATATGATCGCCAAAAAATACTGTTAAACTTGTCGAACCTCATCAATAAGTCAAACGATCGCTACCACTGCTACATCATCCATACATCCTCCTTGCGTTTTCCTCTAAATATAAATAATAATTATTCTTGTAAATACTTACTTCGCAAAAGTCAGACCGTAGCCATAAATCATTATTATCATCAAACGTACGCCAAAAGATGAACACAAGTCGATTTGTATTTTTAAATCATCAAGTCCTCGAGGAAATAAATCATAAGGAATTTCTTGGAACCGCAGCCGGTGTTCATTTATTTCAGTCTATGTATCCACTAATTACTTGATCACTCAATTATACGAATCGAAACAGAGTAAAACTCATGTATATTTGGTTCTATTTGCGAAGATAGAGAAGGGAATGTTGAGATGGTTTGGTCACGTGGAAAGAATGGATGAAGAAAGATTGACAAAACAGGTATACATGGCAAGTGTGAGTGGCGCAGTCGGAAGGGGAAAACCTCAACGAACGTTCTCTGACCAAATCGGAGACATCCTCGCAAAAGGACAAATAAGATCCACCCTAAGCCGACGTGCTTGTATGAAGAATGTTATGAGAGTGAATGAAGCGAAAAATGTGTGTAGGGATCGTAGGAAGTGGAGGTCCATTGTCTCTGCCTACCTCGCTGGGAAACAGGCGTGAGCTTATGTATGGATGTACTTCATGCAACATTTTGTAATTGGATTTAGATGACATATGGCACACAAGCAGTTTGGAATAGTTTAGAATGTGGACGCGTTTACCTCAGAAACTACCGATCCGATTTGAAAAATTCTATTAATGTCAGATAGCCCATTTATTAAATTTAAATGGCTACAGACTATATTAGATTATGAAGTTCTTACGGGACTAGGAGTTACGCGGTTAAAACGATACCTATATGAAGGTATGTGGTAGCCTATTCAAATCTGGAAACCACAAGCCGATGAATCAAAGTGTATATACATAGGTATAAAGTATTAAATATACATAGCATTTTTTCCTTAACTTTCAACTTCTCTTTTCTCTAGTATTCAGAGATTTTTCCAACATTTTCTTTAATACATACCTATGTAACCCAATTGGTAAAGTCGTTCTCAAGTTATGTGCGGACATACTTATTTGTGAAATCGTGCGGTAGCTAGTAGGCTATAAAACAACATCCTTCACCAACATGAACATCCCAGTTAGGTTCTATTGCTTACTCTTATCCCAATTTGTTCGTGGTCAACATAATACTTTTTCTATTCCATTCTGTCATGTCAGACATCACGCTATCACTAGCCCTTTTCTATCATATCACTTCTTACTCAATCCATCCATCTGTTCATTGACTTCTCGCTTCGTTTACATCCATAGACGATAATATACGATTAAACCAAGTGCAACCAATATCATACTAAGATCATTCTTGGTAACTATTTAGGTAATAAAATGCCTAAGTGCCCGCTTTTGATCACTTAGCTTGTAAGTTGCAACTAACCAACAAATATGGCTAATAGTTTATTAGGCACCTATAACTTAGTTCATAGTTCATTATAGAATAGTGAATATAGTTGCTAATATTATGCCCGGTGAAGCAGCAAAAGCCTTTTGGCAAACTACATAATTACCATAAGAAAAAAATAATGTTTCTAATGTATCCCCTCTCTAAAACATTCACCAGCTGGTTTACGTACTTTCCAGTAGACCTGCTAGAGGAGAAGTCAATAGATAGAATAATTAAGACGTCCTTATGTATTTCTGATTAAATTAGTTGCGGGTTTCAAGGCAAGTTCACCTTATTTTTCCCGATACTTGGTAAGCCTCAGTGCTCATTGCGATTTCCAGTGTGTGATTTTGATTCTGGCTTAAAGTGTGTGGGATTAGTCCGTAATAACATGAGACTGTTCACGCCAAAGTCATTGAAGAATATTACTATAAGCACTACGTTTGGCTGGCGGATTGATGATCGCTGTAACGTGGAAAGTAACTTTGAGCTAATAGATGCTGAAGCTCACACATATTATATTTCTCTCTACTTACTATATCCTCTCGCGGGACAGCTGGCAGAGATTTCTTATAGAAATAAGTAGTACCCTTGTGTCATGCCTTTCTATGTATTGATTTATATATTTTTTATTTAGTGTGTACATTAATTGGAAATAAATAAATAAATGCCCATAAGGGAAAGGTGTATGTCCCTTAGTCAAAGAAAAAAATAATGTACTTTATTTTGAATAACAATAATAACAACATAATTTATATTATATAAAAAATAGAGGTTAAAAAAAATTGGTATATAACTTATTCCAATATAAAATTTAACCTATCTTAATCTACTAATTTTAAGGTTCCTATTTTTGTTGATATCTAAGCGGCGATAGTACATCATAAGAGGTATTCCTCGAAGCGCTACCACTTTGAGGCACTCCTAATGAGGTGATCCTAATGAGGCGCTCCTAATGAGGCGCTCCTAATGAGGCGCTCCTAATGAGGCGCTCCTAATGAGGCGCTCCTAATGAGGCGCTCCTTTTTTAGTAGCGCCTCCCGAGTAACTTTTGATTAAGCAACTTCGACGATGATGATTCCCTAATGAGTTTTTTAAAATCATCGATATAATTTATTACGTTTACTTCATGCTCTTCCCTATTTTTAAACGTGGGTAAGCTTCAAGGTTTTCTTCAATTTTAATATTTTTAATTACTTTCGGGAGGCGCTACTAAAAGGAGCGCTCCGAGGAATAAAACAGGAGCGCCTCATTAGGAGCACCTCAAAATGGTTGCGCTTTGAGGAATACCTCCATCATAAAATGTAGTACCTACTTCAAAAAACTCCAGTCGTACGAATAAAATACATTCTGTAAAAATGTATACAAATGATGCATTTTATATAGTTGTGAATGTAAAATTTTTGTATACCTATAAAATATTATAATGTACGTACCAATATTTGTTCTGGTTTATTTTTTATGAAATTGTATAAAATATTCATTCAAACATGTAAAATTAGTTATGATTTTTATAAGGTCAAAGGTCAGATGATGCCTTATCTATTGCGTTGCCATCTTAATCATCAGATCAGGTAAATATAAACTATGCGTTCTAATCCATTATTATTATTATTATAACTAGCCTGTACTGTCCCACTGCTGGGCAAAGGCCTCCCTCCATTCCTTCCATTTCTCGCGATTTTGCGCTACGTCTTGCCAATTCTCGAGGAAGCCCACCAAGACGTCCCGCCATCTCCTTCTCGGTCTGCCGCGTCCCCGTTTGGCCATTTCAGGACACCAATCTTGGACTCTACGGGCCCATAGATTGTTTGACATTCGGCAGACGTGTCCAGCCCAGTCCCATTTTAGCTGGGCAGCCTTTTGAGCCATGTCAATGATCTGTGTTTTGGAGCTTGCAATAATTTTAACTAGTTATATAGATGGACTATGTGCGAAGTTATTTTAATCTCTGGACGTAAATATAAATTTATTTTGCACGTGTTTACTTTAAACATCAAAACGAAATAAGCATGCATATGACACACAAGTAACTAGTATAAATTTGCTCTTGTTCGTATAATCTACGACGACGGTACAAAAACGAAGAAACTCCATTTATATAAAAAAAAATTGGAATGATCTACTAATATATGATTTTTTTTTGTGTATTTTTCACTCTCAAAATAAATTGAATTGAGATATTTGAATTTGTTTAAATGGTAGTTAAAGTTGAATTTCTATCATCAGCTTTTAAGTCCACTACTAAATGTAGACCTCACACAAAGAGGATTTGTTAGTTGGGTTACTTTAACTTGAAATTATATAAATAGGACACATTTTATAACAATATTCCCACGGTTTCTTACAAGTAGGTACCTACAGACCTACACATTAAAACGTTAAGGCCAGTATTAAATCGAAAAATACCGTGTGACAAACTGAAACATAAACTTATTTCTTATACACCCATTTGCGTCGTTTCGTCCCAAAATAGCGCGAGTTTGCTTGTTGGTACGTTTTGTCCCTTTTTGCTACGAAACTGTGATGCGTGAGTAATACGCAGTCCGGGCCAAACTGACCGAGTTTAGATTTCATTTGCTAAATTAGCGCAAGTACTTCACGGCTAATGGATGAAGGGTTATAAAGTAGACATGTTTGTTTTGTTGGAATTTAATTTTGTGGTAGGTATTAAAATGTGTATGAAGTAAATATTGGTGAATTGTGCATATAAATTAAAAGAAAATAAATAGACCAAATCACTATGAACATACTTAGATAAGTATGTTAATACGGATCGTCTCAATGAGAGAGACGATACCGGCAATAGAAAAACCCAGTGTTTTTGTTTCGTAGGGTCTGCTCAGTTGGAGTGTATTAGGTCCGGTGGTAGCTCTAGATTGTTGCTTGTGCACGATATATTTATGGTCCACCTAAATAATAATATACACAAAAGATAAAAACTTCGACCACTTAATGATAGATAGAATAATAACTAATTTAAATGTTTTCAATTATTATTTATCAGTACAAAATAACTATAAAAATGTTGAGCAAACCACATAACCTTTTACTATGGATGAAGCTAAATACCTACTAATAATAATATGTGAATGTAATGTAATATAGTAATGCTACATAATTTTTAATCCGTATCAAAAGAGGTTTCGAAAGTTTGAGTTTTTTTTAATCATTTAATGAAATTTGACATAAAATAAAATCTTATTTTATCTATTGTTTGTTAATTATATTTAGTGTCAAAAAGTCAATAATTTAATAATAACAAAATGCATTAAAATAATATAAATTATCGTGTATTTGTATCTTATAAAATATTTGCTGGCCACTTAATGTAGCCTACAATAGGTTTCCCTATCTACAAGGTAATGCAATTAAAGGTATATAAATAATGAATTCACTTAAAACTACTTCTTAGAACTCTACATCGATAAATGACATACAATCGTACATTTTATTTTTTGCATCTAAAGTATTAAGGAAACCATATTAAATATCAAAACAAATTAATAGGCTTCTAAGTAATATAGAGAAAAAATAACAAATCATTATTCAATATACGATAAACAATTACAGCGGTAGAGGCGTAGAGTTTCCAATAAATGTGAAGATTTAAATTAAAATTACTTATCAGTTAATGTAGAGACCGCAGCTGTGCAATGACTCACACATAGAGTATGGAACAACGTAGAGGGCTCTAGGTAGAGCATGATTTTATGCCGAAACTGCGTAATATATTCTAAGTATAGAATCGGCCGCAGCCCAATGGCTAGGGTGGTTGATTTGCGATCATGTGGGCACCGGTTCGATCGCCACCGATTTCCCATTTCAATACCGACGTAAACCCAGTCATAACACAAGCATTTTAGCTTAACACGAGCGGTTAAAACGAATACTAGTTTTTTTTCGGACATACGTAGGTAGCCACGAGGCTTTTGCTACTTCACCGGGCATAAAGGCAAGCAGAGCGTCAGCCTTAATAAATGGTTTAGAAACTACAAACTAAGCAACCTGCGCCATAGGGCGCCCCCTGTGGGGCTTGGACCTCGGCTAAGGGCGATCGCTGGCGATGAGATTGATGGATTATGACATTTAGTATTTTAGGGGAGTTTTGTGCAACTGTCGCTCTGCTTTACAATTTGCGGGCCTCTCGGACTTAAGGTCTACGTGGGCATCGGATGGGTCTTTGCAAACTAAGGGTCAGGATGACGAGGGGGGAGCAAGAATACCAGTAGTGAGCAAAAACTTTTATACCAAAAAGTTTATCTTGTTTTTGTAGGAATTGTCCTTTCTTAACAATTAACTGGTCACATTCGCAATGTCCCTTTGATCGCGCCGAGCCATAACTACAGTAAGACTAACGCAACCACAACTGATAGCCACAAAAACAATTCTACAAACAAACATATATACTTACATTTATGCCTATTGTTTACCACTAATTAATAGAAAAATATACGCTGCGATCTGTTATTTAATATCCGTGATATTTAATTGTTGAGTTTACGGCGTGTTTTCAATTTTATTATATTACTAGTTTTTACCCACGGCTTCAGTCGCATTGAAGCCAATGTCCCTATGCTACTTCTAATACGCCCAAGAATATTTGTACAAAGTTTCTTGATGATTTTTTAAGTGATTTTCGCGTGAAAGCGTTGTTACGCTTTCACGCCTTAATAAACATACATTCACATTAAAGCAATAAATAAAAAAATAAAATAAATGAAAATCATTTTTATTTACGTAAACCAATTACAGGCACTTGTAAATAGTCAAACATTAATTAGAAAAATGTATTAATTATATTTGTTATTTATTATATCTATAAAATTAATTATTTTTATATTATCATATATTTATATGTTATTATTATAATTTATTTATTTAAATTGTTCATTCACTAGCTTTGATTTTACCCGCGTAGGTACTACTCCCGTGTGAGCTTCGTTATTAGGTTTAATTAATCTTTATTCTTGTATCTTTAAAAAATATATATATACATTATTAGTTTTTAATTAGTCTATTAGCCTTTAGTTATTTGATTGTACCTGTTCTAGTTTAAGTGATTGTAAAATATGGGTTCAATATCTGAAATAAACGATTATTATTATTATTATATAATATATTATGTTCACTTACATGAGATATAATTAAAATTAATTAATGTGTATGGTTGTAAGACGAGGCATGCGATCCGTTAACAATATGTTTTGTATTTAGATTAATTGAATCATAGATAGATACCAATTATAAATATTTTATATGACATATATGTTTAGTTTGGATATCGTAGCTTTCTTATAGTGAAATAATTTCTGAAAACGGTTAATAGTTTCGGAGCCTATTCAATGCAAACAAACAAACAATCAAACTCACCCATCCCTCAGAATGAAAGTATTGTAATGTGCTAAGGGACACTGTTTTTTTTTTTCTTCGAAAAGGACCTTCAAATTTCAAAGTACGGACTGTTGTCCCTTAACCAACCAGACCCTGAAATAAAAACTAAAGAAAACTAAACTAAAGTGAACAGACACTTTCTAGGCAAGCGTGTATCATCTTAGGCCTTATCTTTGCCTTACATCAAGCGAGATGATGGCCAAACGTAAGCCAAAAGTTAGTAAAAAAAAAAAAAGATTTTACACCAAGATTCCGGGATTAAGCCCACGACCTCTGAGATTTAAATAAACGTTGGTACCTAAGTAGTAAATTAATTATTGCATTTACACAAACATTTAATATAAAGCATCAAATTTTTCACCTCCCCTACTACAAGTCCCCAGTGGAGCAGAACACAAAAAACACTAAACAAAAATTCAATGCAAAAAGATCGTACAAAACTGGTACAGAAATGTTCTCAGAATTCTACTTTCAGCGGCTGAATTTCAAGAATGCACCTGAACATGGAGCTTTGAGTTGAATGGCAAGACAGATTATGGCGTCAGTCGTTGGAGACCGAGAGCACAGTGGGCGATACTGAAAAGCATTTGGACAAAATTATATTGTAAATCTGCAACTTTTTTTTTTTTGTTTGGCGCTATATTCTGCAACTTTCACTAAAGGTTATTAAAGTAACAGTATTAGTTGAGAAAAACTGCATTCGAATCTTTCTAATGCATATTTTTTTATACTATCAATTCTTTGTTCTTCAAGTCAATTTGAAGTCCTAAAAATCCTAGTATTTAATAAAGAGAATAAAACTACACCATTAAATTATATATTTTCTTTTGTTTGTTTGCTTGGTCGCGCTAGTCTAGAAAGTACTGAACGGATTTAAAATGTTAATTAAGAGTTAGATAGCCCATTTATTGAGGAGAGGTATATTAAATATTACCCACGGAAACGGTTAAAGCTAGTTATTAAATATGACTATCAAGTTGAAAACAATATATTAATTATTTAACGCTTTAACAATTATAACATTTAATACTAAATAGAAAAACATTGTTTGAATAAACATTTCCAACAATTAACGTAGTTATTTACATATGAAAATTAATTTTAAACAGTTTAGTTTTAAAGTGTATATTCATTAAAATTCTAAATTAATCTCCCAATCTGATATACCTAAATTAATATTTTGGTAGCAATAGAGGAATTATTCAATGGCTAGTAATTTATTCCATTTGAGGAAAACTAAATAACTGTATCTACGGCAGTATATTACTATTCATAATAATTTTATGATGAAATAGTTTTATGAAATTTATTATATTATTTATTTACAGTTCAAAGTACGACTTACATAAATACATTTATCAAAATCAATACAAACTAAATATCCTAGGTCCTACTAACTTTTTAATTTAGACCAAAAATACGAAAATGAATCGCATACAATTTCCCTATTCTCTTTTAATCAATCTTATTTTATAAACATTTCCTCAAAATATATAAGACGTATAACAAATACAAATTCCTACTAACATAATACAATAGATTTGATCATTTCCAATCTGTCACGCCACAATGCCCCCTCAATGTATGAAATTTGACTCAAAGATCTTCTTTCGCGTATGGGATAAAGATTATAGTCGAAAATTGCCTTCGCATATCAATGATGTATTTATTTTTACTTTATTAACAAGGTGTCTATTATAAAATGGCTTAGTGTACTGTGTCAATGTAACAAACCTTACTTTTATATACTAATATAATTAGATAGATAAACTCTATATTGTTCACTTTCATGAAAAAAAGAAAGTACAGAGAAGGACTTCAAACTAACTTTACATAAGGTACAACAGGCCGCCTTATCACAACATGTGATTTTTTCCGGACCACCGAGGAAGGAGTTAGACAAAAGGAGTTAGTGTTTCAAGGAGGGGTAGCGAAGTGTACCGAGCATTAATAATAATTAATTATTTAATTATATTATTTATGTTTACAAGTGGTTATTTAATAAAAAAAAATTTTAATTATAATGTACGTGTAAGTCAATAAAAAAGGACAGCATTAAGATAACTATCTGTTACAATATATAAGAAATAAAAAAACAGGCCATCTTTGTCCACATTTCCCAAGAACCGATCCACAGTGCATAGCCCGACACTCAAGTGTCACGTTACGTGTAGTGTCTGGTACAGTCGCAATGACACTTGTGACTGCTGTTTGCTCTAATTGCAAGTATTATTGCTGTGTATGAGTGTACCGGAGTCTGATACTGGTCGTACAGTGCTCTTGAGGCTCTAGGCTTAAGATGTGTGTTTGTACTTTCGTTTTCACTTCAGACTAACGTTGGCCGAAATGCAAATTGTTTTTACACAGAATGGATTTGTTACTCTTCGTTCCTTTTTCAAAATTATATATTTTCATTTCTAGACTATTCGCATAGAGTGCGACCGAGTGATTATCATTTTGTGTGGTCTTTTTCAACTAATCACAGTAACAACAATAAGACATTAGGTGTCGCGGGCCAGATTGATGACACTAGTCTTAAGCTGTCGCGGGCCGGATTGTTGGCACTGGCGGGGCGGATTTGGCCCGCGGGCCGTAGTTTGGAGATCTCTGTTCTAGATAATATATTACACGTGTCCTATTATGCGCATACGCATATAACGTGGCGATTTGTTTATACAACACTAGGTAATACACAAGTGTGTATTTTGATAGCTATCAAAATATATTGCACTAGTTATTTTCGCGACTTCGTCTGCGTAGAATTTATAATTTTATATTTTTTTTTGTAATAAAAGTATCTTTAGTTACTCTTTATTACATCAGCTATCTGGCAGTGATAGCCCCGTCAAAATCAGTCGAGCTGTTCCAGAGATTAGCCGTTAGTATTTATATTCTACACGATAAGGTTAGTCGAATTTGATTTTTTTAATTCACTTTTCGTTGTATGGAAGGGACGCTGAAATTTTTTTTTTCTTAATTTTAAAATCAAAGTTTTGTATCTTCTATATACATCTCTCCGCCAAATTTTCGTGACAATCTGTGCATTAACGGCGAAGTACGAGCCTTGACGGACAGACGGACGGACATGACGAAACTATATAGGTTTCTGTGGACTACGAAACCCTAAAAAGCGGTTATTTTGAAAATTACAAACAGACACTCCAATTTTATTAATTTGTGAATATTTGTCACAACATCTGTATCTAACAGATGTACCACGTACCACGTGTACGTCGATGACACGGGTTTGGGTGTATGGATGGAAAATTTTGTATAATATCTATTTGTATGTGTTTTGAAGTGGATGAATTATTTTATGTACGTATGTAATTTCAATTTATTGCGTGTGAAATCTGTGGAAAGTCCGCCTTGGTCTCCCTTTTCCAATACTTCTGTTTACGATCAAATCGAGGACGTTCTTAAGGAAGGCCAGGCTAAAAGTAAAATGGGCCACTAGAAAAGTGGCCCAGGAAATCCCGCGGTGCCATACCGGCCCGGCCCCCGCTAACGGCGGATCGAAGAAGTGTCCGTGGGGTTTTAGTGGTGTAGGGTCCTCTCCTCGTAGTATGACATACCATGCTATGGAGAGGGCGAGTCCCACATATCCCACCGCCAGCCCGCGAATACGCTGCAGCGGCGGTGGGAATGCGTAAATGCATTTCCTCCCGGATAACAAAACAAAAAAGGTCAGGTTAAAAGTACCCGAAACTGAAGGATATACTAAGGATGTAATTAATGTAGGAGTAGCAAGTGGAAGGTAGTGGTCTGTGTCAACCCTTATGGGAAAGGAGGTGTGAATGTATGCTGTAATGTATTTGACTGCCACTTTACTCCAGTGGTTGGTAGCGTGATGTTGTTGCATATAATATATATATTTTTTTTTTTTCCTTTTTGTATTTTATTCATGATTTTTTTCCTAGTTATTGTATAATTTCATTTAAACTACCTTCGTACCACCATACATGATTAATGTAACCTAGGAACGTCCTGTCTCGTGAGATACACGTCAATAGCCTAGTTCAGGAGACAGAGCTTCCATGTAGCATGCACCCAATATTTGCTTGAAATCATCATCATCATCATCAACAGCCCGTTTACGTCCACTGCTGAACATGGGCCTCCTCTTAACAGTCCTTGGCAAGCCAGGATCGTAGAGGGATAATGCCATAATCACCACGTTTGGCTGACGGATTGGTGATCGCAGTAAGATATAAACCTTGAGCTAATAGACGCTGCTGCCCATCCATCAGCCATATGTCCCTTAGTCGCCTTTTACGACACCCATGGGAGGACATGGGTTGGTCTATTCTAAGCCGGAAACCACACGGCATTCTTTAAATAAAGGGTTATTATTATTATTATTGTATATCTATATACAAAATATAAAACTATTCATAATACCAAGTACTTGGTCCAACAAGTCAGTTAAATGATATGCATATAATATTGTTACTGTATGTCTGTAGTACTACGGTTCGATAACCCGAGGTCGACCTCAGTGTTTACTTTCTGTAGATAAGTGCGTACTATTATATTATGTTAATTGCACATATTATATACACATATTATTATATACTGACGCGTCAATGTATATGCTACAGTCAAAACTTATAATCGGTCAAAACCACTTTTGACTGCTTTAATTTATAATTTGTATGGAATTTTGATCTGGCGTTGTGGTCACAGTTCTAACCTAACCTAACCTACATAAGTTGGAATCCTGGTGTATTTTTTAACCCTCTACAAAAAATAAGAGTATCTCATTTCTGAAATTTTATGTGAGCCAATATGGACCCGTCAAAACTACTTTTGCCTGATTTTTACAGTCAAAAGTGGTTTTGACCGATTATAAGTTTTGACTGTAACAAATATACGTAGTTGATTGTTTTAATGGCTACTGATTTTTTTTAATGTTTGGTTTTGATTTGTATTTTCTACTAGCGGCCATCCTGGCTTAAAAATGTTGGACATTTATAGCTTATGTTACTCAGGGATAATGTAGCATTCTAATGGTGAAACAATTATCGGAACCCGTTCAGTAGTTCTCGAGTTTATTCGAAACAAACACACAAAACTATAAAAATACAAACTTTTCCTTTTTATAATATTAGTACAGACTATCTTCCCGTGCGCGGCGACACCTGCGTAACTCCCGTTCCCGTAGGAACTTTATAATTATTAACTTTATCAAATCGGACCTATCAAGTAGTTCCTGAGATTAGCGTGTTTAAGCATACAACTATTAAGCTTTATATACCTACTTAATTTTTTTTTATGCTATGCTATTGAAAAATTTATACACGGACCGATTCTATTAACAAAAAATTATAATTAAGCTGAGTTTAATGAATAAAGACTACATAATTACCGCTTTTCTGCTTAGAATACACCACCCCTATGTCTTCCCATGTCGTAAGAGACGATTAAGGGACACCTACAGTTGATGCGTGGTAATATCTTCAACGACTCTGCCTTGCTAAGGTCTGTTATGCAGCACTAGCGTAGCTACCGAAGGGCTGGATGGGGCAGTGCCCCGGGGCCCCCAAGCCCGGGGGGCCCAAAATCTTATTAGCAATCCTTTTATTGCCTTTTTGAAATATGTTCATATATTGATAAAACCGAAACAGTTTTTAGGCACCAGTATATCTTTCCACGGGGCCCATGATCATCTAGCTATGTCATTAAAGAGGAGGCCCATGAAAAATATATTATTAATATCAGCCCGTATGATGTTCACTGCTCAGGCATTAATACTACTAATATTATAAACGCGAAAATTTGTAAGTATGGATGGATGGATGTATGTTTGTTGCTCTTTTTCACAAAAACTACTGAACGGAATTGGCTGAAATTTTGCACCGAAATAGGTTATACGCCGGATTAACATATAGGCTGCAAAACATCACGCTCCGACCCACTGGAGCAGAGTAACACGGGTCATACCGCGGGGCGCAGCTACTACATATTTTGTTTTAATTACAAATTACTAGGTATATATTCCTGTAGTTATGTATAACTCAGGGCAGGGTGTACCTAACCCAGGAGATCCCGCGGTGCCACATTGGACGGGGTCGCCGTGTGGGGTCGGATTGCTTATACGTACCCGGCCCCCGCCAACGGCGGATCGAAGGAGTGTCCGGGGGGTTTTAGTGGTGTAGGGTCCTCTCCTCGTCGTATGAGTTTAGCATACCACGCTATGGAGTGGGCGAGTCCCACATATCCCACCGCCAGCGCGCGAATACGCTGCAGCGGCGGCGGTGGGAACGCGTAAATGCATTTACCACCGGACAAAAAAAAAAGGGTCTGGGTGTACCTACAATAGGATATTATATACCTATGATTTTATCGCATTAATATAATTATGAAATTCTGTCATAAATTAGAAAAGGTCAGAGTGAAGGTTATCGTCCTTATTCCGAGGTGATAGTGGCCAATGATTGCGTACGCATTAATCGTATACATCAGACTGTAAGTCGTTTTAATTACCTATATAATATACTCAGTGGCGTCGCGGTTTAAGTCGCACTTCAAGTATCGAAGGTTGAGGTTTCGATACCCATGCCAACAAGAAATCGTAGATTAAAATCTAAAATTAATTTCTGGACCGTTGGTCCCGGTTGTTGTTATATCATCTATATCAATAATATTATCATCATCAGCCCGTACAACGTCCACTGCTGAACATGGGCCTCCTCCCGAGGGAGACTATTTGTCATAGTCACCACGCTTAGCAGGCGGGTTATTATAGATGATGTTGTAATAATCGGGTTGGCTTAACTTGCTTTCCTAGACACGGACGGCAGTCAATCAACCCAGGACCCGGAAAAAAATCTTAGAGAATTTACTCAAAGAATTCCTGTCTAGCGTGGGGATCGAACCCACGACCTCCGAGATATAAAGCCAAATACCGCTACGCTACGGAGGTTGTCAACAATCATATACCTACTAGGTAATGAAGAGCAGCGTTAACCTGTGTATATGCTGCTCATAATACCTGCTGCCGTCACCAAGCCACCAGCCAAGCTTGACATTTTATTTTTCTTGGTGTAAATCTTTTATAGACTTCCCACCGTCTTGGGTAAAGACGGTGGGGGCGTGTGGGACTCCTTCACTTGCTCCCAGTTCTATGCAGCTGATGAGCCGGGGCATCCGGTACTCACTAAAACCTCCACGGTAGCCTTGCGTCCGACGCTTGCCAACAATGGCCCCGGGCACTCGAGCAGATCGACAACCAAGCGTGGTAACTATAGTAACCCACGTTAAGCAGTAGACATTTTCATCATCATCATCATCATACAATGTCCACTGCTGAACATGGGCCTCCTCCCGAGGGAGGTTATTTGCCATAGTCACCACGCTTGGCAGGCGGGTTGGTGACCGCAGTATTATTTTGTACCACACAAAGAAACGCTGCTGCCCGTTCCTTGATGTACGATTATTATAGATGATGTTATAACAATCGGGTTCAACGGCTTTACGTGCTTTCCGAGGAACGGAGGGTAGTCCCTCAACCAACCAGACCCGGAAAGAAATCTTAGAATTTACACAAAGATTTCTTGCCCGGCGTGGGGATCGAACCCACGACCTCCGAGATTTAAAGCGAGGGACAAATCAGGACATTTTCAAAATGACAAAAAAAAAGTGGACAGGCTGATAATAATGATGACATAAAAAAACAATTAACAAGAGACTGAACAATTAGTTTACAACAACTATTTAATTTGCAACAAGTAGTAATTATAAATACGTGCGTATAGAAACAATTATTTGTTACAAATCTGGACCTCAGAAGCATAAGGTCGAATGTACCAATGTAATGTCAGAAGCATATAGTCGAATGTGCTATTTTGTTATGAAGGTCCATACGACTAAATGATTCTGAAGTATAAGATATAATATTGTTTTTATTACTTGCTTTAGGACTTTATAGCCACTTAGATAATAAACGCAATGAGTAATTAGAACAATTATTAGTGTTTAAGTACTATGTATGGTTAGCAAATGAGGTACGTGAATTGTAGAAGAAGTACATTTTCTATTAATTATTAAATATTAGAAATTTTCATTTCGTGGCTACATAAATAAGTCATAAATGTAGTTCTGTTATAAGGAGAATAAGCACGTTGTTCCTTTGAAAAATCGTACTCTACTATTGAGAAGTTGATTAGATTATCGCAATAGGCAAACTAAACTTACATCATATATACATTGTACAATATTACATGATTGTGATAAAAGACTTGACATAAAAAAAAAGAAACAGAGCAAAAGAGGCAAAAAAAATAATCTCGGAGTTTCTTTCTTCCTTTCTTCTCCGGGTCGTCCACTTAGGTAGCTAGTGAAAGGTTGCAGGTTAGCTAGGGTAGGATCCTCGACGGCATGGCCGAGGACCGCGTTGTTGCTTATTCCCCGAACTGTGATCTCGTGCCAGCGATCATCACCACTGTTCGTAAATCTACTCTTTACTCCAGTGGCACCCTGAGCGTTGGTCCTAACCCCTTAAGGGTGCCCTCAGGTGGATGTCGCTTAAACTTTGGCCGGATTCTTTGTAGTTAATTTTAATTTTAGACCTGTTACCTTTAAGGCATCTTACTATACCTAATGTGTACATTTGTCATTTATCGCTCGACAGACGGACAGACTGATTAAAAATTCTGTAAGATCAAATAATTATAACAATGTTTTTAGCTACTTAAGTGATACTTTAGTGATTTAGTCTTATACAGTGTAATTTTGACAAGTACAAGTGTATGTAAATACCTAAGTGCTGAATAAATTTCATTATTTCATTATTTCATTAAACATAATAGGAAGACTAAAAATTTTCGTATATTATTCGTAATTATTTTCGTTTCTCAAACAAAAAATGACAAAGATACTCACTTTTTTAAGTGACGTCACAAGCCCCTCTCTCCTCAACTTTATAATTTGTTGTTTCTCTGTATTTTTGTATTTTTTTAATGATTTGATAAATAAAAAATACGTGTCCAATATTTTTTAGTCTTCATGCCTAGTAATTATGTATACAGAGAGATTGTACTACAAAAAGTAAGACTCAGCAACGAATAAAAATCACAAAGTAAAAAAATTTCATTAATTATTTACGAGTACCATATTTTAGTAGATACCATATCATCATCAATAACCCAATTATAAACAAACACACACAATGACTCATAACATAATATTAACTTAAATTAACAATTAGGTGAATAAAACCATTTACTTAATAATTAAATAAACCACATCTAAAGTTAATCTAGAGTTAAACGTCAGCTGTCACGCGATGTTGACACTGTCACTGACGGAAATCCCCATTTTTTTTTTTTAGATGAGGAAAACTGGCAATGATATTCCGAGAAAATTCTTGCGTGTGTTGCTGAAGTTAACAGTTCGTTTAGTAATTGTTGTATATGATGCGTGGATTCCTATGAAAGTGGAGTTCTCGGAGATTTTGTATAGTGTTTCATTGCCAAAAGTACATGGATTAATCACTATTTTATATGATTAAACAATTAGAAAAGATAGTGAAATTTCTAAACCTTTTATTATGTTACTTGCTTTAAGTACTTCTTTTGATATTTATTTAAACCTTGTCCTCATTACGAACAAAATAAAAATAATTAACCAAATTAGTCAAGTTGTTCTCGAGTTATGCGCGTACATGCATTATGATAATTTATTTTTATTTATTTTGATATAGCGGAACCGCGCGGTTTCTTGCTTGCTTGGCATGCGGATTGGCGATCGTAGTAAAATGGTGATTAACCTTAAGCTGATAGATGCTGCTGCATCAAGTGTTTGTCCCTTATAAGCCTCTTAGGATACCTATAGGAAGACTTGGGGTGGTCTATTCTAAGTTGGAATTTACGCCGCTGTGTAACGTCGACTATTTGTTGCGATAGATTCCTGCGGGAGCAGGACGAGTCCAAACCGATGAGGTGAGGACAGTTGAAATTTAATTTTAAAAACAAAATAAGTATAATAATAGAAACGCTATTTAAATCAGTTGGGTGATTACTGAGATTATAATGAGCAAATATCACATGGGAGTTTAATGTGTGTACGTATACAAAATATATTAAGATTAGTCACATAGACTATTAAGATATTTATAGAAGTCACAAACATAATATTGGATCTCGGACTATGAGCAGTTTGACTTTCCTTATCATTTTCCTGAAACTATACCAAGTGTAATATATAATAGTAGTCATATGTAAAGATATTTAAAGTATATTAGATAAAGCGAGGAGATAGTATGACTCTTTAAATTTAAAAAGTATCTAAAATATTTTTTTCTGTGGGAAGTTAATTGAATATTGTCTAAGTCACTTCTGGATAACGTAGCTTACTAAAAGCGAAATAATTTTTAAAATCGGTCCAGTATTCAATGTGTTTGCATTGAATCCTGGACCGATTTTAAAAATTATTTCAACAAACAACAATTCAAATCTTTCTTCTTTATAAAGAAAAGTAAGCCAAACCTAACGTCTGACATCTGTCTTAGTCAGCTTTTTAATTTGTTTATAACAAAATGGTATCATCGTATTCGATACTAAATTTACCCTTTTTATTCCTGACATTTCGATTAAGGCATATTGTTCCAAGTATATAGTAAGTCAGCCAGTGACCAGGATAACACACTTGTTACCACTGATTAAAATGACAGGAAATTAAAAATTGAATTTTTAATTGATCGTTTTTTTTATGTTTGCATTTTTTTGTTTAGATATGTGCAATTTTTACCTTAAAAATAAACATAGCTTGTCCAATAACAATGTGTAGCATTTTTTGCTTTCCTATTTAATCTTAGATAAATGCATCAGAATATTTGTAGTACTTTTTTATTAATTAAATAACCTTGCTAATATCACATATCGTCGGTGATACTCCAAAACCGCGTAAGTGACAGTTGCGAATAAGGTCTAATTTTATCTGTCAATAAATATTTTCTTTGTACATGTTTTAAAGGAAGAAGATCGATTAGGTACATGTGATTTTCAACCTTATTAGCAACTGTCGCTTACGCGGTTTTGGAGTATCACCGACGATATTGAACTTGTCACGCGTTCCATGCGCAGCGAAGAAATTTCAATTAAAAATATAACTCTTTTTGTGTTTACTCGATTATAATATTATTCTAAATATAATTTATTAAATTTGTTTCATTGCTGTATAACCGGAAAATTGGTTAAAACTATCATTCATAATTTTGAGTTAGTTGAATTTGATTTTTTTTTATAGTCGTAGTTAGGAGGCTTTTGCTACTTTACCGGGCATAAAGACGAGCAGAGCTCTAGCCTTAATAAAAAACTACAAACTAAGCAACCTGCGCAAGAGGGCGCCCCCTGTGGGGCTTGGAACTCGGCTCAGGTCGGTCGCTGTCGGTGAATTTGAGGGATTAAGACTTTTAATATTTTAGGAGGTTTTGTGCAACTGCCGCTTTACTTTACAGTTCTCTGGCCTCTCGGACTTCGAGTCTACGAGGGCATCGGATGGTTCCTTGCAAAGTAAGGATCGGGAGGATATTTGATTCTCGTTTGACTTATGTATATACGCATGTCCATGTTCATATAAACGTAACCATTTAAAAATTCTATCTATTTCGATTCTATATATTTTCCTAATTATTATATGTGTGATACATCACTATAAATATAATGAGTATATACTTACTAAAATAGGGAAATCATTTTTCCTCGTATCGCTTCAGGAAACTTGTCGATTCCAACTTTCTGCGGAAGTAAATCATTATTCAATATATAATTATTGAGAAATGAATCATTTCCTATGACAAACAAGGTCATGGGTAATTTTTCTATGAATTTCAGTAACATAAGCGTGATAATTATGTTTTATGTTGAAGAAATTTATGTAACTCTGTCGATATACTTATGGTCAGCATTAACTTATGATGGCGACTGGCTGGGTAACAGGCCTTTTTTGATACTATTTGTTTTTAAATTGATCTTTTGATGGATATTATCATTGGGTATATCGTTTTTACGTGTGATTTTCGTATCAGAATAAGTATACTAATATTATAATTCAACTATTTTTTCATTTCATTTCGCCCTTAAAATACAGTCCACTTGCTCGCTCACGACTGTGAGCGAGCAAGTGGACTGTATTTTAAGGGCTGACTAGTCTAAATAATAACATACTCAAAGGACAGAATTATTCGAGTTATCATATATCGAGCATCATAGATAAAAAATTTAATTCTATTTTCGTACCTGATGTCTGATTCCTGAGCCTAAAGAGGCTAAAGACACACTAACTTAATTAATTTACTATACTATATTAATAAGCCAAAATATGTTTTTTTTATTGAATACCTTTAATAGGTTTACGTGTGGTTTACTCCTCATTCACTTTAGGTTGACAATAGCACATCACCAGAAGATGTAACGTAAGACCTAACCTAAAACCTAAAAGTTTACAAAGCTGCAGAGCTCGTGACTCCTAGATAAAATTGTACCTAGAAATGACGTCGCATGAAATATCATATCTTCGTCATAATTAGTATAAGGAAAGAAAAAAAAAACGTGTCAAATAATTTTTGCCTATCTAACTGACGGTCAAATTAGTCGTCTGTTGTTTTGTATGCTTTCTGTAAGAACTTCATATTTCAATGATAGTGAAAGCCATATTAATAAATTCAGTCTCGTAACACACAACGCGCTGGATTTCAACAAACACGCTGGATTTCAGCGCGTTGTGTGTTTCAACAAACTAAACCAAGTATTTTATTCTATATTTAGAAAAGCAGAGCAATTATCTACAATAATACTAACGATTATGAAATACAATCCTTCCACTAGTGACTCAAATAATTAATATCAGTAGAGACCTAATTTTAGCCTGGCTATAATTAAACAAGCCAATCAAAAAACAATTTTTACAAATAAGGACAATTTAGCTTACAAAGGTTACTGCGTATGTACCTATTATCATTTAGTTCCGCATGAAGCTAACTCGTAATGAAGGCTAAACTAATATGATTCATGTATGACTCAGGAAAGGTAGACTTAGTGGTAACCTAAAAAAAATATATTATTGGAAAAATAAGTAATATATCAGTTAGGTGTGGTTTTTGTGGTGAGCCCACCACAGTTTTGCCAATGTCATAGTTTGTAGGATAGAAGATCAAACATTATACATTTTACGGTCAAAATAAATCATTAAAGTCGAAGATGAATACTCCGATGTTTCATCAACAGCCCGTTTACGTCCACTGCTGAACATGGCCTTCCTCTTAACAGATCTTGGCAAGCCATCAGGATCGTTGAGAGATATTGCCATAATCACCACGCTTGGCAGACGGATTAGTGATCGCAGTAAGATGTAAACCTTGAGCTAATAGATGCAGCTGCCCATCCATCAGCCATATGTCCCTTAGTCGCCTTTTACGACACCCATGGGAGGACGTGGAGTGGTCTACTCTAAGCCGGAAAATATGAATTATTTAGATAATATGTATACTTCTCTGTAATCATGGACCTCCTCTTAACAGATGATAGCAGAGAGCACTTTCTTGTGCAGAATGCCTAATTTGCGGATTTAATCCATTGAAAAGATAAGTCTTAAAGCTTCAGTTTTGCTCGCATTTATGCCGAAGTTAAGTAAGAAAAGCGTCTTAGCTACCTATATGCTATTTTTTTTTTTTTTTTTTTTTTTACTACATATAGGCTTACGTTTGACCTTAATCTCGCTTGATGGAAGGCGAAGATAAGGCCTAAGATGATACACGCTTGCCTAGAAAGTGTCTGTTCACTTTAGCCTTAAAGATGTCCAGATTATAGCGTTCCGGAAAAACTGACGCCGGCAGAGAATTCCACTCCTTAGCCGTCCGCATTATGAAAGAAAAAGCAAATCGCTTCGTGCGTATTGAAGGAATGTCTACAACAAAAGGGTGAAACCGCTCGCCGCGCCTACTCGTCCGGTGATGGAAGGGTGAAGGGGGTATCAGGTTATGTAGAACCTCCGCACACTCCCCGAAATGCAACCGATAAAAAACTGATAGGCAGGCCACTCGTCTACGGTGTTCGAGGCTCTGAAGACTTGCCTCCACCAGTGAGTTATTGCCTATGACTCTCTTCGCTCGGCGCTCCAATGAGTCCAGAGCATCCAGCTGATATCCAGCAGACCCATCCCAAAGATGAGAACAGTATTCCATTGAGGAGCGAACTTGAGCTCTGTAAAGACTTAAGAGCTGCTCCGATGTGAAGTACCGCCTCACCTTGGAGAGAATGCCAAGTTTTTTGGCTGCAGCGTTTGCAATGGACTCGATGTAGTGACCGAAGTTTAGATTAGAAGAGAGGTCAAGCCCTAGGAGCTCAAGATGGTCGCTGATCGGAACGGAGACATTCCGGAAAGTCGGAGTCAGTTGGAATGGACTCCGTTTCGCCGAAAAAAGACACGCCTGTGTTTTTGAGGGGTTAAACCCAACCAGGTTGGCATCACCCCATAAGGAAACAGCCTCCAAGATCGAGTTCACCCCCTCAATCATCGACTCCCTGAACGACTATAAAATGAGCATAAAACAAAGGGTTAATTATTGATTAACTTTATCCCAGTCAATACTCAGTCCCTTGATCGTTTATGTGTCATCAATCTGCCACATCAGACCCAGTCCTTAAATAACAAAAAGCAAAAAAAAAAAAAAAAAATTATTTTTTATTATTGTTAAAGACAACTCCCGCACTAGGGAAATAAATCCCTGTGTCGCGGGGGACTTTACAAACATACATTTCACGGACACAAAGTACACCCAGACTCAGAACAATTATTTGTGGTTCACACAAATAATTGTCCCGGGAGGGAATCGAACCCAGAACACCAGGTCCCAGAAGCAACTACCGTAACCACTGAGCCACCGGTGCAGTCTTTTTTTTTTTTTTTTTTTTTTTTTTTTTCATTCTTTCGATAAATGGGCCATTTTATACAAAAATCATGCCGCGTTCGGTTTTTTTTTCTTTTTGTGTTTCGTCATGATGCTCGATATGGATTTAATGTCCTACTAAAAATTTGAAGTATAAAAATATTGTACCTGCGACCATGTTAGGTAAACTAATAATAATACCAAAACATTCACAAAAACCGCCTGCCAAGCGTGGTGACTATGGCAAATACCCTCCCTCGGGAGGAGGCCCATGTTCAGCAGTGGACGTTATACGGGCTGATGATGATGATTCACAAAAATATTATTATAAGATCTTTAATATTGATCCACTAAAACCGTTACTATTAATAATGTGAATTTAAACTTATTATGAGTACAAGAATTAATGACAAGCTGACGGACGGACTACTTGTTCTGTGATATTCTACAATTTGCTACCTGTTAGTTATCTAGTTTAATTCATAGGATAAAAATAATAATGTAACATTGTGATTCTGGCAAGAACAAGTGTATGTAAATAAATAACCTAAGTGTTGAATAAATTCATTATTTTATAATTATTATAGCTTCCATGCTAGTGTGGGAGAAAAGAAACACTTAGAATGTACCAGCTGCTTCTCATCCCGCGCAGATCGTAAAAGCCGATCGAGGAAATGGGTGAATATAAGAATCGTGTTAATAGGCGATGCGGCTAGCAACCCATCACTATTTTGATTCTCTTTCCACTTTCTCGCCCACCATTACGCTAAAAGTGGCCTTTGGGTCTTGCGGCCCAGGGCTATGTCAGCTTAGAGTCGCAAGACCCAAAATGCTCTGTCTGCCCCATTAGGGTTAAAGACGTGATATTGTGTACTGGGTATTATTTCAAAATATTTATATAGTTTTAATTATTTTTAGTTTTGTTATAAGAACATTGGACTAAATATTTTATTTTAATTGACTAGTCTAAAAATTTTTTTAAAATTGAACAACTGTAAATTGTGAGAAAGATGATCCACATACAGTACAAATAATTCTAGGCTTATGTAATTACATAAGTTTATTTCACTGCCGTGTGGTTTCCGGCTTAGAATAGACCACCCCATGTCTTCCCATGGGTGTCGTAAAAGGCGACTAAGGGACATATGGCTGATGGATGGGCAGCAGCATCTATTAGCTCAAGGTTTACATCTTACTGCGATCACCAAGCGTGGTGATTATGGCAATATCCCTCTACGATCCTGGCTTGCCAAGATCTGTTAAGAGGAAGCCCATGTTCAGCAGTGGACGTAAACGGGCTGTTGATGATGACTTCACAAAAGAAGAAATTATTTGCATTATTCCCATACGAGTGAAATAAACGTTTAAGACAAAATCTAAAACTATTTTCTTTATGTGTTAATAAATTCTAAAGCCCTGCTATTACATTGCCCATGGCAATTATCTTATACGTATGTAGATATAGTATTATACAGGGTGTCCCAAAAGATTACGTAGCTGGGAAGGGGGGTGATAGGGATGGTCACAAGGGTCACCAGAAAAATATAAAAAATTCCCTCTGGGTGTTTAAAAAAATAAATGGCATTTTTTAAAAGACTAAAAATTGTACACCTTGTGCTAACTGTACCTACAAATATGGATGTATTTAAAAAAAATGCTGTTATGTAATCTTCAATAACAACAAGGTCATCAACATCAACATCAAAAATAACAAGGTGTAAAATTTTAAGTTTTTAAAAAAATGCCATTTTTTTTTAAATACCCAGAGCGGATTTTTTTTTTATTTTTCTAGTGACCATTGTGTCCACCCCTGTCACCCCCTTTCCCAGCTACTTAGCCTTTTGGGACACCCTGTATAGTATGGCCAAGTTATGACTTCATCAAAGCACCCCAATCAACGTGCAACGACCCATCAAAGCTCCAAATTATTGTAATTTCATAACGTAAAACTACAGTTACTTCAAAGCGTTTAAGCATAATGATTTTGAACAACGTTATTTTTAAATTCTTTTGACAGAACAGTGCAATTTGGAGTTATACATTATAATTTATCGTTCGTAAAGACGAAATCGGCATCGAATGACAAGCCCTTTGTCGCCTCGGCTTCTAAGAAACTGTTCGGGGAGTGACAACGCTCAACCTTACATCCCACTTCCCAGATTAACATTCTGAATTATCAACCATTCCTATGTAGTACAAAATTGAGCGTTATCACTATTAAAAATACGGTTAAATTTTCAACAGCAATACTATGGTCGGTTGGCCAGTAATGTAATATAGCATGAAAGTGTTATTCGTTATAAATATTGTATTTTTGGCGGAATGTAATTTTCGAGAATTTTTATTGATGTTCGTGTCAAAATTTCTTTTGGTGAGTGACAAAGATTTTAATTGTTTAATTTTTTATGTGTGTTGTGTTGTTGCCAAAAAATATATGTGACGGTGCAATTTCATTAAATCTTTTTATAATCCCGATAAGAGCAACGGAAGCGAATAATCTTCCTTTTTTATTATTTTTTCGTGTCTTTATATGTTTTTTATTACGTCAATTTTGAAGAAAGATTATTATTTATTAATGCTCTCCGATTGCTGCAATTTGAAATAATTAAACACAGGTGTTGTCGACCGACCATTTTTATAGATATTTTAATGTTTTCAATGTATTTGTATAAAAAATAAATAATAATATAAAGTTTGTAAGTTTGGACGTATGGATGGATGGATGTTTGTTACTCTTTCACGTCAAAACTACAGAACGGAATTGGCTGAAATTTTTCACCGGAATAATTTGTACGCTGGATTAACATATAGGCTACAAAACATCAGGCTCCGTCCCACTGGAGTAAAGTAACGTGGGTAAAACCGCGGGGCGCAGACAGGTATTTAAGATTGTTGTTGCCGTCAACGATTTTGAGCTTTATATTGTTCTATAAACCTTGCTGCCGTGGCAAAGAGGTCTAGTAAGGCATCACTCCCAAATGTAGAGACAAACTAGTATATATTAAGTAATATATAGTAGTAGTTTGAATTATTAGCATTCTCTTATAATTGATTTAAGAGCAGGCATATGATACCTACTCTTTAAGGCGCGTCCGTCGTTATATATATGTTACGTCTAATAGCCGAAGTGCGGCTACACCTAGTTTTAGCCGGCTACATCTAGATGCAGCCGACCACATGCGGATAAACTTAGATCAACCTCAATAAGTCCCTGTTCAACTCCATTGGTTTAGGTTAAAGTTTTTTTTTTTTTTTATCCACCCCAACACCTTTTTGTTCCGTGCATAGGTATTGTTTAATTTAATTAAAACCTAGTTCTAGCCGAAGATAAGTAGGATACATCTAAGTTTAACCGCATGTGGTACACTGCACCTAGTTGTAGCCGGCTAAAACTAGGTGTAGCCGCACTTCGGCTATTAGCCGTAACATATACACATGGTCCACCTATATAATGACAATTGTTCTAACCTAATACAGACACAACAAAGTTAAACTATTGGACACAATATATAATTAAATAATAAACTAAGACTATAATATAATTATAAATAATAACTAACGTATTTAACCTGCTTAATTAGCAAATTTATAAAATGTAATTATTATAGATTAATAATAATTAATAATAATAATTAATTATTGCTGTGACTATTTGTAAGTGCCTGTTATAGGTTTACGTAAATAAAAATGATTTTTATTTTATTTATTTATTTATTCTCATGATGTTCAGAGGGATCTAATATAAGGATCCTTGCAGCCCTCAAGATGCTTAATAACGCCTCGTTTAAAGGAACCTTTGTCGAAAAAGGCAGGTGTTTCATCCTTACTTCGACAAGGGTGCACCCACGTTGCTCCCGTGGAACTTTCATAATTAAATAAATACTATGTTACTCGTGGAAGTAGCTTTAGTTTTTAATTTTCGAGATCAGTCAAGTAGTTCCGAGGCTATTTAATGCAAGGCGGATGGACTAGATGGACGGATGACCTGGTAAAGGCCACGGGATCACGGTGGATGCAGGCCGCTATATACCAACCGTAGCAACTGGAAATCTATGATGGAGGGCTATGTCCAGCAGTGGACGTCCTATGGCTGAAATGATGATGTACAGAAGAACTCACTACTAGACGAATTTGTTATGGGAACGGGAAGAAACTGAGACTGCTAGACAGCAAGTAAAATAATCCATGCATGTACAAGAAGCAAAAACGTTATACCCCATTTTACAAAAATCTGGCGGACGAAGGAGTATACAATTTTGCTCACTTAAAGTTTATATAGAGAAGGCTGATGGCTAATCATCATCATCATCGTCATCAGCCCGTATAACGTCCACTGATGAACATGGGCCTCCTCCCGAGAGAGGGTCTTTGCCATAGTCACCACGCTTGGCAGGCGGATTGGTGACCGCAGTGTTATGTTGTAATACACAGGGGAAACGCTGCTACCCGTTCCCTGGTTCGTTTGTCATAGATGATGTTATAACAATCGGGACCAACGGCTTAACGTGCTATCCGAGGCACGGAGGGTAGTCCCAACCAGATCCGGAAAGAAATCATATAATTTACACAAAGATTTATTGTCCGGTGTGGGAATCGAACCCACGACCACCGAGATTTAAAGCGAGCCAATTACCGCTACGCTACGGAGGTTGATAATATATTTTTTTAATTATAGCCGAGTTTCGACCAATATTTGACCTCGAGTAATCATTATTGCTAGTGTTAAGCTCCAACTGCACGAATATTATCTGAACCCAGCCATCTAATTAAGTTATGTTACATATTTTCAAACGCTGGAACATCAGCGGAATACCAACCCAATTACATAAATACCAAACAATGCCATCTTTTACTTTAGCAGTAAAATAAGTGCTACCGTGTGGGGTGACGTCGCGTCGGAGTATTCCTCGAATATCACCAAAATTTGTATCCTTAAATATCACCAACGTCTAAGGACGACCACCTAATACGAGTAATGTCGAAATAATGTTTCGGTGACGTTAAATATTTATTCATTGTATGAAATGTAGCGTATAACCGTATTTTTTAATATTCAAGATCATAAAATTGAAAAACAAGCGTAGTAGTCCGCCTTATGATAAACGGAAATATGCGTCATAAATATGTTTCCTATAAAAGTATGTCTTTAGATTTATAGATTTTTTTTAAATAAGAAGATTACGGTCATATTGTATACAATATTTTTATTAAAAAATTCTAATAATAATAATTATAGTTGTATACGTATACTATATACCTATATTCATAATGCCTTTATTTAATACCATAAATTTTATTGATAAACTTTATTTAATTCAATACAAGTATTAAATAAGTTTTGGTGATATAAAATTTGGTGATACAAATATTGGTGATATTGGACGACCACTCCGTCGCGTCGTCGTAAATTTCGTCTGTTAGTTTATTTGTTTCGATCTCGGGAACTGACGACCGTTGCATCTGTGATTGTCGCCGCTTTTGTTTTTATTACATTTGGGTAAGTTTGGTGCACGAATTTGATCCGCTACTATTTCATATGTGGAGTTGGATGTGCTTATAGCGAATATTGTTATAATTTTGTTAGTGCAAGAGAAGTAAACATAGACAGCCTCCGCTTCCGTAGTGTAGCGGTCGTGGGTTCGATCCCCACACCGGACAGGAAATCTTTGTGTAAATTCTAAGGTTTCTTTCCGGGTCTGGTTGGTTGACGGACTACCCTCCGTGCCTCGGAAAGCACGTTTAGCCGTTGGTCCCGATTGATATAACATTATCTATAATAATCGTATATTAAGGAACGGGCAGCAGCGTTTCCTTGTGTGGTATAACATATTACTGCGGTCACCAACCCGCCTGCCAAGCGTGGTGACTATGGCAAATACCCTCCCTCGGGAGGAGGCCCATGTTCAGCAGTGGACGTCATACGGGCTGATGATGATGATGAAGAGAAGTAAGACTATAGAAATGAAATATTTGGCTAGAAATTTCACAAAGACGTTTCTTTACGTGATGTGATTAACAAACAGAGACTACAACAATTGTATTAGATTATATAGAACAAGCTGCACCCCGCGGTTTTACCCGCGTTACTCTGCTCCAGCGGTTCGGAGCGTGATGTTTTGTAGCATATATGTTAATTCAGCGTAGGTATAACTAATCTCGATGCAAATGTCACACAATTGCGTTTTGTAGTTTTGGCGTGAAAGAGTAACAAACATTCATTCATCCATCCATCCATACTTACAAACTTTCGCGTTTATAATATTCGTATGAGGATAGATGTATAGTAAATGTATATAGGGTGACTGGTAACTAGTGACCGATACCTAAACACATCATTGTGCTCAACAAACAACTTTTACTATGGCACCAACCCTGAAATCGCGAAAATAAAATCAGCTGTTCCATACATTCATGTTCACATAACTCGTCAACATGGTAGGGTGCAGCTGATTTTTTTTCGCGATTTCAGGTTTGGTGCCATAGTAAAAGTTGTTTGTTATCATGAGCACAATCATGTGTTTAGGTAGTTTTGTGAGCATGTAGGGGGTAATCTGTGGATCTACTGAACCGATTTTGTTAATTCTTTTACCAATAAAAAGCCAAATTATTTATGAGTGTCAAAGCCTATATTTTTAGTCTAAGTTTCCATTGGAATCGGGATCCACGCGGGAAACCGCGTGGGAAAGCTAGTCTATACTAATTAGGAGGAAAGATTTGTATGTAAGTATGTTTGTAACGAATTGGCTCAAAAACTACTGGACTGATTTTAAAAATTCTTGCATTACGTGAATGCTACATTATCACTGATTAAAATAGGTTATATTTAATTATGAAGTTCCCACGGGAACGGGAGTTACGCGGGTGAAACCGCGCGCGGGAAGCTTGTAATAGATAAAGATAGATACTAATATTTCGAAAGTCAGTACATAAACATAATTATACTGAATTTCGAAATATTACTAGTAACATAATGGTTATTTACGTTTACCATAATACAGAAACTACTTGACTTCTAAAGCCATAACTTTTGTTATAACTAAAACGCGTACATTTGAGCTAAACACACTCATAAGTTATAAACAAAATTCTCTGTTTCAGCGATAAATAACGGCGAAAATGTGAAATGTTTATTGTAAACATGTAGCGTGTACGTGAATTTGTACGTTCATTATACGTGGATGATATGAGAGTTGATTATGTAAGGTGCTGTCAAAATATATGCCATCCTTTAACAAAAGATAGTCAAGAAATTGCAGTGAAAAATAAAGTACTTGTTTACTTGAATAAAGTCTTGTCCGGATCTAGTTTAGCTGGCCGCACCGCCATGGGTATAGCGGACTGAGTGGAACCTGAATCTCGGGGCTCTCAGTAAAAAATGATACCTACAAAATGATGAGTTCATTTCTCACCTGTCACATTATATCGACGGATAATTGATTAAGTATGCATTGTGCTGTCATGCTTGTGTGTGCTAAACAAGGATTCATTTCTCCGATGCGGTAGTTATCTTTAGGCGTCGAAATATAAAGAATCATTCAATTTCTTCCTTATACCTAATACCTTTTGATTTGTTCCAAAAAACTCTACCTTCTAACCCGAAGCCAGGAAGTTGGTAGTATTTTATACGTGCTTTGGAAAGCACATTACATACATATATGAGTTTTGCCTCAATTATACCGATGACAGGGCACATAGCTCGAAGAACTGACGACCGATGTGGCAGAATAGGCAAATAGAAACCACTAACTGACAAGCGCAGTGTAGGATGACCGCCTGCACGATGAAGCCATGCAGTGGATGCAGGTCGCTAACAATCGTTACCACTGGAAGTCGATGACGGTGATGGCAGCATTCTGGGAACTTTGCCAAGTAGTATAAATTGAAAATATTTAGTATTTTATAAGTTTTTTTTTGGATTACCTCCGTATTTGGCTTGCTCTAAATCTCGGAGCTTGTGGGTTCGATACCCACGCCGGACAGGAAATTTTTGTGTAAATTCTAAGATGTCTATGCGGGTCTGGTTGGTTGTTGGACTACCCTACTTGCCTCGGAAAACTTGTTAAGCCGTTGGTCCCAATTGATATAATATAGCAGCGTTTCCTTGTGTAGTTGACCATAATACTGCGGTCACCAACCCGCCTGTCAAGCGTGGTGACTATGGCAAGTATCCTCCCCCGATAAGACGCCCATGTTTAGCAGTGGACGTTGTATGAGCTGATGATGAAGTAAGTTTTATAGTATCATAGCCCGTATAATATCCTTGTATCCATTTGTTACGTAATATATCAATACACACAACTAGACATGATACTAACAACCAATCAAACAAATTGTTCCATTAAACTAACAACGTGTCCAATTTATTAGCAGTTCAGCGAACCCCACACCTATTGGTGCGCATGCGCAGATTAACTCGAATTATCTAATAATGAGTGCAATGAGCGACGCCCGCGCACTGCAACTGGCTAGGAAGATAAGTTAATTGACAGTAGGTTAAGTACGTGCATGATTTTTAAATAATTATAATTGAACATTCCACAAATAGAAATGTATCATCATCATCAACAGCACGTTTACGTCCACTGCTGAACATGGGCCTCCTCTAAACAGACCTTGCCATAAGCCAGGATCGTTGAGGGATATTGCCATTATCACTACGATCGGCAGACGGATTGGTGATCGAAGTAAGATGTAAACCTTGAGCTTATAGATGCTGCTGCCCATCCATTAGCCATATGTCCCTTAGTCGCCTTTTTCGACACCCATGGGAGGACATGGAGTGGTCTATTCTAAGCCGGAAAATATGAATTATATAGATATGTATACTTCTCTGTAATCATGGACCTCCTCTTAACAGATGATGGCAAACAAGGGTAGATGAGGAATATTGCCGTCATCACCACCCCTGGTAGGTAGATAGGTGATCGCAGTAAGATGGTGACAAACCTTGAGCTGATGGATGCTACTGAAAATTCATTCGCTGTATGTCTCTTTGTTGCCTCTAACGGCATACATGGAAAGACATGGGGTGGCCAATTCTAAGCTACATACCACACGGCTTATATGTATAATTAGCAGTAACGCTAATCTAAATATATCAGATCTCACTTTAAGTTTGAAATGGTAGGTTCGATTGATTGATATGGGCCGGATTGCTGATGCGTACCCGGCCCCCGCCAACGGCGGATCGAAGGAGTGTTCGGGAGGTTTTAGTGGTGCAGGGTCCTCTCCTCGTGGTATGAGTTTAGCATACCACGCTATGGAGAGGGCGAATCCCACACATCCCACCGCCAGTGCGCGAATACGCTGCAGCGGCGGTGGGAATGCGTAGGTAAATGCATTTCACCCCGGACAACAACAAAAAAAAGATTCGATTGGTATACCAGGGAACGGGCATCAGCGATTCCCTATGGGTTTTAACATAATGCTACGGAAATCTACCCACCTGCCAAGCGTGGTAACTATGGCCACCTCCAGCCACTTTCTCGGCATAAGTCCAGCAGTGGTTATACGAGCTGATGATGACATAACATTGGGATGAGATTCATATTTAGCTGCAACTTGTTTTACTGCATTTTCCTGCACATTATGTGTTTACTATAATACTGCTATACTACGCAGTACACGGGGTGAAAACACTGCGTAGTACGTACTGACTTATCGCGATACAAACGATATTGTGCCGTGTTCTAAATACAAGGTTTTGCGTTTGTGGACATCGCTCTATCCTACTAATATTATAAACGCGAACATTTGTAAGTATGGATGGATGTTTGTTACTCTTTCACGCCAAAACTCCTTAACGGAATTGATATTTTGCACCGGGATATTTTATACGCTGGATATCCATATAGGTTACAAAACATCACGCTCCAACCCACTGGAGCAGAGTAACGTGGATAAAACCGCGGGGCGCAGCTAGTTATAAATTAACAGTTCTTTTTTTATTTTTAAAGACATAGTGAAAGCTTACTAGGGAAATCAATCCTTGCGGGACGATAAGCACACCCAGAATCAGAACAACTATCTGTGGTTCACACAAATAGTTGTCTCTGGTGGGAATCAAATCCAGAACACCAGGTCTCAGAGGCAACTACCGTAATCACTGAGCCACCGGTCAGTTTCTGGCTTTGAATAGATCACTCCATATCTTCCTATGGGTGTCATAAGAGGCGTCTAACATCTAATGGATCTATCAGATCTTAGTCGCCTCTCAGTAGCATCTATCAACTCAATCTAGAAACTCCCATTTTAGTGCGATCACCAATCCACCTGCCAAGCGTGGTGATTACGGCAATATCTCTCAACTCTGGTTCTGTTAAAGAAGGGCCTATTCTTTAACAGACCCAGAGTTGGACGTTCAGCGGTGGACGTAAAGCCTTACTTAATATTTTAAAGGCGAAAGTTTAAATATATGGATGGATGGTTTTTTGTTACTCTTTCACGCCAAAACTGCTGAAGGGAATTGGCTGGAATTTTCCACCAGGATAGGTTACATGCTAGATTAACATATAGGCTACAGTACATCACGCTCCGACCCACTAGAGCAGAGTTACGCGGGTAAAACTGCGGGGCTCAGCTAGTATTCATAATATAACAAATTGCTTTCCATTTTCAAGTGTTTTTCTCTTTAATGTATCAATTTTTATGGCGGTCGGTGGTATAGTATAATGGCAGTAGTTCAACTCACGACCCGTAAGTAACTTGAAACGGTAGCACCATTAAATGGGAACTTACAATAAAGTAGATGACATAAAAAGCATCTCAATAAAAACATTAGGTACACCAACTTTCATTGTGATTTCATTTGAATCGGTGTATGAAGTTATACCCATAAATTTTCATCACGATCATAATCTACTGATGAACATGGACCCATATCGAAAGGAATTATGGCATGGTCACAAACTTTGGCACATGCGTTTGTCGTCCGTAATACGAGTATGTTAAGTAATATGCACAGATCAAATTTACTGTATTGTTTTATATTTTGCTATAAAGTGAACTTCTACACAGGTAAACTGCAGCCATTTATCTGGTACTAGCTTCTCGCGGACGGTTTCACCCGCGTAACTTCCGTTTCCGTAAGAACTTCTTAATAAAATGTAGCCTTTAGCCTTCCTCGATAAATAGGCTATCTAACACTGAAAGAATTTCTTTATACGGACCAGTAGTTCCTGAGATAAGCACGTTCAAGCAAACTATTCAGGTTTATATATAAGTATAAGATACGATTGTCAGAGACAACGTTTTAACAATCGGGACCAACGATTTAACGTGCTCTTCGGTACGGAAGGTCTCTCTACTATAAAATGTAGGTAAGTATCCTATTTACCTATCTATCTCCTTCTGGATTCGACCGCAAAAATAATATTTGATTTTTGGACAGCCTACTACTATGAATGAGGGCACGTCTCATTTCTATTGCAAGGCTGTTTTATATACTGAATTATTCAAAACAATTAATAACATAAATACTAGACAACAAAAGGTTCACACCAATCCTCATTGTACGTAACCAAGCCAACCATATGTTTAGACCGAGATCCCACTGCGTAAATGTAATATGATACAGCACTAATATAACACTAATAGCTGTTTTAGTAGTGTCGGTTTGCTTTTGTTCGACCAATTTAGTACTCGCCTTCCGCGGTAGTATTAAAATGATTAGTTAAATCCTTTTAAGTGGCAACAATTATGGTATAACAAAGCGTAAAGAGCATATGTGTATTTTTGCAATAATGTGTCACCTGCTTAGCTAGTTTATTATTGTAGATAGTTGTGGTAACTAACCCGGAAAATGTTGGACTAATATGAGTCAGACTTTGTATTGAGGGCTCTACGTATGTATTTAGAAATAGGTAAATATACAGGTGCAGTATAAATTGCGCATAAAATATTGTACAATAAAAAAATAAATGTAGATCTATTAAGTAAAATGAGTAGTAGGTTATATTAATAACAACTATTTTTAATCGGTATTTATTTTATACAAGTGGCCACCCAGTGGTTAAAATTCATCCGCAATATTTATAAAAATAAGCATTCAGCACTTTTTCTGAAATTAAAAAAAAAGCGCACATACCTACTGTTAAATATGAAAGTATTTAAGAATATATTTTTCATGTAAACAAAAACCAAACGTCCCGCGTTCCTTATCTTCCGAATTTTGAATAATATTTTCGCTACATGAGAATACGATATTAGACAAGTAATACAATACGAAAATGTTTCATCAAAAACATTAGCACCACATTAATCAAATCTCCCCCATATTTGCTGTAACAAAACACAATTGCTGTTAAATTTACTTAATCACTAACATATTATTTAACGTTTGCAGACTCAGATTGATTCAACGCACTCTCTTATGTTTGCTTTAGCTGAAGATTACATAATTATTGTGTACCAACTTTACACAGTCATGAATAATTGGGTCGCGGTTGAATTCTGGTAACGGGATCCCGGATCATTTGTTTCTCCGAATCTTTGTGTGTAGAACCTATTCTACACACAAAGATTTTGTGATCAATATTTTTTTTAATACACAGGGAAACGCTACTTATACCTAGTATTAGCAGCGTTTCCCTGTGTATTACAATATAAAACTGCGGTCACCAATCCGCCTGCTAAGCGTGGTGACTATGGCAAAAACCCTCCCTCGGGAGGAGGCCCATGATTAGCAGTGGACGTTGTACGGGCTGATGATGATGATGAGAATAGGTATTTAAAGGATACGTTTGCAGATAATTAATGGTGATGATCTAAAAAAAATATGTGTAATGTATACCTATTTATTTCGAATAAGTAAGAAAGAGAGATAGAGCATAGCTTTAGTTCCTCCACCTTACATAATACCACAACCAAATAAAATTATCCACTAATTACCACTAACTAGTTGTATTCCTGTGCATAAATAAGGTCGCCAGAGCTCCGGACGGATATTTTAAAGTTAGCCGCGAGGCTTTTTCTACTTCACCGGGTAAAAAGAAGAGTAGAGTTCCTCCAGTTCCGATCGACCCGACCCAGTTGCATGCTGCGTAAGCGGCGAAACATGTTGTCCTCAAATTGTGTAACAACTTATAACCTACCGTGTTTCTGGCAATTAAACAAATAGTAATTTTATTCTATTTTATTCCAGTTTTACTTTATGTTTTAAACAAACTAAGAAGCTTGCGCAATAGGGCGCCCCCAGTAGAAGTCGCTAGAGATCACGGGAAGGGAGGAAGAAAAGCTAACGTAAGATGGATGGGCGTCATTTTACTGTTCTGAAAAACAGTAAAGAAAAACAATATGAACTATCATCCCAGTTTAATTTACTTTACAACATTGCAAATTACTTTCAGGCTCGGGTCGATCCGAACCGGTCAGGCCGAGTACAATTTGTGACTGTATTTTTTTATGAAATATAAATAATTCCTATTATTCATGTACACACGGTATATCGTCCTCTTCAGAATTATATATACAAAAAAAAACATATTTTACTAAATAGTTAATGACTGCACCGGTTGCTCAGTGGCTACGGTAGTTGCTTCTGAGACCTGGTGTTCCCAGAACACCAGGTCTCAGGTCCGATTCCCACCCGGGACAATTATTTGTGTGAACCACACATAGTTGTTCTGAGTCTGGGTGTTCTTTGTGTCCGTGAAATGAATGTTTGTAAAAGTCCCCCGCGACCCAGGGATTTATTTCCCTAGTGCGGGAGTTGACTTTTTAATAAAAAAAAAAAAAAAAAAAACGTCTTTAGCACATTTTATTCATAACAGACCTAAACATTAATCATCAATTAATAAAACCATAGTAAATATTCCTCTTCTCGGAAGTATTTATCGCACGCATAACTCCGAGCGAATCTTTTGTGTGACAGTATGTGTGAAAGAGACAGAAAAAATCGCAATCATTTGTCCATCAGACACAATGCGCGACCGTTACCTACTGTAATGCGGATATACAAACATGAGAATAGCACTAAATGTATGGTTCGATTTAGAAAGTGGCACAATGTTATTGTCAGAATGAGATTTGCAAACATATAATACTGCTTCTGATTCTAATGAGTATGATAAAATTGTTACCAGATTGAAATTAAATTTGACACTAAAATATTTTTAAACGTTCAGCTTCATTTTACATTATAGGCTTTAAATTGAATTATCGCGCTACGAACCACAATTAATCAATTAACTATACTTATATTACTAATTTTATATGACTAAATACAAGAATCAAACTAAAGGTGCCATAGTGATATTTAAATTCAACTACACAAACTATCACGCATCAACTACAACTAAATTAATCATATACCTACTTCTAGTATCTATTGAATTCTTCATAAATACCTAAACAATTTATATACACGTTAATGATTTAATTTATTTATTACATCACAGCAATTATTTGTTTTAACCATTTTAATCGTTTATAAAACGAAAATATTTGTATGTTTGTTTGCAAGAGCTGATAAAAATTATAGTAAAATAATATTTTATTGTATAATAGCAAATTTAACTTAGGATATTTAATTAATAAAATAATTGATCACAAAAACTACAAACTCGGTATGAATAGTTGTTTACAACAATGAACTTACGGACAATTTTGTAACTAATCCATCTGCCGCAATCTCATGGTTAAAAGTCCGCTATAATACAGGATACTAAATAATTACACATTTGCGAATGTACGGTACTGTATTGAAAATGACACACTTTCAGATGTCAGTACATTGCACTGCGTTGCGTTTGTTAAACTGTGGAAAAATTTGCTTGGCTTGTTTTTGTGCAACAGATCTGGGTTAAAACACAAAGATGTCTCGAAGTGATCATTATTCTTAATGGACTATAGTTTGTATGATACAAACTGTATTTATAATCATTTTTATTTGATAAAGTCATACTGCTGTGGTTTCTGGCTTCGAATAGACCACTACATCTTTCCATAGGCGTCGTAAGTTGTATCATCATCAGCCCGTATAACGTCTACTGTTGAACACGGGCCTCCTCCTGAGGGAGGGTACTTGCTATAGTTACCACGCTAGGCAGGCGGGTTTGTGACCGCAGTATCATGTTGTACCTCACAAGGAAACGCTGCTGCCCGTTCCTTGATATAATAATATGATTATTATAGATGATGTTATAACAATCGGGACCAATGGCTTAACATGCTTTCCGAGGCATGGAGGTAAGTCCCTCAACCACCAGACCCGGAAATAAATCTTAGAATTTACACAAAGATTTTCTGTCCGGCGTAGGGATCGAACCCACGACCTACGAGATTTAAAGCGAGCCAAATACCGCTACGCTACGGAGGTTTACGTAAGCTGTATAACTAATGTATATACAGCTGATGGGCAGCAGCATCTATCAGCTAAAGGTTAATTACCATCTTACTGCGATCACCAATCCGCCAACCGAGAGCGGTGTTATTGGCAATATTCCTTAACGACTCTTGCTTGAAAATGTCTGTTAAGACGAGGTCTATGATCAGCAGTGGACCACCTAACCGTAGTTAAGGGGCTCACATAAGTAATTGCCCCGGACAAGAATAAAACACGGAACATCAGGACTCAGTACTAACTCTTGTAACCATTAAGCCACCGGTGCACTCATAAATTAAAAATACTTCACTTCAAATGATTTATACAATAAATTTCGTAAAACATAAATAGCAAAAGCTGTATTTTAAAAAGTCAATAACATAAATCTGTGAGGCCGTTAAAAAAATTACAGTTTTATGTTTTTTTTTTATAAATTTATTTGACAGTTGACATTTTTGTCTGAAATATGGAGTGTTAATTTAATCTTGTAAATACCACAATCAATCTGTTTTACCTAGAATTGTCTAATTCAGAGTTTTATTGCCTATATTTTATAATATCCCGAGTAACATTTAGGCAATTGGTGCCAGAACGTTATCCTTTTACAAATAAATATTATAGAAAATGATAAAATATACAGAATAATAAAGAATACAACATCAGTATACCTAAAACCGTACTCGTTGTATTCTTTCTGTAAAGACAAACTACTGCCCTCTTGCGCAGTTTATAACAATCTGCGCAATAGGGCGCACCTTATGGGACTTGTACTTTGGCTCAGAGTGGCTCCCGCCAGCGACCACCCTGAGCCGAAGTCCAAGTCCAAGATTGAGGAAATCAGTTTTATAGGAACATTTTGACTAACTGTCATTCTACATTACAGTTCGCCGGCCTCTCGGACTTCGGGTCTACGAAATCATGGGAAAGTTCTTTGCAAACGAAGGTTCGGGAGGACGAAGAAGAACCAGAGGTATATTAGACCTTTCGCCTATTATACCAACCACTGTGTCTCATTCACTAAAACTCAAACGCAAGTTCACTAGTGCAAATGCGATGCCCACCCTTTTAGGAGCAAACCGAAAAAGTCCAGCCTGGTCTAGCCATTCTTGCCCCCAAGAGTCTTCGCCTTGTGCCTGAGCACAGGTGGCACTGGCCTATTTATTGCACTGAGAAGAACGCGTCGCGTTTACGGATGTAGCCTTTTACGGAAAATTCGATAAAAAATACATTTTTCATTTACAAAAAGGCAGTTAAAACCATAATTTATATGAAATTGGCTTTTGAGTCCTGACCCCGGCGGTTTGCTATCGTTAATGATTCACATTACATTGAATTCTGCTTATCTCCCTTGTTTCATTATTTCGGCGAATCGTCGAGGTAAAATTGTGTGATAAATTGTTAAAGTTACATTGTGATTTTCTAATAATTGATGTTGAATGACATTTAGCTTCAATTATGATGACTTTTGTATGCCATTTGAGTATATTGACATTGTTTACATAAACAGTATCAATTTTCTCAAATTGCAATCAGACTACATAGTCTCAATTAAATATTCTGAAAAATATATCGATTTTAGTTAGTTTAGCAGCATTGAACATAATAAGGCCTTCAAGTTCACCGTCTCATAAATGCATTTTTTATTTTTTTTAAATCTCTTCAGATTTTTATACTGACGATTAAGCTTAATATTCAAATTGTGGTGGCCCATATCCTGAAATTTACTAGGATGGGCTTTCTTATTCTGACTATTTGAAAACTAATATATTTTTCTGTCACGGCATTTGCGTCACGCTCAAAATCTTTAGATTATTGAAGTGTACTCATTTATTTGCATGTAGGTAGTTAACGTATATAAAAATATACTGGACTTAACATACATCTTCCGTGCTCAAGTCAATTCACATTATCAGGAACAGACAGGGAAATTACTTAAGTATATTAATTGCTAGCAGCAAAGTTCTAGTTCCCGTGGTAACCTCGCAATCAAATATTGCTTTTGGTACTCAGGGATAATTTAGCATTTAATAGTGAAAGAATTATCGGAATTGGGCCAGAAAATTTTGAGTATAATCTTAACGACCATACAAACAGAAATATAAAGCTTTTTTAATAATATTAGTATAAATATACTTATTAAAAGTTCCCCATGCCACAAAAATATATTTAAAGCAAGCAAGTTTAAACAAAGAACTCCTACAAATTAAGAAGGCACGCCAACAATTTCTTTCGGCTAATTACCCAAAACCCGAAACTACGCAAAAACCACAACCCGCCAACCTTTCTCATCCAATTTCTGTTAAAAACCTAGTTGGAATTGGGTTTCCATTTCTCCAAAGTCATGGGAAACCACAGAGCAGTGCCATGGGTTACCATGACAGACAGATAGCGTGCGCAATAGTTTCCCATAGCACGCACACTACCTAATTTTAATGGTATTTCCTGGTTTGTTTTTAATCATCTATTGGTAATATGCTAATTTTATATATCTAAATGGGGTGTTTGTGACTTTGTTTTAATTAATTTATATCACGAATTCGCGGAGGAGTTGGTTAATGTGTAATGTGATGCAATAAGAACATACTGCAGTGAACACTGAATAGGATTAACGTGTGACACAACTCACCCAATGGCTAAGGTGTCAGGCCTTGTGATCATGTAGTCGCCGGTTCGAGACTCATTGCACTACCGACATGAACCCACTCATAACACAAGCATGTTCGCTTAGCACGAGGTTATATCAAGAATACTAGTAGTGTAAAACCTCTGCTAGATTACTAGCAAATAGTTGAAGTAAGGCTGTTCTTTTTTTGATAGATTACTTATAAAAATGAACAGGCTTACTTCGGCTATTTGGAATGAAAATTTCTACTATAGAGTGAAAGCCTATACATCAATAGTTGCTTTTTAAAATTTAAGTAGAAAACAGCAAGATCGTGAAAACCTTACTATAAGTACCTACATTAAAGTAGATTGTTATTTTTACTTTTTTTATAATCACTTCATATCCATCCCATATTCTCAACTCTGGTCTGGTCATCACAAACAATGACAACTAAGTCTACTAACAAGCCTACACACTAATTAGTACACAAGTACCTAATTGTCACTGAGCAGTCAACATTAAGCTGACCTACCTTGATTCTAATCCTGGATTGAACCTATACTCCTAACCCAGGTCAGCACCCTCATCCAATAATACCCGAAGGTCGATTCACTTGGGATCGCTTACCGCGCAAACGTTAATAAGTTAAGGTACTTTTTGTTTTGTCTGCAGTGTATCCTGTGGCTATCCGTCAATTTGCGTGCACGTTTGCTTGGGCGCTAGTAATGAATTACAATTGTAAATGATATGACTATGTTATACTTTGAAAACAGAAATATACAGATTATGATTTCTGTTGCGTAAATAGTTGAATTGTAACGTAATTTATATATAATGATAACGAAAAAAAAAGCTTGAACGCTAATTTTAGATTTGAAAACATCTTTAATCAGTTGAAAACTACGTGATACTGGAGTAACGTAAGCAGTATTTAATTATGAAGGTCTTATGGGAAAAGAAGTAACGCGGATGACCCCGCGTGCGGGAAGTTATCCTTAATAAAAGATATATCGCTGCGACATATGTCATACTGACATTCCTAGGGTTGTTAAGATTTAAACAAATGTCTATAGTAATTATCGACTTTTCTTAATATTATTGATGATAATGTAACATATAATTGTGTGTACCCATTTAGTGTGAGTGATTGCACCAACTCTATACTAATGTATAAAGTTCGTTAGTTTGTTTGAAGAACTTTACTTAGGAACTACAGTTTCGATTTCAAAAATTCACTGACTGGACAAACACGCATAAATATCTTGGCGTGTCCAGATTACGAAATAATAAGTGATCATAATTCAGAGTTTCACCAACTGGACGCACTCGTGTCCAGCCTCGTGTGTCCAGTCAGTGAATAACCCGATTTTACGATAACCCATTTATCAGAGAGTATTTTCTGCATTATTTATAAAGACAATATATAAGTTTTTATGTGCTTATGCTCAGGTTATTTGTTATTGAACAGCATTCTTAAAAATGTTACTAGTACATAGTGTTCAAAAATCCGCCAAAAATATGAGCAAAGAAATAATAATGAGTAGTGAAGCAGGAACATTGTCCATATTAGCTGGCGCGTTAGGCAATAACCGTGTAAAGTGGAAATGTGAAAGAGATTAATATCAGCAGCACACTCTGAATTCCTGGGAGACGCGCTTTAGGTCTGTATAACACTACTTGATATACTATACTAGCGACCCGCCCCGGCTTCGCACGGGTGCAATGCTAATGTATTATACATATCAATCTTCCTCTTGAATCACTCTATTTATTAAAAAAAACCGCATCAAAATCCGTTTCGTAGTTTTAAAGATCCAGGACAGACAGCGGGAAGCGACTTTGTTAGTATGTATCGACTCGATTATACTCATCGGTCAGACTGCGCCACTGGCTCCGTGGGGATTGTGTTTGTTTGTAAGACTGGTGTTGGAGTTGGTTAGGCCCGCAGGTGACAAGGATATACAGGGTGTCCAAGAACCTGGCGTCCAACTGGATTCCCACGATGCCCCAAGTTCTAACAGTACTCAGAAAAATATTTTAAAAAATCCACCCCATGTACTTACAGAATTATACTGATTTAAAAAAAAAGGGGAAATGAGCACCCTGTGACATACTTTTGAATGCTGTGACTGCTAATGCTGATAATTTCGATATTTCTTGGAGGTTTTGTAATCTAGGGTATTGCTGTGTCTAAATAGAATGTAAAAATAAAGTACTTATTGTACCATTTTAAAATAAAATATTATTTTAACTAAAGGTGATATGGAAAACTATTGAATTTCGCAACTTTGACCGACTGTAGTGTAAAAAAAATGTACCAAAATAGTATGGCAAGTGACGTCAAATTTTGACGCGTTTATTCCTCTTTTTAAAAAGGTATAATACTTACACATTAATTTGAAAAAAAAAATTGATAATAATTTTACTCAACAACCCAATTTTTACGATGTCTTACAGAATTCTTAGAAAGAAAAATTTACGACGAATTGAATCTAACCTCTAAAGAATTACTATTGTATGCTCATAAAAATAACAACAGGCCTCTCAAAAAACAGGTTAGACCGTAAGGGACGGTATGTGCATGCATCTCACCATAGTGATTCGTTATTACAACAGGAGGGAGCAAGACAGAAACTATCTTTGCGATTTGCTGGTTCTTCTTTATGGTACCCCATTATTCAGGTAAGAGTGAGGGAGAAAAAGGTTAGAGGTGCGAGTGAGATAGATAGTGACGCTATCTGGGATCGTGCTATTTAGGATAACAGTACGGTCAGTACGCGTCACTGCCTCCTGCCATTACTACGCACCTCTCTCTTATTGTTACCATTGATCACGTACTACGATTTAAAGCTTTGTTTATTGGACTCGATTACTCTTTGTGCTCTGGACTTTGAAACGAACTCTTTACGACGACCTTTGCCTGTGTTTGGACAGTTTGTGTTTTGTGTGTGCTACCATGGCGACCTACACTCCGCAAGAATACGCAAATATGCACTACATTTATGGAGAATGTAGAGGTAATGGACGAGCTGCAGCGAGACTTTACAGAGAAAGGTATCCGAGGGCTACGCGATATCCCGACCATCGAGTTTTCATTAATGTGCACAGATCACTATGTGACGGGCGGTTCCCCAATCAAGTAGCTGGTGAAGGACGACCCGTAAATGACTTCATACGCGATGAAGTTTTAGAGGCGGTGTCGGCAAATCCAAGCATCTCTGTGCGAGGAATAGAAGCTGATACGGGGATACCGAAGAGCACAGCACACAGTATTCTCCAAAAAGAAGAATATCATCCGTACCACGTACAGCGAGTGCAAAGTCTTTTACCTCGAGACTATCCGAGCCGAGTCGCGTTTTGTGAAACAATCCTGCAAAAACATCGAGAAGACGAAAACTTTATCGACAAAATTTTGTGGTCAGATGAATCAACATTTAAGAAGGATGGCTACATGAACCTACACAACTTGCACGAGTGGCATGTGGAAAATCCGCACTTGATGCGAGAAGATAGATCCCAGTACCGGTTCAAAGTGAACATGTGGACCGGTATTCTCTGTGGGAATATTATTGGTCCATTTGAGATGCCCGAGAATTTGACTGGCGAATCATATTTAAATTTTCTTCAAAATGATTTGCCAAACTTACTAGAAGAGACCCCACCAGATATGTGGTTCCAACACGACGGCTGTCCAGCACATTTTCGCGTATCCGTTAGAGAGTTTTTGGACGAGCAATACCCGAACAGGTGGATTGGGCGATCAGGAACAATCCCGTGGCCAGCCCGCTCACCTGACTTAAATCCGCTGGATTTTTTTTTCTGGGGAACTATGAAGGAGCTCGTTTATGCGAAGCCCATTAATGACATCGCTGACCTTCGTGAGAAGATAACACAAGCAGTGCAGGTGATACGTCAAAAAAGTTGCTCGCGAAACATAAAGCGGTCCTTTTTAAGGAGAGTGAGAGCTTGTATTGCCGCGGGTGGTCAACATTTTGAACATTTATTGTAATAAAATATCTTTAAACTAACATTCTTTGCTTTTATTCTACTGGGAACCCATCTACCTGTGTGTATTTCCTTCTTGCTCACTCTTGGAACCGAAGTAAATACATAATAGTAGTAACATAACAGTTTCTAAGATAAGAAAGGGTCCGACAGTTACCGTTAGTAGCTAGGCACTTCGTAAAAATTGGGTTGTTGAGTAAAAATATTATCAAAATTTTTTTTTTCAAATTAATGTGTAAGTATTATACCTTTTTAAAAAGAGGAATAAACGCGTCAAAATTTGACGTCACTTGCCATACTATTTTGGTACATTTTTTTTACACTACAGTCGGTCAAAGTTGCGAAATTCAATAGTTTTCCATATCACCTTTAGTTAAAATAATATTTTATTTTAAAATGGTACAATAAGTACTTTATTTTTACATTCTATTTAAACACAGCAATACCCTAGATTACAAAACCTCCAAGAAATATCGAAATTATCAGCATTAGCAGTCACAGCATTCAAAAGTATGTCACAGGGTGCTCATTTCCCCTTTTTTTTTTAAATCAGTATAATTCTGTAAGTACATGGGGTGGATTTTTTAAAATATTTTTCTGAGTACTGTTAGAACTTGGGGCATCGTGGGAATCCAGTTGGACGCCAGGTTCTTGGACACCCTGTATAAAACAAGATCGGAATTTGTTTAAAAAAATAGATTTAAAAAAATAGATTTAAAAAATATATCTGTAGCTAAGTATATATTATTATAGTAAACTGATCACGTTCGTTACATAAGCACGTTAAGCCGTTGGTCCCGATTGTTATAACATCATCTATAATAATCGTATATCAAGAAACGGGCAGCAGCGTTTCCTTGTGTGGTACAACATAATACTGCGGTCACCAACCCGCCTGCCAAGCGTGGTGACTATGGCAAATACCCTCCCTCTCGGGTGGAGGCCCATGTTCAGCAGTGGACGTTATACGGATTGATGATGATGAAACTGATCTTTAAGTTTTCCGTAAAAAATACACAAAGCTATTTAACCATTACAAATAAAAGAATTATACTTTTTCAAAGGTTGGCTATAATTTATTTACATAAAGTTTTCCAATGAATTAATGACATGGCAGCCTTTTCAGCCTAGCAGTATTAGCGTCACCTTGAATGGTCGTGGATTCATCTGATTAATTCCTCGATCGCGAACAATCTTGGCAAAAGACACACCCAAAGACTCCAAAAAACTTTTTTTACAGGATATTTGTATCCAAAAACTACCCAAGAATACACGAAAATACCTAACATAAATCATCAGCTTCCTGACCTGCTCCCATTATTCGGGGTCGGTGCAATATGTCATCCTCTTCCATTTTTCCTTATTAGACGTCTCTTCCATATCTCTATCTTTCACATAGTCCATCCATCTTTTTTTGGCCTTACTATTAAAAACTAAAAAAATCTTTTTTTACAAGGATATTATTTAAAATTAATTTTTTTTTTTTTTTTTAAGGCAACTCCCGCACTTACACTATTAAACATACCATGATAATTGATTACCAAGCGTGGTAACTATGGCCATGATCTATTTTTAGTTAAGTCTAGCTAACTTAATCTGTGATTAATCATATTAAGAATATAATCATTAAGAATAGGTAAGTACACGAATATAAAGTACTTTAGTAGCTATATTTTATTTTATTAAGGCCTAAATACTTTTCTAAATACACCAATCTTTAGTAGCTTAATATATTTCGTATCTTGCAATGGAACATAAGCCGATATCAACGATGCGTGTGACAGTTGAGAGTTTGCCAAAACGTCGCGAGTCCCCCCCCCACCTACCCCCCGCCGCATTAGCGCACTGCACTGAATTCCGACCGTGCGGATGATAGGCCCTTAGCTTAACGAAAATATTCATTTCTTCATTACACTACTCGTAGATTAAACAACTACAAAATTATCAAGTCAATTACTTTAACAGAAAGATTTTGATTTATATCGTTCTACTTTCGCAATTCGGGCGTAAATTACGGACCAGTAGTTCCTGAGATTGGCGCGTTCAAGCAAACAAACTCTTCGGCCTTATATATTAGTGACAATAAGATTTAAATGTGCTTCTGAGCACATAAAGCTACAGTGTTCTATAAAATATTCTACAATAAGCAATAATAAATTTGACAAAATATGATTAATCACAGATTAAGTTAGCTAGGCTTAACTAAAAATAGATCATGGCTCACTCTCAAAGATCTTTTACCATAGTTACCACGCTTGGTAATCAATTATCATGGTATGTTTAATAGTGAAAGTAGTTTTATGAATAGTATATAAACAGGTAAACACTGCTGCCCCTTACCTAAAATACGAGATGTAATATTAGCATAACATGGGACCAACTGCTTTATATGCTTCTCAAGGCATGGATCCCTCAACCAACCAGACCCGAGGAGAAAACTTTTACACAGATATGTTTTGTCTGGCACAGGAATCAAACCCATGACCAGCCAGAAGAAGACAGGTGGAGAAGGAGAAGATGAAACTTATACCGGTATGCCTCAGAAGTTATTTTAATTAATATGAATTGAATATCAATACGTCTTGTATTTAAGTGTAGAATATTGGCAAGGAGAACTGATATAAAAGATATGATTCCAAAATTAGCTCAACCCAGATATGAAACCATCAGGCTCGTAAACCAGCCTACACTGCAGAACACTTCCTCAATGCAAAACTCTCACAATATTTCCATTGCAGTAAAATTTTCATGTCTCTGAGATCAAAAGGAAGTTCAAAGAGTTGAAAACGAACAGAAAGGACATTACATATAAGCTCGTGTTTATCCACAATCTCGCCTGGTGGTACAAGCGGATGTGATCTAAGAAAGAACACGATAACCTACCAAATGCCTATTCATTCCTTAGACCAAATAAAAAATAAAAACGAAGCGCTGCAAATAAAGCAGTGAAGCCGGTAAAGCCCTGCCTTGGCGTGTACATACACAGCTTACGCACGGTTCTCTATTTTTACGCATAAAATTTTATGTCATAATTTAACATGTCATTCAATTTTTTGCTACTTGTCCAAACATTTGTTACGCATAATACTTATTTGCCATAACTTTTTAACCACAATTTTTTAAGTCATAACTACTATTAGCATAATAATCATTAATCATACTGTCCCAAAGTATTAATTTACTTACGCATAATGACGTATAAGCATAACAACTATACACCGAAAAGTGACTACTAAAGTATTATGTGGTTTTTATTTCCCAGTAAAAAGCATGCAAGCAAGCGTGCAGCGTATCTGTCACGGCTTCAGGGCTGCGTGGCTACGGTGCACAGCGGTTCGGCAATTCGGTACTGGCGTTGTATGACCGCAGTTCTAACCTAACCTAACCGATTGATATTTGCCCCAGTTCTGCGGTTAGGTTAGGTTAGGTTAGACAGTGACAGACTCGCCGGCCGCTTCATTATTATGCCAAATAACCATTAGACGAATAAACAATGTGCCTTACAACTTTATGCATATCAAAGTTATGAATAAAAAAATAGAATAAACTATATTTATGCTAAATAAAACAGAATGCCAAAAACCAATAATTATTGCACATTATTATTATGCCAAAGAAAAATATGCCTAACTTATTATGCCAAATTAAATTATGACAAAAAAGGGATCCCCTTACTTGCGTACCAATAAGCCTTACCTTAGTGGTAGATACATACCTAAAAATATCGTAGTTAATTTTTATATTCTTTATTATTTTCTTAAAGTATCATAATCATAATCATCAGCCCGTAAAACATTCACTGCTGAAAAATGGTCTCCTCTCGAGGGAGGGTTTTGCCGTATTATGTTATGCCGCACAGGGAAACGTTCCCGTTACTCGTTTGTTTTAGATTATGTTATAACACTCGGGACCAAGGGCTTAACGTGCTTTCCGAGGCACGGATAGCAATCCCTTAACCAACCAGACCCGGAAAGAAATCTTAGAATTTAGTCAAAAAAATATTTTCGGCTCGAACTCACGCTTAACAAAACTATGCGCGGTATTAAATTGACATTGCATTGGCCAATCCTACAACTATATTATGTTGAGAGTAATTTTCTATTAAGATGTTGTTTATGTTTTATTTGTCGTAAAGATAAAGAATATGAATGTATGTATAATCCCTAAAATGGTAGTACCGCTTTAGAGATCCCGACTTTCACAGTTCTACCTGTTTAGTTTATATTATAACTCCGGCATTTTTAGTCTCCTATTTTTATTAAACAACATTTTCTTAATTTTACGCGGGGAGCGATATTAAGTTATAAATAAAACAAGTACATACTAAGATTTCTCACACTTTCAGGTATTAATTTTATAATACGAGTATAGAATTTATTCAATGAATATTAAAGTCAGCGAAGCACAGCAACATAATTTTTCCACTTACATTATATATTTTTTTCCGTAATACGTAATTCAAGGCTTCCACGTGGAGGTAGCCGGTGCAAATTGTATCGATTAACAATTAAAAGTCGTTAGTGTACTTAATTGCAATGGAAACCATGTCAGGTTTAGTTTATAATATGATCGTTGGCGAAAGGCGGGGTAGATAGGACTCTCCTCTCCATTACGATATAGTATAGGAGATATCATCATCATAATCATCATTATCAGCCCGTATAAAGCCTACTGCTGAATATGGGCCTTCCGTGGCTTCCCGTGGGAGTATTTTGTCACCACGCTCGTAAGGGTGGTGTTGGTGATGATATGTAAGACGAGTACCTATAATGATTCCACGAGAGATTAATAGGCTTTTCTTCCGGAATAAATGGATGAAAGACTTTATTTCCACTAAGGAAGATTTCCTCTCTAAGGAATCAGTAGTATCTTCTCCCCCACCTTCCCGACTTATCTTGCAAAAAACTTTCCGATGCCCTCATAGACCCAAGTCCCAGAGGCCCTACGAGTATTTATCGCAAACTATATCGCTTTAACTACTTAACATCATAGGTCAATCCTTCCATAAGCGACCGCTCTGAGGCAAGGTCTTAGTCCCACAGGGGGTGTCCTCATGCACAGGTTACTTTAGTCCACGCCTTTATGCCCGGTGAAGTAGCAAAAGCCTGTCCATCTGAAAAAAAAATGATATTAATAGTGTCTCAAAATGTGACTTCTACGGATTTTCTTGTCTTTGCCACAATCGTTATTTCGGGAGCATAATGTAAACGCACCAACCAAGGTCCAGTTGTATTCTTCCTTTTTGACGTTTGTCAAATCGGTGATCATTACACATTATTCCCCGGAGTCTTGATACATGACAAGTTATTTTAGTATGTCGTGTTGTTGGTGAGAGCAATAAGAATAAGAACAATTTAAAGTAATTTTAGAAAATATTCTCTTTTAATGTATACATATCATAACAGTGAAGGAACATAATTATATCAGTTTGTCCATCATGCTTAGGTTACGTGTTATAAGTTGTACATTACTTTGATTTTTCCTACAAACTGTGATAAACTATTTGTAACTCGGACTTTTTTAATATTTTTTTTAAGAAAACTTTAATTTTGTGACTTTTTTTCTTGATGGGATTTGAACCCAAAACACTTGGTCTCAGAAGCAACTACCATCACCAATGCCCCATAGGCGCTGTCAAATTCTACTGCAAACGCAATAGTAGTTTATAAAAGTCCAAGTTTAAAATTACCATTCACGTCTAAATTTGGCTAAGTAGACATCATCCCGGATATCCCAATTTACAAATATTGTCCACATCTTTTCTACATTCATTACTCCGTCTAACAATTTCCCACAATAAATTTAAAATTTAAATCTTAAAACCTCAACCGGAAACTAACAAGGATGACATAGAAATGCTTTCTGTCATAGTTATGTTCTTATTACCATATTACATGCTTTTGCATAGTCGAACAATCTTCCGGATTTTTTCCTCATTAGTGTACAGAATTCCTACCCGCATGGCATTGAGAGCTCATTGCCAATGTTTTGCATCTATAGTCGTATTTGTATGTATGTTTGTTTGTATTAATGTGGGAATTTGTTTTTCATGTTCTCTTAATGCTTTGTGATCGGTCATGTTTTGTTTTTTGTGGAGTATATTATTTATTGGAGTATGCAAAAGCTGGTTATGGCTGTTGAATTTATGTATGTTTGTGTCGATTGCGTGTGTAAACGCGACTATACTTGATAATTATATGAAAGGTGCGAGTTTTTATAATAATATTGATACAAATAGCTTTTAATTAGGTATAGTAGTGGAGAGAAATGTCAGGGTTAGTATTAATTTTTGTACTAAATTTGCAAATTAAACTTTAGACTGGTAACAGGTAAGTTTTTATGTCATGTGTTGCTTGTTAAGTGAATAAGCATAAATTTGTGTTTTAATAGTGAGTACTTTTTCATGTAGACCGTTCTTCTGGACAATTTATAGAATTGCATGCTTTTTCGACAGCAGCAAGAGAAGTACTCGTAGGTAATTAGCTGCGCCCCGTGGTTTTACCCGCGTCACTCTGCTCCAGTGGGTCGCAGCGTGATATGTTAATTCAGCTTTTAAACTATCCGCGTGCAAACCTTCAGCGAAATCCATTCAGTAATTTTTGCGTGTAAGAGTAACAAACATACATACATCCACACATATAAACTTTCGCATTTATAACATTAATAGGATTAATAGTCATTATATATAATCAGTATCATTTGATTTGTTTTTTTTTATAAACCTATAGTATTCACCTGAAACCTTAAATTTTTCATTTAATTACAAGTATAGATACCCGTGTAAATACCTGTGCTGCATAAATATCGTTTATTTCGTTTCGGATTTAAAGTGAGTAGTAAATTATAAATTCGACCTATACCTATTGTTAAAACGTGATCAACAACTTCCATTGATCAATTATTAACATTAAAACTTCCATACTGAACCACTGAGCAAACCCAGCCGCTATACTAGTGCTGCTACAAACAATGTGTCCATTTGTCACGCCATAAACTTACTATGTGCATAATTATGCGAAGGTACAACGCCTTGTCACCTGTCGTGCGTTTAGCTATGGATGAAGACCAATATGAGGTTATGACTGACATTATGACGGATGTGAATTCAATGTTATTTGAATGCGATAATTGTTGTGTTACTTTTTTTCATCCAGGAGGAAATGCATTATGGATCTCGTTCACCGCAATGGTAGGGCATGTGGGACTTGGGGCCGGATTGCTCATGCGTACCCGGCCCCCGCTAACGGCGGATCGAAAGAGTGTCCGGGAGGTTTTAGTGGTGTAGGGTCCTCTCCTCGTGGTATGAGTTTAGCATACCACGCTATGGAGAGGGCGAGTCCCACATATCCCACCGCCAGCGCGCGAATACGCTGCAGCAGCGCGCGGCGTTGGGAATGCGTAAATGCCTTTCCCTCCGGACACAAAAAAAAGGGCATGTGGGACTCCCCTCTCTTAATTGCTGTAGCTACTCATAATATAGGGGGAGGGATTTGGGGACGCCAAGAACTTCGTAAGACATCTGGTGCGATTGAGTTGACATGGGTTGAGTTGAGTCATCATCATCAGCCCGTATAACGTCCACTGCTGACTCCTCCCGGGAAGGGTATTTGCCTTAGTCAACACGCTTGGCAGGCGGATTGGTGACCGCAGTATTAGGTATGTTGTACCACACAAGGAAACACTGCTGCCCGTTCCTCTATGTAGATTATTATAGATGATGTTATTAACAATCGGGACCAACGATAAGTCGTTGGTCCCGATTGTTAATAAGTCGATAAGTGGTTGGCCTCGGAAAGCACGTTAAGACGTTTTTTCCGAGGCACGGTGGGTAATAATCCCTCAACCAACCAGACCCGGAAAGAAATCTTACAATTTACGCAAAGATTTCCTGTCCGGCGTGGGGATCGAACCCAGAGCACCAGGCCATACTAGCTAATACCGTACCTAACCATTGAGCTAATGCAGCCAAAGGTTTTGACTAGTTGGAGCTTGTTAAGCAACAGCTTATGTTATGATAATTATGATGTTATAATATTACCACCGAATACCAGTTAATAGACACAATATGAAAGCCGATGGGTTCAGTCGTGGCTGATTATGATGATGAATATTTAAGCGGCCGTAGCCCAATGGCTAAGGCGTCGGAATTGTGATCTTGTTGTCGCCGGTTCGATCCCCACCCATTGCACTACCGACGTGAACCAACTTGTAACACACGCATTTTAGCTTAGCACAGGGGGTTAACAAGAATACTCGTAGACTGCAAAAAATCTACTAGAAAAATAAAAAAAAACATATTTTTCATCTAAATCCATAAAAAAATATTTTCATAAATTTTCACCTTTCCTCTTATTTTGTGCCTATTTTTTTTTTCGAGTAGAAGTACGAACAGATAGTTTGAAACTTACGAGAGAGTAAATGGATGCCGGCATTTACAGTGCAAGGCGACTTCAAGAATTATTTACGACCCAAAACATTTCAAATAGAAATATCCTTGACACAATTATTTGCCTGCGGTATAAAGATAAAATACAGTTTTACTTATTATTTCTGTTTACTTTTAAAAGTATTCAATATGTTAACGTTTGCACGGAAGTAATAAAACAAAAGATCTTATTTGAGGTAAAAAAATGGTGTAGGTACCTATACAAATATTTTTCCTTGTATTTTATTTGACTTAACTTCGTACCTTTCAGTAAATGCTACTGAATTGTATATGAGTTATTTATAAGGAATATCTCGAAGGTTTCCTAAAAGGAAAGCCTCGAGATAAGCGGACGTTACCTCTAATTGTTGTAGGTCATAGGTTCAATACCCAACCGAATACTTATTACCTCCAGTTTCGGCCAGGACCGAATTGCGACAATGTGTTATAGGGCATATCAATCCGTATATATGCGATTAATGAAATATCAAAACTTCAAAATTCGTTTATTGCATGATAATTTGCTAGGTTTACTCACAATCGTCATTGCGCCGTGCATAAAAAAAAACTACCAAAATACTCAATTTTCTTTTAATAAAGTTAAAAGTAAAATTTCGTTTAAAATAGGCACAAGGTTAAAAATTATGATATATGATTTTCCAAAATCAACATCTACTAGAACGTTGTATATCGTCATTTGGTTTTTGGGTTTCTTAAAAACACTTCAATTGCAATTTCGTGACAAACTTGTCTATTCATATATTTTATAAACATGCCGCCAGGGTGCCGAGTCCGTCTCTCACATACCTGCATACCTCTCCTACATACCTTTTCAATTATTATTATAATGCTACGTATTTTTAACATTCTTCAACATCCTATTAAACTATGCAAATAAGCGTCAGATGTATTTTTTTAGTTAAAATTATTAGCCCCTTCAGCACGTGGACTGATTGCGTCCCTGTCCTTTAAGTAGCCTTATGAAGCACAATAGCCTAATAAAATACATTATCAGTCAGTATCGGTCGCTAACGTTATAATGTAATTGATATTGAATAATTGATTGTCATTATCATTTTCCTTTTAATTTGCCCACCATATTAGTTTTATTTATTGGTGTAAGTGTCGGTTGTTTATTCGTTATAAGTATTGTGTGTTTTTATCTAGAAATCATTGTATGGAAATAGGGTTCAATTAATGATAGCAGTTCTCGGTTAAATGTCGTCATCGATTGACTTAATATTAGTTAAGTTGTAATATGTAAAAGTTAATAACTAGAAAATATAGACTATTTGTAAAAGACTATTGTATTCTGTAAGAACCATTACATTTTTATAATTCATTTTATTTTGCTCACTCTTTCTTTTTTGTAACAAAAAAATTACTTTATCTTAGCCTTTATTAATAATCATACGTAATATTTTTTCCCTAAAATGGGCAAAATCTTTGAATTTGATCAAATATCGCTCCATTTTTAACTACAAGAAGCACTAACAAACTTAAATATTTTTTCTGGTATAATATGAAAAAATTATGGAGATTCATAATTTTTTAGTAGCATATTACTAAATTACTAAACTAAAATGCTACCTCCAAATTAAATCCTTAATTTACAACCATCAAGTTAACGTAAAAAATACGAAAATAAATAAAATGTACAGTAAACCAGCACGAAATATATAAAACGTTTTAATTGATTTAATGGCGCAATCAAAGGCCCATATCAATAAATAATCACTAAAGTGCATGAACAGCCTTGGAAAATACTTAGTAGGTAACTATGTATGTTTGCGTTTGGTACAAAAACACAAGAAATTTATTTTTTTATTGTACTAACAGGGGTTGATGAACTTGAAAAAGTCAATTACTCATGTGAAATTAAACCCATAAAAATATGGTGTTCATGACCAATTTGTGCCACAGCGGCCAAATTTAAAAGAGATTGGCCATCTGCACAGGATATTTTATGCAAAGGTGCACTTGTACATGATGGTTTTACCGATACTGTTGACAGATTAGGAGCAGAATGCAATGGATAGCTTATCATGCTCTTTGTCACGAATGAAACACCATCTACTTCGTGCCACCAACTTATAGCTACTAAGATTTTTTCTTCAGAGAAAATTTCTAGCAACACAATTTGTAGGCCGACGCGACGTCTGATTCGAATATTACTCCTAGACATCGAGCTAGTTTGATAAAAATATGTCTAAAATAAAGATGACAATTAAAGGTCCAGGTATTTCTTTTTATCATATATATTGTATAACACTTTCTCGATCACATAAACAAGGAAAAATAGTTAGCATAATAATAAATTAGCCAAGTTCTAATCAGACTCTCTAATAAGACTTAAAGGAAACCCCCCGTGAGGTTTTTTTTTTTATAGTTTCCAAAGACGCTTTTCTTTCATCTTTGAATGATCTTTATTGTTGTTTGTTTGGACATACAAAAAGTTAGATCTTTGTAATGTTTGTAATTAATGCAGTAACGACTTTTTAGACTTACTTACAGTCTTCTCAGTACTTTCAATAGGTTAAGTTTCCAACTGTTCAAACATTTAAGGGTTTCTTACAAAGGAAAAATGGCAGACACCCATTGCAGGCAGGCATGGTGACAAATATTAGAATAGCATTAACATTTTTTATATAAAAAGTTTTCATAACTTCAAAGTAAACCCGCTAATATTACATGGTTTGCGCCACCATGTCAGGTCACAATTAAGTTGTCAAGCTCATCAGAACGTTAGCCGTAATGAGAGCCACTCTGTCTCCGTTTTAAATATTCAGATGCCATTGGCCAATTGTAAATGAACTCTACAGAATTAAAAAGAAATGCGAATTGAATAAATAGTTTTATACGATTATATTTATTACGGCAATATCGCTCAACTAACCGGGCTTACTAAGGTCTGTAAAAAGGAGGCCCATGTTCAGCAGTGGGCGTAAACGGGCTGATAAATTAATTTTTATTAATAATTAATGTAGATTAATAAATGTATATTAATTTACGCGCCACGCCAGCATTAATAACATTATCCATCGGGATTTTTCATCTACCAACTGCCCAGCCAATTTGGAGCCAAACGGCATGCGGGATGACGACAAGAGACCCGACGGGATGACTCTCATTCCCTGGAAGATGGACGGCTTTGGTGTGGGACGCTACGTGCGTCGATACCCTCGCGCCGTCTTATCTTTCTGGGACCCAAAGTAGGGCGTGGCGATTGAATCGGCGGAAGACCTCAAAAGGCGCAAATGTACCCTTGATAGTGGGTATATGTTTCTGCCTTTTGGAGTCGAAACGTTGGGGCCGTGGCGACCTGGTGCTGTAATTAATATATAAAGAACTCTCATCGGCTCTTAACAATGTGACGTATTCCCAGAATGCTGCTATATACTTTTCCCAACAAATAAGCATTGCTATTCAGCGTGGCAATGCTGCCAGCATCCTGGGAACATTTCCCAGTGACGCCATTTTAGAGTAGTTTTTAATTATACGTTAGTTTTTAAATTTTGGTAGTTTTTGATTCTTAGTTAGCTTTAACTATAGGATATTTTTATTTGTTAAGTTTACTTGTAGAATTATTCTCTTGTATAAACAATAAATATACTTTTAAGTTGTTAAAAAAAGTAGTTTGTTAGCAAGTAGTTTGTTGAACAATTTGTATGTCTGTTGAAACACAAAGAAAGCCTTTTTTCCTATAAGAACGTGGGATGAAGTGGGACTCTCTTCTCCATTGTAATGGTTTGTTACTTATACATAGAGAGGAGGGCTTACCTACTAATATTCCACTGGATAATCCTCCAAACGCCAGTATTGGGGATACCAGGAACTGTCTCACGATACTATCTGGTACACGAATCGCATTACTTTATTGAGGAAGAAGTCATGCATAAATAATATCCATTAATAGCTTATAAAGAAAATAAAGATTGCTGGTTTTGATAATTTAAATTATGATTATTGTTGAAATAACACCCGTTAAAACAATTTAGAGCTTTATTTTTGTCTGCACTTCCAAATTAAAGGACTCGTCACAAAAAAAAAACAGCTGGCCATAAAAGGGTTGTATCACAGTAATAATTACCTAAATATAACCACAATAAATAATTGTAGGACAATCACATCCTATTAAACTCATCAAATCATAAGCCGCTATGCCTTCAATAAAAGGCTTGAGCCCCTAAATTTCAAACCCAACGATTATGACGTCCATTAACGAACTGAAGCTAAATAAACCGTTCCAATTTACTAAACCTTCAATCAAACATTGCCGCTGTAAAACAATAAATTTCACTAAAACCAAAATCCCTTACCGAATGAAATATGCAAAGCAAATTTTCTGTCCATTATACAAAATTCCATAAATACATGTCTTGGAGCATTCAGTAAGGCAAGGGAAAACGCACACTTGATGTGCCACCCGTTGCAATTATCGGAATGGACGGCTATTATAGTACTGACGAGGATACTCTCAAATTTGAATCTTATGATAAAGACTTAAGAGCTATTGAAAAGTTTGGTGACGGCAATACAAGTTGGTAAAAGATGTATGAAGAAGGGGTAAATAAATCATACCGCGAGGTTTCGCGTTCGCTGCCATGCGAATTTGTTGAATAAGATATGCGGGTGGTGTATTGAATAACACTATTATTGACATCGTTAACAAACGTAGAAAACATCGCGTTCTTTGAATTTAACGAATTGCTTTCTAAATAATAAATTAGATTTTACTGTGTCATTGGTCTATCGGATATCAGGTCCTGTACCTCACACATCGTCCCTAAAGTTATTATTTATTTGTCAGAAAAAAAAGCTGTACTAAGTCGGGAAATTGGTGGGGATTCACCAGTACCCTGCGGAGCACTTTAAGAGTGACATTTAACTCAGTGCCGTTGTGTTAGTATATTGATAGATTTAAATTAATTGTAATGGTTATTTTATCCTTTAATTGGTTATTTTATTTCTTCACATTAGTAACTTATCTCCAATCATACGTGATAGCACATTACAGTAATAAAATAATTCGATTTTTTATTTTTAATGCTGTACACATGCTTAATTAGCAGAGCTAACATTAATTTATGGGTTCAATCGCTCATTAATAAAACAAAAATGTCAAATAAATAATAAGTAACTGCATGAATTCTATTTATATTAAAACAAACATGTATTAGACTTAATAGAGTAGAAGAAAACAAACGTTGACCTGCACACGAATTCCAAATTCGGATCACGTATTCATACGGCCACCGAAATATACTGAGACAGTTTTATCTCTACGTTCAAGGTTACGCATACTAGCTCACGTCCAAATTAGTATTCAAAATGAAAACAAATTAGGCAGTGACCTTGATTAAGCGGTGTCGCAAACTCACGCCAATAAATTCAAAGCTAACATTAAAATTAATGATGAGGTTACAGTTATACTAAACTACTACTGTATTTATATTATGCAAAAATATTTTTTTATTAATTTTACTGAAAAAATAATGAGTCTTGACTTTAAGTAATGAACCATATGGGTATTGTTTAGTGGTAGAAAGCTTATAGCGCAGTCGGAGTGGATTTCCCAGAAGGGGAGCTAAAAAAACAAGGAGGTAGAAAAATCGCTGAATATGTGTGCGATTATATGAATTATGATGTTACGAAGCCATGTAATTTTTTGCGTAAATTGTGAACATGGGTAGGTATGTTATTTTTCTTTTGCCTGCGGGTAAGCATAGATTAATTAAGTATGGCAAGGTTTAAATATTTTATAACTCCTTTTATTAAGTGATCAAGCATGCGAAGTAGAGTGAGAAAGTATGATATTCATGAGTTTTTACGTTTAGTACTTAGATAGATAGTTTTGCCATTTCTTACCCTGATTAGGAATTTCAGCCTGGGACTATTCGGCATCTATTTAATCTACTAATAATGAATCCGCAGTATAAAAAGCTTACTTTAATCACGAGAAATGGTAGATTAAAATTCATTCAAATCAATGAACTAATTCAAGTCACGTGACAATAAACCTGAGGGATCATGTACCTTTGACCAGGTGGGCGAAGCCATATTTTACATGTCCCCATTCTTGCATAGCTGATAGTCACCCACCCGCTTATCAAGCATGATGACTGTGACAAAAATTTTCCCTCGGGTGGAGGATGTTCAACAGTGGACTATACGAACAAATGTTGATTCTCACATTTAAAAAAATCAAATTGTCAAATAAATATCTACGCCAATTTGTGCAGTTATAACAACGAAAGAAAAGAAAGAGTTACCATCTGTCATCAAGTGACAACTTTATAGCTTTCTAAACGTACGCTATTTTTTAATTGGCCTATTCGTTTTGGAGCCTATTCAATACATATTATTTTTTTATAATAACATTAGTAGGTATCAAAGTCAAAGTCAAAGTCAAAAATTCTTTATTCATATAGACACATTTAAAATATTTTAAATCATGTTCTTATGATGCGTCCCTTTCTTTTACTACCACCAGTTCTGGACGTAGCAACTCTGAGAAGAACTGGCAAGAAACTCAGAGGAATCCTTTTTTTCAAATAAATTTTATTTTACAATTATTAATTAAGCAGTATTGTTTCAGAGCAACTCACTCCCAAGCAGTTTTGTCATTAACATAATCAGAAATTTTATAATAAGCCTTTTTACATAATTTATCTTTGACATATCGTTTAAACTTGTTTCTTGAAAGATCTCTTACATTATTAGGAAATAGTTTGTTATAGAAGCGTTTACATTGCCCCATAAAAGAATTGCTAATTTTGTGGAGACGTGTAGCATGCAAAACAAGATTATGCTTAGATCTAGTATTAACATTATGAGTGTCGCTTTTTTTCTTAAAACTATCAATATTCTTATGAACATATAAAAGGTTTTCATAGACATATTGTGATGCGACTGTAAGAATATTAGTCTTTTTGAATTTCTCCCGTAGGGAAACTCGCGGACCAAGTTTATATATGGACCTTACAGCTCGTTTCTGTAGTACAAAAATGGTGTCAATGTCCGCACAGTTTCCCCAGTATAGATTTCTATTCCACGTGATCCGTACAAGAGTGCAAAGGAAAAAGGTATCCTATTCCAGATTTTGCTATTCAGATTTAGTCCTGGCGTTATTGACTAACAAACATACATCTTTTGCAATTCTAAAATTAGGTTTTTGATCCGTCCTCACACGGATAATGGCTATTAAGATAAAAATATCTTTGGCATCAACCTCACTGACAATCCCTTGACCACACTCATTATTTCGCAATTCCGTGAAAAGCCATCAATCTTTCTTCAAAAATGCAATTATAAATAGCTCAAAAATATTTACTTGAAATGTTTTACGCACTTGGAGTGTCACAGGGAGGTGAAATTGGTCCACCGTGTCAATGTCACTGTAAAACTGGGTCGGTGAAATTGTGCCAATAGTGCACATTATATTGTTTACAATGATCTTGAAAACAATTGGTGGTAGTTTGTCAATTTTGCATATTAAATATGATATTTTAATTCGTGGCTTTTCCCTGTTCCCGTACGTGCCCGAACGTACAACCTAATTAAGGGATTTGGTAAAAAAACAGTTGTCATATTTTGAAATTTCAATGTCACGTTTCGATAGTGATACTGCTAAAAAAAGCCAATCATTAGCAACTATAAGGAAATATATATTTAGCACACAATATTTTACCATATTAATATAATATACCTTTAATGACAATAATATTTTTAATATTAAAAATTTTAATGATAAAATTAATATATTTTTGATATAAATCATTTAAATATATTAATATTTTTTTATGAGTACTAGTATCTACCCTTAATATATCGATCATAATAAGATCATTTTACATATCATAAATTTTATCATGTAAGGTAATCAAAATGATTCACAGAATACTTTTTCTGAATGCAATTTTATTTACCCACTAGCTAAATGTTGGTTATGCAAAAAATTACCAGAAAAAGACTGAGTTATTCAATATAACATCATTTTTCTACCAAAGAAGTTCCGTCTAAATGAGAACCACCGTTTTAGAGATTACCTGGAATACACCAAAAAGAAACAGACGGAAAAAACAACCTATAAAATACCAAAAATTGTGCATTATGTTCAAAGTCCTCTCAAAATCGGCCGTAGCCCAATGGCTCAACGCCGTTGTGATAATTTGGTTTGCTGTGCCTGTTTGATACCCACCTATTGTAGTACCGACGTGAACCCACTCGTAACACAAGCATTTTAGCTTAGCACGAGGGTTAGCAATAGTGCCCAACAACTCTGCAAGTAATCTTAAAAAAAATGCATTTAGTAAAAACATTTTAATTATTTGTAATTTATTTTAACTACTACTATTATCAAGTATATCTGTTTAGTCGGCGTATGACAAACTCTTATCGGGGTTAATCTCTTTACTGTGTTCTATAGAGTTTTCTTTTTAAAAATGAGAAAAACAACAAAAATACATTGAAACAGAAATAACGTTAATTGAATATTGTGACTTTACAATTTAATGTTTTGCTCTTGACAATAATTCGTGGCGAAGTGAAAGTTTATTTTCACCTCTCCTCTTTATAGCACATAATATTTTAATTCGTTTATGTAGATCAGGTCAGATTGTTGATCAAATGAAAGCTCTTATTAATTTGAATTTCGTTTATCGTTGACTTTGGTCGGTGAAGTAAAAATACAACGAAAATACTGTATATAAATAAGAATAATTATATTTTCAATGTGCAAAAGGGATAGATTATACCTTCCACTTCCGCTGCAGGGTGAAAAGCGGTACACAAGGAAGTGGCTCTATTCGTTTAGGCTCAGGCTGATCCTGGGACACCTAAATGTCTTGGATCCAGCATCGAATTTAATCAGAAAGTTTATAAGAGGAGTTGGGTTAGACAGATGAAAAAAAGGTATTTTCTAATATTTTTTTTAATTGACAATCATATTATGCATATTTTATGTAATAACGCATATTATGTCAAAAACAACAGCAATAATTAGCAGGTAATTGATCAAACGCTTCTAAAAACATGAAAAATGTCGTAATGACAATACGACATTTTTTATGTATTTAGAAGCGACAGCAACGTTTAATTTCTTACGTTATTATAAGAACTAATAAAAGAAAATGTAGCTAAAGTTGACAACAAGCCACCAATTTCTATAGCTTCACTGCTTTTTTGCCGTTTCGTGATTCGTTTCATATTTTATCACCGTCGCCTGTTTATGTAATACATAAGCCTTTTTTTTTGTTTTCCGGTCGGAAATGCATTTTCGCATTCCGCCGCCGCTGCAGCGTATTCGCGCGCTGGCAATGGGATATGTGGGACTCGCCCTCTCCATAGCGTGGTATGCTAAACTCATACCACGAGAAGAGGACCTTACACCTCTAAAACCCCCCGGACACTCCTTCGATCCGCCGTTGGCGGAAGCCGGGTACGCATGAGCGATCCGGCCCCCCGTCGGCACCCACGGCCAATATGGTACCGCGGGATCTCCTGGGCCACACTTACACCCATTTGCCCAATTATAGGGATGCCCGGAGTGTAGAGGCGTCCCTACTCCTCATGGGTCAGCCTCGAAGGGAGGTAGGCGGCGGGATGTAATACGTAAGCCTGCCACCCGAAAATCAATTCATCAATCATCAATTCTACCCAGAATTGATGATCTAATATTGTAAGCTATGCATTATCTTTGACCTATTAACCGTTATGTTTTAACTATGCGCCGAATGTCATAAAATTGTAATTCCTGTTACTCTGATTATTAGAGTTTGAAAATCGTCTTGTAAGTACCCTTCTAATGCATAACTAGGCAAAGGAATACTATTACTGCAAAGTATGATCTTGATCTTTTGCATTTGCTTTACATACAAAACTAAGGAAAGTCAAATAAAATTTGATGTCTAATAAAATCCAACAACTTTGACTAGAATTACTAATCCAAATAAGTTCAAAACGAATTCGTTGCGAACAATATCTGTATAACCAATAAATTTATTTACATGCGAAATATAGCATACATGTAATGTACATAAAGTCGCAAGTTTCGACTCGGGTCAAGTCGGTTGGCTATTATCGGTATCGCCCGAAGTCACTTAGCCATCGTTTAACTTTAACATTGTTATATAATTACCACAAGTTCCAACATCACCAAGGGTTTTAATAAGCGGTTTGACTTAAGAGTAGAGTAAGTATAGATTACAGCAAAATTGTATAAGGTGGTTATACAACTTTACTGAAATACTAATATATAAAGTTTAAAAGTTTGATTGTTTGCTTGAATGCGCTAATTTTCGGAATTATATTTTTTTTGGACTAGAAGGGTCCCATTTGAAAAATGATTTCAGTGTTACATGGCCTGAGTAAAGTTTCTAAGGGAACGGATGTTATAGTTATATGGATGAAACTGTGCTCTGAAGCTAATCTTGTTACAATGGCATTTAGTTAAATCAAAATATAAGTAGCGGTCGAGGTCATAGGTTCGATCCGCACGCCAGACTAGATATTTTTTTGTATGAGATTTCTTTCCGCGTCTGGTTGGAAAGCACATTAAGTCGGTTCCGATTTTCATAACATCATCTATGACAATAGTATTTTAGGTAACGGGCAGTAACGCCTATCTGTGTTCACATAACACTGCGGTCAGCTGCCATGCGTGGTTATCATGAAATCTACACTTTTGAAAGAGGCCCATGTTCAGAATTGGATGTATTACGAGCTGAAGACTGTAGTAACTGCTATAGATTCTGCAAGATGGCGGTACCTTCCCAGTTATGCAGCTCATTGTTCTTACCAACGTTACACCCCATCTTCTAAGCCTACCATAATGAAATACTTAAACAACGTTAAGTCAATAAAATAATTACCTATAGAGAATAGACGTTTATAAATAAGAAATGCTACACAAAGAAAGCCCCAGGCTAATTATATTTTTATTACGCATGATTAAAGATTAAGCATTAGAGGTTTATAATTTTGCATTGAATATGTTTATCAGTTAAGGGAAGACATTTATAAGATACTTGTATTGAAAGCACCTGCGTTAGGTTTAATCGTTATAGAGATTATATCACAAAAAAACGAAAAATAGAAAAGACATGGTGTGTCTTGATATCTTTATAAAGATTTTTTTGCTATAGCCGTTAAAGCTAGCAAAATAACTTAATAAGTGCATAGCCTTTCTAGCTGCATAATTCAGTGCACACAGACAAATATAATCTTTTTTTGTTTTTAATGACTGTCTGTGCTGCGCATCCAGAGTGTATTTAGCGTAGTATTCATCTGTATACATTGTTCCAACAACTTGTCTTGGGTTGGAATCAAACACAGAATTTGTCCTGAACCCAAAATATATTTGAAGCACCAGTCTAATTTAAAACTGTGTTTGTTCTTCACAATCAATTAATCAAATTGATTTATTGGCCATGGCCTTTTTACTATCTATCTAGTCAAAAGGCCAAGGGTTTTATTATTTTATATTGATAGTTGGAGCTGGATATGCTCCAATGATAATAAAATTCAGATTTTACAACCAGTTCTCAATTTTTATGTAATCATAGGAATCAAGAAAAAAAGAAAAACATTGGTGACATTTAAATTTGGCGGGCTCGTCTTTAATTTTCCTTTTTAATGCATAATACCTTTAAACGGTAGGAGAGGCAACAATATAAAACTATATTCCGATAAAGATGTGAGTGAAAACCTATAAATAAATTACAGCTTGAATAATGATCTATTTATTTACATACATGAAGTTATAAGGAAATTAAAAAGTGAAAAGGCAGCAGGACTGTTTTACATCTGCCGACCCCTCCAGGGGCCAGGTGTGTGTGTACAATGAGGAATTGATAACAGTTTTTATTTCATACTTGACAGATAATATATAGCTTGTTACAAAGAAAGTGTGACATAAACAGTTCTACGGGTAGATTTATTGCCGTTATAGTTGAGCTGAACGATTTATGGATCATTTTTATTCTGCTATAGGTACCTAATATTCTGAAAATAATAGCTTTGATAAGTAGGTAAGGCAGCAATGAATTGGAAAAGAATGGAAAGTCAGAAATTTACCTACAAGACAAAAACACTTAGATCACACTCTTAAATTTTCCGTATGGTGCAGAGACGTAGACACTCTTAAATCTGTCTAATCAACGCTTTCAAAATGTTGTGCTGGCGTCTCATGTGTTTAATTTCGTACCATACAAATATTTCGATTCTCGAAAAAAATAATTTAGAAAAATCACAGCCTATCTCTTTTTTCGCGAAAATTCCGATATTTTGGTCACGTTGCTTACAAAAATATTAGTAATTTGGAATGTCCTTAACGGTCTGATCAAATAACCTAGAAAATACAGATAGCATTAATAGCTAGAGGACCTGAAAAAATAACTGAAATTTGATTTGAACATGGTGGACGTATGAATCAAGAAAGCATACAGTCCTAAAATGAATACCCAGATTGAAACAAAAGTGGCCCAAAGTTTTTATGGAGAAATCTAAATCTTTGTCCGCGTGGACAAAGTCAGGTACAAAGGCTCGTATACAATATAAGTATTGATCCACCCTTTTAAGTAAATAAGTCGCAACAATCAACAAACATTAAAACTTGGCTAATTCAGTACAATCAATATTCAGGCGCCGTATATCGTGTGCTGTAAAGACACACGGAATAAAGGAAGGGTAAATATTTGCGAAGAAACAATATTATTTTCTTTCGCAACGGCAACGGAGTCCGCCCAATTTGTAGTCGATATGGGTCCGACTGGCATAGTATAATAATCATAATTTTTGCAGAAGAGACATCGTGAAAATTAAAAGAAATTATGTTTAAAAACGTCCTTGATTATACCTACTCGTAAATAAGAAACCACTTTACGTTTACTTGTACTTAATTTTAAAATCAGTCGCAGTAATTCACTGACTTTCTGTCCATTATTCTTTAAAGACAAATCACTACGTGAAACGTTCTAGAAATGGACTGAAAGAAAGCCAACATTAATAATGTGTTACATTGATAAAATTAGAAATATCTTACATTTTCTCTCTCAATTAATCCTTTACACGGTACAATTAAAACGACTCTTTATATGTTTCAGCTGGAATGCATAGTTCTGAATTAGCCTAGCATATTACCTAAGCAATTGCTTATTGCTCCCGACGATGTTTGACAAAATTTGGACCAGTCGGGCCAAATTAAATTGTTTGGACAGTCGTCAACAATTTAATTTGGTGGTACTTTGGACGGTACATCCGCCTGTCCAACAGGTCTATGCCATGACTATTTCACAACTTAAGCCACCAACGTTACCTCCCTACATACTTCGTCTTCCGAATCGAATCAAAGATATCATAAAAGTGTATCTGCCGTCAATTCTGCGACCTACATGGTCTCTGTCAATTTGTCAACAACTCAAGTCACGTAGGCCGCAACCGACCACCGTAAGCTCAGTTAGAGCGATGCATAAAAACTAAGCTTTGCTTTGAACTTTGAAATTCAAATGTTAAATGTATATCGATACGTCTGGGCGGCTGTTTTGATGGGCTTTTTATGGTCAACATATATTGTATGGAGCACTTAAGATCTTGCAGTGAGGACCTGATTGGGGCTTTCAGATTAATGAGTGGTTCTTGTGCGTTGAATATTCATGGGTAGAGAATTCGTTTCTTTAGTTACAGATTGTTTTCTGACTAGTAACAGTCATATTTTATGTCAGTATATAAAAGATACCAGATAGGACCATAAATGCTACCCTCCGTTTTGTGTCTTGCTATCATGACTAACACATATACATATTTATCTTTTCTTCGTTCTCTGCTCAAATATTGAAATTGAAAAGATTTGTCATTTCAAGAACATTATTGATTATATCTGTATCGCATTGGTTTAAAAGTGATCCCTTTAATAAGACTCACGATCGCAAAACTAACAAGTCTTTTTTTTAATTAAAATGTTTTAGTCAACCCCACTGCTGCTGCGTATGTAAGACTCCCCTTTCCACAGCGATGATATGTTAATCATGCCACGAGGAGAGGTTCTACATACTATACTACTTACAGCGGGAGTCCCCAGTGTGTTCCGCCGAACGCAAGTATCGGGGACACTGAGGACTTCAGATGCATGACATCTGGTTTAAGTAGAATGCACTACCAACATCCATTTTCCTGTTACAATGCTCTGGTCTATCCAACGATTGCCAGGAGGAGATTATTATTTTTCACCGTGATATGCTAGTCGTTGCTAATACTCAGCGAAATTAATTGTTTTTGATATCTATGTACAGTCAATAAAAGAGATAGGTTTACACCGTCGGTATCAAATAATGTAAATAAATATATTTTTGTCAGTACAACAGCCGGTAATTCGTTTTGGACGAAGAGTTCACTGCTAGCTGTTTACAAAAATACAAAATAGTGAACTGTTCTCCTAAACGTGTACACATAAATTGTAAATCCGTTTCACAGGGTGTAAACCTATCTCTTTTGCTGACTGTACATACTAGCTTTAAAAATGACGATGATGATGAAAATGATTTTTACTTGCACCATAATGGTAAAAACATGTCAATTTGAAATTTTAATGTTACGTTTTGATCATAATAGCTTTAATAATGCTGCTGAACAACATTGCAAAAGTAACGATAAATTGATTATTTTAAAAAAAAAACCGGCCAAGTGCGAGTCGGACACGCGCACGAAGGGTTCCGTATCAGTTACAAGTGCGTACCTATTTTTGATATCAAGAATAAAAAAGCGTATGTTTATGAAATGAAATGTTATTTTATATTTTTATATTCGAGTTGAGTAAATGAAAGGTAAATTGCGGTTTTCGATTTATGACGTATTAAAAAAAAACTACTTACAAGATCTCGTTCAAACCAATTTTCGGTAGAAGTTTGCATGGTAATGTACATCATATATTTTTTTTAGATTTATCATTCTCTTATTTTAGAAGTTACAGGGGGGGGACACACATTTTACCACTTTGGAAGTGTCTCTCGCGCAAACTATTCAGTTTAGAAAAAAATTACATTAGAAACCTCAACATCATTTTTGAATACCTATTCATAGATACCGAAAGGATTCGATGAAAAAAAAAATTTTGAGTTTCAGTTCTATGTATGGGGTACCCCAAAATTTATTGTTTTTTTTTCTATTTTTGTGTGAAAATCTTAATGCGGTTCACAAAATACATCTACTTACCAAGTTTCAACATTATAGTTCTTAGTTTCGGAAAAAAGTGGATGTGACGATACGGACGGACAGACAGACAGACATGACGAATCTATAAGGGTTCCGTTTTTTGCCATTTGGCTACGGAACCCTAAAAAGGATACTTGCCAGTTCTTCTCAGAGTCGCCACGTCTTGAACTGGTGGAAGGAAAAGAAATGGACGCATTGAAGAACATGATTTAATTTTTTGAATTGTGTCTATATGAATAAAGAAATTTTTGACTATGACTTTGATGGCTTGTCACGGCGGTAAAATCGCCGAACGTACGCGTATTTTTTTTTCCGTTTTGTACATATTTGTCATGTCTTTATTGTTAATTTGGTGCTATATATTTACTGTTCTATTCTATTCTCATACTAAATACCTATATGAAACTATTTTATAATTTTACATAAAAAAATCTTGCGATTATCAAGTCATCGACTATTACGACACAGAAATCTGATACGATCACCCAGACATTAGAGCTGAAAAATATAGTCAAAATTACAAATTTCTCAGAAAAGCTATAAATTTACTACTCTGCACTATAACAATGTCTACTGTAGTTATTAATTCTAAATAAATTCAAAAACACTTAAATAAAATACCAAAGATACTTTTAACTGTGACATTTAAGCGAAAAACTGTAATTTATATATTATTATATGACAACTTTATCGTAAATAAAATGAGAAATAAACTATTTAATTGAATAAATGATGTATTCATAGAAATGTTATTTTTATGTTTCTCGTGGCGTTAATTCCAGTTCTTAGAAATGTTTGGATGGACTATGAAAGATGATATGATTGTGTATTTATAATTATCTAAATTACTATTTCTCCGAATGCATAGTATTTCGCTCCAATTTTATGTTTGTTCCCGCCAGGTAAATGACCAGATGGATTGGGATCATTTACTTGCTCGGCAATAAAACGAAAATTAAGTGGCATAGGGTCTAACACCAGCATCATCATCAGCCCGTATTACGTCCACTGCTGAACATGGGCCTCTTCCCGGAGAGGGTATTTGCCATAGTCACCACGCTTGGCAGGCAGGTTGGTGACTGCAGGATTATGTTGTAACACACAAGGAAACGCTGCTGCCCGTTCCTTGATATACGATTATTACAGATAATGTTATAATAATCGGAACCAACGGCTTGAAGTGCTTTCCGAGGAACGGAGGGTAGTGTCTCTCAGCCAACCAGACCCGGGAGGAAATCTTGGAATTTACACAAAGATTTCCTGTCCGGAGTAAGGATCGAACCCACGACCACCGGGATTCAAAGCGAGCCAAACACCGCTACGCTACGGAGGTTGTCAACACCAGCATAGCAGTCCAGTACAGCACTAGCCACCCTTAACCAGACCGTTGTTTGTGCTTGCTGTATGCGGATCAGACGGTGTGATCAAAAAAATAATCTTGTTCCTTTTCCTTATCCCGGTTTTGTGGGTACCTGAGATTACCTCAGATATTCAAACTTACAAACTTTACTTTTTTATGTAGCCGATGTTTTTGATATGGATGACACCAGTCAATTAGATTGACTCCCGGATGCAAGATCAACACTTGAGACAATGCATTTACTTATGAATGTTAAGTGTTACTTTGCTGATTTCTATTATCATAGCAATAGATACCATGACAGTGAAACATTCAAGTGGATACTTTAAGCCAAAACATTGTGAATTTCCATCACCGGACGACTAGGCGTGGCGAGCGGTTTCACCGTTTTGTTGTTGACATTCCTTCAATACGCACGAAGCGATTTGCTTCTTCTTTCATAATGCGGACGGCAAAGGAGTGGAATTCACTGCCGGGGTCAGTTTTTCCGGAACGCTATAATCTGGACATATTTAAAACTAAAGCGAACAGACACTTTCTAGGCAATCGTATATCATCTTAGGTCTTATCTTCGCCTTCCATCAAGCGAGATTATGGAACGTAAGCCTATATTTAGTAAAAAGAAAAGAATATCACGTATTCTATAAATGTGCACATATCGTTAAATTTTAAAACATTAATTGTTTTTATTTTTTATTTGTGGGTACTCAAAACACTATTATAATAAAATATATTTATCTGACCTTTTAGGGCCCAGACGGATTCTCTCTCATCGTAAACCAGAACGCTCCTAGAATTCCTGAATTTCTATACTTTTTATATCGGACATAACTGAAGACGAATGTGTATCATGTAACAAAATTATCTGTAAATAGTTTAAAAATGTATATGTAACGTTTACATAACGTCTAACAGGTAATGTATGCCACAGCCATCGTCTCCCTCCCCATTTTTGGGGAAAGGTTTTACCATCTATGTTTTGCCCGTCATATTATTATCATAAAGCTTAACAGCGTCCATACTTTAAAATGGTTCATTATAGTTTTTTGTGGTTTTACTATGCACAGCAAGCAAGCATTGCCATTCAACGGGGTAATGCTACCAGCATTCTGGGAACCTTGCCAAGTTGAATAGTAGTATTTTCTAAGTTAGTTTTATTTTAAATTAGCTACTTTTAGTTGTATATATATATGTATTTTATTCATGTAATAAATAATAATGTTGAGTTTGTGGATATAATTAAATAAAATCACTTTTCATTTATGGCCATGTTTGAAAAATAGATTCATTCAGGATTACCTCGGGGTCATTATTTAACGTGGTCATAATTGCCATAAGATAGAAATGATGGCTTCAAGTCTAAATTTCCAGTCAATCAGAATATTAGCATAGTTTTAAAATACTTAATATTAATATACCTACTGGTTGCGCCCCGCTTTTTTTACAGTGCTTCACGGGTCGGAGCGTGATATTTTGTGTAGCCTATATGTTAATCCGTCTTATAAACTATGGTGCAAACTTTCAGCCAAACCCGTTCAGTTCTGTTAGTTTTGCGTGAAAGAGTAACAATCATCCATCCCCACACAATCACAGATTTTTCTTGTTTTTCACTTAAACAACATACATGTATACAATTATTTCATGTAAATCTTTCTGTACGCCACGACGTTGATGGAAAAGAAACATACGAGGCGTCTAATGGTAGGCGACAGGCAGGTGTGTCCGATCTTATTCCCTTCAGGTGTCAGTGTAACGACTCAGGTGAACCTTTGGGGACCTTACTGATACGCACATACTCTGTTTTATAAAGAAACAAGAAAGGTAATTCTTTGGTACACTTATGTATGTACGTCTAATACCTATAGGTATTAAATTACTTAAAACAGAGTTACTGGAAATGTGATGTATTCCTGTTAAGATGTTATAGATGAGTTCAAAAGTGACAGATTTTGTAATGCAATGTTGTGTAAATTAAATGGTTTCTGAGTTGCTAGACATAGGGCTCTTCTTTGCAGACTTGGCTAGGAAGGGTCTTTATGGGGTATTGCCAGGACCGCTTCACTTGGCAAATGGATAAGTGATCGCAGTAAGATGCTATGATACTTTGAGCTGATGGATTCTACTGCTCATACATTAGTTGTGTCTACCACCTCTTATATATCCACAGGAAGGCATATGGTGTTCTATTCTTAACTTATGGAAATTAGTGATAGTTACTAGAGGTAGTTTATATTTATTTTGTTAACTACTTATATTTGCCGCAGGCCAGGCCATCACCAGGGTGGGATCGCTTATGCGTACCCGGCCCCCGCCAAAGGCGCATCGAAGGAGTCTCCGGGGGGTTTTAGTGGTGTAGGGTCCTCTCCTCGTGGTATGAGTTTAGCATACCACGCAATGGAGATGGCGAGTGCCACATATCCCACCGCCAGCTCGAGAATACGCTGCAGCGGCTGTGGAAATGCGTAAATGCATTTCCCCCGGACAGCAAAAAACAAAAAAAGGCCCTAATTACCTGTTAGGATTTTCTATATTTCCTATGAGTACTTTTTCAATAGCTTTTCAGTGCTACACAGAATCAATCAAATTTTCCATTTAAATTTATGTTATAGACTACCCAGGTTTGTAATATTATTTTCTGTCAACATTCCGAAATCACGTAGATCCCTTCGCTAAATACTACACTCACAACTAATATGGATTTTATTGGTTAAAGTATTTTCAAACTCATGAACATTAGAATATTATTATAGATATAGATTGTCTTTTCTAATGTTTTTGAACACTTTATGGAAAAGTTTACCTTATACTATACTTCAAAATTGAGATTAATAAAATTCGATCACCGGCAGGTTTCGAACCTGCATCTTAGGTTAAGCCCCTAATGCCTTAACCAATTAGGCTACGGTGGAACCACAGCCGGACATCGAAATTCATTAATCTCTTTGTAACACGTCTCGGGGGACGTTACAAAAACTAACGTCCCCATTAGAGACGTGTCCTAAGATGCAGGTCTGAATCCTACCGGTGGTGGTCGAATTTTATTAATCTCAATTTTGTAAGATATAGGTAGATTGATTACTTTCAAAAACCATATGCCAATAGTTGAGCTACACAGTTCGCTTCAAGATCGTAAAATGTTTGAAATATTTACGAGGATTTGCACGTAGTCGACTTGATCGCGAAGAAGATTATTCTAGTCATGCGTCAAACAAGGGATAGTTGTCGTCACGTGCGACACAAGATTTGAATCAATCTTGACTTTATGAGTCATTGCATTAGTATTATCATTAATTTTGAATTCGCGTTGGCAGCTTTCGGAGTTTTTTTGTATCAAATACAAAAAATCGCTAATATATAGCAAAGATTGGAGAAGAAAAAATCTCTTTGCTCATCCATCCACCATGCAATTGGATCAACTCCAAGAATTCTCGGCAATGCAATTGGATCTACTCAAATTCAAAAAATATTGTTTGTATTGAATAGGCTCCAGAACTAGATAACCGATTTAAAAAAAAACACCATTAGACACCTACGTTATGCATGAGTAAAATAGGATATATTTTATTATGTAATTCCCATTGAAACGGGAGCTAAGTATATTAGAAATCAAACAAAACACTCATAGGTTGCACACTACTTTATATTTAACAATCAAAATATTATGACATTACATTTGTAAAAAACAGTAACTATGGTTTTAATAGAAAATTTCTAATACTACAACATTTTATCCGACCAGGGGATCAAACCCGGGGTGCACCTACCACACTGACTCTGCATCACCCAATGGTAGACTTGGAGAAAATGCCTCAGACATTAAGTCCACCATGTACGATCTTAGTGCTAAAGTTATAAATAAATAAGCGGTATTATCGCTTGACCAACGAAGAACTCAATATTAAAACTAAATTTTAATAAAACAAATTCTAGCTTGAAAAAGAAAATTCTAGCTTTTCGTTAAATAATTACGTTAAGTATACACATGTCATTTACCTAAAGCTCAATTTCCTTATACTAACAATATATGTTAAATAGTTCATTGGTAGAATGTTTTTCTCAAACATAGCAGTATTCCCAAAAGTTTTCAGCCTAATCTCGTAAATTTTCATTAGTAGTACTACGCAAATGAGATGGAAAAAAATAACAATTTTTTGGAGCACGACCGGTTTATAAATACGATTCGGTATAACATTGTGATGCAAGATAAAAGATTAACATTTTCGTAATGGTTTGTCGTTGGGCTACTTCGATGCTTATCTTTGAGGTATGGATTGCCATCGTTAGCCTTTATTGTCCACTGTTGGGTATTATTTTGCCCAGCGGTGTATAATACATGTTGCTAAAGACATTTGTTGATGTTTTGCGATTGAATGCTCGTTATCTGTCCAGCAATCGTTATTGCCTTTTTACGTAATCCAACTAGTGGTATTATAAAGACACGACAGCAGTTGCATTGATGCCCTTTGGTATACATACATTTTTAGATTAAATCTACTTTCATGCTGGTTCTTCTTTTATAAACATAATCGAACACACATGCGAAACAACAAACTAACCGCCACGATAACAGTTTTGAGATATTTTAGATTTTCATAAGATGCTGTGTAGAACTGTCTAGCTAAGGAAGTTTTTAAATATAAATTAACACCCTGTTTAGTTAATACTAAACAGGGTTTTACTTAAAGCTCAAGTATGTACCTAAAAGAGTTCTAATAAGAAAAATACAATTTAATAAAATTGCCTGACTGTTTATTCCGGCTTATTTTAGTAACAATCGGTCTAATTTTGACGGGATTTAGTTACTCTATTTGTTTGTTGCTATTCCGCTCAATTTGTAAAGCAACATACCATTTAAATGGGACGTCACTGGTAGAAAGCTAATATTATAAGGACTTACCCAAACCTTATTTTTAATTGGTTTTTTTTTCGAAAACAACAGTTTTCGGGCAATAGGTATAATAAAGCATTATTGTGTGTGTACACTTTACATTCCTTTATTTCGAAATGATATCCAGTTCTCTTAAGTTTTGTTACAATCGAACGAGCAAGCAGAGGACCGAAAGCTTTGTCTGTTTTAGTTTTACCCTGGATATATAATAAATTATAGCTAGACAATCTCTGTAAAAAGTTTAAAAATAATTTATCTTTAAAATATTTGTATAAAAGCAATCATAAAAATGCAATCACAACTGTAATCACGACGTAACAAATTTCAATCTCTACCATCAGAACAATTTATTTCGTCACTTAACTATCTTAAAGTGGTTTCATACAAATTGTACATATAAAATGATTGTCGAATGATGCAAACGAGACGAAGACGGCTGATGACTGTCATTATACCTAATTTATATATTCCGTCAGGGGAACGGACTGGCGGGTATGTTGATAGAAAAGTGCTTGGTGATTTTTTTTGTATCTATTATATGTATTTGTAAATATAGTATCCATTACATGTACACATATACCACTAAGGTAAGCAAAGGGATAACAATAAATGTTATTCTTTTGCTTACCTTAGTGGTATGTGTCTCCTCAGATACAGTATCTTTTATAAATAGTGTCTACTACATTGTCTCTGCACCACACTATAGTAGACTGGTAGAGAATGCCTCTGGCATTAAGTCCACCTATGTACTTTTGTAGTGCTGAAGTTTTAAATAAATATGTAGATAATAAATTTATTAGTTAGGTATTATGTTGACAATTATAAATTTCCTATGAAAAATTTATACATACATAACTAATAAGTAGCTAACCTTAACTAAAACTAACTTGAAAAATACTAACTATTCTAAATCTATGCTACATGGCAGCGTTCCCAAAATGCTAGCAGTATTGCCAACGTTGAATGGCAATGCTTATTTGCTGAGTGCTGTGCAAGTAAATGAAGAACGTGCCGTATTAAAAAGACCCGCTGTGGTTTTAATAAATAATAACATTTAACAATACATTTTTAATTTGAAACGGCTGAAATGAAGATTTTGTTTTAAGTATTCATAATTTATTTCCTTTTTAAAAAACTATTAGTAACTATACGATTTTAAAAATATAAGTAAGTAAAATCGATTAACTATAATCTATTAAAATAAAACCATAATGTATTTTATTATTGAAATAGTCATTTTTTTACGTTATTATTATTTATTATATTATATCCAAACAATGTAATATATAAAAAATGCTCCATATTATCTCTTCGGATGCACGAGATGAAAACATTTGTTTTTATCCCAGCTTTGTTAAATTTCAAGCTTAATTTATATATACATAAATCTCAATTCCAATAGTTCCATGAAATAAGCTTTCAAAACTATTCAGTACCGAATCAAAACTATTTTACAGAAACATTTTAACATGCCATCCTGCCACCACGTTCCTTTTTACGGAACCGAAAAATGTGTGAATTGTCTCCTCTGGGATTTGACAATTGGGTGTGACAGCTTTACGTGCTCTCAGAGGCATAGAGGCTGGTTCGTAAAGGGCAGTCACCCATTCAGGACTGGTACGTGTAAGCCTTGCCCTATCGATCTATAGAGGCTCAAAGGCTGGGGACACAATTGGCATGTACACAGTACACCCATCGGACTAAAAGCTCCTTAGTTTGTATATGTAGTCGTAGGAATTATTAGTCTGAGAGATTTTGAAATATTAAGATTGTTGAAGTTAAGATATTATAAAATATCAGATAATGTAAATGACAGAATGGCTTGGGAGTAACTTGCTCTGGAATGACACTGCTGCTTAACAATATTGTAAAATAATAATGATAAATTGATTATTTAAAAAAGGATTCCTCTGAGTTTCTTGACAGTTCTTCTCAGAGTTTCCACGTGAGAATTGTGTCTATATTAATAAAGATATTATTGACTTTGACTGTTCTGCATTGTGATTTTGATGACGTTGTTTATACCTACTAAGCGTAATTATTTGTTTTTGGTATCGATCTGTGCAGATACTTTGTTAATAACATTGAGAATTATACAGATTAAAATGACTTCGCAACCTAGATTATCTAGTTCTAGCTTCCAAACACGGGTTAGTCTTTCGCGATAAATGGTCTATCTAACACAAATCGATTTTTTAAACTGGACCTGTAATTCGTTTTTTTTTAATATTACTAGCAGAGTTTTGCTGTCTACTAGTATTCTTGTTAACCCCTCGTGCTAAGCTAAAATGCTTGTGTTAGGAGTGGGTTCACGTCGGTAGTGCAATGGGTGGTGTTCGAACCGGCGACCTTAAGATCACAAGTCCGACGCCTTAGCCATTGGGCTACAGCCGATTAAAATCGATCTTTCAATTTTAGTTTTAGTAGTAGTATTTATTACAGCGTTCAAATAAACAAACTACCTCTTCAGCTGAATATATAAGTATATAGGTTGCAAAGCACAAGGGCTGATTCCGCATGTACCTACATTTATCATTGTCTCTCCTTTCGCAAAATTTTATTTGTAAAAATCATACCTTTTTGTGTATTTTAAAATATTAATCCTACCTTTCGATAGTAATATGGTTGGCGTAAAATTTGCATGATGACTAAAAAATATTTTTTTATACATGAATAAAAAAAAAAACAAAAAAAAAATATTCACGTAAAATTTTTACATGTATTTGTAAATAGTCAAAACATAATTTGGCTTACCAATTAACTGTGTTATATTAATGAAGTTTATTCATGAGCAAGCATTTCCCACTAAAATGGAATAAAATATATGTATACGTATACTGTACGCCACAGTACTTTTTACTTACCAATGTTGTCACAGTAATTACGATAGGCCTCTACTTAATACGATTGACACAAGATGAATGCGACTTATTACGCTGATTGAATGATTTGGATGATTCGCCCTCATTATATCAAGTAGCATGATTATTAATATGAAAGTGTATTAAGTTTCGTAAGCCATATATGTTACGTCCGTAGACAACCTCAGTAGCGTAGCGGTAATTGGCTCGCTCTAAAATCTTGGAGGTCGTAGGTTCGATCCCCGCGACAAACAGGAAATCTTTGTGTAAATTCTAAGATTTCTTTCCGGGTCTGGTTGGTTGAGGAACTACCCTCCGTGCCTCGGAAAGCACGTTAAGCCGTTGGTCCCGATTGTTATCATATCATCTATATTCATCGTATATCAAAGAACGGGCAGCAGCGTTTCCTTATGTGGTACAACCTAATACTGCGGTCAACAACCCTGCCAAGCGTGGAGACTATGCCAAATACCCTCTCCCGGGAGGAGGCCCATGTTCAGCAGTGGACGTTATACGGGCTGATAATGATGATGATGATTATATGTAACGTAGGTACTATCATATATTCAGAGAGCCTCCGTAGCGTAGCGGTATAAGTTGCGTTTTAAATCTCGGAGGTCGTGAGTTCGATCTCCACGCCGGACAAGAAATCTTTGTGTTACAAATGTTAGATTCCTTTCCGGGCCTGGTTGGTTGAGGGCCTACATTCTATTCCTCGTAAAGTACTTTAACACATCATCTGCAACAATTGTATACCAGGGAACAGGCAGCAGCGTTTCCCTTTTTGGTACGACATAATACTGCGGTCAACTACCCGGTGCCAAGCGCGGAGACTATGGCAAAAACCCTTGCTTGGGAGGAGACCCATGTTCAGCAGTGGTCGCTATACGAGCTGATGATGATGACTATCATAAATTCTACATATGGTTAGTAATAGAAGAGTAGTTTTTCTGACCTTGGTGTGACCAATTTTTTTGTTATTATTGTTATTGATAGGAAGTTTGGTTAACTTTCTTGAAGAATGTCGTTTTTCCGGCATGAGTTCGAACATTATAATACTGCGTTCACCAACCCGCTTGCCAAGCTTGGTGATTAAGGTAAAACCTTTTTCTTGGAGAAGGCTAATCATAATTAAAAAGAATATCTGTAATAAACAGACAGACAGACAAATACTGTTTTCCTTCTTATTCTTTTTCCTTCTTTTACAAATATCTATTTTCATGCATTTAGTTCGCGTATGTATGTACGGTATACACTTAACTTCGGTAAATCGAAAGTTTGTATGTGTGGATGTATGTATGTTTATTTCTCTTTCACGCAAAAACTACTGAATGGATTTCGCTCAAAGTTTGCACTCGGATAGTTTATAAGCGGGATTAATAAATAGGCTACAAAATATCACGCTCCGACCCACAGGAGCAGAGACGACGCGGGTAAAACCACGGGAGCTAACTAGTATATAATCTATACTAATATTATATAGCTGCATAGTTTGTTTGTTTGTTGTGCGCGTTCAACGCGCTAATCTCAGAAACTACTGGCCCGATTTCAAAAAATCTTTCAGTGTTGGATAGTCCATTTATCGAGGAATGTTATAGGCTATATTTTATTACGAAGTTCCCACGGGCACGGGAGCTAAGCAGGTGAAACCGCGCGCGGGAAGCTAGTAAATTTATATAAATGTTTTCTTTTTACGATGAAGTAATTCATTATCATTTGTTTACCTTGCTTTCTTACTAGTTTTTTTTTTCGGATTGGCATACTTTGTTAGGCACGAGGCTTTGGCTACTTCACCGGGCATACAGGCGAGCAAAGCTCCAGCCTTAATAAACGGTTTAAAAACTACAAACTAAGCAACCTGCGCAAGACAGCGCCCTCTGTGGGGCTTGGACCTCGGCTCAGGGCGGTCGCTGGCGATGAGATTGAGGGCTGGCGTTTAGTATTTTAGGGACTTCGGGTCTACGAGAGCATCGGATGGTGTTTTCTTACTAGGCTAAGTGCATTATATGTCGCACGCGTTAATTTTGTACAAGGTCAAGACTGATTGTTCGATTGTTCAGACAGAACGATTACTAGCTCTCCGCCGCGGTTTCACCTGCATAGATCGCGTTCCCGTGGAAACCTTAAGTTAAATTATAGCCTACTAGCTTATACCCGCGGCTTCAGTCGCGTTTTTTAGTAAAAAGTATCCTATTATATTATTACTGATACCTCCGAGAATATGTGTACTAAGTTTCATGATGATCGGTTAAGTTGTTTTAGCGTGAAAGCGTAACAAACAAACGGACATTCACATTTTTAATATTACTAGCGACCCGCCCCGGCTCCGTACGGGTACAATGCTGATGTATTATACATATAAACCTTCCTCTTGAATCCTTCCAATCTATTAAAAAAACCGCATCAAAATCCGTTGCGTAGTTTTAAAGATTTAAGCATACATAGGGACATAGGGATATAGGGACAGAGAAAACGACTTTGTTTTATACTATGTAGTGATTAGTAGGGATAGTAGAGAAGTAGGGATGACACTCACAAATCATGTGGCTGGTAAAATAATAAGCAAAATCGGTTTAGTGAATCCAGAAATTACCTTACAAGCTCAAAAACAATGCACAAACTTAACCTCTTTGTAATATTGGTAGAGTTTGAGAGAAATAGAGACACACACAGAGCATTTGAATGTTTCTTTGTGTAGCAAGTGCTAAAGTGATTCCGAAATACATTTGGAATGATCATCATCATTATCAACCCGTATAACGTCCACTGCTGAACATGGGCCTCCCCCCGAGGGAAGGTTTTTGCCATAGTCACCACGCTTGGCAGGCGGATTGGTGACCGCAGTGTTATGTTGTAATACACAGGGGAAACGCTGCTGCCCGTTTCCTGGTATAGGTACACTTGTTATAGAAAATGTTATAACAATCGGGACCAACGGCTTAACGTCCTTTCCGAGGCACGGAGGGTAGTCCCTCAACCGACCAGACCCGATGATGATGATGATGAAAGCCCCCGTGACACAGAGAATAAGTTCCCTAGTGCTCTCTAGAAAAAATAACGAAATTGAACTGTATAAATTCGATTTGTTTTTTTTTCAACTTTTAGCATGAATCTTATGTATGATATTTTTATTTTATTTTAATAGTCTGCATGTTTTTTTTGTTTTTATCACAATTATTTTAATGTCTTAATTTAACATGTTTAAAATTTTTTCAATTTTAAAATCCTACTTATGTTTGCATACCTCCTCGAGGTTATAATACAGTGGACTTGTAATATATAATGTAACATCTTTATGTAACCTGTTTTATGCAAATAAATATTGATTCTGATTCTGATTCTGATTCTAAAATTAAAATACTTATTGACTGACCGTAATCCATCCCGTCCCTACACGGGTTCTTAAACATAGCAGCCGTTGTAAATACCTAACTAATTAATCGTATTTAGCGTTTAACAATGTATTGTTAATGTTAAAACATTGTAAAACGCAAAATATTGACCTGTTTATATGTCGGCGAACCATAACATCGATTAAGTACTATCGTAAATAACACACTACTATAAGGTTGTAAGTGACGGCCTGTCGAAAAACTGTGCAAATATTATTTATTTTTATTTACACAACAAAATAAATACAAAAATCAAAACAGTGTGGAAAGAAATTGTAGAAAGGTGTTATGTTCATTTAAAAACGTTTTCTTATAGATAAAATGGAAATTAATTACAGTGCTGCGGGAGACTTTAAAACACTTAATTTATGAATTAAAAACACACATAGAATCAGAACAATATTCTTCTACTATGACCTTCTATGATCATGTTTGTCTGACTGTCAGTCAGTTTGTTCCGGCTAATCACAGTAACGTCTGGAACGATTTGACGTTTTGACTTTCACTGCTAGATAGCTAATTTTATAATGTATAGGCATCTTTATTTTGTCCTTGTGTTTGTTTTTCTTTGTACTTATTCCAGCTAATCCTCAAAACGATAGTACCGATTTAGATGGAACTTCACTAGTAGAAAACTAAAATTACTAGAAGTGTACAAGAATACTTGTACTGCAAAAACTCTGCTGACAATTAAAAAAAAAAAAAGAAAAAAAAATGTTTTCAACAAAACTATCAGCAGACTTTTACTAACACTGATCATACAAAATAGATATTATTATACCGCAGAATACAATAAGTCGAGCAAAACAGTCAATAGCACACTCCTGCGCACTTTTCAGATTAACACGTCAACAATTCGCGAGTTCAACGACCCGATCACTCGGTCAAGGTTCAACGTAGTACCGCGGCTGATCAATAGATGTCACTCTTATCAATATGCGATAACTATGATGTATTATTTTGTATGCGCGAGAGTGTGTGTGGTCGTGAGAAAAATTTAAAGCATTCATATATGATTCATATGCCTACTACTATGCGGGAGTTCAGTGCCATCGCGATAAAACATACGTTACCTACTTAAATTTTTATTAGAGGTTGAAAAAGTGTAAAAGTAATAAATTAATTATGTGGAATAATTAATTCTGTCTGTGTGTTCTGTTAAGAATTATTTAAGCGAGCAATAACAAGACAGATTTGTCATTTTATACCGTTCATTTTATATATTTGTAATCATTTCTGCTTAGTATTTAGTTCCCGCGGGAATAACTTTTTTAGTTGTTTTTCTGACGGATATTTTTTTTGCAGTTGGCCTCGAGGCTAATAATACTACTTCATCGGACAAAAGGCGAGCGAAATGAAATACATATTTTATGTTATCTTTTCATTATCTTATATTTAAATCATCGTCATCATCATCAGACAGTATAACATCAACTGCTGAACATAGGCCTCCACGTGTGGAAGAGTTTTGCTATAGTCAACATGCTTGGCACGCGGTTTGGTGACCGCAGTATTATGTTGTAACACATAGGGAACGCTGCTATCCTTTCCCTGGTATAAGTTTCTTATCACAATCGAAACCAACCGCTTAACGTGCTTTTGGAGGCATAGAGTTCCTCAACCAACCAGACCCTGACAGAACTTATATATTATGCAAAACCTTCCAATATCCACATGATACTTCCACACAATGTTGTCACATACCTACTGATTTTTTTAATGATTCTTTTGAGTATTGCCAGTTCTTCTCACAGTGACCAAGTCCTTAACTAGTTCTAGAAGAAGAAACGGACGCATTATAAGCTCAGAATTATGTTTTTGGGGAGACATCATCCTGTGCGATAAAACCTTAAAAAAATAAAAAAGAATAATGATCAATAATGATTTTGTTTATATTTATAAATCTGACATGTTAAACTCTGATTAATAGTTAACTAACAAATCATTAGATCAGCTACTTAAATTGGTGCCAACTAAAATAAATTGGATGGGTGCCCATTTATTTATGAGGAAAATACAGTTTTGTATGTACATATATATAAATTTTACTAGCTACTACAGTTTCCCGTCATATTTTTTTACCTATTTCAAATATTATGTCATTTTGTAAAATTGTTACGAAATATTGAGATATTTGTGGACAACCTCCGTAGCGAAGCGGTATTTGGCTAGCTTTAAATCTCGGTGGTTGTGGGTTCGAGCCCCACGCGGACTGGAAATCTTTATGTAAAATCTTAGATTTATTTCCGGTCTGGTTGGTTCAGGGACGGGTAGTCCCTGAACCAACTGAAATAACTTTTTTTTTAAGATATAGTAACATAGTTTTGCAGTCTACTAGTATTCTTGGTAACTCCCCCGTGCTAAGCCAAATTTTTTGTGTTACGAGTGGGTTCACTGGGTTGGGTCGCTTTACTCACATATGAGGAAAATAGTAAAAAAAAAATACATAAAACATAAAAACTTAGTAAGTATATGTAATTTTACACTCCACAAACTACGGCACTCCAAGTTTCTGTTCGAGGAATGGCCGATCGAATTGATCGCTCGTAAAATAAATCATATAACAACTGCTGACCGGAATTGAAGTAGGTCGTAAAATATAGTGATGTCCTCCGTTGATTTGATATTTGTTGAACTATCCATTGGACATTATCAATTGCAATCAAGTGCTGTTGACCTTTGTTGGAAACGAGTGACTTAGTTTTGCCGCCGAGGCCGAAATCGGTTTGAAGTCATGAAAATTTCGGCCTCAGCGACAAAACAAGAAACACCAACTTTTGTATAGGTAAAATTTACCTATGACGGAAAAGTTTTTTTTTTTTTGGCAAATTAAGAATGTCGTTTGTAGATATTTTATAATACTCATCTATTGCACAAAAACTAGTGGTAATGGATTTTATTACTTCATCCATTTCAGTTACATGTTACATTGGAATTTATTTACATCATGGCATCAAAGACTATTTAATTTCGTATATTAGGTATACTACATTTTATTTAATACTAGTTGCTAGTACTAGTTGATTTTATAAGCTATCCTACAATAAATGTCTAAATCCGTAAATAAGGCGGAATATACAAACAGATAAAATAAAAAGTAACCTTTCAAATAGCGAAGGTCCCACTAAAGTAAGCCCAGCCATTACTGAGATAGAGAGAAACAATTTTTTTTTTTTGTAATTATTATCCTGTTTAGATTTATATCCATTTGATAATCCTCTACTAAGTGCTCATTACAAAAAGACACTTCAATCTTATTTATTTGTATAGTTGTAGATTTCTCCGTAATAAAGTCTTTAGTATATTACTCATTAAAGAAACTACAAAAAACACTAATTCACAATTCATAAACACACACTTCACGCACATAAATTGTAAGAAAATCGTCCAAAAAATAATAGTTTCTAGTATTTTTTAAACGTAACGTTATTCAAACTGCCGTGAACTTGGCACTTTACCAACGGCCAAGATTCCGATAATGACTAACTTCCGGTCGGTCATTTCGTGCAACCGGTTACTGGAAATGACAAATAGTTACATAGACATTTTATCTTTATTTTTGAAAGAAATCATATTTTATAAGATGCTTCCAAAATATATTCCTACTTCTTAATCGTGCATGGGGTCAGGTTATGAAATTGGGTGCTCACTAACATCAATTCTCTTTCATTATTTATAAGTAAAATGTAAGAATTTTATCTCTCCTTTTCGACATAATATACATATAAGTATGTAATTATATACAGAATGTAGTTTAAATTTATTTTGTAAATATGTACTTCACATCTAAATTAGTCTATCTTTTGACTTCTCCTTCTATCTACTAGAAGAGATTTATTTAGAAATAAATGGTATCCTTTTGTCGTATTTAATTTTTGTATCTTGTGTGTGTACCTACATATAAATAAATAAATTAAATAAAAATAAATATTTTCCATCTCTTTATTGATAACCTCCGTAGCGTAGCGGTATTTGGTTCGTCGTAGGTTCGATCCCCACTCCGGACAGAAAATTTATGTGTAAATTCTAAGATTTCTTTCCGGGTCTGATTGGTTGAGGGACTACCCTCCGTGCCTCGGAAAGCACGTTAAACCGTTGGTCCCGATTATTAAAACATCATTTATAATAATCGTATAACAAGGAACGGGCAGCAGCGTTTCCTTGTGTGGCACAACATAATACTACGGTCACCAATCCGCCAGCCAAGCGTGGTGACTATGGCAAATACCCTCCCCCGGGAGGAGGCCCATGTTCAGCATCATTATACTTTATACCATCTACTATTAAAGAAATGGCATATACTTTCAAAACACTTTATACATCTATGCTTTCGTCTCGATTATGAAGAAAATTAATTTAATACACAGGAAATGATAATTGCTTTTACGAACGGTGGTTCTATATCACTGTTGTGGAAATAAAGTGATGTAATTGTTTGCTATTGACTGTTTTACGTTGTTATTAGCTATGAGATATGGGCTGTGGTGTTCATGATTTTGTGTCGATCAAACTATTCTGCTTAGTATGTTGTGGAAGTTATAAATATTACGTTTATTTTATTGAACGATTATGAAAAAGGTAACTTCTATTTAAAATTAAGTGGAAACTGTTGAAACATAGTACCTAGTTCATTTGCGAGAGCGAGCAAGTCAAAATCCCTCAATCTTCCGCCAAAAAATGCCCTGAAGGAGACAGCAATGATAAATTTACAAGACCAAATGAGCTTTAGTACCTAGCAATCTATACTAATATTATAAAGAGGAAAGATTTGTATTTTTGTGTGTATGTTTGTAATGAATAAACTCAAAAACTACTGTGCCGATTTTAAAAATTCTTTCACCAATGAAAAGCTTCATTCACCCTGAGTGACATAGGCTATATTTAATTATAAAGTTCCCACGGGAATGGGGGTTACGCGGGTGAAACCGCGCGCGGGAAGCTAGTAAAATATAAACTAGTACGTTACACGAACTGACGCCTCTTACTAAGGTTCAAAGTTATTTTAATCTGTAATGTTTCATCATCATCAGCCCGTATAGAGGAGAGTATTTTATTTTGCATAGTCACTACGCTTGGCAGACGGGTTGGTGACCGCAGTATTATGTTATGACACACAAGGAAACGCTGCTGCGCGTTCCTTGATATACAATTATTATAGATGTTGTTATAATTATTGGGACTGACGGCTTAACGTGCTTTACCCGGAAAGAATTCTAATAATATACACAAAAATTTCCTGTCCGGAATGGGGATCGAGGCCACAACCTCCGAGATTTAAAGCGAGCCGAATGCCGCTACGCTACGGAGGTTGTAATACTATTAAAAAACAGTAGGTACATACACATTCGATTGTACTGCTAAAATAAATACATTCGCTGATCGACTTCAAAAAAATCTAAGGAGTGTACGGTCTGCATAACCTGATACCCTGTTCGCCTTTCCATCACCGGACGACGATACGCGGCGAGCGGTTTCACCCCTTTGTTGCAGACATTCCTTCAATGCGCACGAAGCGATTTGCTTCTCCTTTCTTAATGCGGACGGCTAAGGAGTGGAATTCTCTGCCAGGGTCAGTTTTTCCGGAACCCTATAATCTGGACATCTTTAAGACTAAAGTGAATCTTTAAGGCAAGCGTGTATCATCTTAGGCCTTATCTTCGTACCATCAAGCGAGATTATGGTCAAACGTAAGCCTATATTCTATAAAAAAAAACGAAAATATCGGTGAATACTTCATTCTCCTTCAAGACGTTGTGTCAATTATAACGTAAAGCTCATTAGCGAATCTAAAATAGCTAAACCAGTCAGTTGTCCGTTTTTATTTACGTTGATGACATATTAAGTCTCATTTGGCTCATTTTCCATTAGCCCAGTAACCTTGAATTCAATTAGTACTTTTTGTATCGGACTGTTCGCAAATTGGTCTCATATTATAAATATATTTTTATTTTCTATCCATTCTTTGAAATGTATAAAATGAAATATGCTTATTGAGGGCTTATCTACTTCGTAATTAAAGATTAGTGCGTTAAAACAAACAAACATACTCTTCATCTTTATATATATATATATATATATATTTTAGAACATATATAAATTTCACAATTTAATCTCAGAAACCTTAAAATTTCGGAAGTCGTGCTGGACAGGAAATCTTTGTGTGTGGTGTGGTTGTTTGAGGGACTACCCTCCGTGCCTCGGAAAGCACGCTAAGCCGTTGGTCCGGATAGTTACAATATTATCATCTATATCAAGAAACGGGCAGCAGCGTTTCCTTGTGTGGTACAACATAATACTGCAATCACAAACCCGCCGGCCTAGCGTGGTGACTATGGCAAATACCCTCCCTCGGGAGAAGGCCCATGTTCAGCAGTGGACGTTATACGGGCTGATGATGACGATGAATCTCAGAAACTACTGGTCCGATTTGAAAATATTATGTCAGTGTTAGATAACTCATTTATCAAAGCTATAGGCTATTATTAATTACCACGGGCTTTCCACGCTCGATTTCACCCATGTAACTCTAGTTGAGTTACATGGGTGAAATCGCGCGTGGAAAGCTAGACTAACTGTAAAACATATTTGTAAGTTTGAAAAAAACAAAACTAAATTAAATAAAGTTAAGAAAAACCAAATTAAGAATCGCCAAACCGAAATAAAATATATTTCAATGTAAAATAACCTGTCATTCACAGTAAATAGAAGTACAAAATATATTTGCCATCTTATTTAAGACGATTTACTTTACATGATGGATGAAACAGCTTGTCGGGTTGTAAAGTTCAATATAGAAAAATATGACATTTATAAATTTCAAATGCAAAGCTATAAGTCTTTTCAATTGCCAAATGTGTAATGGCTTCAAGAATTTTTATTTAAACATTCAATTTATTGCTTAATCTGACGGAATTTTCTTATGTTTGGCAATTCCCTTACCATAAATCCCTGTGTCGTTGGTTACTTTACACATTATATTTACGGACAAAATAGTTGTCCCAGGCAGGAATTAAACCCGGAACACCAGTTCTTAGAAACAACTACAGTGATAAACCAGTGGGCTAACAATATCTCTTAGTCTATTGTTTGAATTAATCTTTACATTTTTATTAGTATACTGTTTTGTTGCTTTATGAAGATTATTTTGATAGTCCTAAAATGGCATATTTGTTTTAAAATAGATAATTTTGGTCTTAGATATTAATCATTCATAAATGTTTTTTTATTTTTTATTTTAATGGCTAAGGGAGCGATATACCACAGTTGGACATCTGACCCCGTCGACGGAAGTTCAGTATTCTGGTTCAACCTGGGCAGCTCCCGTTACCATTAAAATCTCCGTTGAGTACGGACTTTAGTTATCGAAGGATACTTTCCGATGCCCTCGTAGACCCGAAGTCTAAGACGCCCGCAATCTGTAACGTAGTTCTGAAAAAAAAGAAAACTATAAGTCGTGCAGGTTGCTTAGTTCGGGTATAAAAATTATAATAAGGTTGGAGACCCTCGGCCGACTACTTACGAGAAAACAATATATCTAACATAATCAATTCAAAAATCAATACATTTATGTATAATTTGATCGTTCCTCTTAAAAACTTAGCATCAATAACGATTTTGAAGGTACCAAACGTGCGTTTACGGTACAAATGTTTGTATTGATCTGTATATACGTGCGGTTTTCGACCCGAATGTCCTTATATACAAATAACACGTTTTCGCCAAACGAGAGACGAAAATAGCTTTAATAACGGGTAGTCTGTTGCTTTTGATTGAGTGTGACGTGTTTATGGCACCACCCTTATTGATTGGACTTAATAGATATTATAGTTAGAAATGACATCTTGAACTGTTTATGTGCACGTAAAAATAAGTCTTAGTATAGATAGAATAAGATTTATATTTATATGAATCACGTTATACATAAAAGAGTAGATTTTAGCATAAATACTATTAAGTAGATTATGCAGTTGTTCTTTCAATGTTAGATAGCCCATTTATCAAGAATATATACTATTTTATTAGTTACTTATGTGATACTTTTGTGTGTGATTTAGTTTAAAGAAAAGCAGAAAGGTTTTCGAGTGGAGACCACGAACCGACAAGCGCAGCGTGGGACGACCGCCTGCACGATGGACCGACGACCTCATAAAGGTCGCAGGGAGTCAATTGATGCAGGCCGCTGGCAATCGCTCCCGCTGGAAATCTATTGGGGAGGCCTATGTTCAGCAGTTGACAACAGGCTGATGATGATGATGACGATGATGATGAGACTATAACAGAATTTGCCTTCTATCAAATTGAGCATCACTAAGTGTAGAACAATTTCTAATCCTACACTATAGCAGGTAAACACAACTCAAATTTTCTCGCCCATCGAAATTTCCTCATCAAACCTGAAAATTATTTCCGATTTCCACGCATTCGGCTCATGTCTTTACACGAACGAGCCATAATTTATATCGGTTGATGCGTGTAAACAGAAACTGTTTATTTTATTTCGCGATGGTTTACATTAGGCGGCGCATGTGATTTCGAAATCACCTTGGATGCACTGAGTACAGTCGGTGACGTAAATTTATGACGCGTGGAAATTTTATAGTGGATATTGAGATTTCAATTAAATGTTCCATTTCTAAGCTAAGAATGGTAATGTTGAGTTTGCTTTGTATTGTATACGTAGGAACGTTCTATTAAAAAAATAAACACATATAGCTACTTAAAAATAAATGCATTAAATATTTTGACAATAAAAAAACTGTTTATTTTCATTAATTTTCAGGTTATTTTTTCAATTTAATCTTGATTTGAAAATAAGTAGGTAATATTAGGTATATTAAAATATTTACATTGTTAGTTATCCAGTTTGAAAGTTTACTGTAAAGTGTTCGTTAATGTACAGTCTTATGATATATTCGTTCGTCTTTTCTAATTATTTTTAAATAAAATTAAAAAAAACTGCAGAGTTTATTGCTTTAGTGCTATCTCAGGAACTACTGTTCCGATATCAAAAATATATTTCACCATTAAAAAGCTATAAATCAGAACAAAAATTACATTTAGTTACGAAGTTTCCACAAGGACGGTCGATATGCGGGTGAAATTGCGCGCGGGAAATTAGTGTTACTACAAAATTTGGAAATTTGTAATCCATTCACTAACTCACTCCGCCAACTGTACTTACAAACGTCGGTTCAATATAGATTTGCATGCGTGGTAATGAGTAAAAATAAGTAACCCGTAAACGCGTAGGTTTTCAAAGGTCATTAGGAGTTTGAATGACTGCCGGTTCAACGCATAATCTATAATAAACCATACCTTGTTTAACAAGGTCTTCGGTTCGATGACCGATGAATGTTCATCTTCTGTAGGTAGGTACTGTAAGGTTCTTATACCTTTGGGTACTATCAACTTATTTAGGTAGGTAATGACGGTAATGCGTAATACTTAACTATAAGACGATTAAAGGTTTTTGGCCAGACTTTGAAAGGTAAAAAACAGTTAATTTTTTTTTTATTCAAAACTGAAAGTGCGTTTGTCCTCAGTTTCGCCTGATGGAAAGCGACAACGAAGACGAAGATGGAGCACGCGCATTCAGTAAATGCCTATTAATTCTAGCCTTAAAGACACCCATATTATATATTAATATACATTATCGATATTATTATATTATATCGTTAATGCGAGATTGTTTTTATTTTATTGAAGAGTTTGTTTTCTTGTATTTTTTTTTCAGTAATTTTTTTCGTAATATCGTTGTTTTATATTATTATGAACAACATTTGAACTTTAAGTATTGAATAGAAAAATTTAAGGCATTTAAAATTTTTATCAGTCAAATTTTTAGATTATTAATTTTAAAAATGTAAAATGCAATAGTGTCCATAATCAGTAATTGCTAAGAATTATTTGTTATAGTAAAGGGCTACCCTTTGTGCCTCGGAAAGCACGTTAAGCCGTTGGTCCCGATTGTTATAACATCATCTATAATAATCGTATTTCAAGGAACGGGCAGCAGTGTTTCCTTGTGTGGTACCACATAATACTGCGGTCGTCAATCAGTCTGCCAAACGTGGTGACAATGGCAAATACCCTCCCCCGGGAGGAGGCCCATGTTCAGCAGTGGACGTTATACGGGCCGGTGATGATGAAGATTTGTAGTAATAACTTAAATACGTACAGTGCTAGGTGTAGGTATAAAATGAAAGATAACTTAACATAGGTATGTTAATGCCTTTTGCTTTCGCATAATAAATGTATATCATTAAAGAGATAAAAAATCTGTATAATTTGTCAACTTGTCTGTTAAATACCTAAAGAGTGAACGTTTCTCCTTAATATAGTTGAGTTTTTGTTGTTAATAGTAATGAGGCATATTACATCAACCAATACCGAGTGACCAATGAGACCCGTAATAATTATTAAAAATTGCACAAAAAAAATATTTTCGTAGCTCGATTATTGAATTTCTGGACTTCCGAGTTTAACGTTCGACCCCACATTAAACAAAATATTAATACATTTAAACGTAAAATATCGTTAAAATTTGCGAAGTGACTCTCTAAAAAATAAATATTGGTCTTTCACCGTAAAGTTAACGAACGGCACTGTTTCATACACATGAAACAATATAACTTCCCTTGCTTGAAGAGAGAAAATATTGTGAATACCAAAAATATCTAGAAACCCGCAAAAGGAAATAAATATAGGTATCAGTTTTGGTATCTGCATTTCGGTTTCTCTTCGGTTCTCTTTCGATGCACTTTTGCCTCAAATATATATATATATTTCTCCCCACCGAATCCACAGTTGCTAATCTCTAAGAAGATTAGCCATGTGCGCAATATAGTGCAAAACTATGTGCAAAAACACAGGTACATTCTGAATTACTTTACTCTCAAAATCCGATGGAACGGTTACGATTATTGACATATCAGGCGAAGGACCGCCAGCTTTACGTGCTCTCCAAGGCACGCGTGAACACCACCAGCTTCCTGACTGCGGACTGGTACTTCCAATCTTCTTAAGAGCAAATTACAGTACAGTAGTAACGCATGTTTTGCCAGACCCGGGAATTTAAGCCCAGGACCTCGGTAGTAACGATCGAACATACTATCGCATAGCTTACAAGGCAGTCAACATCTTAAGAAATATTCATTTATCATGATGATATTGCATTTACGCCTTTCACGTTGTGATTAGGTTCAGGGAATTTCTCATTTTACAGTTTCCAGAAACCTTCGATATAAATTATAGGTATGAAGATTTAAAAAAAATCCTTTCTTACATAAATGTATATACTGCAACATGAATAAGTTAAAAGAATTTAAAATTTTAAACATAGTCATAGAATGGGTGCTATTTTTATAAACTCTTGAGTCGATGATTCTGCAAGTCATAAAATTCAATTCAGAATCTAGACTTTACATACAAACACCGTCTTTTATAACTCACTATAGATAATCTGAAACATTAAACACCCATATATTTATTATAACCATAAATCAGTCTGTGCTCTGAGGTGCATCACTGAACCACAGGCAAAGTGCACTGCACTTGTATCTCACGAAAACCACCCAAAATCCAACCTTATTCAAACCACTCAAAGTATCAAGTCTCTAGACAGAAAGCGGCACTATACATCATTCTGGATTAATAAAGATTTTTACGACCATTCCACTGTAAAACGAACTTTAGCAATCTAAATTTAAAATCTAATTTTCCGAATTACATCGGACCCATCTTCAATTTTACGACTTCGATGATATCAATCAAATTTCGACCCAAATATTGGTGGGTGAGAGCAGAGTTTCAGCTGTGATTTGGTGAGTTTGTACGACATTTTTGTTATAGCAAATAGGAAAATTGACCTCAGCTGCGTCGTCCCTGTAAATATTTGTACATCGGACGCGGTTGGTGTGAACTGGTAAGAGATTAGTGTGCAAAACTCCTGAATTTTAAACGCTTGTAATTTGCCAAGTTCAAAGTTTGGCCAGACTTAGCAGTTTGGTATAATAACTGTAGGTACTTTAGGGAGCCAGATGGTTAAAGCTAAAGTTTGAAGTATGTTCTGTTTGGACGTTCGCATTAGATCGGATACTGCTGAATGAATTGAACCTAGTATAATCTTTTAGTTTACAACACAATTACTTAACCCCGTACGCAAGCCACTCTTTCATACTTTGCTCTAGTTTCCATCGCAAATATACACGTAACAAAAAAAAAACAGCTTTAAATATTTTATGTCTTTACGCAAGTTTAGAAATAGCAAATAACTAATAAATCGTGTGGTATTTAAAAGTTTGTCAAACAACCAAATTAAACTAAAAAATGAACAAATTGAATTGTCAAATAATGAAATAATGAATTTATTCAGCACTTACGTATTTACATACACTTGTACTTGACAGAATCACAATGTTACACAATTATTCTTATTCTATGAATTAAACTAGATACTTAATTAACCGGTAGCAAATACAGACAAACTAGTCCGTCCGTCAGCTGGTCATTAATTTCTCTACTCATAATAAGTTTAAGTTCATATTAATTATTTTAGACTTTAATGGATCAATATAGAAAAATTTGGAAAAAAAAAACATACAATTAAGTGGCACACACCTGGGGTAAGGACCACGACCCAGTGGTACCACTGATATATAAGTCAGATTTATGAACATAAAAGGAAGTGATCGGCCTACAGGCGCTGGATCACAGGGCATGGGTAGGGGTGCAACGCGGTACTCGCCGCCGGCGAGAATCCTACCCTAGCTAACCTGCAACCTTTCACTAGCTACCTATGTGGACGACTCGGAGAAGAAAGGAAGAAAGAAACTCCGGGCTTTTTCTTTTTCGTCATCTTTTGTATCACAGTTTATGTACCTTTTTTTAATAACTTTTGTTGTAAATATATATTAAATAATAAATTATTATAAATAATAAATTGAATTTAATGCCTTCAAAGTGGTTTCGCTGCAATATTTTGGTATACCTTTGATATTATAATCATAATGTTAGAAAATATTTGATTTGCTACAACTTTATACCAATAATTCTGAAGCGTATCTAGTATTTATTAATATTATATTATATCTTTCTTTCAAAATTTTTTTTATAAATATTTGGCTTCAGCATCACGTATGTACAAAGATGTCACTGACCTTTTCAGCAAGAATACATACAATTAGACTTGATGTTTGTTTTTCTAGTTGAGTGATAGCACGCGTTTCATTCTAGAGGACGTGACACGGATGTCGTATGACGTGATATTCTCCAATGCCATTGATCTTTAGTACTTGACTGACACTATTAAGACAAATCATGGAAGAAAGGTTGCACCTACGTTAATATTTGTGATGGCATATTGTAGTGTTAATTGCCATATTAATGTTGTTTTGGGCAATGAGTGGTATTTATACTTATTTTCTCTTGGCAGCTCATTTACGTCCACAACTGATCATTGTCCTGTCTTTAGAGACCTTTGCAAGCCAGGGTCCTTGAGGAATATTCCCACGATTGACTGATTTGGCTGCCTTGTTAGTCTAGCTTTAATATTCGACCGTTTCTAGTGAAGTCCCAAGTTCTAAGCCCAGGTATTTGTAAGGAAAGAAATAGTTGGTGTTTGTTTGTCTAATTGAGTGATGTATGCGTTTTGTTCTAGAGGACGTAACAAGGATGTGGGATGTTATCCAATGTCATTGATCTCCAGAATTTGACGGACACCTTTATGCATCCACTAAGAAAAATCATGAGAGAAAGGTGGCACCTACGTAAATATATGAGATGGTGTAGTGTGGTGATAATTGCAATATGAATGTTGTTTTCAAAATTTTGGGCAACGAATAAGGTGGAAAGTTTGTAGAAGGTAACTAAGACCAATCACAAACTACTATTTTAAAGTTTAAAAGATCGTAGCTTGGAAGAAATAGTTTTAATTGTTCTGAGTCCGATTCTGAACTAGGAATTGTCTATATTAATGAAGGGAAAGCTGAGCCGTGTTTTAATTGACAAAGTAGATTGTTGTGACGAAACTATTTTTGTCACTTTAACTTTCGACACTTCGTCCGGTTGAAATAATTATTTTGGCTAACCCCGATTTAGAAACATTCTTCATTGGTGGTCCGCTCCTTTGGTATAGTCTTCTTCGATAAATTTGCTATCTATCACTGAAACACATTTTTTAAATCGGACCATTCCTTTCTGATTAGCGCGTTTTCAAACAAACTCTTCAATTAATTTCAGAAGATCAAGAGAAAACTCGTATTTAATAAATTTGACTATACTGGTGGCTCATTGTTACAACAGTTGCCTGGTGTTCCGATGTTCACCCGTGACAACTATTAGTGTGTACTAAAGATATTTGTTTTGAATTTGAGTGAGGGTTATTTCTTGAGTACTTCAATCTCCAAGGTCCACGAGTGCCCCAGTTGCATTACCTATACATTGTTACCACAAATATCGAAGCAAAAATCATCCCATCACAATACAGAAAGTCTACAATAAGTCTTTTTATTATACTTCAGAATCATTCGGTCGTAAGTGACAGTTTACGATAAAGGCACATACGACGTATAATTCCGAGGCATAATGGCACGTCCAACCTTATGGTTTTGAACTCTAGAATTTCAATCACGTTACTTGTCCATGAAAACATCCTTATTTCCATTGATACATTTTCCCATTTTTATATGTATAAAAAATATTACAGAATCAATGAAACGAACATCTATTATTATGATGTTATTCCAAAAATATGGGGAATATAAATACACCACGCTTACCTAACTCAAGTGAGAAAAGCACTGTGTTCTGTAAATCAGTTTACGCGTATGGGTTTTAGGGTTCCGTAATATATTTACAAAAATGATTCTAAAACTAATGAGAAAAATAACAAAATTTTATTAAAGTTTTCAGAAATATACGATTTAGCTCGTAGAGAGACTTTATGTAGAAAAATATTAACTGATAATCAACATCAGCGCAGTACATGGGTCCTATTTTTTTGTCTTTAATTAAAAAGTCCACCTAGGTAGCTAGTGAAAGGTTGCAGGTTAGCTAGGGTAGGATTCTCGCCGGCGAGGACCGCGTTGCACCCCTACCCCGGCCCCGTGATCCAGCGCCTGTAGGCCGATCACTTCCTCTTATGTTCATAAATCTGATATATATATCAGTGGTACCACTGGGTCGTGTTCCTAACCCCTCAAGGGTGCCCCCAGGTGTGTGCCACTTAATTGTATGTTTTTACCAAATTTGCTATATTGATCCATTAAAATCTATAATAATTAATATGAACTTAAACTTATTACGAGTAGAGGAATTAATCACCAGCTGACGGACGGACTACTTTGTCTGTAATATCCTACAATTTGCTACCGGTTAATTAAGTAAGTATCTAGTTTAATTCATAGAATAATAATAATTGTGTAACATTGTGATTCTGATACGTACAAGTGTATGTAAATACCTAAGTGCTGAATAAATTCATTATTTCAATAAAAAAGAAAAAATATCATGAATCTCCTCAAAATTCCTCTTCTACGTCCGCTCTGGGAAATGAGTACCTACCTGTGTGGCAGAATTTAAAAATACATAGTTCACACCACAAACACTCGTAGGTCCACAACAACCATTTATGGTTCACACAAATAGTTGTCCCAAATGGGAAACGAACCTGGCGTACTACCAGGTGTAAGAAGTAACCGTAACCACTGAACCACAAGTGAAGTCTAACACTCCTATTTTTGACATTAAAACCAACCAAGATACTATAACGCAACTTTTTCAAAATACAAAAAATAATATTCTAGACGATGCACATAATAAACTGAAATCTGTTTCTACGTAAGCAAAAAAAGTTATCCCTCATTAAAAAATATTAACATGACACTTGATTCCATGCAATTAATGGTTAGTCTTTTACAAAATAATAAAACATAAAATCTGCTGTAAAATACAGCTATAATTTCGTCCAAAAATGTTCGTCTACGGCACCCACCGTAAAAAATCAAGCTGGATTTCGCCCGCATTTTTATAAGTATCGCAACGTAAAAATCTCAATTTCCGTTGGAAAATAAATTGTAAGTTATACTGGTGGGAGGTACACAAAAATTACGTACCATAGAGAAAACATAGAGGTGTCATAAACATCACGGTTTACTAGATGTCTTTGGCAGAAGCTAGCGAGCATCGACAATTTAATTGACCAAATTTTTCGGTGAACGGATGCCATATATTTTAGTGGGGAATAGGGATATTATTTTAGATTTTCATGTTCCCGACAGTTCAGCTTCAGAAATGACGACTTTGTTATTTAGCCGGATTTACCAAAAGAAGGAATTTTTCGACACAGTTTTATATTTTTATAGGTTAGGTAGGTACCCACAAGTTTATGCAGCAATTATGGACGAAAGTTTCATTAATTGAAGTGAAAAACTTTTTTTTTAACTCAACGGCCAGAATGTTATTTGAAAATGTATACTAAGGTGTAGAGCTACTTTCTTAGTTTGCAGTTATCAGTTTCTGGACGCTCAATCCAAGTAAACAAACAAACTTTTTAGCTTTTCCTTTCAGTAAATCTCAGAAACTACTTGTCCGATTTGAAAAAATCTTATACCATCAGAAAGCTACGTTATTCAGAAGTAATATAGGCTATATTTAATAATGAAGTTCCTAACGGGAATAACGCGGGTGAAATCACGCAAGGGAATCCAGTTTTTAGGGTTCCGCACCTTGACCACCAAGACCTTGCTGTCTGTCACCAGTCTGTATCTCAAGAACTGTGATAGCTAGGACAGATGACATTTTCACGATTTCACGAATGATGTATTTCTATTGCCGCTGTAACCACAAATACAAAAAATAAAATAAAATAAATAATTAGGGGGGCTCCCATACTCCTTTTTTTTCATTTTGAGATATTAATAGCAGCATCAGGTAGGCACTTGAAGATGGTACGGACCCCTTCGTGCGTGATTCTGAATCGCACTTGGTCGGTTTTTTTTATATTGCACCCAAGTTTAATTTTGATATCTCTTTTATTTCTTTTCGTGCCTCGTAAAGTAGTTGTTGCTTCTACGCTTGGTCTTTTATGAATTTTGATAGTAAAGCACTAGAGAGTTCGCCTGTGTTTTTGTTTTTTTATGTTTGACCGTAATCTCGCTTGATGGAAGGCGAAAATAAGGCCTAAGATGATACACGCTTGTCTAGAAAGTGTCTGTTCACTTTAGTCTTAAAGATGTCCAGATTATAGTGATCTGGAAAAACTGACCCCGGCAGAGAATTCCACTCCTTAGCCGTCCACATTATGAAAGAAGAAGCAAATCGCTTCGTGTGTATTGAAGGATAGTCTACAACAAAAGGGTGAATCCGCGCCTAGCGCGGCGAGCGGTTTCACCGTTCCTTCCCACCCTTCACCTTTCCATCACCGTTTCATCCGATGATGGAAAGGTGAAGGGGGTATTAAGTTATGCAGAACCTCCGCACACTCCCGGAAATGTAACCGATAGGCAGCCTACTCGTCTACGGTGTTCGAGGCTCTGAAGACTTGCCTCCACAAGTGAGTTATTGCCTATGACTCTCTTCGCTCGGCGCTCCAATGAGTTTATGCATGGCCAATCTCAAATACTTTTGCCATCATGATAGAAATCAGACGGACTATTTATTACTCTTAAAAAAACATCAATTTTCATCCCACATCTACTCATCTTTATACAACATTTCAATAAATTACTAGCTTATAACCTATCTACAGTCGTGCCAATGTCATTAGTTCACAAAGATAGATATTGTTCAATATTGGACGTATCGCAAACAATTCTATTACAGCTTCCGACTAAGATTAATGTACAACTAACTGGTCGTTGCAGTTCAACTTGGATTGATCTCACGACTATTGCCCGGATTATACTCTGTGAGACAGTTTGTGAATGTCATAAAGATGTATAGCATAAAATTGACAGTAAGCTAAGGAAAAGGGGGAGGTCAAATATGTCAGACACTCTAAATATGCTTGTTTGGCTATGTCATAGTGTGAATTAGAATTCATATTCCCGGAGTCCCGAAGACTAGAATCTGGAGGTGCATTCTGCATAGATCCTTTTCTTGTGGAGGGGATGCCTGAAAAGGTCACGTGTGAGTGTAGAATGGGTATCTTGAAACTATTAGTCTGAAACATCAATATTTTAACTATCGCATCTCACCGACCTCTTTAACTGGCCCAACTAAATCAAGTTTCAAAGCAGTCTTCTAAAATCCTTTATCTTTTTCCATTGTCATTAAAAGACATAGCGAGTTTATTATTGCCAATTATTCAAATCCATCTTTAAATGTTATCACAAATCTGTCCTATTAAAATAACTAGTCATGTCATGTCACTGCGTTGCTTAACCACGTTTATTAGAAAAATATATATATATATATATATATTGTCCGCTTTACGGCAAAAGTTGATCAGGCCGAAATATGCATTAAATGTTGATCCACCTTTAGAGGCTTGTAAATTGGAGCCACATTTGTATGCCGAATCATACATTAAACCTTATGTACGATGATATTTAAATTAATTTATAAAAATCCGCTACAATGTCTTGAGTCGCATCGCTAAATCAGTTTATTACTTAACCCTCCATATCATCCGTCGGTCTGTGACCTTTGACCTTCGGCTGGTCGTAAACTGCACAAAATAAACATGCACTCAATGTTTTACGAACGGAGAAAAATTTGTTGTGATTTTGCAGATGAAGATCTGGATGCTGTTTTCGGGTAATACTTCCAAAACAGATAAAATTTGCAAAAAAAACACTTTAAGAAAAAGGGGAAAACATTTATATAGCAAAGCTACGGTACTATAATAATATATCGCTTATTAAAAAGTTTTTAGTGACAGAAAGTTGGAAAAAAAATAAAGAAAGATGAAAAGTCTATATTATTATAGGAAAAACACTTTATTTAAGAAAGTTTCGAGGTACTAAAAGTCTATTGAAAGATAAAACTATGACGTTTGCAGTTCGTAGAAAATATGAAATTGTATGAAAAATAATAATATGAATAATATTATTTATTTATATGACATACAATTATTTGTATTACTGTTGCAAAATGCGTTACCGTTGAAGTTATTTCAACGGTAACGCATTTTGCAACATTCATCATCATCAACATCATCAGCCCGTATAACGTCCACTGCTGAACATGGGCCTCCTGCCGAGGGAGGTTTCTTGCCACAGTCAACCAGCTTGGCAGGCGGGTTGGTGACCGCAGTGTTATGTTGTTCCACACAAGGAAACGCTGCTGTCCGTTCCTTGATATACGATTAGTATAGTTGATGTTATAATAATCGGGACCAATGGCTTAACGTCCTTTCCGAGGCACGGAGGGTAGTTCCTCAACCAACCAGACCCTGAAAGAAATCTTAGAAATACACAAAGATTTCCGGTTCGGCGTGGGGATCGAACCCACGACTTCCAAGATTTAAAGCAAGCCGAATACGGAGATTGTCTTTACATTCATAGTTTATAATTATTTCTTACTAAATAACTTCACAAAAAGTTTATAATGGGGTAGGCCCGATATGATAAGGGTGACTAGTGATGTACACATCTACAGCAGGAGCACTAGCTGTTCTTGTATATGGACCCCTATGCCACTTAACATCTGGTAGATAGGGGTCATTAGCCTGGCATTCAAGAATAAAAAAAAATACACCATACCGTAAATTAAGTACATCGAAAAAGGTAGCCACTATTCCAATTAAATTATGATAAAACTTGCAAAAAAATGTTAGTCTTTAAATACATTTATAGGTTAACCATTTATATTTTAATTGACATTGAAGTAACACACAAGGTTGCCACAAATAAATATTTTTTTCGCAGATCAGATACGCTTTGTTACAGTCTGATATTTAAAGGTCTCTAATGACAAAAAGGTCATTGTAAACTACCACCAAAAAATCACGATCAATCATCGATTCTGTTCCGCTGATGAAATATTATTACCAGTCATGACTCAGATAACTGATATTATACAAATGAATCGTACCCTAAAAAAATAAAACTCAAATCACGAAAACCCTTTTTTGCCAACCCGCTATTACGGTATTACGTTTTGGTCTCAAAAGGTGCAATTAGATTGAAACAAAAAAAAAAAGATCGGATGTATTTTGAATCTTGGAACGAATGTTTTAATTTTAAAGTGAGCGATAACTGAATCAGGTTCGTTGGTTGATTTAACTTTGTCATGGTAAAAGATTCTTTTTGGTTGTTGTTTTTTGTTACATTAAAGTTAACTTTATCATCAACAGCCCGTTGACTTCTATTGCTGAACATGGGCGTCTTCTTAACAGACCTTGGCAAGCTAGGGTTGTTAAACAAGGGCCGCATTGCTTATGCCCAGCTCCGCCAACGGCGGATAGAAGGAGTGTCTGGGGGGGTTTTAGTGGTGTAGGGTCCTCTCCTCGTGGTATGAGATAGCATACCACGGTATCGAGAGGGCGAGTCCCATATATCCCACCGCCAGCGCGCGAATAGGCTGCAGCGGCGGTGGGAATGCGTAAATGCATTTCCCCCGGACAACAAAAAGGAAAAAGAAGTGTTGTTACACTATATTGCTATAATGACCACGCTTGGCTGATCGCAGTAAAATGGTAGATAACCTTGAGCTGATATTTTGACGGAGATACATAGTTTGCCATTTTGCTACTGCACCGAGAATAAGGGTAAGCAGGACTCCAGGCTTATTTAATAGTTTAAATACTAGAAAGCACCTGAGCAATAGGTTAGCGGTTGCTAGCGGGTAGGGTTGCGGAATAGAGTTTTGAAGAAGACCCTAAGCCCAAGAGGCCCACCATATGTTAAGTAGAGTATCAATTACACGATGTCGCTTTAATTTACAGTTCGTGGGCGTCTCTGGCTTCGGGTCTACTTGGGCATCAGACGGTTCATTACCTTAGAGTCAGGAAACAGAAATCGAATCCCCAATCTCTGAGATACGTCATAATGTTAAAAAATGCTTGACTTCCAATCGATGTTAGTTCATCGCAAATTGTTGACATAGGTGTAACCGCTATAACGCTATATAAAACATTTGTTTTTCGTTCGTGCTCAATTTTGCTATCGTTTGCAATGCCCATACAATTCGATACAGCTATTAGTAAACAATCAGACAATTCTATAATTACGCATAGAACAATTATATTATTGGCGTAAAATAAATTGTTGGGTTTAAGTTACAAGCGATGGCGTTTGCAAATTTTCAGAACTTTTTTCTATTTCAAAACTGGCTTTTGAAACTTTTCGAATAACAATTGGGATTATTTAAACGACAGCGGGATATAGTAAAAACCGGGCAAGTGTGAGTAGGACTCGCGCACGAAGGGTTCCGTATCATTTTCAAATATAGTACCTGCTGCCGTTATTGATATCGAGCAAAAAGGACATTAAATCACGTTTGTTGTATGGGAGCCCGCTTTAAATATTTATTTTAAGTATTTTTTGTTATAGTGGCAACAGAAATACCTAATATGTGAAAATTTCAAGTGTCTAGCTATCGCGGTTCTTGAGATACAACCTGGTGATAGACAGACAGAAACCGAAGTCTTAATAAAAGGGACCCGTTTTTATCCTTCGGATTCGAAACTCTATAAAAGCGCATATTATCAGAAATGTTTAAACTGCACTTAATATTTGAGTTTTAAATTATGTTTTTATCATAATAGCAAAATTAGCCACAGATTAATGTATTCAAATTTTAATACGTATGGTACTTTACCAACGACTAAGGTACGTGCTTTTCAGGGCACGGAAGGTTTGGATGCGAGATCTCAAACATAAATAATGTTCGCAAATAAGTGCTTGATTTTCTTTTTTATGCGCCCCGCGGTTTTACCCACGTTACTCTGCTCCAGTGGGTCGGAGCGTGATGTTTTGTAGCCTATTTGTTAATCTAGCGTATAATCTATCCCGGTGCAAAATTTAAGCCAATTCCGTTTAGTAGTTTTGGCGTGAAAGAGTAACAAACATCCATACATACTTACAAACTTTCGCGTTTATTATATTAGTAGGATTTAAAATTCATAAAAACAGATATCCCTTCATATTTACTAACGAAATAGCTGTACCAATATTTTAACGGTCGGTATTACAATAATTAACATCTAGTTAAATTTGCATCACGATTTGATAGTTATTATTGTTTTTTGCATCAAAAACGTTTTTCAGTAAAAAACTAAGTTGTGGTTAACATCTGATAGAAGTAAATAGAAGTTACAAATACCTACTATATTACTAATTATGTTACTATATTATAAGAAAAACTAAGGGAAGGCCGTCTCAGATGTACGGTCATGTAATGCGTCGCCCACCAGAACTATGACGCGACAAGTACTCGATATGTTTCCAGCCCCAAAGAAACGTTCAAGACCCCGAGTCACATGGATAGCTGCTATTAATAAGGACATGAAGGTCCAAATGTCACATCTGCTACAACCCAGGACATAATGTCCTGGCGAAGAATGACTAGGAGAGCCGACCCCAAATGATGGGATCAAGGCTATTCGGAGCGAGAGAGCGATGTTACTATATTATATTACTAATATTATAAAGAAGAATAATTAGTCCGATTTCATCATATTTTTTACTATCAGAAAGTTACGCTATTCAGGAGTATTGCGTATATTTAATTATGATGTTCCCGCGTGAACGGGAGTTAGAATAGAATAATTTGTCCGGCTCTGAATGCGTTTACGCATTCCCACCGCCGCTGCAGCGTATTCGCGCGCTGGCGGTGATATATGTGGGACTCGCGCTCCATTGCGTGGTATGCTAAACTCATACCACGAGGAGAGAACCCTACACTACTAAAACCCCCCGGACACTCCCTCGATCCGCCGTTGGGGGGGCCGAGTACGCATGAGCAATCTGGCCCCCCGACGGCACCCGCGACCAATATGGTACTGCGGGATCTCCTGGGCCTCACTTACAGTGGCCCATTTGAAATACGAATATACCTACATAGTTAAGGGCAGAAAAAATAAAACTGTTTTGGCCCCTAGAAATTAATGTAAAAAACTGTGGCCCTAAGGCTTTAAAGTATGGAGACGCCTGCTCAGTTTTTGTTTATATATAGTATAGCTTAGCTTTTACATCATCGCAGCATAGCTGCATAGCACATCTCCGGTGGAAAATCAGCTTTAGGAATCAGTGCATCAACCTCCAATGTTGATATCCTAAGCTTCTGCGAAATATCGTACGCCCGATCTTTATTTATTCGTGTCAGATTCAAAGTACTAACCAACAGACCGAATAATTATCTTAATTATTAAAAAAATAAACTATTACAGATGTCTGGAAATGATAAGTTTAAGCATATTATAATACCTATAATGTAAATTTTGATACGGGAATAATTATTATTGAATTCAAAATTAAGTATTGTGGTATGTTTTTAATTTTAATTGACTTTGCATGCGATAATTATTACTTAGGTACAGTAAAACACGTAGTCTACCTAGAGCACCCACCCTTATTCCACGAACAGTTTTACAATTTTGATGAAGAGCCCTTTGTCTATGACACAAACCTAGCGCTGGAATGTACTAGCGACCCACTCATTACGAATTTTCAGAGACTACAAGTGCCTAGTAGCACATAAGTGCTCACTAAGACTGTATTGTTTGCAAAATTCAACCCCTAAGTTAAGGGTTACAACTTTAGGGGTTGAATCAGGGTTGAAAAAAGGGGTGTGAATGTTTGTTTAAATTAATTTAAACATACCGTTAAATACCTACTTTTCTAAACAACCTTTACAAACGAATGAAATAAAGGGTCTAAGTTTGTATGGAAAATACATTATATATATATATATATACTAAAATTAATTAGGGATTAATTTTTATACTAAGAGACTATCCTTATTAAGTCAGAAAATAGGGGTTGTAAGTTTATGTGAAACTTCTTCAGTTTAATGATAGCAATTCCGAAATTACGGTTATTAAGATCCGACATGCATCTTTTCTCATATATTCATACATCTAAATTTTCACGCAAACGAAGTCACGGGTAACTCATTTTATATAACCGTGTTTGATTATGTTATATTTATATATTGCTGGAGTTTCCTACCATAAATTAAATTAGTAGTGACTAGAACATCATAAATAATGACGATGAATACAATTTATCTTTCAAACAATATTATCAGTAAATGTGCTTAAGTGTTAGACATTTCATAACATCTAAGGGCACAGGATTTGAACCTGTGCCAAAGTGCATAACGACCTGGATTCAATGTTGTTATAACATTATAACAACAATGAGTCATTTAATCCGAAGTTGAGTCATATTTGCGTTTTTGTTGTATAGTTGTAATGAAATGAAATATTGGTTTCAAATCGCCATCGAATGATCAGTACGTGGTAACAGTTATTAAAAGAAATATTATTTAATAAACAATAAGCCCAAAAAATTGAGAAATCAAATATTAAGTTGTAATTGAATGATCGATTTAGAAAAGGACACAACTCCAATAGACATGCCATATGAGAAGTGCTCTTTTCGAAATTGCTTATTCAATTGTTTTAGTAGCTTTAAAAAGCTAGTGTCAGTGTACTTGAAGATAAGAAGATATAATTAGAAATAAATGAGGCATAACATCTTCTATATATACAAAAGAAAGTCGTGTTAGTTACACTATTTATAACTCAAGAACGGCTGAACCGATTTGGCTGAAAATTGGTAGGGAGGTAGCTAAGAACTGGGAGAAGGACATAGGATACTTTTGGGTAGGGGTAGGGTAGGGTAGGGTAGGGTAGGGTAGGGGTAGGGTAGGGTAGGGGTAGGGTAGGGGTAGGGTAGGGGTAGGGTAGGGTAGGGGTAGGGTAGGGGTAGGGTAGGGGTAGGGTAGGGGTAGGGGTAGGGGTAGGGTAGGGGTAGGGGTAGGGTAGGGGTAGGGGTAGGGTAAGGGTAGGGTAGGGGTAGGGTAGGGGTAGGATAGGGCAGGGGTAGGGTATAAAAGTCCACCCGTGCGAAGCCGGGGCGGGCCGCTAGTACTAATATAAATAAACATAAATGTCAAATGCCTGAATTTTTCGTTGACGTAGTAATATTTCTTTATTCAATTCCAATGATTAAACTTATGATATTTTGATGCGTCTATATCTTTTTCCAACATCAGTTTAGAAAATGACAATTCTGAGATGAACTGAAAGCATCAGAAGAAGCGTTTAAATGTATCTATTACAACTATAAACATAAGATTATGTCTGAAGAAGTATAAGATTATTCATCATCATCAACTCGTAACGTCCACTGTTGAATAGTGCCACAGAAATAATAGTCTCATCATCATCATCATCATCAGCCCGTATAACGTCCACTGCTGAACATGAGCCTCCTCCCGAGGGAGGGCATTGCCATAGTCACCACGCTTGGCAGGCGGGTTGGTGACCGCAGTATTATGTTGTAACACACAAGGTAACGCTGCTGCCCGTTCCTTGATACACGATTATTATAGATGATGTTATAACAATCGGGACCAACGGCTTAAGGTGCTTTCCGAGGCACGGAGGGCAGTCCCTCAACCAAACAGACCCGGAAAGAAATCTAAGAATTTACACAAAGATTTCTTGTCCGGTGTGGGAATCGAACCCACGATCTCCGAGATTTAAAGCGAGCCAATTACCGCTACGTTACGGAGGTTGTCAAATAATAGTATACTTGTTTCTAATATATACATATTTTTAATGATTTTTCTGTAAAGTATTCCACTAAAAATGTATATTTTTTAATCAAGTGAAGAATTGGGGAAATATGGAACATAATAAACACAAAATTCATGGACACAACGTACACTGAAATTCAAGACAGTCATAACAACAACGTCATGAAACCGTGTGGCTTCCGGCTTAGGATAGACCACCCCATATCCTCCCATGGTTGTCGTAAAAGGCGACTAAGGGACATATGGCTGATGGATGGGCAGCAGCATCTATTAGCTCAAGGTTTACATCTTACTGCGATCACCAATCCGTCTGCCAAGTGTGGTGATTATGGCAATATCCCTCAACGATCTTGGCTGCCAAGGTCTGTTAAGAGGAGGCCCATGTTCAGCAGTGGACGTAAACGGGCTGTTAATGATAATGAATGATGATGATAACAACACAATTCATGGGAAAAAAAGTAATATGTTTCATACAAATAGTTGTCTCGGAGATCGAACCCAAGACACCATGTCTCACAAGCAATTACCTTAACTTATCATCATCATCATCAACAGCCCGTTTACGTCCACTGCTGAACATGGGCCTCCTCTTAACAGACCTTGGCAAGCCAGGATCGTAGAGGGATATTGCCATAATCGCCACGCTTGGCAGACGGATTGGTGATCGCAGTAAGATGTAAACCTTGAGCTAATAGATGCTGAAGAACTAATAGACAAGCTAATAGAACATCCATCAGCCATATGTCCCTTAGTCGCCTTTTACGACACCCATAGGACGACATGGGGTGGTCTATTCTAAGCCGGAAACCACACGGTCTTGACTTATAGTTGACTCATATAACTGCATAATAAATTAGCTACCTAACAAATGATTTAGGCGCCAAAATCGTGTCTCAACTTAACTTCCTAATAAAATCAAAAACTGGATACTGCAATATAAAAGCAGTGTTATATACCACAGTGTATCGAATCCAATCAGCGTTCTCTATTTACTGCGCAATTTTAGCACTTATTTTACACAAGAAAAAACCTCACAAGTAATGAAAAAGATGAAACGTTATACCGTTTTTTTTTTGTATCGAAACTTGAAGATCACACGTATCATTTATAAGTGTATGATTCTTTTATTTTTAAATCGTTAGTCATCATTCATCATTTCAGCCGTATTACGTCCACAGGCTAGGCCTGCTATATCTAATGTTATTCCGGTAGGACCCGGTCTGCATCCACCGTGATCCCGCAGCCTTTACCAGGTCATTTTTCCATCTAGTTGGTGGACGTCCCACGCTACGCTTGCCGATCTCCATTCGAGTCTCGATTCAACTTTTGTGAAGTTTGTAAATTGTTAGTATTGCTAAAAAGTACCTATAGTTGATTCATCACTTGTCTGTAATAAAAGATTTTATAACTTACGATTCCTCACCTAAATCAGTTTAGTATTTCTTGTGTTTAGCCACAAACAAAAACGTGGTCTCTTCAATCACACTTTTCCAGTGCCCTCATAGACCCGAAGTCCGAGATGCTTTTAGGTAAAACGATAGTTACACAAAACTCTCCTAAAAAACTAAAAGTCATAATCCCAATCAAATAAGACAACGCCCTGAGCTGTGCTCCAAGTCCCACGGGGGACGCGCAGGTTACTGAGTTTAAGCCATGAAAAAGGGCTGGAGCCCTACTCGCCTATACCCATGCCTGGTGAAATAGCAAACGCCACGTGGCTAACTACATACATAACATACAGGAATTTCATAAAAAATTGTTTCGTAAAAAATATTACGTAACATTTTCTCCCTTATTAATACTGTTTCAACAAATGTTAGTTACAATAAAACAAATATTGCCATTCAAAATTAAGTCTAATTTACCTATTTTTTTATTTAAATCATTCATATTGTTTTTTTTTTATTAAATACAAACATTGGCTACACATAACAAGGCCCAAAATGTTGTAAGCAAACCAATTTAAAAATATTAAATAACATTTTTTTATTTTCATTAAAATATTATTAAATAAAAAGGTACGTATTAGGAATAAATGCATGTTCATGTGTAATGGATTCTATTTAAAAATACGGTAACAAATAGTATCTTATAAGTAACAGAATAAGATTTATTTACAAAAATCAGGGGGCTCTCAAGACGAGTAAAACTTTTACCAAATTAGGTAATTGACGTAAATAGTTCATACCTTTTTACCGTAAATTTCATTTCAAGTAACAACTATGTACAGTACAGCACTTCAGTAGTAACAACTATAGTCTTAACGTCCCTCGTAATACGAACTAATGATACTAAAAAATATTACCACCTACACGCTGTCGGTTCATACAAAGTTGCAAATTAACTCCGTAAGTTGTTTTCATTCCCTCATGCGCTTACGTTTATTTCTTCATTTCAAAAGGAATGCAGAGATTTATTGTGCTACAGTAGTCATTTTATTTTTATGTTTTCAATTTGGTTCATTATGTTTTTAGTTATGTATGGTTACTGTTTTTGTGTGAAAGAATAGACACGTGATGTATTCGTAATTTTTTATTTATATTCTACTTCTCAAATATTATCATGAGCCCGTATAACGTCGACTGCTGAACATTGGCCTACCTCAAACGGGCTTTTGCTGAAGTCACAACGGTTGTCGTCTTCAATATTATATAGGTAAATGGGCTATCTAACACTGAAATAATTTTTCAAATTAGATTAGTAGTTCTTGAGATTAGCGCTTTCAAACGTAGGTACAAACTGTTCAGCTAAAGGTATATATTTTTTTCGGACAGATGAAGTTAGATAATAATATTAATGAATATATAAGAATCAATATTTTTAGGCAATTGTGCAAAATCTACTCAACGGATTGAAATGATTAATTTTTTATTTTAACACGTCTCCCGCACTCGGCAAATAAATCCCTGTGTCGCGGGGGACTTTACAAACATTAATTTCACGGACACAAAGAACACCCAGACTCAGAACAACTATTTGTGGTTCACACAAATAATTGTCCCGGGTGGGAATCGAACCCAGAACACCAGTTCTCACAGGCAACTATCTTAACCAATGAGCCACCGGTGCAGTCAATTATAGCAACTATAAGTTGTACATGTAGTTAGTGGAATGTGTTTCCCGTTCCCGTGGGAAATTCATAATTAAATATAACTTATGCTACTTCCCGATAACGGAGCTTTCTAATACTGAAACAACTTTGGAAATGGCTCCAGTAGTTTCAGAGCATATTGAACGCAAACAAACAATCAAATTAATAATCTTACTAATAAAATAAACGCGAAAGTTTCTAATTATGGTTGGATGGATGGATGTTTGTTACTCTTTCACGTTAAAACTATAGAACGGAATTGGCTGACATTTTGCACCGGGATAGGTTATACGCTGGATTAACATATAGGCTACAAAACATCACGCTCCAACCCACTGGAGCAGAGTGACGCGAGTAAAACCGCGGGGCGCAGCTATTAAATAATATAAGTATAGTTTATAACTGAAAATAAATATTTCATTCGTCAAAATATACCTATAATTAAACATCAAAGTAGTTTCAATGTAAATTGTCAAAGAGAATTCGTTATAACGTCTTTTCAACAGCAAGCGTTGATAATTCTTCCAGGAATATGATGGGTAGCCTTGTAATAATAAAATAACATTTCGAAGTATATTTAGTGACATGTCATGTGTGTGAAGGGCAAAATATATGTCTTCAGTATAACTGTAATTATTTAGTAAAATAGTAACAAGTTTTAATATTATAGCAACTGCCACGTGGCGTCCACGTTAAATAAGGATTTCATTACTATCATCGTTTTGGTGACTAGACGAAATACAGACAAACAAACATACAAATTAAATTAAACAAACATTTTAAGATTCCTGTTCGCGTCTTGGTTGGCTAACGGCCTCTTCGTGCCACGGAAAGCACGTTAAGCTCTTGGTCCCGATTGTTATAACATCATCTATAACAAACGTATACCAAGGAACGGGCAGCAGCGTTACCTTGTATAATTAATACTGTGGTCACCAACCCGCCTGCCAAGCGTGGTGACTATAGTAAAACCCTCCCTCGAGAGGAGGCTCATGTTCAGCCGTGGACGTATTTAAAAATGTTTTCTTTTTAATAATTAAAAATAATCTGTTTAGATTTTTTTTAGCCAATCCATTTTGTAATATATTTTCTAATATACCTACTTAATGAAATAATAAAATAATGAATTTTATTCAGCACTTAGGTATTTACATACACTTGTACTTGTCAAAATTACAATGTAAGAAGATAAATTATTAAAAAAAAAAACCATAACTAACAGATAATTCTTACTCTATAAAATATCCGACTAGGTAACTAACAGTAATATAATAATAATACTTAATTTATAGTAAAATATTATCAGCTCGGTAAAGATCGATGTAGGTAAGTTCGGATTTAAGACTATAGGTATGTTATATTTGTCAGTGTCAGTATTAAAATTACGGAGTATATGTAATAGGTTTAATACTCATAGATCAAATTGGCAATTTGGCATCGGTCGTGACCTTGAAGCCTATGGCAACAATATGACCTCTGATCAAGGTCAGTGCCGCTTGGCAACTGAATACAGGTGGCGAGCGAATGTTGGCATTGCTGATGGGTTTGACAAATTGGAATATATTTTTAGTGGAAATGCAAAAAGTTAAGCTTTGATGTGCTGACTAGGGATTTGGTCATCTTCGTTTTTTAGTTTGTACTTGTCAACCTCTGTGGCATAATGGTATTAAGCTCGTTTTAAATCTTGGAGGTCGTGGGTTAGATCCCCACGCTGGACAAGAAATCTTCGTGTAGAATCAAAGATTTTATTCCCGATCTGATTCACGGAGGCGCTGGAAATGATAACCTGGAAGGATTTTACCCAGCAGTAAAAAATATGAAAACTTTCCAAAAACTGAAGGACAATATGGACAGTATTTCATTCAAAGTCATCGAACTTCGGACAAATAGCTAATGATCGCTCAATGAGAGATTTACCTGACTCTACAAACAAACAGTAATGTGTTTCGAAAGTAAATAAACAACGATGATTGTTTTTGATAAATATTTTTGAGTCCAAATTGTGTGCATATATTATTTTACTCTGCAGCAAGAGAGCATTACTAATTCCAATACTTTCATTTATTAAATACTAGCTTCCCGCGCGCGGTTTCACCCGCGTAACTCCCGTTCCCGTGGGAAATTCATAATAAAATATAGCCTATGTTATTTCTCAGGCTCTAGAGTATATCTGTTGCAAATTTCATTTAAATGGCTTCAGTAGTTAAGGCGTGATTGCGTAACAGACAAAGTTACTTTCACATTTATAATATTAGTATGGATTACTAATATTATAATTAACCACACAACTTTTTTTGTGTGGTTCGTGTATAACGGACTCGGAGAGCAACTGGATGCAGGCCGATCAATTAATAAAACCTATGTTGAACAGTGGACGTCTTAATGATGATACAATGACGATGACTTAAAATACAACTATGGATATTATATTAAAAATTAATAACTTGGCAGTATATCTAACAATTGTTTTTAGATGAAAATACATTATCCATTCTTTCCGCCTCGACATGAGAATGTCCGAGACTCCATGTCCACTCTCCTTGTGACGATATGCTACTCATACCACGAGGATAGTTTACCTACTTTAACCCTGCTAAATGTTTGTCGAAACACCAATGTTAGAGAAACCGGAAACTGAATCAGGATAACTTCTGAAGATCAGCATCTGTACTTAGAATATTTTTTTTGGTGTTAAACCAAGAATTAATCTTCGTGTCTTGCTGACTGAAAAGTCTACAAGGTGTGCGAAGTCGTGGAGCGCAGCTAACAGGTAGAAAAAAAACGGTGACCCTTTTGACCTTTCGAGCAGAGCAAACAAAACCACAGTACGCTGCTAGTAAAAAATGATTTTGTATAAAAATGCAAAAAAACCTTGTCAAAGCTTCAGCAAATCTATTTTAGGCATTAAAACCTAATTAAGTACCTATGCCTTTCGTTAAGTTTTAAGGACCGTAGTTTTTATTGCTGCTGTTTTTTGCACGCATAGTTGACATTTATAAAAATCGATTATTCAAATGTTTCAAATATTGATAGAGGCGTATTTCTCAGAAAAAAATGACACAGTTTTTGGTGAATTTTGTTTGCTGAATTCCAAACCGATTATAAAGTTTTTTCTTGTTATTCATTTAACAACAGGTATTAAAAACCTTCCGATGACCTCTTAGACCCGAAGTCCGAGAGGCCCACGACCTGTAAAGTAGATTGATAGTTGCATAAAACTCCCCTAAACTAAAAGCCATAATCCCTCAATCTCCCCGTCAGCGACTGCCCTGAGCCGAGGTCCAAGTCCCAAAGGGGACGCCCTCTTGCGCAGATTGCTTAGTTTGTAGTGTTTAAACTATTTATCTAGGCTGGAGCTCTGCTCGCCTTTATGCCCGGTGAAGTAGCAAAAGCCTGGTTTTGCTACTTCCTGTTAAAGCCTGGTGGAAAAAGTTTTTATTGCAAAATTTTACAGTTTATTAGGAGCAAAATATAAATTATTGATATTTTGCAGCTTATTTCCTTATAAACCCTACCTAACTATCAACTTTTTAAACTGGAGCAGAATAGCAATATCAATAGTAGGTAACAGAAGGAGAGTGGCGTTCCTACTCGGGTACCTAATACCGCTACTTCTATATTACAAACATTGTATACAGCCAACATGATAAATGATTCTAAAACAGATTACTAAAAAGATCTGGCACAAAAAATTCTTACGTAGTTTTCGCCAAAAAAATGACATCTTTCAACTTTTCTCACCTCAGATGCAAGCGCTCATATTTCTGGAAGCGTCTATGTCTGAAAGATGACGATGGTTATTCATCGTTCCGGGAAGACCTTGTGGCCGAGGTGAAGGCCATCAGTGCGTCGCCCGGCCGTTAACCGCTCCTAAATAAATATGGCGGCCGATGTAGTGCGCTGGATGCGGCTAGAACGCAGGCAATTGAATAAGGATTATGAAAGTAATGAGCGGTCGTAGCCCAAAGGCTAGGGGCGTCGGACTTGTGATAGTTCGGTCGCCGGTTCGATCACACAAGCATTTTCGCTTTGCGCAAGTTTTTTTTTTTTTTTCAGACGGTTTAGGTAGCCGCGGGTCTTTTGCTACTTCACCGGGCATAAAGGTAAGCAGAGCTCCAGCCTACGCTTAGCGCAAGGGGTTAATGGGAATACTAGTAGACTTCAAAACTCTGCTAGTAATCTAGAGAGAAGAGGTAGAGGTATCTTAACCGTAGTTACATACTCATGATCCACCCAAATAAATGACAACTGTTCAATTTCAATACAGATAGAACATACTACTAGATAAAAAATAATAATAATGACGATATATGTAAATTAAAGTTATTAATAAAACTTAAACGTAATCCTTTGAAACTGTTTAGACTATTTACAAGTGTCTCAAAAAAAATGTTAATAAAAATTATTTAATCTTTATTGCTCACAGTAAATATATAGGATCCATGTTTTTTTTTTCATAAATAGACCCAAATTATAATGCTGATCTGTTTACAGCTAATTTTTTTAGCCTAATAATTACTAATTTCGGTTTTATAATATGACTCGGACTGCCTGTCTACTCCAGGGTCGTAGCAAGATGTTATGTATAGACCTTGAAGACGTAGTGAAGGCTATCAGTGCGTCAACCGGCCGTTAACCGCTCCTAAATAAATATGGCGGCCGATGTAGGTAGTATGCGATGCAACGAGAACGCAGTTTTGTTAATGGGATTTTTATTTAATTAGTTTTAGGTTTTAGGGTGTCGGACATGTTCTTGTGGTCACTACCGACGTGAACAAATATATAATATAAGTCAAATCTGTGTTGCAGTGGGCATTAAAAACATATAATTGTTCTTAATCTGGGTTTGCTTTGTGTTGGGGAATGAGTATTTGTAAAGAACCTCGCGACACAGGGATTAATATTCCAAGTAAATAAAAATAAAAAAAACACTGACCCAAATCACACTTAAAGTAAAAAATATGGTCCGCAGAAATAGTTTTCCGCGGGTAGGTATCGGCACTAGGTCTCAGAAGTAACTATAGTATCCACGGAGTCGCCGGAGCTGACATAATATGTAAGCGTATGTGTGAAATACATACATACACTTACTTACATCTACTTATATACTGATATTATTAAGCTTAAGAGTTCGTTTGTTAGCCTGAGGCGGTAATCTCAGTGGTCTTACTGGTCCGATCTGAAAAATTCTTCTGATCTGAAATACTGCTAGTAATCTTGTAAAAAAAAAAATGGTTTATTTTAGGCTATTCGCTATCACTTCCATCTACTCTAATTCTACGAACAAAATGGCAACTCCGGCGCATCGTTTACGATCTAATTATGAGAATGCACCATTGGGCTGTGTTTACTACGCTCTAACTTCAAAGTTTTATTACAATTTAAACTGCATATTTTTGTCGTAACAAAATATGATTTTTAAGAGCTAACGCATGTTTATATTGAGACCACTTTGTTGGTTAAGTTTTAAAAGTAAATATATGTGTTTTTTTTTCGTACGGAAATGGAAGGGACGAAGGGGGAAGGAATCTGTAGTTAGCCCTGAGGCTTTTGCTTCTTCACCGGGCATAAAGGCAGAGCTCCAGCCCAGATAAATGGTTTAAACACTACAAACTAAGCAACCTGCGCAAGAGGGCGTCCCCTGTGGGACTTGGACCTCGGCTCAGGGCGGTCGCTGACGGGGAGATTGAGGGATTATGGCTTTTAGTTTCTTTAGGGGAGTTTTTGCAACTGTCGCTCTACTTTACAGTTCGCGGGCCTCTCGGTCTACGAGGGCATCGGAAGGTAATATATGTGGATGTCGCAATGGTGCTGTTAGGTCATCATGGGCCCTAGGGCCAAAAAATACAGTTGCCTCTAAACTGATTATTCTAATATTTCTTTCCGGGTCTGGTTACGCCGTTGGTCTAATATCATCTATAATAATCGTATATCAAGGAACGGAATATAATTAAGAAAGTAAAAGTGTGATTAAAAAGAAATAAAATACACCAATTTTACTATGAAAAACATATTATAACCTCAAAACTAGCATGCTCTTTATGTACAGTCAGCATCATATACATAGTGACAGTGAATATCTCAAGCTAAGATATCAATAGTGTTTTGGGTGATACTCCTTGCGACGGTTTTCGAGTAATGACGATATTGGCGTTGTGGAAGCTCTTGTACACACGGTGGATAATAAGAAAAATTAGATAGAATTGTGCACCGCTTAACATGGGCCTCCTCCGGAGGAAGGGTTTTGTCATAGTGATTATGCTTGGTTGGCGGGTTTATGACCGTGTAGTATTTTGTTTTCTGATTTTCCCCGTTTTCTGGTATATGCTTGTTAAAGATTATGTTATTACAATCGGACCTTGGCATATAAGGTAAATTCTACCTACGTACTTTGGCATATAAGATATGAGGGAAGCGGACGACAATAAAGGTTCAATATGATGCTGAGTGTACCGGTCCCACAATGGTCGCATGTAGATCGGGGCTCGGTGTTTCTACATGCAGCGCTGTTGATCGCCTCTACGGTAGTACTACACTTTGCACTCAGTTCAGATCTTAGCACAATTAGTTGTCACAAACTATGAACGATGACGAGGGATCCTCCGAGCCGACATTAAATTAGTAACTTTGTAATGTAATCAATTTATATATTTATTTATTCTTTATTGAACACATAAAAAAGTAATAAAATTACAATGGCGACCTTAAATCATTTATGAGTTTTCTTCCAGCAAACCATAATCAGAGTGAGATTACTGGTAAACAGGCAAGTGTACACAACAGATTTTAGATAAAATAGTATTAATTGGTTTTCTTTTATTATATTAATATATAATTTAATTAAATGTCGAATCATATTTGAAAACTATATCATATTCACAAACAATACTTACTTTTTAAATATTTTTCTTGGGAATGCGCGACACTTTGGTGACAAAGAAATTTTGTCATCCAAGTTCGTGTGTTGGTGTAGGTGCATATCTCGCATATTCACCAACAAAAGAGAATAGAATAGTTCATCACTTGTTTTAACATTTTTTTCTCTTCATCCAATACATTAATTTGTTTTACAAATAATGAGTTCCAAATGTGATAAGAGAATTCGATGACTACTACGTACTAGTATGAACTGTGCTACAGTATATACTTGTAATAATTTTATTGTTCAAGCACATCAATATAAGAGAAAGTAAAATAATAATAATTACAGTCTATAACATTTTTGTTTTAATTTTTCGAGTAAGTAAATAATAGGAATATAAAACTATTAAAACTGTTACCACTCGATTGATAAGATCATAAGAATGAATGTAGACTGAAAAGCTCTGCCATAATCTTAAAAATAAATAAATAATATATAATAGGCGGGCGATAGGGCGTCGGACTTGTGATCTTGTGGTCGCCGGTTTGATCCCCACCCATTGCACTACCGACGTGAACCCACTCTTAACACAAGCATCTTAGTTTAGCACGAGGTTAACAAGAATACTAGAAGACTGCAAAAGCTCTGTATTTTTTTAAAAAGAGCAAAATAAAAAATATATCCCTAGCCATCTCAAGTGTGCATAGCAAAGTTCTCAGCGTGTTATGTAAATAGTATTAATGTGAAACTACAGTTATTAATATACATAAATGTATTTTAGATGTGCTAAAGACTCAAACGTAGATACGTGCACATGAGAAATGGTTGCAAGTTAAATTAATTTGTTGAAACTTTAAACTATTATATTGTAGCGGAGTTTAGTTAATTGTTTGTTTGAGTGTACTATTTTACGTAAGTGTAATAAATACATTACAAGACAAACTTCGTAGCGTAGTGGTATTTGGCTCGCTTTTAATCTCGAAGGTCGTGTGTTTAATTCCCACGCTTTTGTGTAAATTCTTAGATTTTTTTTCGGGTCAGCATGGTTGGTGGACTGCCCTCCGTGCCTTGGAAAGCCGTTTGTTATAATGTCATCTATAACAGTCGTATACCAGGAAATGGGCAGCAGTGATTCCTTGTGTACCTTTTACAATATAATACTGCGGTCACCAACCCGCCTGCCAAGCGTGGTGACTATGTTTAGAACCCTCCCTCGAGAGGAGGCCCATATTGAGCAGTGGACGTTATACGGGCTGTTGATAATCCTACTAATATAATAAACGCGAAAGTTTGTAAGTATGGATGGATGGATGTTTGATACTCTTTCACGCCAAAACTACTAAACGGATTGGCTGAAATGTTTCACTGGGATAGATACCAAAAATGTAGTCCAAATCCGCATATTTCGAGGGACATAACGAATGTTTTGTAAGAAAGCTTCTGATTTTTAATATTTTTTATGGTCGAATTGGACCCATTTTTTTTTAATTTATATATTTTAGTACCCATTAGGCAGTATGTTGATCCGTCACTCATACAGGACAAAGCGTTGTATTGATATAGATCCCTTAAATTTAGTCACCCATCACCCAATAATTACATGTATGTTCTACCTGGAAATAACATACCTAGATAATCGAACTAATACTTGCGGTCACCACTTTAACACCATCTACACTTACAAATACAATTAGCTATTACACAAATTATATACTCATATAATTATTACCTATATCGACTCACGCGCACACCATAATTTTTCCATTCTCACATTAACACAAAAACGTTATATTGGATTGCAGTAACACAATTTAAAATCAAACCACAACTATTATATTTCAAAGCAAATATTATCTTCAAGCTATTTCTATGTCAAGGGTAGGTAGAACAATAATGTCAGTTACATTAAAGTTCGACACGCCCACTATGACATAGTATACAAGGTTGTACACAGTAGGTAATAAAAATAAAAATTGTACAACATTTTTTTTTACCAACACCTTATCCATACTAAAACTTAAGGCCCTTAATTTTCAAAGTACCTTCCGATGCTCTCGTAGACTTGATATCCAAGAGGCCCGCGAACGGTAAAGTAGAGTGACAGTTTCAAAATATTTCCCCTAAAAATCTAAAGGCATCATTTCTCAATCCTCCCGCCAGCGACCGCCCTGAGCCGAGGTCCAAGTCCCACAGAGGATGACTCGTAGTTAGTCAAGAACAACTCATGTTATAATGATATACTATAACATTCCTAGTCATGTGCCACCTTGATGACAAAATTCTTTTGTCACAAACGAAATGTGGAGGAGTATGAAAATTTACTAAAAAATGTTAAAGGGATTCTTATATAAGTATAATATCTTATTCGTACAACCTCCGTAGCGTAGCGGTATTTGCGTCGCTTTAAATCTCGGAGGTAGTAAGTTCGATCCCAGCGACGGACAGGAAATCTTTGTGTAAATTCTAAGATTTACACAAAGTTTCCTTGTGTGGTACAACATATTGCTGCGGCCACCAACCCGCCTGCCAAGCGTTGTGACTATGACAAATACCCTCCCTCGGAAGGAGGCCCATGTTCAGCAATGGACATTATACGGGCTGATGATGATAATATCTTATTCACGAACAATATTATTTTTTAAATATTATCTCAGGATTAATATTCCTCCACTTTTAGTTCAATTTACCTGCAGAGTCTGATTAATTAAAAGGGTTACAAGGATCTCGACTACAACATATAATAAAATTTTGCCTCTTTAACTCCTCCAATGAGCCAAAATACCATTTGTAATTGGTAATGATTGACTTAAAATTTATATCGCGATTGAGACACATACCTACTATAAATTATCCGAAAGCTTTTCGATTTTCTTAGGCAACAAAAAAATAGTTTTTTATGTTTCCCTTCTGTGTGCCGCATATTCTATGTCTTCGTTGTAGGCTAATGATTCTCCATTATCTTTGGTTGATTAACCGATTTCGTATGCAGATCTGAGTACTACAATATTACCAGTAATGTTATTATGATAAATTTGTGTTATGATAGATTAGGATAATTGCCATGAATTCTCAGCTGCAGGACTTGGAAATAGTTAAATAAATATACAAGGCAAGATTAAGCAAATATTATTAAGTTATAAGTAAATAAAATTGTTTCTATGGTTTCTGGCTTAGAACAGACCACCCAATAGCTTCCTATGGGTGTTGTTAGAGGCGACTGAGAGACAAACACCTGGGGGCCGAGTCTGCTATTTTTTTAAGTATTGTGCCACCGTAGTGCCATCATGATATCATAATGCGAAAAACGGTAATCTACTAATCTCACTATGGTGTCGGCGCTGGAATGGCAGTCGGTTTTGCTGCCGCAGAAAAAGGCCGACAACAGAAGTAGCAGGGGAGATGGTTAGGGAGATTGTAATGTTTATTTAGGCGATTTCAAAACTTATAAATGTATCATTTGTTATTATATTCAACTAAGCTAATGTCATCGTGGCGTCATAGTGACACCATTATGACGTCATTTGAATTAGTAGATTACCAAATGGGAAAAAAACCGACCATTGAACTGTCATTGACAGTTCATGGACACGTCATTACGATAGTAGACTCGGGGCCCTGAAAGAAGGGCAGCAGCATCAATTAGCTCAAATATGCATCCATTACTCTGATAACCAATCCACCTGACAAGCTTTGTTCCGGGTCTAAGGTCTGATTAAGTTTAACGGGCATTCTTATATCTCATCATTAGCCCGTATAACGTCCACTGCTGAACATGGGCCTCCTCCCGATGGCGGGTTATTGCCATAGTCCCCACGCTTGGCAGACGAATTGGTAACCGCAGCATTATGTTGTAACATACAAGGTAACGCTGCTGCCCGTTCCCTGGAAAACGATTGTTGTAGGTGAAGTTATAACAATCGGAACCAACGGCTTAACGTGCTTCCCGAGGCACGGAGGGGAGTCCCTCAGCCAACCTTCCCCGTAAAGGAATCTTAGAATCTACATAAACATTTTTTTGTCCGACGTTGGGATAGAACCCACGACTTCCAAGATTTAAAGCGAGCCAAATACCGCTACGCCACCGAGGTTGTCATTCTTATATCTGCAACACAAGAATCATCCTTCAACTTTTTACATACATCACGTGGCTTTCTCACCAAAATTCATATCAAGAAAAATACAAAAAACGTAACTTATAAATATGTAACTTACAAAACAAAACTGCATTATTTAATCTGCCACGATGATTAATATATTACCAGAAAAACAGTTAGGTATCAAAAAATATAAGGAAAGATACTTCAAAGGTGACTGATACAGAGTTCAAACACCTCTTAGGCATGAGTACGTGATTCTTAACATGATATCTTAACTTAATCATATTCTCATTTAATTAATTCTTCTCATAATTATAGAGGAAAAATTTGCAGTTTTAAGGATACTTCTGCTTCATCATCAGCCCATATAACGTCCACTGCTGACATTGGGCCTCTTCCCGAGGGAGGGTAATTGCCATAGTCACTACGCTTAACAAGCTAGTTGATGACCGGACGAAACGCTGGTGCTTGTTGCCTGGTATATTAAGTGTCAACTAAGGGACTATGCTAAGCTGGCAGCCAAAACTTGACACTGCTATTTTACTATTACAAATGATGTATTCTACAATGAACCACTATTATAGCAAACAGTCGTTAATTACATAAATACATATTGTACAATTAATCTGATACGCAGCACGCATAACCAATAAAGCAAGATGTTTCAACCTATATTCTTAGGTTCACTGGTTTAGGCTGGGCCTTCTTAGGCACATCATTTAGTGCTACAGATCTGATATGGGGTTCAATTATGCTAATATAAAAAAATTACGTATTATCGGCGTGACACGACACTCTAATAGGTTTTCCTGCGAAGGGGAGACCTACGCACTATCGGAACACAGGGTCTATCCTCCTTCATGTAAGGCGTTTGGGAAGTCAAAGATCACTAAATGTGGTAAGAAGGTACCTACTATCTCGTATAACAGGATATTTAAGAAGTCAAAATTTTAAATTAGTAATTTATTTGATATTGGTCACAGGGGTGATCTTATGATTTAATAACGTCGAAAATCATTTTATTTTGAATAAAAATGGGTGAATTAAATAATTAATACATCATTTTATATTACAAAAATATGATTTTAAAACAAATTATTTAAAAAATAAGCGATTGTGAATGATATGTTTTGTCGGTCTAGTCCTTACGCCGCGCATGTCACAAATAATAACTTTTCAAGAGAGTAAAATAAGTAAAAATTTTATATAGACACCAGAAATATGCCAATTTACTTTAATTTACTCTGAGTTTCTCCATTAATAGAGCATTTAAAGGACCCATTATTATAATCATCAGTCGAATTAAACGATTTTTACTCAGCACTTAGGTATTTACTTACACTTGTACTTGTCAAGAATATTCACAATGCATATAAAATTAATTATAAATAGGTAACATTTACTATGATATTATTATTTCAGGTGTGCTAGAAGTCTGTCAGTCTTGTGTTATTAAATAAGTTGTTAATAGTCGATGATGATAAGTGTTTATAATTAGTGAACAATGTATACACGTGTACATAATCCCACTATCTAGCAAATTACATTAAAATGTAAAAACTACCAAAACTTACTTACGTGGTGTCAGGCTAATATTTGGTATTATATTACGGCATTAAACAAAGAACGTATAGAATCACTCATCCAAAAAATAATCGGAAATTATGAAATGCCAATAGTAAGCTAAAATTAAATAACAGAATCACTCGATTCAATTAAAGCGTTTTTGTATTAGCAGAATCGGGGCCCTGGTTATGTACCACCCCATTGTTCAGTTGTAGGTCAATTTTTAATCAACCTTTGCGAATAATTTGATTTCGTTACTGAAACTGGAGTGCATATGAGAATAGACTTACAATGTACCTTGAATATCTTCCGTGTGGTTTCTGGCTTAAAATAGACCACAATTGTTGTAAGGAACGGGAAGCCGCGTTTCCTTGTGTGGTACAACATAATACTGCGGTCACCAATCCGCCTGTATAGCGTGGGGACTATGGCAAATACCCTCCCTCGGGAGGAGGCCCATGTTCAGCAGTGGACGTTATACGGGCTGATGATGATGATGATATATATGTTTGTTTGTTTGTTTGAACGCACTAATATCAATAACTACTGTGCCTTTTATCAAGGAAGGCGTAGGCTTTATTATGAAGTTGCTACGGGAACCGGATTTACACGGGTGAAACCGCGTGCAGAAAGCTAGTTCTATGTATATACCTACATTTAGTAAAAACCTGTTATTTTTCCATAACATACATACACTCCAATGTTATTTATTCGTACAAATATAGATTTAGTATATTGCATTGTATGTGTATAAGGAAAACAATTGTAAAAACTCTTCTTCCATCTGCGAATATGTAAAATTCACCCCATGCGTATATAAATTCGCAATATATAATGTATTTTACCATGAGCCTACAGCATTCAAGTCACGTACAACAACATTTGACTGAATCATAATAAATTGTTGATTTGACCCATCTTGAAAATGTTATCTCGATAATTTGCGCAGTAAATGTTTTTAAACTTTCGCGATTTGTACACATAATTGAAGACGTGAGGTGATAATTCACATAATTTAATTTTGGAGTAAATCGAAGTTAAAGTTTAACTTTTATTTTTTGAGATAAGTCGCTACAAAACTTATGTTTGACTATGATGCCAAGTTGTGTAAATAAACTGAAATATTAATGGTATGAAAGCAACCAAACAAATTTATATTTTTTATTATTTAATTTGAAAAATAAAATCTTGACATAACTCCTTTTTTTCATAAGCAAAAGTAAACTTTTTTGCAAGTTTAGATATTGAAAATGAGGTGCTAAGATGAATGTAGTTGTCTCGTAAAGCCTTAAATGGACGGTTTAAGATCTGTAGTCGTATTGTATTGACATATCACCTTCATCTATGCAAAAAAACACAACAACTCGAAAATGCGACATATCACCTTCATTCACTCACGTCTTAAATTAATAGTGGACGCGGGTCCCAATCGCAGTACAATTTTAAGGCAAATCAAAGGGCAAAATTTGCGCCGTATTTACTGTGAAAAGTAATTATAATATATGTAGGTATATTTTTTGTGAGTTAATTAAGTCTGCGGACTGATTACTGAAGTCTATGTTATTATTGACGCTTTTTTAATCCTATACACCTATCTTTACTAATTAGTGGTCGCATTTTGAACTACTATTTTATAAGATGCTATAACTGAATGAACAATAATTTGAGTATATTTTGTTGGCGAACCAAATAAAAAATAAACTAATGATTACTGCATAAGATCCAGAGTGAAGGAATTAATACAATATATATCTTACTTATTAATAAATGGGTCATAACTAATACAAAAAGTTCTAGAATAATATAGATGCATAGATTTATTAGCGACTCATCGCTGAAGTCATATTTGACTTATATACTTATTCAGCTACAGAGATGGCTTCAAGTCAATAACGTCATCTCATGTAAATTTAAAAAAGAAAGTAGGTTCATACCAATCTGACCCACTTGTGGGACAAAATGCGTAGCAGATTGAAACGTGCCACTCTGTCTGCCAATTTCTGCATATCTTAGCATAAACACAGATAAACGTATAATGACGCAACATAGCCACTTGTGTTGACACAGTGTAAATTTAATAGTTAGACAGCGTTATTTCCGAGAACATGCCAACTGACCTTATACTGTTAGAGCTATAACCACAGAGAAGTTGATTCACCGCGTAAATTTACCTATTTCTGTTTTAAGGGATTTCAATGTCAATCAACTTCCTTGATGCGTTGGTAAGGAAAACTGAATTAAGATTTAGTCATTCTCTTGTGGTTGACATAAAGTTCTAACATAAATGTTACTAAACTATCCTTAAAATGTCACTGTGCATTGGATTTTAGGTCTGTTTAACGACTCATAACAACTTTTCTAGCATGCTTATGTTTTTTCGACAAGTTTCACAACCAATCTGAAAGTTTACATACGGCCAGTGAATCATGCAAGTAGTTGTATTAGTCGAGGCGTGAACTCACAACACAAGATCACTAAGGCTAACACAATCATAAATATTTAATTTCTTTTTATTAAAATACTCCAAAGTATTAGACCACCTCCGTAACGTAGCGGTATTTGGCTCGCTTTAAATCTCGGAGGTCCTGGGTTCAATCCCCACACCGGACAAGAACTCTTTATGTAAATTCTATGATTTCTTTTCGGTTCGGTTGGATAAGGGACTACCCTTCGTGCCTCGGAAAGCACGATAAACCGTTGGTCCCGTTTGTTATAACATCATCTATAACAAGCGATCCAGGGAATGGAAAGCAGCGTTTTTCCCCTGTGTATTACAACATAATACTGAGGTCACCAATCCGCCTACCAAGCGTAGTGACTATGGCAAAAACCCTCCCTCGGAGGCCCATGTTCAGCAGTGGACGTTGTACGGGCTAAATGACGATGATGAGCTTGGAATATGCACTTACAAAAATATATATTTACTAAGTATAATTATTATTCCAGAAAAATAAATAAAATGATATAGATATGATTTGATATAATAGAATGACATGAATAGGCATGAGGAATAAAATAGTATATTTAGTCCGTGTCAGTTAGATTAGAAAAAAATATTGGACACGTATTTTTTTATTTATCAAATCAATAAAAATTACTAGGTAAAATTGTATCTAGAAGTGACCTTAAATGAAATTTCAACACACTGTATCTTGGTCATTCTTTGTTTAAGGACCAAAAAAACGTGATCAATAATTTTCGGTAAGTAATCCAACTGACGGATTAAATAGATTTTTGTAGTATTCATGCCTATTATCTATGCTTCTATTTCAACAGCCCGTTTACGTACACTACTGATCAAGGGCTTCTTAAATGACCTTGGTATGCCAAGAGTGTTAAGGCATATTCATCACGCTTAGCAAGCTGATTGGTGATCACTGTAAAATGATAGGTAACCTTGAGCTGATAAATGCTGCTTCCCATTTGTCAGGTGTACTATAGTCGCTCTTACGTCACCCGTAGAATGATATGCGGTGGTCTATTTTATACAACTATTACTAATATCTATCTAACGCGCATTTTCGTACCATTTTAATTATACTATGTAAAGTGACACACTGGTACATTTATTTATCTTATCAGTAGCTATGTCTATCAATAAGTCAGCAGGAATGTTCCTCGAGGATGTAAGTATCACAACAATTTGAAGACCTGAGTTCCTGTTACTGATAACAGAATGATATGATAAAGATCTTGAATAATAATTATGTATCACTCTTCAACCAGCTGATAGTTAGATGTAACAATTTTTTTGTTGTCTGGTGGGAAATGCATTAATGTTACGCATCAACTTCGCCGCTGCGGTCCTCTCCATAGTACTGGTATGCTAGTCGTGCCACGAGGAGATAACCCTACCCACTCAAACCCCCCGGCTACTCCTCTTTCCGCCAGGGTGTGAGGGATAGTTTGATGTACCTAATAAATTCACTCGTAAACTGTATTAAAAGAGCTCAAACCAAAAGATACAGTGACAATAACTAGTCGCGGGTATCGCCATCATCAACAGCCCGTTTACATCCACTGCTGAATATGGGCCTCCTCTTAACATACCTTGGCAAGCCAGGATCGCTGAGTAATTAATATCACTCAACGATCCTGGCAGATCTGTTTCGAGGAATCGAAACAGATAGCGAAGCGTAGTGATTATGGAATGCCATCATCACTACGCAGGTGGATTAATGATCGCAGTAAGATGTTGACCTTGAGTTGATAGATGCTGCTGACTATCCAGCAGCCGTATGTCCCTTACTCGCTTTTTACGACACCCATGGGTAGACATGGGGTGGTCTATTCTAAGCTGGATGTTAGAAGAGCAACTGGGGGTTTTAATGGGTTAACTCGACAGAGTTGACACAAGGAAAGAGATCTCCTCGTATTGAAAATTCCTGTCGTAGTAATCCGATTTTGGCCATGACGGTCAAACTAAATTTAAGAATCTACGCTGGATCAATAAGATATAATTATAACTAGCTTCCCGCGCGCGGTTTCACCCGCGTAACTCCCGTTCCCGTGGGAAATTCATTATAAAATATAGCCTATGTTCTATCTCAGGCTCTAGACTATATCTGTACCAAATTTCATTTAAATCGCTTCAGTAGTTAAGGCGTGATTGCGTAACAGACAGACAGACAGACAGAGTTACTTTCACATTTAAAATATTAGTAAGGACTAGTAAGGATTAGTAAGGATAATACGCTGGATTTTGATTGACCGAATTTAATGAAACAATTAAATTCAATAATCATGATCGTGGTAGACATTTACCAGATATCATTTTTATATCCTAATATTATAAAGAGGTGTTTTTTAGTTTATGACGTTGTAGGGGGTGATCTATGGATCTACTGAACAGATTTTAAAAATTCTGTCACCTATAACTAGCCACATCATTAATTGTGAGAGTTATAGGCTATATTATAAATTCAAGTTTCCACCATTCCATTCCATATTTTCACCAAAGTGAAAGTATGTGGGACAGCTGGTCAGTCATAATTTCGCTACCTTACTTTTAAAGCAATAAAATTTTGAAGAAAAGAAAATAAAGCACAAATTTTGCTTGAAAACCCCTATAACTATAACATAAGCTGTATATAATAGCTGAGTTGCAGCTTAAGCTGGTTTGTAGCGTTAATTGCATCATACATGTAAAATGAGACTATTTAAGAGCTGTACGTAAGTTTCCTCTTAGAAGAGATTTTCATCTGTAAATTTTAATGTATAAGTTACAAAATAGAGCAACGGAAAATTGTTTTACTCCGTTGGAAGTCGTACCTACTATTATTGAACAAACTATATATTTATAGAGATATTATGTTTAGGTACCTAATGAACTCTTAATTACAAATTAATTACTCGTATAGAATAAAATTGAGAGTCTAATCTGTCGAGCTTTTTTAAATAAGACTCCTCACAAAGAGTTTTTTTTCCGACGAGTACCAAATTTTCAACCTTCGTGACTTAAGAAAAAATTGAAATGAAATGAATTGAAATAAGTTTTTAGTAACGTAGACGAATAATTCGAGTTTCATCCAAGTATTTTTTTTAGATTTTTAAATAAGAACAATATATTTAATATTATATAGGGTGACTGGTAATTAGTGACCGATACCTAAACACATGATTGTGCTCATGATAACAAACAATTTTTACTATGGCACCAAACCTGAAATCGAGAAAAAAAAATCAGCTGTTCCATACATTCATGTTCACATAACTCGTCAACATGGAAGGAAGCAGCTGATTTTTTTTCGCGATTTCAGGTTTGGTGCCATAGTAAAAGTTGTTTGATATCATGAACACAATGATGTGTTTAGGTATCGGTCACTTATTACCAGTCACCCTATATACAGGTTTAGTAAACGGTATAGTAAATTATATCGCTGTACCTTGAACATTGTCTCTCTCCTATCATTTAAATTCAAATGATCTCCTATTTCTATTATATATACATACTTATATTAACATATTATATAGATATAATTATATGTATTAAGTTAGCCACGAGTCATGATGATAGCTTAACCTTCCCATGTTCAGGCCTAGACGTTATTGGGGCTGATGATGAAGCTGTTGCCACGTTAGGTACCGGACATAAAGGCAAACGAGTTCCAACGTCAATAAGTGGTTAATAAACTACAAACTAAGCAACCTGCACTATTGGGCGTCCCCTGTTGGAGTTTTAGGGGAAATTTGTGCAACTGTCGCTTGACTTTACAGGTCGCGGGCCTCTTAGCTTCAGGTCCACGAGGGCATCGAAAGGTTCTTCGCATACTAAGGGTCGTGAAATTTCAAAATAGGTATAGGTACGTCACTTCAAACATGGTGGAGTATGTAGGAGTAGTATTTTATCGTAATGTAGGTATTTTGTTTGAGGTCGAATGGGTCACGGGTCATATTGGGTTATTCGTTATCGGATTCATTAACCTATGGCTTATGCACTCATTTACGATGTAAACCAATACCTAGAATTAGAGTATTTACCATGTTATATTATAATAAAAATGACTAAAATGCTCCGTAACGTAGCGGTATAAATTCTATTTGGGTCTAACCGTTTTGGAGATTGTGGATTATGCAAAATAAATAAACAAACGAAACTTACGAAAAGTAGTATTTATTATACCTTATTAATAAACCGTTTTGAAGATGCTCACTACAATAACTTCTCGCAAGTTTTAACTAATATGTACCTAAGGCTAATATAATTATTTGGTCTTCAGTTAGCCTTGGGATTCTTCTTCTATTAGATTAGCTTCCACCTGTTAAAAATAAAATAAAATAAAAATCATTTTTATTTACGTACACCTATTACAGGCACTTGCAAATAGTCAAAACAATAATTTAGTATTTAGTATTATTATCTATAATTATATATACTAGTGAAAGTCCAATCAAAATGGGTCCAGCCATTACTGAGATGAGCCGAAATAAACAGACACATAGTTTACACAAAACTTTGAAAATTATATACATACCTATTTTTATGAGAAGCAGAGTAAAGCGTTCAGTAAGCCACATGAGCTGCTCGACTGGAGAAGAACCTTACAGAATACCATAAGCAAATAACATTATTGATTGATGTTGTGTTCTTGCGCGTGAGCAGTGGACTCCAGAGCTCACGGGGAGAAAAAGAAAGGCATGGCAGGATAATGGTGGCTAGTGGTGTTCAACTACTATATTAACTCTAGTTGTTCTTGTATTTAGACTTCCATGCTATATTGCTTTGTAAGAAAAATAATAATAAAAAATACCTGAACCTTCCTTATGAATCTCTCTATATATTTGTGAAAACTGCATATAAATCTAGTAGTACTAGTCTCCTGCGCGCGGTTTCACCCGCGTTATTTCCGTTCCCGTAAGAACTTAATAATTAAACATAGCCTATTGCCTTTCTGAATAAATAGGCTATCCAACAGTTAAAGTTTTTTTTTTTAAATTGGAACGCCTACCAGTACCACGTACAGTACCTAGTTCCTGAAATTGGTGCGTTCAACAAACTCTTCAGTTACTCTTTGGTATGTATCTAATAGACTATAAATTCTATACTTTTTTAAATTAATTAGAACAGACAGGAAGATAGACGCGGCAAAAGACTTATATTTAATGATTTATGGCTAAATTAAAAAAAAAACTAAACTTCATTTCTTGCACAATGATTTCTAATATAATGTCAATACAACTTAATGTCCTTAGGTATAAACACGTAAGTAGATAGGTACTTATCGAAACTTATAGCTTTATATTGTTTCATTCACACACATAAATATAATTAGTCATTAAATTAAACGTGCATTGACCTATAAAAGAAATTAAAAAAATATACAGTCTAAAACAAAATCCTAAATTGGTGAGATTTCCTTCGATCCCTTGCGAGATTTTAACGGTAGATCATCGTTAGTTGTTCTAATATCAACCTTAATTTAAGTGATTTAGGGTTGATTTTACATAATTTATTAGGTGTTAGGGCTCCACGGATTAATTAATTCTTACTCATTGGTAACGGACATCGATGAGTCATTTACATTGACGTTGGAGCGGTGGTGGTGATTCGAATGCGTAATAAAATATGTCTATTAATATTACATTGCGAAAGTTAAAATGTTAATGAAAAAGGGATGAACGGATTAAAATTAAAATTATCGAGTGTATGCATTAGGGGCTTAACCTAAAATGCAGGTTCAAATCCTGCCGGTGCGGTAGTCAAAATTTATTATTCTTTTTTTTGACTTATGATGGGCTATCTCTTGACCCCAATCGAGTTCGCGAGAGACGAGATGAGGCCGAAGATGGAGAGAGCTTGCCCAGAAGATGCCTGTTTACTCTGACTTTGAAGAGACCCTGAATATATGCACTCGGGAACACAGAAGCAGGCAAAGAATTCCACTCACTGGCCGTGCGCATAATAAAATATGATTGTGCAATTTAGTTTTTGCTAAACTTAGCCGTAAAGTGTTCAAAAATGTTAAATGGTCATACAAATAAGATCTATGGTTCTTATTATCCTGAAAAATGTTAATGTTCTTATGGATTTGTTAAATAAGAAACTACACGAAGTGTCAAACTTGTGACCTACGCTGTAGAAACAGCTAGTGTTAGCTTTAGGCCGCGTACTGGACGCCAGCGGGCGGAACGTGCGGCGCGGGCGGTGCGAGCGGTGCCTAAGGAAAACCTGCCGCCCGCACCGCTGTCGTCGAGAACAGCTTCACACAAATCTATGAATTATTATAAAGACGCGCGTGCCGTCACCCGCGCCACCCGCTCCGACCGCTGGCGTCCAGGACGCGGCCTTAAACCTTACTATTATATGCATACATGCAGACACTTTCTAGGCAAGCGTTGATACACGCTTAGGCATTATCTTCGACTACCGTCAAACGTCTATATTTAGTAAAAAAAAAAAACATATATTTTTAGCTAGTCTGGCGCTAGCAGCGCAGCCTACTCACTTTTTTCATCTTAACATGTTCCGAAAAACAATAAAACTAGATCAAAGCGGCATAGTGCAGTTTTAGATCTACCAAGTAATAGTAACAAGTACAAACAATAATATCCAATAACATCTATCATAATAATACGAGTATCATTTAAATATTCGTCTACCTAGGTAGCTAGTGAAATGCAGGTTAGCTAGGGTAGGCTTCTCGCCGGCGAAGACCGCGTTGCACCCCTACCCCTGCCCTGTGATCCAGCGCCTGTAGGCCGATCACTTCCTCTTATGTTCATAAATCTGACTTATATATCAGTGGTACCACTGGGTCGTGGTCCTAACCCCTTAAGGGTGCCCGCAGGTGTGTGCCACTTAATTGTATGTTTTTTTTTCCAATTTTTTCTATATTGATTAAAGTCTAAAATAATTAATATGAACTTATTATGAGTAGAGAAATTAATGACCAGCTGACGGACGGACTAGTTTGTCTGTAATATCCTACAATTTGCTACCGGTTAATTAAGTATCTAGTTTGATTCATAGAATAAGAATAATTGTGTAACATTGTGATTCTGACAAGTACAAGTGTATGTAAATACCTAAGTGCTGAATAAAATCATTATTTCATTATTTGTCCGATTATGATGTGTTAATCTGAGTGGTATTACTGATGATGTAATTATTAAGAACATGATATATGAGACTTTGATGTTATCAAGTTTTCCCACGTTGTGAACATTCATTGATTTAATATTTCATGGGAAACTTATTGTAATTAATCAATAATTATGTCTTATGGAAAATTATGTTATGTCCTCGAGATCTGGACTTAGATCCATGTCGTTTTTTGGGTTAGAATTTTTTTATGTATGATTTTTTTTAAACTACAGGACGGATTTGAATAATTATGTTAGCATTAGAGTGCTACGTTGTTCAGGAGTAACATAGAAGATAGTTCAAGAGAAGGGGAGCTACGCGGGTGAAACCGCGGGGAAGGCTAGTAGTACATAAAAAAACAATTCTATATTATAATTCATAATCATGTAACCTTTGTATTAAATTTGTACCTATAATCTTAACGTGTTTACCTTTGTTAAAATACAACGTATACAATGCAATAATAAGTTTAAGTTGGTAACGTTTTTAGGGTTCCGTAGCCAAATGGCAAAAAACGGAACCCTTATAGATTCGTCATGTCTGTCTGTCTGTCTGTCTGTCCGTCCGTATGTCACAGCCACTATTTTCCGAAACTATAAGAACTATAATGTTGTAACTTGGCAAGTAGATGTATGTTGTGAACCGCATTAAGATTTTCACAAAAAATAGAAAAAAAAAATTCGGGGTTCCCCATACTGAGAACTGAAACTCAAAAAAAAATTTTTTTATCGAACCCATACGTGTGGTTTATCTATGGATCATCATCATCATCATCAACAGCCCGTTTACGTCCACTGTTGAACATGGGCCTCCTCTTAAGAGACCTTGGCAAGCCAGAATCGTAGAGGGATATTGCCATAATCACCACGCTTGGCAGACGGATTGGTGATCGCAGTAAGATGTAAAACTTGAGCTAATAGATGCTGCTGCCCATCCATCAGCCATATATCCCTTAGTCGCCTTTTACGACACCCATAGGAGGACATGGGGTGGTCTATTCTAAGCCGGAAAGCACACGGCAGCTAAGCCGGAAACCACACGGCAGCACGGCATCTATGGATAGGTCTTCAAAAATGATATTGAGGTTTCTAATGTCATTTTTTTCTAAACTGAATAGTTTGCGCGAGAGACACTTCCAAAGTGGTAAAATGTGTGCCCCCCCCCCCCCTGTAACTTCTAAAATAAGAGAATGATAAAACTAAAAAAAAAATATGATGTACATAACCATGCAAACTTCCACCGAAAATTGGTTTGAACGAGATCAAGTAAGTAGTTTTTTTTTTAATACGTCATAAACCGTAAACCGCAATTTACGTTTCATTCATTCAACTATTATTAACATCGATCAAAGTTACAACGAACTACAAGAACTTTTATACTATGTTACTTGTTGTATTCTTGATATCAAAAATAGGTAGGCACTTGCAACTAGTACGGAACGTCTTCGTGCGAGAGTCCGACTCGCACTTGGCCGGTTTTTTTCTTCTCTCTGGAACGTTACCTAATGTATATGTGTCGTGTCGTGTAGTTCTATAAAACTATAAATTAATCATCAAAAGGCCATTGTTTAATTCTATAAACCATAACAACAATAATGGAAGAAATTTCTTTATAGAAAAAAAAATGTACCTTTGTAGCATGTGTTTTAATTTCTTGTTTTGATGTGTAACTTGTAAAAAAATTAATAAAAATAATATATATAGGGTGACTGGTAATTAGTGACCGATACCTAAACACTTGATTGTGCTCATGATAACAAACAACTTTTACTATGGCCCAAACCTGAAATCGCGAAAAAAAATCAGCTGCTCCCTACCGTGATGACAAGTTATGTGAACATGAATGTATAGATTTCACGCGATTCACGCGATTTCAGGGTTAGTGCCATATTAAAAGTTGTTTGTTATCATGAGCACAATCATGTGTTTAGGTATCGGTCACTAATTACCAGTCACCCTATATAATAATATATATTATTAGTGGCTCAGTAGTAATGCTCGTTGCTTCGGCATCCTGAATCCAGCTTCAGTCCCAACACTTGACAACTGTTTGTATGAACCACAGATAAATATTTTGTTCTAAATCATTGTGTATTTTAAGTCCGTGAATTATATGTTTGCTACGTCCTCCTCAACATAAGGATTTGTTTCACTACAGTAAAAAAAAACTTACAATAGGTATATTTTTTCCAATTTTTCCATTGTTTCCTATTTTATCTATCATAGAACAGTAGGCATTTACCATTTTAAATGATTTCCGCATATGACAACTTAGTATGGACTTTTACTAACTTGACTCACTTTATGCGGACGCACCTCATACTCGCCGAGGTCATTGGCTATGCGTGAGTTGCCGGCAGACAAGTTTGAACAGGTTAACGTGCAATATTAATCGTTAATGCGAAATATATGTGAGAACTGCAGTCAAGTACGACTCAAAGAACTGCTTTATTTTTGGCAGTAGATTTATGTACGTGTATACTTTTTCAATTGCATAAGTAATTACTAAGTGAAACGACTTCAAACCTTTGTCAAGGCATGGGTTTATTGGCATGGCATTACTACCTACAATCTAGATAATATTCTATGCAAGGCACTAGATTTAATTTTGCAATGTACATTTATCATTGGCATCTTTGAAGGAAACGGTTTATTGTGAAAACATAAGTCATCATCATCAACAGCCCGTTTACGTCAACTCCAGAACATGGGCCTCCTCTTAACAGACCTTTTCAAGCCAGGATCGTAGAGGGATATTGCCATAATCACCACGCTTGGCAGACGGATTGGTGATCGCAGTGAGATGTAAACCTTGAGCTAATAGATGCTGCTGCCCATCCATCAGCCATATGTCCCTTAGTCGCCTTTTACGACACCCATGGGAAGACATTGGGTTGTCTATTCTAAGCGGGAAACCACACGGCAAAACATAAGTAGGTTTTTAATAATATCCCTCAACGACCCTGGCTTGGCAAGATCTGTCAAAAGGATGCCCATGCACCATGCCGCCACGTTGCCCATGCTCAACAGAAAATTAAAAAGCATGAAAGTAATTATATTACACTTCATTATTTTATAACAAAAATGCCAAATTGTGTCATAAAAGGATGTACCTATCAGAGCCAACGTTATTTTTATAACATTTACTGTGACATTTGTACTGAGCATTGTTAATATATAGGCATATATTAATCTATTATTGACAACCTCCGTAGCGTAGCGGTAATTGGAGGTCGTGGGTTCGATTTCCACACCGGACAAGAAATCTTTGTGTAAATTCTTAGATTTCTTTCCGGGTCTGGTTGGTTGAGGGACTACCCTCCGTGCCTCGGAAAGCACGTTAAGCCGTTGGTCCCGATTGTTATAACATCATCTATAATAATCGTATATCAAGGAACGGGCAGCAGCGTTACCTTGTGTGTTACAACATAATACTGCGGTCACCAACCCACTTGCCAAGCGTGGTGACTATGGCAATGCCCTCCCTCGGGAGGAGGCCCATGTTCAGCAGTGGACGTTATACGGGCTGATGATGATGACGATGATGATGATATTAATCTAGTTTATGTAGCACATAGTATTGTGTTACAATCTAGGTCTAAATGTTTAGTTTTAAGATATTTTTTTATTTTGATTGTAGTGTGTTTTGTGCATCAAATCAAATATGAAAAATCATAGCAACAATTTGACCTACACTAATGCAGGAAAAAACAGGCCTCACTGCATTGTTTGACAGCGCCCCGTCTTAAATTTTGATGTGATCTGAACATCAAGTAAAGCTAAGCATTTTTTACCATCAATGATGACGTTTAGTTAAAAGTTGAATAATAAATTCGTGCCCTGAATGCTAATAAGATTGCGCCATATATTTTTATCTTAATCCGACATGTTTGAACAAGTCCTCCCTTCTCAACGTGTTTACCGTATTCATAATAATTATAACTTCAACCGCGATAAGCTGATGATTTAATTATTTTATTCGTGAAGTAAAAAAATATGGACCTACTCGAATATTGTTAACTTAATCTTGTTTAAATTTTAGCTTAACTTTTATAATATATCACTGTTACCTTTAATTTTAAATATTTATTGAAAAGTTTAAGACTCGTGTTACAATATAATATTTTTAAGAATACAATTCACAGTTACATTATCATCATCATCGTTCCGATTAACGTCCACTGCTGAACATGTGCCTCCACCCGGGGGAGGGTATTTGCCATAGTCACCACGCTTGGCAGGCGGGTTAGTGACCGCAGAATTATGATGTACCACAAAAGGAATCGCTGCTGCCCGTTCCTTGACATACGATTATTATTAGATGATGTTCAATCGGGATCAACCACTTAACTTATTTTCCGAGGCGCGGAGGGTAGTACCTCTACTAACCATACCCGGAAAGAAATCTTAGAATTTACACAAAGATTTCCTGTCTGGCGTGGGGATCGAATCCACGACCTCCGAAATTTAAAGCGAGCCAAATACCGCTACGCTACGGAGGCTTACATAATTATTACGTTAAATGTACAAGTAAAAGCAAACATCACCATACTTAGTGATTGCATTGAATAAAGAAAGATAATAAAAAAAGAATATTTTATATTACACAAAATATACCAAAATTTTCATTTGTCTTTTCTAAAATTAAGTAAACACAATTAAGATTGTGTTGTTCCTTTTTCTATAGCAGGGATTCCCAAAGTTCTATTGACCTAAGTTAGAATGAAAAATAACACACTGTAGCAGCTATTTTAATTTAGCGGACCATTATGAATAAGGGGGTTGATCTTAAAAGTAGGTAATTTGGCCATGGGGGGTCTGAGGTAACAGTTCATTTTGGAAAAGGGGTCACTTGTCCAAAATAGTTTGGGGATCCCTGTTCTATAGAATACTAATATTTTATTGTTTGTTTGGTTTACATAGGCTCCATCGATATAAAAAATTCTGCTTGATGAAAATGGCTATATTTAATTATGAAAATCCGACAGGTGAAAACGCTAAACGGGAATCTAGTTTCTAATAAGAAAACATAAGATAAACTTTAAACAAAACGAAGCAAAACAAATCTCTAACTCACCGTTAACTTAAGAAATATGGTAAAAAACTTAAAGAAACAATATGGACCATTTAAATTGGCTAATCACCCGACCTAACCATACAAGGTCCGATCTACCATAAAAATCAACTCTCGAAACCATCAATACGTTTTACGATACGCCATAAAAAATCGCCATAAAATTGCCTTGCCTAGTTAAAAACAGATCATTCGAAACCTTGGCTGGATCAAAAATGAGTCAGTCGCCAGAGATTGTATACAAAATTATTAAGATAATAAGCGGATACGTATATTTTGATCACGAACTCATTGACAATGATCGGTACCGTGCGATATTGGGGATGTGAGTTTATCGATGTGTTTGATGCATTTATGTATCGATAGATGTAATGACTGGCTAAATAAAATGGTCGAGCCCAGTTTCCAGTTTAATTTATAGAATGCTAGTTGAACTGACCGAATCGTGAGTGCATGAAGACTGTGCCAGTAACCATGTCTTATCTTTAACTCCAGAGGCGTCCTAAGCAAAGATTCAAATCCAATACGGGTACCCTCAGTGAGTGTGACTAAGTCACCAAATTGTACAATAATTTACCTCATATTTAATACTTATAATGTACTAAACATTAATTTTAAAGCTGAACAGGCTGACTATTCGAGTGATTAAGTATTTTTTTCTCGTTACATTTTTAACTTTGTGATTGTGACGTATACATAATACCTAAATACTCAATAAATTTCATTATTGAATGTGCATTTTGTTGATTAGTGGGTGTATACATATATAATTTCAGTAGTTATCATATAATAGTTGTTATCATATAATAGTTCCGTTTCCGTTTAATTAAAATGAAGGAAATTGTATTACATTATTTTGTAATGTTGTCATTAAAAATGGTCAATAACACTAAAGTCGGTTATGGTATAATTGACTTTCTTAACATTTCCTGATCCTTTTTATTTTCTAACTTAACACGTCCACTTTTAAAGTTTTGAATTAGTGTAATAACAACGATTTGGTAGATTTTAATTGAAGTAGTTATTCTACTTCACTTCTGTAAAATAACGCATATACTAAGAGGTTTAAATGTCCCTATATATATAAACTATCTATGTGTATATTTTGTTTTTGTAATCATTTAAATAAAAACGTTAACATAAATTTATTGTACGCATAGTTTTTCTACACTTAAAGTTGTTAATTATTATGTGAAACTTTCAATTATTTCATGTTACAATTCCAATTATCGATATTGTATCCCGACTCTAACCACCAACTAACCTTTACTTGGTTGTATTTTGCTTTTGCAAGTTTAATCATGCTTCTCGGTCGGTTCGTGACGCAACGTTTCGCAACCGAAACATTATTTTATCTTACAAATTGTATTCGTGTTGCTGACTGTCGATACTTGTCCCCGTGTATCGATAACGATAATTTATTGAATGTGTGTCATCACTAATTTTGTACATAATTGGTTTTGATTTTCAATGTGTTTTTTTTTTCTTGAACATAAATTATATCGCGTAAGGTTATATTTAAGATTTTATTGAGAGTCAGATGTAGTACTGGTTTCATGTTACGTGATGAAGCATAGATAGGCATATTACGGATAATATTGCTCCACAAAGTAATGCGTCTTCAATATGAGGTTTTGTTTAAATAATCTTACAGTTCTTTATTATAATCATCAACCCATATAACGTTCACTGCTGAATATGGGCTTCCTCCTGGGGGAGGGTGCCATATTCACCACACTTGGCAAAAGGATTGATTGGACTACAGTATGCTGTTGTAACACATAGGCACACGTTGCTGCCTGTTACCAGGGCCCCAAGTCTACTACTATTATCGTAATGGCGTTTCCATGAACTGTCAAGGACAGTTTAATGGTCGGTTTTTTTCCCATTTGGTAATCTACTAATCCAAATTACGTCATAATGGTGTCACTATGACGCCACGATGACATTAGCGTAGATGAATATAATAACAAATGATACATTTATAAGTTTTGAAATCGCCTAAATAAACATTACAATCCCTCTAACCATCTCCCCTGCTACTTCTGTTGACGGCCTTTTTCTGCGTTAGCAACACCGACTGCTATTCCGGCGCCGACATAATGGCATAATGATATCATGATGGCACTACGGTGGCAAAATACTTTAAAAAAAATAGAAGACTCGGCCCCCTGGTATACGATGTTATAACAATGGTGACCAACGGTAAAACTTTTTTTTTAGATTTGATACAACTATTTTTTGTGGGAATCAAACCCATTACCTCCGAGAATAGGCGACGGAGGTTGTCAAACTTAAAGATCATCATCAGCCCATACAAGGTCCACTACTAAACTTGGGCCCCTTCCCGAGGGAGGGTTTTTGCCATAGTCACCACGCTTGGCAGGCAGGTTGGTGACCGCAGTATTATGTTGTAACACAACGAAACGCTGCTGCCCGTTCCCTGTTACACGATTGTTATAGATGATGTTTTAAAAATCGGAACCAACGGCTTAACGTGCTTTCCGAGGGTACACGGAGGGTAGTCCCTCAACCATTCAGACCTGGAAAGAAATCTTAGAATTTACATAAAGATTTCTTGTGCGGTGTGGGGATCGAACCCAAGACCTCCGAGATTTTAACCGAGCAATATACCGCTACGCTACGGAGGTCGTCACTTAAAGTTAATAATTTGAAACTTTTGTTAATTATTATCATAAAAACGTTTTATTTTAATCATAATATTATTATACATTTGGAAGCGATAACCGGCTTTAAGATAAACTATTGAACTTAATCGTTGTTCATTAATTTAAAAATAAAATTAAAGAGTACCTACCTATTTAGGACACCCGTTTTCGAGTAAATGGCACAAAATACGTTCCAGGGGGAAAAACTACGTAGAAAAATATTCTAATAATTGGTACTCTAGGTTACAGCAATTATTAGGTAGTAATGCCTTCTTTAAAAAGTGGTTCAAAGTTCAAAATTTTAATGTTCGTAATTTTTAAATACCATCTAGGTAGGTAAGAGTATATCAGATGTCACAAAAGTATGATCAAGATTAGTAAACAGGAGTTTTAATAACAACACTCACAATTGTATTTGAAGTTTGAAAAAAGTAGGTATGTAGGTACATGCAAATGACAGTCTGATGACATCACGAGGTCAACGCCCGACGACCTAGGTCAACGAACTAAGGTAATAAAACACAAATGTATAACCTATTGTTTTCTATTTTTATTATTATTTTAATCATTATGTGTATTATTGTGTTATGTTAATATTGAATAGCGTTACACAGACGTTTTATAAGGAAGTCTAGTGCCTATTGAATTTGGAGCTGGAATGTTACCATCTATCTTTATGTATATAATTCTACTGTGCGTACTGTGTGTATGTCACTGAACATCTCCGAAACGGCTGGACCAAATTAAATGATTTTATGCATGCGATTGGCGAGCGGGATGGCTTACATTCACAAATCATATATAATATATATGTAACGGCTAATAGCCGAAGTACGGCTACACCTAGTTTTAGCCGGCTACAACTAGATCTAGCCGACCACATGCGGTTAAACTTAGGTTAAGGTCTTAATAAGTTCAACTCTAAATTAAACAATACATATGCATGGCACAAAAAGAAGGTGGGGTGGTTAAAAAAAACCTAATCCTAAACCCATGGAGTTGAACAGTTTACCTTACTTACTCAGTTTGATCTAAGTTTAACCGCATGTGGTCGGCTAGACCTAGTTGTAGCCGGCTAAAACTAGGTGTAGCCACTCTTCGGCTATTAGCCGTAACATATATATTGTCATGCATGAAATAATATGTACTAATATAATATATAAAGCTGATGAGTTTGTTTGTTTGTTCGTTTCCTTGAACGCGCTAATATCAGGAACTGCTGGTCAAATTTGAAAAAATCTTTCAGTTGTAGACAGCCTGTTTTTCGAGTCAAGCGGTAACGAGAATGGGAGCTAAAATCTGTTTAGGAAAAATCTTTCACAGCTATAAATCTACGAAGTAAGCTATTATCCAGGGGCCCGAGTCTGCTATTGTTTACATTTTGTCAGACCTGGTGCCAGAATGATATCACATAGGCTATTTTATTATTCGATTTCCATGGTAACGGGATCCAAGAGGGTAGGTCATGGGTACAACTCTTCCATCTCTCAAACTTGCGATATTGCACTTTTGTGGTTTCTTTTATTTTTATCTATATATCTTTGGGATGAGTCTGCTAGATATCAGCTGGATGCTCTGGACTCATTGGATATATTTTTTTTTTTTTGTTGTCCGGGTGGAAATGCATTGACGCATTCCCACCGCCTCTGCAGCGTATTCGCGCGCTGGCGGCGGGATATGTGGGACTCGCCCTCTCCATAGCGTGGTATGCTTAACTCATACCACGAGGAGAGGACCCTACGCCACTAAAACCTCCCGGACACTCCTTCGATCCGCCGTTGGCGGGGGCCGGGTACGCATGAGCAATCCGGCCCCCCGACGGCACCCGCGGCCAATATGGTACCGCAGGATCTCCAGGGCCACACTTGCAGTGGCCCATTTGCCAAATTATAGGGACGCCCGGAGTGTAGAGGCGTCCCTACTCCTCATGGGTCAGCCTCGAAGGGAGCGGGGCCCATGTTCCCCACTCCCCAAGGCCGAGCCTAGGGCGGTAGGCGGCGGGGTAGCGGAGTAGCCTGCCTATCGGTTTTTTATCGGCTACATTTCGGGGAGTGTGCGAAGGTTCTACATAACCTGATACCCCCTTCACCCTTCCATCACCGGACGACCAGGCGCGGCGAGCGGTTTCACCCTTATGTTGTAGACATTCCTTCAATACGCACGAAGCGATTTGCTTCTTCTCTCATAATGCGGACGGCTAAGGAGTGGAATTCTCTGCCGGGGTCAGTTTTTCCGGAACTCTGGATAATCTGGACATCTTTAAAGCTAAAGTAAACAAACACTTTCTAGGCAAGCGTGTATCATCTTAGGCCTTATCTTCGCCTTCCATCATGCGAGATTATGGTCAAACGTAAGCCTACATTTAATTTAAAAAAAAAATACTATTATGTCCTTTATATCTATGCATATAATAAAACTATACCTAGAGGTCAAATGTCCGTATATAGAAAAAACGCGATAAACCGAATCAGGGGGAAGTTAGAAGTAAAATAGAAAACATCAAGATAGAGAGATAAGATACGGGCTTATCTCTAAAACTGTTGGACCGATGTAAATGAAACTTTGCATGGTGGTACCTTACATCCCCGGTCACCATTTTAAATACTTTTAATCACAGAATTAATGTTTGTACCTACACGATAAAATGTCTATCGAAGAAATACCAAGCGGTCGAAGTCACGGGCATCAGGTAGTCAAAAAATTAAATTAAATAGGTGAAACGGCGTGGTTCAGTTTGTATACTAATTTGTTTGTACAATTGCGTATTGTGCAAAAATGGAACAAAAAGCACACAGTAACTAAGTATTGTATTAATTATGTTTAACTTTGTATAAGCAGAATTTCCGCTTTCGCTTTTAAATCAATTAATAGTTTTAATTATTGCTCTATATTAAAATAAAAAATAAAAAAAACTCCCACGCCGGACATAAAATCTTTGTATAAATTCTAAGATTTTTTTTCCGGGTCTGGTTGGTTGAGGGACTACCTTCCGTGCCTCGGAAAAGCACGTTAAGCCGTTGGTCCCGATTATTATGACATCATCTATAATAATCGTATATCAAAGAACGGGCAGCAGCGTTTCCTTGTATGGTACAACATAATACTGCGGCCAAGCGTGGCGACTATGGCAACTACCCTCTCTCTGGAGCAGGCCCATGTTAAGCAGTGAACGTTATACGGGCTGATGATGATGATGATTAAAATAAATATTCTGTATTTCGGGGGATTTTACAAACACAAGCTTATATCAAAGGATTCTGTGGCGATATATTCGACATACTTTGGACTGTTTACCAACTAGATGCGCCCCGCGGTTTTACCCGCGTCACTCTGCTCCAGTGGGTCGGAGCGTAATATTTTGTAGCCTATATGTTAATCCAGCTTATAAACTATCCGCGAGCAAACTTTCAGCCAAATCTGTTAAGTAGTTTTTGCTTGAAAGAGTAACTAACATCCACCGTTCCATCCATACATACTCAAAAACTTTCGCGTTTATAATATTATAGTAAGGATAACCGAACACGGAACCCGATGAAAACCTAAAATAGGGTTTTTTTATATGCCTATGTCTAATAACTATCTGCGTGTCAAATTTCATTTGATCTGTGTGTTGAAAGATCTGTTAGTACCTAAAGACTTTTAGAAATATCGATAATTTACAAATAAAAGGCTCAGAATACCAAAAAACTACCTATTAGATTCACCTAATTAGTTATCCAGTTGGAATCGAACCCACTAACTCATGTTCCGTGTGACTGAGCAAACTGAGCAACTCTAACACCGATCTGATAACAAAAAGCTCATTATTAAAACTTTATTCTAAAAAAACAGGCATCAGTTCCATATTTTTACAAAAAAATGTTAAAATATGATAAGAACTCCATGCGAGTAAACCCGCAGGGCACAACTAGTAAAAAACAAGATTCCTCAGAACGATTTATGTGGCCAATATACAGGAGGGATGAAACTAGGGGTGGTTTAAAAATGTATTAGATAACTTACAATAATATGATTTATCGATGTTGGACTTAGAGTTCTAAACTTCACCGTAGTAGGTTGGTTTCTATGTTATGTGTTTATTTGTATATCTGTCTATAGAAGCATAGCATTTAATAAATAAACAAATAATAACAAGACAACCGTTTGGGCAATAAATGTGTGTGCCTACTAAAATATAAATTAAAATAACTGGACCTAAACTCCGCGTAATTGCCCATTTGACTATGTTTCGCCGGACCGCCTCATGTGGGCCGTGTTGAAACTGGTGGTAGAATAACCCACTGAGTTTGTTTCGCTGGATCTTCTCAGTTGGGGCGCATTGGATCCGGTGGTAGCAAGGGTAAAGCGCGTCCGTCGTTATATGCTCATGGTCCACCCAAATAATGACAATTATTTTGGCATAACATAGACAGAACAAGCATTTTGCGTCTCTAGCGATAATATACATTAATTATAATAATTAATTTCATTATAAATAAGTAATTATAATAGGTTTCTAAATAAACAACAAATGTAATTTAAGATAAATAATAATTAATTTTCAAATAGTGCCTGTAATTGGTTTACGTAAATAAAAATGATTTTTATTTATTTATTTATTTAGCTCCCGAACAAATACTTACAATGATTGGGATACAGTTTTCTTTGAATGATAATAATTACATGAAGTTACGGTTAATGACGGCTATATAATTTTCTATTACCTAATAAAAGCTCTTTCCAATAAGTTAGTTATACGAATATCAAAGTATTAAGATTTTATGGAAAATGAGTTTTTATAGAACGGGGGAAAGTTTCTTTACCATCCGGATTGAATGTTTATTTTAATAACTACATAGGTAAATCTAATATAGAAAAAACAACTTTAAATATCATTTTAATACACATCATTATCTTTTATTATTATAACATTTAGATTTATAATATCACTGCATAGTATAAGACAAAGTTGTCATGTTTTTACCAAATTTTCAATATTGATTCATTAGATCTTATATTAATAAATGGGAATATTATTTGTTATGTGTAATATGACGGGAGGTCGTGGGTTCGATCCCCACGCCGCACAGAAAATCTTTGCGTAAATTCTAAGATTTCTTTGCGCGTCTGGTTGGTTTAGGGAGTACCCTCTGTGCCTCGGAAAGCACGTTAACCCGCTGGTCCCGATTGTTATAACATCATCTATAATAATCGTATATCAAGGAACGGGCAGCAGTGTTTCCTTGTGTGGTACAACATAATACTGCGGTCACCAACCCGCCTGCCAAGCGTGGTGACTATGGCAACTACCCTCTCTCGGGAGGAGGCCTATGTTTAGCAGTGGACGATATACGGGCTGATGACGATGTGTAGAGAAATTAATGACAAAATGCCGCACGGAGTACTTTGTCTGTAATATTCTAAAATTTGCTGCTAACTGTTAGTTCCCTAGTTAAATTTATTGAATAAAAATAATATTAAGCGGCCGTAGCCCAATGGCTAAGGCGTCGGACTTGCTATCTTGTGGTCGCCGCGGCCGGTTCGATCCTCACCCATTGCACTACCGACGTGAACCCACTCGTTACACAAGCATTTTAGCTTAGCACGAGGGGTTAACAAGAATACTATCTAGTAGTTTAGAAAAACTCAGCTAGTAATATTATTCTAAAAAAGAAAAAAAATACTATATATGTATATGTACGATGTATATGATTCTGACACAACACACTGAGAACAAGTGTATGTTAATACCCTTTTTTTTTTGTTGTCCTGGGGTAAATTTATTTCGCTGCTGCAGCGTATCCGCGCGCTGGTGGCGGGATATGTGGGACTCGCCCTCTCCATAGCGGTGGTATGCTTACTTTTACCACGAGGAGAGGACCCTACACCACTAAACCCCCCGGACACTCCTTCGATCCGTCGTTGGCTGGGGCCGGGACGCACGAAGCAATCTGGCCCAAGTGTATGTTAATACCTAAGTGCTGAATAAATTCATTATTACATTATCATTCATTTAAAAGCTAAAGATTTAAAATTTCAAATAGACAATTAAATTTTATTGATTTTGAAAGAAGATGCATCACATTATGTCTGCTGAATCGTGCGCAGAAATAAAATTTTAGTATACATACTAATTTGTTACCAAGTATAGCAAAAAACACTAGCCTTAGAACATACTAATAACTATTTATTATGATAATATGCAGCCATATTGTATGCATCATTTCACAATCATACGATTATATATAATTCTTGTAAATTAGTGATTTAGTATTGGGTATAACGGTGTTTAATAACGGCTAAGCGATATGAGTGGTATTGAGAAGCCCACGCTCTTATTAAAATTAATTAAGGTGTTTTAGTACGGATGGTAACTCCAAACGTAATATTCAATTTGAAGCAACGAATTGATTTGAAATAAAAAGTAATCCACTGAATTGATATTGAAATATATAAATAAATAAGGTCGCCGGTTCGAACCCCACTCGTTACACAAGCATTTTAGCTTAGCTCGAGGGGTTGACAAGAATATTCAAAACTGCAAAACTCTGCTAATAATCTTTTTAACAAAAAAATTAAAGTAGCTAGTAGCTAATTTATTTTAAAACTGAGTAAGTAAAATACTATTTCAAATCTATCCTACTTGGCAAGGTTCCATGAATGCTGGCAAGATTACCTAGTAGAATGGCAATGCTTACCTTCCGTACAAAGTAAATGCCAGCAGTCAAGGAACGTGCCGCGCTACGAGGTTTTTACTAATTAATTTGGTTTCCGTCCCCACCACTAACCACCCACCCACCTGACCACCACCCAACCCCAATTTTTCCACGAAAAACGGCACAAACATATAAGCAATATCAAGGTTACTGTATTCATTAATTTACGTTTGGGGTCCAATAACCACGCTTAGCAGGTGGATTGGTGATCGCAGTATGATGGAAACTAAACTCGAGCTGCTACTTTACGGTCTAGTCTAGTTGGTTAAGGCATTAAGGGCTATACCTAAGATGTAGGTTCGAGTCGACAGGACTCGGTGGACAGGTGGTCTAAATTTATTAATCTCAATTTTGGAACTTAGAACAGTTTTTTTTTCGGTCGGACATATGTAGTTAGCCCGAGTCTTCTGCAACTTGACCGGGCATAGCTTAGAACAGTGATTACCTTTTGAATTTTCTGAATAAATAATCTATTAATATGACAGTAAAAAAATGCAAATGTTCGTCAAATTCCTTTGAATGTTTTTAAGGTTACTCGGAAAAAGACAATTTGAAGTTGCATTTACAATGCGGAAGTTAAGGGAGTACAAAGAATATGACACAAGTTCATTGTTTCTATGCCAATTTCTAGTTAAGTATTATAATCAAGTACAGTAATAAAATATAATAATGACACCACTGTACTGATATAAATCAGTAGTTTAATGCAGGAGCTGATTTCATCGATTGATTGAGTTAGTTCTTAGTCAATATCAAGAATTAATTAAGGATTACTCAAGTTAAATCAAACCGATAGCAACTCCTGGAATTGCATATTTATAATAATATTAGCTGCAACCCGTGGTTTTACCCGCGTTACTCTGCTCCACTGAGTCGGAGCGTGATATGTTATTCGAGCTTATTAACTATCCCCGTGCAAAGTTTCAGCCTAATCCATTTAGTAGTTTTTGTGTAAAAGAGTTACAAACATACATATTATTATACATCCACATATACAAACTTTCGCGTTTATAATATTAATAGGACTGGCTAGCGTCTAATTAAACGATATTTTTCAGCACTAAGACATAATATGTATTTACATGTACTTGAACTTGTCAATTTAAATATAAAATAAAATAACATCTATACTAATATATAAAGCCGAAGAGTTTTTGTTTGTTTGCTTGAACGCGCTTATCTCAGTAACAGTCCGATTCGATTAATTCTTCAAGTGTTAAATAGCTCATTTATCGAGGAAGGCTATAATCTATATATCATATGACGTTCCCACGGGAACCGGAGTACTGCGGGTAAAACCGCACGTGGGAAGCTTATTATATTAATACTAGCTTCGAGCTTGTCGTATGAGCCGACTAAGGGCACACCACGTTTTTTTAACGCGCCGTCGCCGCGTCGTCGTCGCGATATGCACGCAAGTCAGTACTTCGTTTCTAAAACGCGCGTCGACCGCGCATTTAAAAAACGTGGTGTGCTCAGGCCCTAAGGAACATTTAGCTGATGGATGGGCAGCAGCATCTATCAACTCAAAGGTACTCATCTTCCGATTCTTCAATTCTCCGATTACCAAATCTTCCAAGAGTGGTAATTATGGTAATATGACTAAATTTCCCTGGCTAAGAGTTAGAGATTCATAAAAGCCGTAGCCCAATGGCTTGGGCGTCGGACTTGCGATCATGTCACCGATTCGATCCCCACCCTTTGCACTACCGACGTGAACCCACTCGTAACACAAGCATTTGAGCTAAGCTCGAGGGGTTAACAAGAATACTAGCAGACTGCAAAAACTCTGCTAGTATTTTTTTTATCTAGACATAAACAATTTTTATTCAGCATTTAGGTATTTACATACACATGTACTTGTCAAGAAAATTCACAATGCTTATAAGATTAATTAAAAATAGGTAACATTTACTATTAAATTATGTTTAAATCTATTTCAGGTGTGCCAGAAGTCTGTCAGTCTTGTTAGTAAATAAGCTCTTAATATAAACGTTCATAACTATTTCCAGAAAAAAATAGATTAGAAGATTTGGATTAGAAGTAAAGAAGCTGATGAAGAAGTTGATTTTACTTTAGATTCAGTTAATAAACTTTTTGTGTTACCAGCATGAGTCATCACGGAATGAAGATAAAAATAAAAATGAAGTCGCTCAGTCAATCAACAAGTTCATAAAAGATTTATGGCATGCTAATAACATAGATCAGATAATTAAATCTTGTATCAAATCAATAGGTTAATCGTATTATCTATATGTTAGTATAAGTTCAGTATCATATTCTGTTCTTGAGTAGTTGAATTGATTTAGTTGTGAATGCAATAACTAATGTTATATCTAACGCCCAGAAAGGTTGATCAAGGTTAGGGTTGCCACCCGTACTTAATTTCAGTCAAATGTACTATATATTATTCTTCTTCTTCTTCTTCTTAGTCGTACACTCTTGACACAGCAGCAGCTATTGCGACCCGTCGTCATATTGTGTCTCTGTTTCTGGTGGAGTGGGAACAATCGTTGATCGTATTCTCTGTGACGGACTTAATGACGTCTGTCCATCGTGATGGGGAGCGGCCACGAAATCTTTTGCCCTCAACTTTCCCTTGCACCACCAATCGTTCCATGGAGTCCTCGTTGCGAGTGATGTGCCCAAAGAATTTGAGGATTCGCAGTTGCACAGTCGAAAGTAATCTCTCTTTGATATTGAGCTCTTTCAAAATAGAAATGTTGGTACGGTGCGCAGTCCATGGGATTCTGAGCATGCGCCTCCAACACCACATTTCCAGTGCGTCAATCTTACGATAGTCTTGAATCCTCAGTGTCCACGTCTCAGCTTCGTATAGAAAAATTGGAAATACCAGACATCTCATCAGTCGAACATTTGTGTTTCTGGTTATTCTACGGCAGGGTTTCTTAAAGTGGGGTCCACGGACCCCTTGGGGTCCGTAGCATGTATATCAGGGGTCCGCAATAGGTCAGTCTTGTCGTATACAATCCCACAATTTATTCGTTCTCATTGAGGCCAAACAGCAGCACCCTTCTTATTAACTAAGTAGTAATTTTCAAGGTTCCATGGAATTTTTTAAATTGTGAAATTGGTCCGTGACTGCTAAAAGTTTAAGAAACCCTGTTTTACGGTCTTTCCAAATCTTTGTGAGTTTTTCCACTGAGGATCTAGTCACGATGCTACGTCTCCGAATCTCATCTTCGCAACCTCCAGTGTCGGTGATCGTAGATCCCAGGTCCACGTAGCTACTAACGACTTCGCATCCTGCTATATTTTAGACGCCTGGTTGGTTGTTATTAGCACGGTCTATGATCAACATTTTGGTTTTGTCAATTACCGTAGTTGCTTCTGAGACCTATTATAGGTATTCTAGATCAATTCCGACCCAAGTTCATGTCCGATTGCTTTAAGTCTGGATCTACTTTGTGTCCGTGGATTGAGTGTTTGTAAAGTCCCTCGCGACACAGAGATTAAATTCCATAGTGCGAGAGTTGTCTTTAAAAATGTAGGTACTTTTTTTTTTTTTTTTTTTTATCTTTATTTATTTCACAGGATTTTCGTACATAAAATGACGATGCCAATCCCATCGTACCTTATACTAAATACATAACATTTATGGATGAATATAAGACTTAACTAAACTTAAACGAACATAGCATTCTAACTGCATCGGAGTACGGTTCAGTTAGAAGGCTATGAAAAACTCCAACATCATTAAAACTAATTTTAAATAATGTAGTCATCTCATCACGCTTACTAGCGTTTCTGATACACTCCTTTAATATGTGGTAAAGATCTTCACGTGTTCCACACTGCTCACAGTTTGGAGAATCAACTTTGTTCATGAGATAAGCGTAATTCCTACAAGGAATATGTCCAGAACGCAATCTAAGTGTGGTGACAATCGCAGAGCGTTTTAAATGACTGTAACTGAACCACGGAACACGAGGAGGCTCACATTGTATGCATTTATACCAAATTCCTTTGGTTTTTGATCTCTCATCAAAATATTCCTTAAACTTGTTGAAACATTTTAATTTATATTTAGGTAAGACTTCGGAATAATGGGGTAAAATATTTACTATTTCTCCTTCATCCACACTTTTTTTAGCCAACCTGTCAGCCTCTTCGTTCCCACTTAAACCTATATGAGACGGAACCCATTGCAGTGCCAGAGTTCTATTTGTACTGATAGCATTTATTTGGTTTAGAATAATATAAGCTAACGGATGGCCTTTTTCTCCAGCGGCACATCGAATAATATGAAGTAAAGCACTTTGACTATCTGTAAATATTACTACGCGAAGCGCAGTTAAGTTGTTGTTTGTATAGGAGAGAGCCTTTGACATTGCAAAAAGTTCCGACGACATGATAGACATACATGGATTCAATTTATACATTTCATTGTACTTGGTGTATGGATCATAAAATGCTGCACCAAGTCCATTTGAAGATTTCGACCCATCAGTGTACAAAACATAGTAACCATTGTATTTGCCATATAGTTCTTGTAAAACATCAACTTTTAAAGGAAGTTCATGGTACTGAGATTTAGATTTTCTAATACAAGCTAAGTTACATTCAATTATATTCTTTAAATTAATTCTAGTTACCCAAATATTTAACGAAAACATTTCAAGTGAACAGGATGATGCTATTTTATCTTCTTTAATTTCATTGTAACATTTCGCTAACAGTGGTTTCTTTTTTCTATTCCAATATCTGTTGTTACAAACAGTTATTATTTCCGTTAAAAGTTTACAATTAATACTATCTTCATATGATTCCGATTTTAAACAGAATTTAAAAGCCAAATATATTCTTCTTATTTCCAAAGGAAGAATAGCTAGTTCAGATTCCATTACGTGAATAGGTGTTGATTTTATAAAACCGCCAATAATTCGTAAAGCTTGGTTTTGTAATTTGTCTAATTTGTACGTATGACAGTTAGCCGCACTACCGTATAAAAAACTAGCATAATCTAAACGTATTCTAATAAGGGCAAGGTAAATTCTTCGAAGGTGTAGGGGATGCATACCCCAGCCTGAACCCGCCAACACTCTAAGTAGATTTAAAAATTTTAAAGATTTTTCATGAATTTCGTTAATGTGCTTCCCCCACCTAAGAGACCTATCCAACCATAGCCCCAAATATTTAATGTAGTCAACAGAATTTAATTCATAGTTTTTAATATATATTTGTACTTGTTGGGGCCTACGAGACCTACTAAAAACACAATATTTAGATTTGGAGCTCGATAATTCTAAACCTATATCTTCTAATAACACCACTAATATATTAAGCGATGCCTGCATATTTGCCACGCTGTCTGTAAGTTTATTATTATTAGCATATAAAATAAAGTCATCTGCATACTGGCATAGAAACACTTGATTAATGCTTCGAACAACTTCGATAGTCACAATGTTAAATAGTAACGGCGACAAGGGATCGCCTTGAGCGATTCCTTTGTTTGTCCATCTTAGTAAAGTATTATTGTCATCTTCATCATCATCTTCACATTTAATTTGAAGGTGTCTTTCTCTTAAAAACTCCCAAAGATATGAACACGTTTTACTTCCAACTTGTAGGTCGTCCAGTATGCGTACAACTTTACTGACTAAAACATTGTTATATGCTCCTTCTATATCTAAAAAACACGCTAATGTCGGGATGTTTTTAGTGAAATTAATATGTATGCTAGTAACAAAGCGAGCTAAACAGTCCAGACAAGATTGACCTCTTCTAAACCCTACAGTATAATTTGATAACATATGATTGTGTTCTACAAACCATTCAAGTCTTCTAGCTATCATTAAATGAAAAATTTTACATACGCACGATATTAACGCAATAGGGCGAAGCTTACAGTTGTCATTATGTTTAGGTATTGGTACAATTAGAATGCTTCTCCATTGGAGTGGTACGTAGCCAGATCTAAATACACAATTGTACAAATTAAGTAGAAATTGTTTGCCTATATCAGGTAGATTATATATCATGGAATAGAAGATACCATCTTGCCCAGGAGATGTATCCTTATTTTTCAAACATTTTTCCATTTCTGGCATTGTAAAATCACTGTCTAGTTTGCAATTGAAAGACGTGAAAGTTATCGGTGCCTCAGTTACATAATCTGGAGCCAAAGAACATAACAATTCATGTTTTTTAAGGTCAGATGTAAACGATCGACTATGTCTAGATCCTTTCATCCATCTCATTTTACGCCACATTTCAGATAAAGTAGTGGATTCGTTAATACTATCACAAAAATTATGCCAACTTTGAGATTTCGCTTGTCTTGTTAATCGTTGAGCTTCTGAGATCTTAACTTGAAGACGGTCTAAATTACCTGGAGTAGGATTTTGTCTAAATTCTTTAAGTGCTAGTCGACGTTTAGCGATGGCTAATGAAAGTGTTTGATTCCAATAGACTTTTGGTTTGAAATTATGAATAGGGTTAAGACAAATCTTTATGCAGGGTATACTTTGATCAGCAGCTATAGATATTTGTTCTAAAAAAAAATTATACATCATTTGGATATTACTAAAATCCCAACTATTGTTTGAGAGCAAACATTCTAAACTATTTTTATAATTTGACCAATTAGCTAATCTTATATTTCTTTTTTTCGTGTAATTAAATGACGAATTATGTAATTTAAAACTTATCTTAAGAATCAAATGATCACTACCCAAATTTTCGTTAGTTACATTCCATTTTGAGTATACGGCTACGTCCGTAGAACAAAAAGTGATATCTGGCGATGTCTGTTGAAGAAATCCATTCACAAGTTTAATTCTTGTTGGTCTCCCATCATTCAACGAAATGAAACCATAATCTAGCGAACTATCAAATAACTGATTACCTCTTACATCTGTTCTGCTTGACCAATTGCTGTGATGGCCATTAAAATCGCCAGCTATTAAAGTTTTGGATGAAAATAAGTTAAAAATAGCGTCCCAATCTGACTTTGGAACACGAATAGAAGATGGGCAATATATCGATAAAATATTATTTAACATCTTACAGTTTAAAATCTTAACGCCAATGATTTCAATACCAGAATTTCCACTAGAGATGGATGTCTTACAAGTTTTTAATGATTTGTGACATAATATTGCCACTCCACCATAACTATCGGCTCTATCTTTTCGATAAATATTATATCCACTTAAATTAAGCCCCGATTCCGGTTCAAGCCATGTTTCACTCAATATAGCAATATGCACTTTTTCTCTATTTAAAAAAATATCAAAATCAGATAGTTTTGGCCTTACGCTTTGAGCATTCCACTGAACAATGTTAATATTATGATTAAAATTGCTAGCCATTTCTAAAAGACTGAATTATTTTTGACACATTTCCTACACCTACAACAGATTCTATAAAGAATTTAGATATCACTTCAATAAAATACTGCAGACACAAACACACTTTTTCTTCAAAAGCTCTTTTTGATAAAATTATTTCTTTTATTTTATAATATAATCTTGTAACTCTTGAACTGTTTTCTTTCTCTAAACTTTCTTCTTGGATTAATGGATCGGATTTCTGAATATCTTGTAATTCTTCTGTATTTTCGGTTGTGCGTTGACTACTCCGCTTTTGTTTTTGTATTTTATTTTTTTTGGTTATGAGTTTTGATTGTGTCGTCTCTGTCGAAACAGATAATTGTGTGTTCTCTATAGGTGGAGAAGTTGAGGGTAAGTTATTATCAATTTCATATTGATATTGATTGTCTTCAGGTTCCTTAAGCTCTTCACAGTTCTCTTTTAATTTACTTTGTTTGGTCAATATCAAAGCTTTTTTATAAGTGCAATTACTCTGACTCATTATCTTTTTAATTCTCTTTTCTCTCAAGAAAATTGGACAAATTTTATCAAGCGCCATATGTGGTCCTTTGCAATTAATACACACATATTGTTTTATATCACAATTCTCATGAGCTTTTCCACATTTAGGACATTTAATTTTGTTAGTAGGGCAAAACTTTTTCGCGTGTCCAAACTTCCAACATCCCGAACACTGTGTGACGGGAAATAGATATGGTTCTACCTTAAACCGACACCCGTATCCATATATATACGAGGGTAAGGTAGAACTTTTAAAGGTAAGTCGAACTGCTGTACTATTAACCCATTGACCATCTTCTTGTAATCGTTTAAGTCTTCTCATAGCAACAATATTATAATCACATTTCAACTCTTTGATAGCCTCACTCTCTTCTATATCCAAGTCTACATTCCTTACTACGCCGTATGACAAGGTAACATCGTCCATGCTTAGGCATCTATATTCTTCGTTATTGAAGCTTTGGCAGTTAAGAAGCTTATCTGCATCTTCTTTATTCTGAAAACTTATATTAACTTTATAAGCACTTTTATATTTAATTCTCAAGATATTTGTAATATTTTCATTTCGCAGAAGCTTTGCCATACCAAACTGTTTCGGTAACACTTGCTTCGACATCAAACTTATTTCAAAACCTTCTTCCTTTTCTACAACACTTTTAGATATGTCTTGATCACTAGAAAAACTTCGTAAAAGACGTTTAGGGCTTCTCATTACGGTAATAAAACCATCGCTATCCTCATCTTTCCTTTTTCCTCTCCTTCTTTCACTCTCTGATAAACATTTATCCATTTGTGGATCATGTTCTACGCCTTCCATCTCACTTCCCATTCGTTGTTCACTTACTGTATTTTCACATTCATCAATCATATCTTCGATACTTGAAGCGTAACTATGAGATCTATTAAAACTAGCCATTATCACGATTATCGAACAACATGTGGGTAGTTCGATAAAAGACCGGCCGTACGAATTATCACTACACTTGCTAGCAAACTACAGACGTGCGTCTCGTACGCCCGCTCGCGCGCAACTGATGTAGGTACTTAAAGTAAGAATGTTGCACCATTATTCACTTTACTTTTTATCTAAGATGGCATCCAACGGATCCGCGTTATTTTTCCAATACCGAGCATAATTTGTACGGTATATACTTCTCCAATGAGCGCTTTGCTAATCAGAGTGGCTCGCAGGACAGGCAAAATTGTTGGAGAGCGAAAATATCAGGGCATCTTAAGTCATGTCTTTTTTTTATTAGTGGATTCTTAAGTTATATAATGATCGAGTTTCTAAATTACGAATTGTCTGGATATTCCTCGGTAAGCTGACATTATGCAAATAATTTAGTTTTAGTTTTGCATCCCATAGGATTCGAATGTGAAACAAATAAATTGAGATTTCTTTTTTTATCTTATTAATATCACCGGCACACAAAAAAAATTAAGTAGAATGTGCATTTGACCGGACCTACCTACGGACAACGGGTACGTATTTTGGTCCACTGAATCCGAATTCGAGGTTAGTTTGACCCCTACACCCTCGAAATTTCGAGAAAACTCTAAATATATTAAGAAAAAATCTCGTTAATAAACGATATATCGCACCCCTAGATGAAGACTCCGGCAACTCAAAAAACCTCATTTTTCAGAAATGACGAAAAACTGTTTTTAGATTATATAAGAAATATATCAAAGCTACTAACTCAAAACTCGTACTTTTTGAGTTAGCGGAGTCTTCATATAGGTGTGCGATATATATATATGGTTTAATCCGCGTAAAACCCGGTCCCATAAGAACTTCATAATTAAATCTATGTTACTGTCAAGTGTCAACCTCCGTAGCGTAGCGGTATTTGGCTCGCTTTAAGTCTCGGAGGTCGTGGGTCCGATACCCATACCGGACAAGAAATCTTTGTGTAAATTCTAAGATTTCTTTCCGGGTCTGGTTGGTTGAGGGACTACCCTCCGTGCCTCGGAAAGCACTTTAAGCCTTTGGTCCCGATTGTTATGACATCATCTATAATAATCGTATATCAAGGAACGGGCAGCAGCGTTTTATTGTGTGGTAAAACATAATACTGCGGTCACCAATCCGCCTACCAAGCGTGGTGACTATAGCCAAACCCTCCCTCGGGAAGAGACCCCCGTTCAGCAGTGGACGTTGTACGGGCTGATGATGACTGTTACGGTACCTGTAATAAAACTTACTAATGGTGAAAGATTTTTTTGGAATCCGACCTTTACTTTACCACGTTCAAACAAACAAATAAATAAACTAGTCAGCTTTATACCTAACTTTTGAATAGTCATCATATTTCCAATTTTAAGTCAATAAAAATATGCAATTAATATATCTGAGTGGCAATTGAAATATTAAGAAAACAACCTAATTGTAAATCTACCCCTATTAATAAAAACCTCAAAATTTAAAGCAATAAAATGCCGTCTCAAAATGTCTACCTCCAATCACGAAACAATTTCAGTCTACACAGATTTTTCAACGCACATGAGTGCAACAACATAATGTTATTCAGCGATCATCGAACTCACGTCCTTGGCCCCGGCGAGCCTACGGCCCGAGCTTAGTACAATGCACTGGATAGGCTGGGGTATAGATGTGTGAGTGAGTAGGTACCTCTTTGCAAAACGTACAGTAAGAATAAAACATTATATTGTATGTAGGTACATATGTGTATTGACTTATTTGAAACTAAAGTCTCATGTTAAAGTAAACATTGATGTTTATATAAAGTGCTTCCAAAATATACGCCCTCCCTTGAACAGAGCTAAATTACCCTAACAACATAAATAGTTGTTCAATTAATTTTGATTAATTTGAATTAGGTGATATAGGTACCTCACATATATGTACACCTAAGGAAGACATTTTAAGAGTAACTGGGTATCTAAAGCTATACACCCACTGCCACCAATATTGGGCTGGTTTGGGTTTTTTGACCCCCATATTAAAAAACGTATAATGCAGAATGTAATTTGGGAATGTAAATGGGAGGAGAGGGAAAGAGTTGGTTGCGATCAGGGCGTTACATCTACTGCATTGGCACTAGATGGGTTTTTAGACCCCTTAACCTTCCACTTAGGTGAATAGGGGTCATTTGTCCCATCAAGTATATCAATCATATATTTACCATAGACATTTCTTTTTTTGTAACAAAAGTCTCGTGACTGACTTACAAGGCTTTTGCTACTTCACCGTACATAAATATTGGTATGTATTAATGCAATGATATAGGCAGAAGCTAAAATCACTGGCCGTTTGATTAATAAATTGCGAACAATTTGGTAAACAGCGTGCCATTGACCCTGTACGTCTTTTCGCTTGTAACCGTGACTGTCAATTGAAATAACTACTGTTGATATAACTTATGTTTCATATAAGATTATTCAGTTTTTATTATATATATGTACATAGAACTTTGAACTGTTGTGAACATAAAGTGACAAAACTAAATGTAAAGTACCTTTAATAAAATTGGTGGGGGTCAAATTTGGACATTGTTGTTATTTTCAATATTTTTACTGGAGGGCAGTTTATTATCGATACTGAACCGAAAAATGCAATAGGGTTATCACCACGCTTGGCAGGCGGGTTGGTGACTGCATTTGTCATTCTGTTATTATACACGGCCACACGTTACTACCCGCTCCCTGCTTAAGATTATTATTGATGAAGTTATAACAATCGTAAACAACGACTTAAGTAACTTACTTTCTGAGGCACGGAGAGTAGTCTATCTATTAGACCCGGAAATAAATTTTGGATTTGACAAAATTATTTCTTGTCCGAGGCGGGTATGGAATCCATGATCACCCAGATTTAAAGCAATTTAAGACCACAGTCTCAAATAATTACTCGATCTCGACCGTATTTAATTTAAAAAATTCTACTCCTTAATACAACTTGTAGGTATTAACAATATAGGTACCTTTTTTTACCACGACGAGAAATGGCGTATATTTTTTCACAACACCAACACTCGCATTTCTGTTTTCTCTCATTTATTTTAATTCTTCGTACAGTTTTAATTGGGACTATTTCTCCGATAACTTAATTACAATATCAACGGCAAAACATTCTGGAATCAGAATATTGGAAATTATTGAAAACCAATCCACCTGTCTGATTGCGAAATCCAATCATAAACAATATTTGTATCAATAAAATAATATTTTTTTTTATGATTGATTTCATGACTTTATCATTTTATCAAAGAGTTGATTTATTTTAATTTATATGATTCGTAATTGTTTGTTTGGTAAATAAAGTTTTAATTACTAGAGGCATAACGTTACTGGGCTGGCTTAATGTTTGATTAAGGCTTATCTCACATTAAGCGTGTGCATGGTCTTCGAGTGTGTGTCAAATACTCGGCTCTTACGTCATTTACACGCTCGAGGAAAGCGCATGCCTAAAAAGTAGCCAGCCTGAGGATTACCTCTTTTTCAAACGAACTTATTTTGTGTAGCCACAAGGCTTCTGTAACTTCTCTCGAAGAACATTCACAGCCTACAAAATACCATAACCCAAAAATATTATTGATAAGTGTTATGTTGCAGTGTTGAGAAAAATAGTCAGAGCTCATGTGGAAGAGTGTTTTAGGATGTGCTGACAGATGAGGATGGACAGTGCTGTACATCCACTAGCTATCCTTAAATTTGGACTCTTCTGCCATATAATATAAAGATCAAAGGCCTGTACAATGATACAGAACTCTTGAAATTGGAGATGTTATATCTCCCAAACTTTTTACTGCTGCTATGGAGGACGCTTTCAAGCTCCTGGAATGGCAGGGACACAGCACCAATATAAATGGCGAGTACATCACTCACCTTCGATTTGCCGACGACATAGTGATCATGGCATAATCGCTGGAGGACCTTGGACAGATGCTCAATGACCTCGATGGAGTTTCCCATCTAAAATATACCTTTTCAAGACCTACAGAACGAAGTTCATCAATAAGATATATTCAGCAATAAGATCTGATTGTTGTTAATTTGTGTTTGTAAAAATTGTTTAAATAATTAATAGGGCTATGTTTTTCACATATTCATATGTATTTCGTGCATAACGGTGTGGGTTCACATTTACTCAAAAATATATTTTGTAAGTTGTACTAGTTGTAAGTAAATAAAAGGCAGGTTGAATTGGCGTCATTTGCTTTTTTGCCTTTGGGGTCATCTGCCGACCAACCCAAGACGCCCTTCTCCATAGCGAAGATATCCTAATCTCACCAAGACGACAGAATCTATCCACTTAAGCCTCCCAGATACTCCTTCAACGACACTAGGACCTGAAGGTGTCACGCCCAGACTGTCATCGACTCTCTTAGTATAAGGGTCATTTGCCCGCCCAAAATACAACAAAAAAGATTTAAAATATGCCTTGCTTTAAAGTTATTTATCTGATTTTACGGTACAAAAAATGTCAACCTTTTTAAATCTTATTTATGTATTTACTCTGAACTTTATACCTAATAGGCAGCTAGCACAAAATATTAATTGGTACTAAATTACATCGACCCACGTAAATTTAGTCAGGTTTAGACAGAGCCGTTAGTAGGTACCATAAGGTCAATGGGGGCACGAAAACAGGGCCACTAAATTTATTTATAATATTTAAGGTCCTGAGTTTGAATACCAAAGTGTGTTTAAGACTTTATACCTAGACTGGTCAATTTTTAATAATGAAACGCTTTGTAATTACTGACTGTTTGACGGATCAATGCACAACCTAAACAGATGACCTGATACCTGGAGATTGATCGTATCAATTCTTCTTTTTATCATTTTTTAAAATTAATTTGAAAAATTCCACTTTTATGGTGATTGTAAAGAAAATCTCTAAAGGCAGTAGATAGTATAATATATCTAGGGGACGTAACACTATAGTCCAGTGCCCGTAGCAAGTTGGAACATTTAATGATTTTTTTGTTAATAAATGTTAAAAACACTTTTTTAATGTGTGAATGAGGCTCAGGCTAAAAGTCCGTATTTTTTGCATTCTGCTACCATATTGTCACACCGCTACCGACTACATATTGGGGATATAACTGTAAAATGAATTTTACTTCTATCAAAAACAGCTGTCTAATTAGACTCAAATAGGATTTCCAATTTAAGTATACGATAAAAGTCAAAACTACAATATTTTACTAATTTTATAATCTATGACTACTAAATATTCGGAATATTATATCACACGTGTTAACGTAAAGGGGCCCTTTTACGTAACGCGCATTACCGTAAAGGACCCCCAACCGCCATTAGCCCCCCTACCCGACACGGCCCTGTTTTTAGATATTAAGTAGGTACTAGTTTCGTATAAACGAGTGTTTGCATCAAGGTTACTAGCTAGGCGGGACAGACAGACTGGATTGTGAGCCAGTCACGACTTGTTGCCACTTGACGAGGAAATTGACCGTGCGTATGTATGTGTATAGCTATCTACCTACTACGTAAGCCGTATTTGGTAGGATATGCTTTATTTAGTTTGTGGCTTAAATTATAATACTGTGTTTGTCGTATTCAAATTATACTAAATCTAGAAATTATTAATTGTAAAAAAATGCGATTAAGGCGCTGTGGCGTAGCGGTATAAGCTTCGCTTTAAGTTTCGGAAGTTGTGGGTTCGATCCCCACGCCGAAGAAAAAATGTCTGTGTAGATTCTGAGTTTTTTTTTTCGAATCTGGATGGTTAAAGGATTACTCTCGGTGCCTTAGAAAGCACGTTAAGCCGCGTTGGCTCCGACTGTCATAACATCTTTTATAACAAGCGTATACCAGGGAACGAGCAAGTGCTTACTTCACATTTAGGTCTCAGAATCCACTGCCGTAACCACTCAGCCATTGATGCATCAAGTATTTATAGTTGATAAAAGAAAGCTCATTAATTCCTCCCCTCAACTAGCACCAATCCGAGCAATGGTTTCCCTTGCCCTTATCCTACCAATTTTACAAAAGACCAGAAAATCTAAATTAAGTCAAACTGGTAATTTATTCAAGGGCAAACTTTTATCCAACAGAAATCAACTAATTTGGAATGCATCATCTTGTATAGGAGGATTCACTGACGAAATCTTATCGTACGGTTGTACCACAATTCGCATATTAGTTCCTTGAAGTGGCATGGCAGTAGGTAGGCAATATACCACGGATAGCATATGGCCGTTGGGACCGAAAAGTTCTCGAACGGAGACCACGGATAGGCCAGCGTTGCGTAAGACGTTCACTAACTACATGGAAGGATGATGTGGTACCTAATGGCCACGCGACCACAGTGGTTGCAGGTCGCTTCTAACTGTAATAACTGGAGATCTGATGAGGGAGGTATATTTCCAGCAGTGGACGTCCTCCGACTGAAATGATGATGATAGTTAAAAAGATAATGTAAGTAAAATAACCATCACCAATAAAACATTTCAACAGCCAGTTTACTGCTTTCCTAAGATTATTGAGATACCTATATTGCATAATTTCCATGCATGGTAGGCGAATTGGTGACCGCAGTAAGTTGGTAATGAACCTAAAGCTGACAGATAACAGCAGGTAACAACGAATTCTCTATAATTTTCAACACCCCGAATATAATTCACATTTCCAAGTTTAATGTAATTAAAATCCAACGATTTTGCTTTCAAGCTGCTCAACAGCAGCTTTAAAGATTTCATTTGTATAATATTAAAAATTCAAGGAACTCATTAACAATTATCGGTATTTTCATAATATTTACTGAAACACAACAGTAACGAATATCTGAAATAATACGAACACAATTTGTTCGCAATACCAATAATTGTGTTTGAATACGATTTCATATTGTAGACTGGCATTTTTGAAAGTAAACTCCACAAAATCATTGTCATTCTGCCCTAATCCTATTATTTGGGGTCGTCATCTTCTTTTATTTTGCCCTATTAGACGTATCTTCCATACTCAGACCTTTTCTACACATGTAATCTTTCACACAGCCCATCAACCTGTTTTTTTTCCTTCCTATTCCAACATATCACTTCATCTTCATATTCAGTATTCTTTTCATCACATCCATGTCATCTCTACGCATTACGTGCCCATACCATGCTAAGCGATTTCCTCTCAATTTCTCTATTACAGACGCCACTTATGGTAGCAATTTCTAGAACACAAAGTCTGTATTTAATAGGAGTGGGGGTAGACTCCTGAAGTGTCCCCTTGTCTACAGACATCGACATTACACACTAGAGCGTTTAGCAATCTGCGATTACCAAACCTGATATTATCTCACTACGATTAATGGTACACCCTTTATCCAACGTCGATAAATTCCGTACTACCGAAAGATTATAATTCAAGACTCAACACAGACAAAAATAAACCTTACCACTAACAGTCCAATGTCGAAAATTATATGTAATCGTCTTAACTTCTGTAACATTTGTATCAACATTAGAATTAGAGACGTATTTTTAGGTTAATAAGGTTGAAATTGCAATGGAAATTTGTTTCTAAACTGATAGCCAATGTGCATGGTCAGTAGTAAGTCCTCCGGGAACAATGGGTAGGCTTGCAACAGATATATCTTAAAAACGAGACAATTTAACGTACAGATGGAATATTATACGCGTCAATAAGAAGTAAGACTTCATTGTGAAGCGCAATATTTACAAATAAGGTTTAAAATTTCACTTTGAGATGTTAATTCTTAAAGAACATTGGGATATTTTGTTATAAATGTTGAAAGCATAATAATAAGGAACCATTTCAAATTTATTTTTTTAATGAAAGACAGTCACACAAGAAAAAAAAACCCCGTATAGCGAAGGACTTTTAAATACATCATCATCATCAGCCCGTATAATGTCCACTGCTGAACATGGGCCTCCTCCCGAGGGAGGGTATTTTCCATAGTCACCACGCTTGGCAGGCGGGTTGGTGACCGCAATCTTATGTTGTACCACACAAAGAAACGCTGCTGCCAGTTCCTTGATATACGATTATTATAGATGATGTTATAACAATCGGGACCATCGGCTTAACTTGCTTTCCGAGGAACGGAGGGTAGTCCCTCAGCCAACCAGACCAGGAAAGAAAATCTTAGAATCTACACAAAGACACAAATCTTGTCCGGTATGGTAATTGAACCGGCGACCTCCGAAATGTAAAGTGAGCCAAATACCGGTACGCTACGGAGGTTGTCTAAATACATAACACAACAACTATATGCCGTTCGCATAAATAGTTGTCTCTGGCAGGGAACGAACCCAGGACACAGAACGAAGCACTACTGCGCCATAGACAGCATAGATTTGGCTGATAAGATGCAAATTTGAACAAAATTTGTGTTACTAAGTAAGCTTTTTCGATCGTTTGTAATTAATAAAAGTATACTTTAATACCATGTTAACATCATCAATCAAAATAATTATCAAATGCATTATGTACGGACAAAAACTGGTATCTACTTAGATTACTAGATTATTCACTAGGTACTACCTGTTTTTGTCGGTACCAGATATCTTTGTAATAAATGCAATTCGTCGAAATGCAAGGACCGTGTGGTTTCCGGCTTAGAATAGGCCACCTCATGTCCTCCCATGGGTGTCGTAAAAGGCGACTAAGGGACATATGGCTGATGGATGGGCAGCAGCATCTATTAGCTCAAGGTTTACATCTTACTGCGATCACCAATCCGTCTGCCAAGCGTGGTGATTATGGCAATATCCCTCTACGATCCTGGCTTGTCAAGGTCTGTTAAGAGGAGGCCCATGTTCAGCAGTGGACGTAAACGGGCCTCCTGAGGGAGGGTATTTTCCATAGTCACCACGCTTGGCAGGCAGTTTGGTGACCGCAGTATTATGTAAGTACCACACAAGGAAACGCTGCTGTCCGTTCCATGATAGGTTTACGATTTTTATAGATGCTGTTATTATTATCGGGACCAACGGCTTCCTGAGGCACGGAGGCCCTCAATCAATCAGACCCGGAAAGTAATCTTTGAATTTACACACAAATATACTGTTTCGACGTGGGAATCGAACCAAGGACCTCCGACACTTAAAGTGAGACTTGTACAAATAAGCCACAGATGTCGTCAAAAATAATACACCTAAATAAATTTCTCATTAAAAATAGGTACTCTTTTATATATGATTGCACATCACATAGAGCTCACCTCTACAAATGACCGTCTCTACAATATCATTGAACTCTATATACTTAAATCGATATCAAACGACTCTATCGAAACTTGTTACTAAGCCCCTTAAAACTTGATCCTGTTGAACTTCTCAATGAAATTCACGAGCTAATTGAACTTTGAGCTAAAAACTTTAAAATTTTCATACTCTCGTTACAATTTTTTAGTATGGTAGAGTTTGGGAGAGATCTTTGAACGTGTAATGTTCATATATATACATCATCATCATTAGTCCGTATAACGTCCACTGCTGAACATGGCCCTCCTCCCGGGGGAGGGTATATGCCATAGTCATCACGCTTGGCAGGCAGATTGATGATCGCAGTATTATGTTGTACCACACAAGGAAACGATGCTGCCCGTTCCTTGATATACAATTATTATAGATGATGTTATAACAATCGGGACCAACGGCTTAACGTGCTTTCCGAGGCACGGAGAGTCGTCCCTCAAAAAACCAGACCCGGAGAGAAATCTAAGAATTTACACAAAGATTTCCAGCCGGCGCGCGGCGTGGGGATCGAACCCACGACCTCCGAGATTTAAAGCGAGCTAAATGCCGCCACGCTACGATAGGAAGCAGATAGTGTCATGTAAAAAATACAGAAATAAATATCAGGACTAACGGAAGGACTATGTAGTCTGGAGATTTGTAAGATTTGCAATTGCCTTTCTCCATCACTATACATTTTCTGTGTCTTGACGATAGAAGAATGACGTCTTTTTTTCCTTTTTTTTTTTTTAAAAAGGATGGGACTTATGGGCTTCTAAATATTATGAAGTTGCCCATGAGTCCTTTGCTACTTCACCGAGCATACAGGCGAGTAAAGCTCCAGCCTTCATAAACGGTTTAAAAACTACAAACTAAGCAACCTGCGCAAGAGGGCGCTCCCTGTGGGGCTTGGACCTCGGCTCAGGGTGGTCGCTGGCGATGAGATTGAGGATTATGACTTGCAGTATATTTTTTTATATATAGCAATCTGCCGACTTATTCAGCAATTTCTGCCAGTGTTTTAGTATTTAAGGGGAGTTTTGTGCAACTGTCAGAATGACGTGAGGACACAGATAATGTATAGACCAAATGACATTCATCTCTCGCTTTCTAGATCTCAAAAATATACCTTCTTTTTTATTTTTGGTGTAGCCATATAAAAATAATTTCAAAATATTGTCAACTGGCCTGTTTTTAGCAACGATTAAAATGGCAATGTATCATGAAGCTGTGGTTAGTAAAACGGGATTTCGTAATATTGGTGACGGTCAGCAGATATTAGTGAGTCAGTGTAAGTGAATCATTCAACTATTGCAATACACCACGATTGTTTTGGTGATCTAATAATGTTCATTTATTTCTAATATTAATAGGGTGCTCTTAAAATATATACCTACCCTGAAACAGGAGATACTGTCTCATAAACTGATTATTTTACCTAACTAATATTTTTTCTTATACTAGCTACTGCGCCCGGTGTCATCCGCGTTTCCCCGTTCCCATGAGGTCTTTATAAATAAATGTAGCCTTAAGTATTCCTTGATAAATGGTCTATCAAACGCTGTATTAATTTTTCAAAACCAACCAGTAGTTCCTGAGATTTGCGCGTTCAAGCGAACTAACAATTTCTTCATTTTTATACATTAGTATAGATTTTCCAAACGAAAAAAAATACTAGGTAGGTACTTATATTATAAACGCGAAAGTTAGTAAGTATGGATGGATGGATGTTTGTTACTCTTTCACGTAAAAACTACTGAATGGATTTGACTAAAAGCTGGATTAACATATAGGCTACAAAATATCACGCTCCGACCCATTGGAGCAGAGTGCCGCGGGTAAAACCACGGGGCGTAGCTAGTATTAAAATAAATGTTTCATTTCAACAAAGTTATACCCTAATACTCGCTATGCTGACCACCTCCTTTCTTTTTTTTTGTTGTCCGGGGGTAAACGCATTGACGCTTCATTTACGCATTCCCACCGCCGCTGCAGCGTAATCGCGCGCTGGCGGTGGTATATGTGGGACTCGCCCTCTCCATAGCGTGGTATGCTAAAGTCATACCACGAGGAGAGGATCCTACACCACTAAAACCCCCCGGACACTCCTTCGATCCGCCGTTGGCGGGGGCCGGGTACGCATAAGCGATCCGACCCCCCGACGGCACCCGCGGCCAATGTGGCACCGCAGCATCTCTTGAGCCACACTTACAGTGGCCCATTTGGCCAATTATAGGGACGCCCGGACTGTAGAGGCGTCCCTACTCGTCATGGGTCAGCCTCGAAGGGAGCGGGGCCCATGTGCCCCACTCCCCGAGGCCCAGCCTAGGGCATGCTGACCACCTCCTGGTGTACAGTACAGTAAGGGGCCTAAACTCGCATTTGTATTATGTGTTTTAAAATATAGATACATGTCTATTCATCGAGGAAGGCTATACATACATACATACATAAGCTCACGCCTCTTTCCCAGCGGGGTAGGCAGAGACAATGGACCTCCACTTGCTACGATTCCTACACACATCTTTCGCTTCATTCACTCACATAACATTCTTCATACGCTTGTATGACGTCGGTTTAGGGTGGATCTTATTTGACCTTTTGCGAGGATGTCTCCGATTTGGTCAGAGAACGTTCGTCGAGGTCTTTTCCTTCCTACTGTGCCACTCACACTTGCCATGCGTATACCTGTTTTGTCAATCAATGGCTTTGAAATTCCTACGGGAGCGCGAGTAACGCGGATGAAACTTCCCCCGGAAAGCTAATAACAACATACCCAATTGACTTGGTCCAAAACTTGCCGTATTTCAAGCTTTAAATCCCAAGTATTTTTTTAAGCAAAAAGTCCAAAGGTTGGTCGTTTTTCCTTGGCGTTCAATAATGCGATTTCAATGTACCAACTAATTGCGTCCAACGTTGGTTTCGGTGTTCCCTCCAATAATGATCGGATACAGGTTGTTGCGAATAATTGCGTTGTTGTTTTACACTTTTTAATCAAGTGTAGGTAGTGATTAACATTTTAAAAGTAGATACTATGTTTTATACCTATTAGCTTCTTTGATTTAATGTTTTGAATACATCATGATCATCATCAGCCCGTATAACGTCCGCTGCTGAACATGGGCCTACTCCCGAGGGAGGGTTTTACCATAGTCACCATGCTTGGCAGGGGGGTTGGTGACCGCAGTAATTATGTTGTATCACACAGGGATACACTGCTGCCCGTTCCTTGATGTACGATTATTATAGATAATGTTATAACAATCGGGACCACCGGCTTAACGTGCTTTCCGAGGCACGGAGGGTAGTCCCTTAACCAGCCATCCAGGAAAGAAATCTTAAAATTTACACAAAGATTTCTTGTCATTGCTTCCGACATTTAAAGCGAGCCAAATACCGCTATGCTACGTAGGTTTGAATGCATACTCTAGTAAAATATAGGTGTTTGTTTAGGTGAAATTTTACCTAGTAGTGACGTCACAAGTCTCCTGAACTTTATAATTTGTTGTTGTGCTTTTGTAAAAATTTATTGATCAAATCAATAAAAATTGACACAGATAATAAAAAAAATACGTGTCCAATATTTTTTAGTAATCTAATTGACGGTTATATTGAGTTTTTTTATTATTCACGCCTATTGTATGTCCTTATAGTATCTTATGTCTCTCAACACCCAGTTTTTAACGGATGTTACAATTTGATCTCAATGACAGATGTCACTTATTTTTCGTAGACTTTTTTGAATTTTTGTTTTAGATCTGAATTTGATGGAACAGCAAAGTTAAATTAACAGTAATGTAAGCTGATTATTACTTTGAGTGACGTTTCAAAAACCGGGTATAATGAAAGCTATAGCTCTGACGAGGGTGAAACTTGGTCGCCGTTTTAGCAAGTTTATAGAAACCCATGTAGATGCCGGTCTCGTGGGAACTACATAATAAAAAAGAATCTATACCTTCTTAATAAATGAGCTATCTAACGATGAAAGATTTTTTAAAATCGGATCAGTAGTTCCTGAGATTTGCGCGTGCTAGCAAAGCTTTTAGTTTCTTCAGCAAAAGTTCAGCTTAATATACTACTAGCGACCCGCCCCGGCTCCGCACGGGTGCAATACTGATGTATTATACATATAAACCTTCCTCTTGAATCTCTCTATCTATTAATAAAAACCGCATCAAAATCCGTTCCGAAGTTTTAAAGATTTAAGCATACATAGGGATATAGGGACAGAGAAAGCGACTTTGTTTTATACTATGTAGTGATGAAGTATAGATATATACATTACTTATCTAGTCAATAACATTTACATTATAAACTTAAAGCGTGTTATTGAGGGTACTGCATGTTTACAAGGAAACCAGTTGCTCTACTTACATCATAATATTGTAAAATGTTATGTGAGGTTATTATTTCATCATCATCATCAGCCCGTATAACGTCCACTTCTGAAAATGGGCCTCCTCCCGAGAGACGGTGATTGCCTTAGTCCCCACGCTTGGCAGGAGGGTTGGAGACCGCAGTATCATGTTGTAACACACAAGGAAACGCTGCTTCCCGTTCCCTGGTATACGATTGTTACAGATGATGTTGTAACAATCGGGACCAACGGCTTACCATGCTTTCCATGGCACAGAGGGTAGTCTCTCAATCAACCAGACCTCGAAAGAAATCTTAGAATCTACTCAAAGATTTCTTGTCCGGCGTGGGGATCGAACCCGAGATACAAAGCGAGTTTGTACTGCTTCGCCACGGAGGTTGTCAAGGTTACCGTTTAGCACTTACTACACTGTCAGTAAATCACGTTAATAGTTCCTGATAAGCTTGATGTATTAGAAGCTAATGTTAAAGTGATTAATCGTAGTTCATGTTCTTACAAATTCGTATCGAAACTTATTAACATATTTAAGTATTTTTAAACTAGCCGCACCTCGCGGATAGGCTCGCTTTAGTATGCTACTCTGATACAGTAGGCAGTAATCTCTACTTCTATACTAATATTACAAAGAGGAAAGATTAGCATTTGTGTGTGTATGTTTGTCACTACATAGTATAAAACAAAGTCGCTTGCCACGGTCTGTCCGTCCCTATGTATGCTTAGATCTTTAAAACTACGCAACAGATTTTGATGCGGTTTTTTTTAATAGATAGAGTGATTCAAGAGGAAGGTTTATATGTATGATACATCAGCAGTACACCCGTGCGGAACCGGGGCGGGTCGCTAGTAATGAATAAAGTCAAGAACTACTGTGCCGATTTCAAAAATTCTTTCACCATTGGTAAGCTACAATCACCCTGAGTGATATAGGCTATATTTAAATATGAAGTTCCCACGGGGACAGGAGTCCGCGCACGGGAGTTAGTGTTTTATAGAATGGATATGATTAATTTTGTTTTATACTATTACTGTACGAAATATTAATGTATTCAGTAGCTATCCTGTTTCAAATTTTATCTTTTCAGTCATTACTATTGAGTGTTGCATTTAAAATTATCAACAGATTTAGATGAGTTATTCAAAAATGTTCGAAACATACACAATAATGATTAAAATATAGTAGGTAGGTAGGTACGCTATTATTTTTTATTTTGCGATATTAATCATGATCATTTTTCGGTCCAAATAATGTTCATCAATCGAGTCGCAAATTAAAAAAAGCAATCAAAACTGGTACGCACCTACCCATAACATGTAGATTTAGAACAGCCGAGTAAATATGTTACACTTTTACAAATTGAATAAAAGTAAAAACAATTTTAACAAACAATTTTCATATTAAAAAAAAAAACCAAACTGTTAGTTACATGAAAGTGAGATAATAATAATAGCATTTAACCTAACAACACCACCCTCAACTGTAAGTAATCAGGTGACAAAACAGCCGCAACCTGTACATGATAAGGATCTGCACCTGAGACAATGAATGGAGAAGAAAAACAAATTAAGTCAAAAAAAGGTCGACTAACATTTACTAACTAAAACTAGAGTAGTAATATAGTGTATGTATCTCTTTAGTGCCGTTGCCGTGTGGTTTCCGGCTTAGAATAGACCACCCCAAGTCCTCCCATGGGTGTCGTAAAAGGCGACTAAGGGACATATGGCTGATAGATGGGCAGCAGCATCTATTGGCTCAAGGTTTACATCTTACTGCGATCAGCAATCCGTCTACCAAGCGTGGTGATTATGGCAATATCCCTCAACGATTCTGGCTTGCCAAGGTCTGTTAAGAGGAGGCCCATGTTCAGCAGTGGACGTAAACGGTCTGTTGATGATGATGATGATCTCTTTAGTTATGCCCGGTGAAGTAGCAAAAGACTCGTGGCTAAATATGGATGTACGTCCGATAAAAAAAACTCTTTAGTAGCGTATCTTAGCGGAAGAAGGTAGAGCTATTGAGATTGATTTGTTACTAAGTACAATAGGTACATAAAAATATATACACCGTGAAATTTTAATGGTTGTTTTCCCGAAGCAGAACAACTTGCCGTCGGTAGTACTATCGAAACATATATTTTTTTTTTAGACATGTTTTGGATTTAAAATTATTAAAAAAAATATTAGACAACTCGAAAGCGTGATAAACAGTAGTAACACTAGACGGAGTGAACGGACCTTGAAGGTACTACTCGAATCGCACGCGCTGCTGACAAAGTAAAGAACGATCCGTAAACGTTCAAAGCAAAATAAGAGCTCAATGGTAGTTATACGGCATAAAATAGCCTGCACGCAAGAATCACAAACGAGCCGGCTTCCTTTGTAATTAGCCGCGCGGCGCCGACGCCGGAACGCCCCGCGCTCTCCTTCTAATCCCTCCTTCCTTAGTTGTCCCGTGAACGTCGGAAGCGCAGCACGCGTTATCTTATTACTTTATTAGTATTATGGATCGACATTACAGTTTTAGTAATTTAGAGTACGTCGCTATGGTGCAACTGTACGCTAGGGCTAATTATAATTCCCATACTGCCTGGCGTCTTTACGCCGAGCTGCAACACTTGGCGTCACTCCGTCTTCGCGGAGTTCTGAACTCTCAAGTCATACAGGACCGGACGATCGTAGCGGCGACGGCTACTCGATCATGGGCAGTTCCAAGTGCCAGCACATGCACAGGGCAGAGTTCGATCGGCCGTTCTTTCGCCAGAGCTCGACGAGGAGATCATCGAGTACTTCGAACGCGATCCTCGCCGAAGTACGCGAATGGCGGCAGCCAATACTACGTCTGGAAACTACTCAACTCAGAAGGACTACATCCATATCATTTCCGCGGAGTTCATTTAATTTTTCATTTTTGTTAAATACGCCTTAAATACTTTATTAGGTATCTAATTCAGAAAATTATTGTTCTTAGATAATGAACTTGTTTTAAGTTACGTTTTCTGTAAGTTATAGCTAAAAAGGTATTGGATAAAGCTTATTATTATGATTGGGTACTGTGTTACATTACCTAAGGTGTAGGTATCAGCTGATTGACTAACACCCGGGTCAACGAACGCGCGACCGATCGACGCGAGCGCTAGGTATCGCGAGGTATTACTATCGGTTCGATGTCACTTTCGAGTTCGGTTTTTCACGATTGTTAATCGGCCATTTTTGGTTTATAATATTTAGTTTTCGTATAAATTGAATGTTTAACTAAGACCAAACCTTTTCGCTGCGGGAAAACAACCATTTAAATTTCAGCGTGTATAATAGAAGAAATCACTTTTGATATACTAGCTACGCCCCGCGGTTTTACCCGCATCACTCTGCTCCAGTAGATCGGAGCTTAATATTTTGTTGCCTATATATTGATCCAGCTTATAAACTATCCGCATGCAAACTTTCAGCCAAATCCACTCCCTAGTTTTTGCGTGAAAGAGTCACAAACATTCATACATCCACACATACAAATTTTCACCGTTAATTTATAATAGGTTAATATCACCTTTAACACTTAGGCTAAGAGCTACTCGGGTAAAACAATGTCACTTAATATTTTAAGAATCATAAAGATTAACTTCGAAGATAGTAAGATTTGTTTTTATACCATAAACAGAATGTTATCCAAACCATTGTATCAACTTTCAAGATAAGTACTTGAAATAAAATAACCCACTAACGTCTATAATATAAAATAAATCTTAATATATAATAAATTATTTATCACTTACTTACTTTAGAGCTCATTTAGGTCCACTACTAAACATAGTCACCTCATGAACAGACCTTGACAAGGTAGGGTCGTTGAGGGATGGGCCGGATTGCTTATGCATACCCGGCCCGGGGGGTTTTAGTGCTGTAAGGTCCTCTCCTCGTGGCATGAGTTAGTATACCACGCTATGGAGAGACCGAGTCCCACATATCCCACCGCCGCTGCAGCGACGGTGAGAATGCGCAAATTCATTTCACCACCACGCTTGGCAGGCGAATTGGTAATCGCAGGAAGATGGAAGTTTCTCTGAACTGATAAATACCTCTGCCTACCCATCAGGTGTATGTACATTAGTCACCACTTACGACACCCATAGAAAAGATATGGAGTAGTCTATTCTAAGCCGGAAACCACACAGCAATATATTATATAATAAATATTGTCAATTTATTTACGTTAGTAATATTATAAATCTTTTGTCAACATTTACACTTCTAATACACTTTCACGGTAATATCTTAATATGATTTCACAAACAGATTTATATTATTAGATAAGATTACACATTTTTATTAGAAACTATAAGCCTATTATCCTATAGCCACCATTAAACTATGGCTCAACATACTTCGGAGAAAGATAAGTTTCAAAAACCATATACAGAAATAAAACACAGACAAAAACCTTTCTTATAATAAAAGGAATAAGGTTGAAAATGTAGTGAGATTAAAACCTTTTTCACCTTAGCGCTTTCAGAGAGATTCTGTGAATCGACGATTTTAAGAGATCAGAATAATTTCACGGAATAGAGACACGTGTAACTTGTTTTTTGTATCATTTTTTAACCGAACGCTGAAAGAAACTAATGCGTCAATATAACGTTTTTACAATACGATGAGTTTTTTCTGGATTTTATTATACAGGGTGTCCCAAAAGGTTAAGTAGCTGGGAAAGGGGGTGACAGGGATGGACACAATGGTCACTAGAAAAAAAAATCCGCTCTGGGTATTTAAAAAAAAAATGGCATTTGTTTTAAAAACTTAAAATTTTACACCTTGTTATTTTTGATGTTGATGTTGATGACCTTGTTGTTATTGAAGATTACATAACAGCATTTTTTTTAAATACAGCCATATTTGTAGGTACAGTTAGCACAAGGTGTAAAATTTTTAGTCTTTTAAAAAATGCCATTTATTTTTTTAAACACCCAGAGGGAATTTTTTATATTTTTCTGGTGACCCTTGTGACCATCCCTATCACCCCCCTTCCCAGCTACTTAATCTTTTGGGACACCCTGTATACACTAGCTGTTGCCCGTGACTTATTACGTGTTGATTTTGAACCCTTAAGGCCGTGGTTTCGAACCTTGTTGTGATTACCCCTGCAGATGTAAATCAGCTTTTTTATGGAGGTAACGAAGAACCTAATAATTTGTTTTTGTTTGTATTGGCGACATTTTAAGGTCAGGGTAAAAACGGTTTTCCTATTAGATCATGGGGGTAACAATATTTAAAAGGTTAGGAACCACTGCCTTAAGGGGATGGAAAGGGGTAGCAAAGTTAATATGGAGAAATCAAAATACGTATGTAGTTAGCCCCGAGGCTTTTGTTACTTCACCGGGAATACCGGCGAGAAGAGCTCTAGCCTAGGTAATATAGTTTAAGCACTACCAACTAAGCAACCTGCGCAAGAGGGCGTCCCCTGTGGGACTTGGACCTCGGCTCAGGGCGTTCGCTGACGGGGAAATTGAGGGATTGTGGCTTTTAGGGTGTCCTTTGTTATCTTAATGCAGTTCCCGATGTCCCCAATAGAGGAGTTCAGAAGAGCCGTGGTCTGTGAGTCGTGGTCTTTACCCCTTAAGGATGCCCTCAGGCATGTGTCGCTTCATTTTAATACAATTTGGCTGAAGACGTCTGATCAGATGATCAGATCGGACAATATAGTATATATTTTTATTTATGTTATTTATTTTAAATTTATAAAATGCTTGATTTAAACAAACATAACAAATAGTTATAAACGTTAATACTAAGATCTTATTCATTAACACAAGACTGACAGCCGTATTAGCACACCTGATATAAATTTAAACATAGTTTAAAAGTAAATGTTACCTATTTAAAATTTATTTTATATGCAATGTAAATGTGCTTGACAAGTACAAGTGTATGTGTTACGGCTAATAGCCGAAGTGCGGCTACACCTAGTTTTAGCCGGCTACAACTAGGTGCAGCCGACAACTTGCGGTTAAACTTAGGTCAACCTTAATAAGTTCCTATAAGTTCCTCTAAGTTAACTCTAAATTAAACAATACCTATGCAAGGGACAAAAAGGTGTTGGGGTGGTTAAAAATAAAAATAACCTAAACCTAAACCAATGGAGTCGAACAGGGACTTATAAACGCATGTGGCCGACTGCCCCTAGTTGTAGCCGGCTAAAACTAGGTGTAGCCGCACTTCGGCTATTAGCCGTAACATATGTAAATACCTAAGTGCTGAATAAATATCGTTTATTTCGAGCATTCGGGGGGTTTTTGTGGGCAGATCCTTTCCTCGTGGTATGATTAGCTTATCATTCGTATGGAGAGGGGAGTCCTGAATAACACGAAAGTGAACACGAGGAGTAACGTCTGACTGCACCGGTGGCTCAGTGTTTACGATAGTTGCCTCTGAGACCTGGTGTTCTGGGTTCGATTCCTACCCGGGACAATTATTTGTGTGAACCACAAATAGTTGTTCTGAGGCTGGGTGTTCTGTGTGTCCGTGAAATGAATGTTTGTAAAGTCCCCCGCGACACAGGGATTTATTTCCTTAGTGCGGGAGTTGTCTTTTTAAAATAAAAAATAATAAATACGTTTCCCAGCTCGAGAAAAAAATGTGAAATTGAATCCAGATCACCATGTCTTAGTAACTATGATTACCACTGAGCCAGTGCGATCTATTTTACTGTAACTATCTAACTCTGTTGTCACAGCAAAATAGGGATTTCAATTATTCATTGTATATAAACCGTATTGCTATTTAGAATAAGGGAATAAAACTTACAGAAATGTCAACATAAAATGAACTTTAAGCCATTGACATAAAGTTTATAATACCTTATTCTCTTACTATTTATAGTTCAATTAATGTTTACTTTGATAATGGTTACATCGGAATCGTTTACAAACGTCTTATTTGTTTATCTAAATAACATACCACAAGTAAATTGGGAAGCACTCAATGCGACAAACAACTTGAGAATCCATCTCATGAGTTCGATACCAAATAGACTAAACAATAGAAACCATTTAAAATTGTATATTCAATTAATACAGTATCATTAATATTTTGCCTATCTATATATCTGCATTCAACAGAACATAATTAACTTCATAGTTTAAAAAGGTAAGTAACATTTTCTAACATATAATGCTACTTACCCATTGGCGCCATTTTAGAATAGCTTGTAGTTTTACGTTACTTTTTAATTCTTAGTTAGTTTGTTTTTTTTTTATTTGATAGATTTAAAATTAGAATTATTCTGTTAAATTAAGTATAAACTCAAAAACTACTAAACGGATTTCGATAATTCTTTTACCGTAAGAATGCTACATTATCATAGAGTTCCCGAGGGAGCTTCATAATAAAATATAGCCTTTAGCCTTTCTCGACAAATGGACCCTGACAGAGTTTCTCAAATCGAACCATTAGTTCCTGATATAAGCGCGTTCAAGCAAACAAACAAACTCTTCTATATTAGTATAAATAGATAAGTTCCCACAGAAACAGAAGTTACGCGTCTGAAACCGCGACTTTTTTTTAATAAAGATTACTATCAGACTTTTGCAGTCTACTAGTATTCTTGTTAACACCTTTTTTTTTTTGTTATCCGGGGGAAATTCAAATACGCATTCCCACCGCTGCTGCAGCGTATTCGCGCGCTGGCGGTGGGATATGTGGGACTCGCCCTCTCCATAGCGTGGTATGCTAAACTCATACCACGAGGAGAGGACCCTACAACCACTAAAACCTCCTGGACACTCCTTCGATCCGCCGTTGGCGGGGGCCGGGTACGCATGAGGAATCCGGCCCATTCTTGTTAACACCTCGTGCTAAGCTATGCTTGTGTTACGAGTGGGTTCACGTCGGTAGTGCAATGGGTGGGGTTCGAACGGGCGATCTCAAGATCATAAATCCGACGCGCGGCCGCTTCGTAAACCTTATATATCGTAACATAAACAACTAGCTTCCAGTCGTTTATATTAAGATATATAAAAGTAAATATATAAATTTGTTGAAACATATTGAATCAGATTAGCTGCTTTGATAAAAAGCAAACAAATAATATAATTTGCAATGTTTCAAACAAAACCTAATCTGTACATTATGTTCTATTTGCAGTTAGCTATTGTAAGTTGCTACAATATCGCAACACTGCAGGAATTGAGCCAATAATTCAATAACTTGATTAGAAAATCTGTTAACCACGAATTATGGTCTAAGTTATAAGCTGATAGACGGTAAAAATTTTCTATGAATTAATAACTTAAACTTTGTATATTTATGTATCTTAACTGAAAAAGTCTTAAAATAAAAAGACAAAAACAAGACTAGGGTAAAACTTTTATGACCTATGTTACTTGGGGATAATTTAGCATTATGGTGAAAGAATTATCGAAATTTGTTGAGTAGTTTTTGATGATGATGCTTATTCAAAACAAACATACAAAAATATAAAAATACAAACTTTTCCTCTTTATTATATTAGTATAGATAACCTATTATTTTTTTTATTTGAAAATGATACTTTGTTATTAAGTTATATAGGATACGCGAATGAAACTGCGTGTAAATGCTAGTAGACAATCACGAATATCTGAATGTACAGTTGTAGTTTATATTTGATATAGGTACCTACTAAGTAAAGGTTTATAAGGAAAAATAGCAATCAAGGAAAAATAATTTCAACTATATTCAAACAAAAAAGTAATATACCAAATCTTCAGCTAGTAATAATAACTCGCTCTCGCTTCAGCTTATAACTTAAACTTGCCGTATTTACTGGCAATAAATATTTATCCTTCTGTCAGACAGTTGGATTAAGATGAAGATACAAAAATATTATTTCAATACACAATAATACTCCGTCATTTTTGTGGCGTCCATTTTATATTTTCACAGGACTTTATAAATCGTTTCGTAGTTGTTTTTTCTTGTTTTGCAGAAGCACAAGTCTGTTATTGCGATTTTATTTCACTCATAGTTTAATGGCTTTTGATAGTTCAGTTTTATAGATAATCAAATAAATTCAACTTAAAATGTACCTACTGTATGTTTTTCCAAACTGCGAAGATGCTCTATCACAAATAAAACATAGTTTTTTACGTTCATAGTTTTGATTTTAAGTCTTTGATGATACTCAGCAAAATTATTTATTGTAAAATATCGACCTATGGAAGTTTGGGAGAGTGAAAATGATGAACACAGTTTACAATTGAAGAGAATTTAATACGGTTTCACATTAATAAACACATGATAATATCTTCCAAGAATTAAGCACATGTAATTAGCTCTTACTGTCAAACTCCTTATTATTATTTTACAACCAAATCTCACGTCAAAAGGTTGCGTTCGGAAACGCCACAGAAGTTTGTGTGAAAATTTGTCACCCACCTCTCCTACCCCCAACACCGAACTGCAGACCTGGCTGATGAGTGGCTAACTCAACTTAAATATATATTTTCCAAAAATATATTTGAGACTAAGGCATTTTCTTTTTGAGAATCCCGACTAAATCGTCTGGGTTATTATGTTTTTTATTCATTAAACGTTAAACTACAACATATAAAAAAAATCATTTTGCCTCAAATGAATGTTGCATACCTTTAAACATTATAAATATTTCCTATTCATAATATAAGTATAAACCAGGACTGTAAAATTTATATAAAATAAAATAAAGTTTCTATTTACATAAACCTATTACCGGTATTTATTTGTAAATAGTAAAAACATGAAAGTAGGATAAATGCTGTAGAGATGCGTTCTTTACGAAGTATATGTTGTGTAACTCTAAATGATAGATTGAGGAATGATATAATTAGACAACGCTGCGGTTTAAAAGAAGATGTAGTGACAAAAATTGAAAAGAGTATGCTTAGGTGGTTTGGTCAGGTGGAAAGGATGAATGAAAGGCGAGTAACAAAAGGTATTTACGAGGCAGATGTGAGTGGAAACGCCGGGAGAGGACGCCCTAGAAGGACATACACTGACCTCATAGGTGATGTTCTCCAGAAAGGTCAGGTGCGTAGTACTCGCAACCGGCGTGCGTGTATGACCAGATGTATGAACGTGGACGAGGCAAAGGGAGTGTGTAAGGATCGTAGCAGGTGGCATTCTGTAGTTTCTGCCTACCCCCATGGGAGAAAGGCGTGATTATATGTATGTGTGTATACGTAGTAAAAACATTTTTTGGCTTATATTAATAAGCCAAAAAATGTTTTTACTATTTACAATTAATAATATAATAAGTTTTAATAATAATAATATGAAATAATAATAATAATGAAATAATAATGAATTTATTCAGCACTTAGGTATTTACATACACTTGTACTTGTCAGAATCACAATGTTACACAATTATTCTTATTCTATGAATTAAACTAGATACTTAATTAACCGGTAGCAAATTGTAGGATATTACAGACAAAGTAGTCCGTCCGTCAGCTGGTCATTAATTTCTCTACTCATAATAAGTTTATGTTCATATTAATTATTTTAGACTTTAATGGTTCAATATAGAAAAATTTGGAAAAAAAACATACAATTAAGTGGCACACACCTGGGGGCACCCTTAATGGGTTAGGACCACGACCCAGTGGTACCACTGATATATAAGTCAGATTTATGAACATAAAAGGAAGTGATCGGCCTACAGGCGCTGGATCACAGGGCAGGGGTAGGGGTGCAACGCGGTCCTCGCCGGCGAGAATCCTACCCTAGCTAACCTGCAACCTTTCACTAGCTACCTATGTGGACGACTCGGAGAAGAAAGGAAGAAAGAAACTCCGGGCTTTTTCTTTTTCGTCATCTTTTGTATCACAGTTTATGTACCTTTTTTTTTAATAACTTTTGTTTACAATATTTTATTTAATATACATTTCAAATAACAGTATGTGCGCTAATGCACGCTCTAGACGTTTTCACAAATATAGTTAAATATTGATTTAAAATCCTCAAGCAGAAATATCAGAGCAGCAACCTCTTGCACTTTGAAAACGGAGGGAGCGTCAACGCACATTTCCAAGGAACTAGCTACATGAGAAGATTATCGCCGTAAAGGTCACAATAATGTACTACTACCTCAAACACATCCATCAGATGGTCGACCAGTCACCACAAGCAGCACCCGTTCACGAGTATAACGTGTGAGCACACAGCCATCGCCTCCCTCGCCATATTAGAGGGAAGGAGGCGACCCGACTCACATCGCCACCGCAAGCAATGACAAACAATGGGAGCATGACGAGTACACTGATAGTAGTATTTGAGGAATCGCATTTAAAAATAGAGACAGTTAAACTCAGCATAGCTTGTTCCGAAATACATCAGTGTATACAATAACAAATTTGATAAATGACAATAAAAAATTAAAAAAGTCTAATGTTGGTATATCAGTTCGGTGAACAGGCACCTGGTGTGTAAGTTTGCTTGTGTTACACCGCTAGCACCATGCAGTTTTATCATTAATATATTCATTAATTGTGTAATAACCTTTTTTCATTAAGGTAGTCTTTACATGGGATTTAAATTTATTTAGGGGTAACTCTTGCACACATTCTGGTATTTTGTTGAACATACGCACACTAAGCCCTACAAACGAAGAATGGACTCTCTGCAGACGGTGGTAATCAGCACACAATTTATGTTTGTTTCTTGTATTTATTGTGTGCAAGGCGCTTCTCTTTTGATATAGATTTAGGTTTTGTCTAATATGAATTAAATTTGCATAAATGTATTGAGAAGCAACCGTTAATATATTAATATTTTTAAACAAATCTCTTAAGGAAGAGCGGGCACTTAGTTGGTAAATTGATCTAATTGCCCGTTTCTGTAAAATAAATATGCTTTGGATATCAGCAGATTTGCCCCAAAGTAAAATTCCATATGATAAATTGTTGTGGAAATAACTAAAATAGACCATCCGTGCAGTTTCTACGTTGGTCAGTTGTCTTACTTTCTTTACAGCGTAAGCAGCAGAGGTCAACTTTTTAGCCAAGTTCGATACATGAGCATTCCATATTAAATTTTTATCCAGCGTTATTCCTAAGAACACTGTGGAGTTGACAGTATCCAGCACTTCATTATTATTAATCATTAAATTAGGCCCAATATTTTTCTCATTGGGTGTAGTAAATTTAATACATTTGGTTTTATTCGCGTTTAGGACCAAATTATTTACAGTAAACCAATGGGTTATCTGTGTGAGTGCACAATTAATAAAGTCAAAAACGTCAATATTACGTTTCACTTTAAAAACAAGTGAAGTGTCATCAGCAAAGAGTACAACATCACACAAATTCTCCAAATAATACGGCAAATCATTGATGTATACCAGGAATAAAAAAGGACCCAGAATGGAACCTTGTGGCACACCTAACTTAACAGGCAAGGATCCCGAGACTACACCACCTACGTCAACGCATTGAACTCTCTGTGTAAGATATGAAAATAGCATATCCAGTGCACCATCATTTACACCATAGTGACGTAATTTTAATAAAAGCGTATGTTAAATTAATTTAGTTTATTTATCATTATAGTAATTAAGTAGGTACCCAGTTTACTTAGTACAATCAAGTAAGAAGTAAGATCTTATTTAAGCCAACACTCAAACTACTTCAAATCCAATTTTCTGGCACAATCTACCCAATTATGCGTGCTGAACGCAGTTCTCTTCGTTCTATAAGATTTATTAACCGAATCAGGTGGTCCATTGTCTAAATAACAAACTGGGGCCCTTGAGGTCCGTTCGACGTGGTCACTTTGCCAATTAACTGACCCAGTTTAGATCACCATTGAATAATTTAATTTGTCCCTGAGGAGCCCTTTTTGAACAATGTATTACTGTTTGATAGAGGACTAGGGGACGAGGAAGTAATTAATAGCTCCTATTGGATCTAATGGAGTAGAAAATATGAGGCTAGTGGCTTAAGTCTTGTAGGCCATAGGTTCGGTTCACGTATAGTAAATCGACATGCTCCGTAGCGTAGCGGTATTTGGCTCGCTTTAAATCTCGGAGGTCATGGGTTCGATCCCCACTCCGGACAAGAAATCTTTGTTTCTCCGGACAAAAGTTCTAAGATTCCTTTCCGGGTCTGGTTGGTTGTGGAACTACTCTTCGTGCCTCGGAAAGCACGTCAAGCCGTTGGTCTCGATTATGATAGATATGTTGTTATTATAATCGTGACCAACGGCTTAACGTGCTTTCCGAGGCACGAAGGGTATATCAAGGAACGGGCAACAGGTTTCCTTGTGTGGCACAATATAATACTGCGGTCACCAACCCGTCTGCCAAGCGTGGTGACTATGGCATATACCCTCCCTCGGGAGAAGGCCCATGTTCAGCAATGGACGTTGTACGGGCTGATGAAGTTAGTGATGACGATCGTAAATCATTCTTTATGTATTAAAATAATCTTTTCAAATTATGGACTATTCTCCGTCTATTGGATTTAAAAAACCTTGTCCCACATGATAATACTATATACCAAGGAACAGGTATCAGGGTCTACCTATCTATATTAATATATAAAGCTGAAGAGTTTGATGTTTTTGGTTGAACGCGCGAATCTCAGGAACAGCTAGTCCGATTTGAAAATTGTTAGATAGGCCATTTATTTAATCATGAAGTTTTTACGGGAATAAAAGTTACGCGGGTGAACTGCACGTGTAAGCTATGTATCTATAAAATGATACACTGGTTACCAACCTGTCTGCTAAGCGTGTTGAACGACTTATAGAACCTTGCGAATGGCTAATGTAGTCGATGTCTAGAAAGGATTGAAGATTATTTTCTATTACACATACAGTTTCCTCAATATTTAAAAGTTTTAATGTATTTACTTACAAGATTTTTTCGGACGACTATAATGTAGTTAGCCACGAGGCTTTTGCTACTTTCTTGGATATTATATTTGTTCCTTCTTTCGTTATTGATCTTAAATCATTTTATTTATTTATGTACAAACACACAAAAATCAAATACAATAAAAATAAAAAAACTTATATATGTTGCAGTCAAAACTTTTAACCAGTCAAAAGTACTTTAAACTAACAAAATCAGTCAAAACTAACCTAACCTAACTTAAAACTACTTTTGACTGATTTTGCTAGTTAAAAGTAGTTTTGACTGGTTAAGAGTTTTGACTGCAACATATGTAAGGAAAGAAATTGTGCAAAGGTTTCAGCATCAACTTATTTATTCCTAGTATCATATATATTTAACAAAGAATAAGAACATTTTATACTATTTTCTGGTTTACAGCTTCTTGCTTATAAGCTATAACTCGTGCCATAAACAGTTACCACAAGCCACGTGCACTTGCTTGGTGCCTACCATAAAGCACAGGCCACACTGCCAGCGAGCGGGCGAGCGAGCTAGGGCCCGCCTAGCTCGCTCGCCTGCCCGCTGGCAGTTTGGCCTGTGCTGGACGAACCGAGAGAAGGAAACTATGCGGAATATTATCAAGCTAAACTATGGGGTTCCTAACCTAACCTAACTAGGTGAACGAGTAGCTTCGCTGGAATCGTTGGGTATTTCGGTGAACGACGAAGATGACGAAGTATGTAAAAGAGGTGAAACGATGTTCGCCCGCCTACCTCGCTCGCCCGCCTACCTCGCTCGCCCACCCGCTAGCGGTGTGGCCTGCGCTTAATATTTCAACATCGTTTTTTGAAGATTTTTCTTGTTTAAAAACTTTACTAAAGAATAAAGATGTCAATTCTGATATCTATTTATTTTTATTGTTTTTACATTTAGTATTATTAATTTTTTTTAAACACCTCATTATATATAGGGTGACTGGTAATTAGTGACCGATACCTAAACACATGATTGTGCTCATGATAACAAACAACTTTTACTATGGCACCAACTCTGAAATCGCGAAAAAAAATCCATACATTCATGTTCACATAACTCGTTAACATGGTAGGGAGCAGCTGATTTTCTTTTCGCGATTTCAGGTTTGGTGCCATAGTAAAAGTTGTTTGTTATCATGAGCACAATCATGTGTTTAGGTATCGGTCACTAATTACCAGTCACCCTATACTATACAAGTTACAGTTCTTTAGTGACTAGCTCCCGCGCGCGGTTTCACCTGCCTAACTTATGTTCCCGTAGGAATTTCATAACTAAATATAGCTTATATATATTTATATATATAAATTGGCTATCTATCGCTGAAAGAATTTTTCAAATTGGACCAGTAATTCCTGGGATTAGCGCGTTCAAGTGAACAAACAAACTTTTCAGCTTTTTATATTAGTATAGATTTCTTAAGCCCATCATTTTATATTATGGCATTCATGGCTCTGTTCTGGATAATAATTTGTGTGGGGTAAGTGTTACTATTTAATTAAATTATTTAATTTTAAGTCTTAATAATATTTGATATTTTTGATAGGTAAATAAGTATAGAGGTATATTGTATAGCAGTATATATATACATATACATATAGTTAAAGAGTGAGTTTGTAAGGGTGTGTATGAGTATTGTGTGTGTGGTGTAAGTATGTGTCAGTTTCATTGTATACTGTTTCAAGCTATTATTTGTAGTAGTTCTTCCGATTCACTATAATTTTTGGACACAAGCCATTTCTTAAGTATCCATCTGCACTTAACCCTTTTCATATTAATTACATTGTTATCTAATTGATATGCTTTCGTATACAGATGAGGGCCCAAAAAATCGTATGATCTGCGTGCAAATGATGTCTTGTGTGCTACACAAATTATTGTCCAAAATTGAGATTAAACCCAGATCTTCAAGTGCAGAAGAAACTTTAACTATTATTTGCCTTTAATTTGTCTCCCACCCAAAAACTAGGTCGATCTCCCTCAAATACTATATGTACAGTTAATTAGTTATGTTTTACTAGCTGCGCTCAGCGTTACTCTGCTGCAGTGGGTCGGAGCGTGATATTTTGTAGCCTATATGTTCATCCAGCATTTAAACTATCCCGGTGCAAATTTTCAGTCAATTCCGTTCATTAATTTTTGCTTGAAAGAAGTAACAAATATACAAAACATTCTTACAAAGTTTCGCGTTTATATTATTAATAGGATTCTAAGGTACCTTATCATCAGCCCGTATAACGTTCACTGCTGAACATGGGCCTCCTCCCGAGGGAGGGATTTTGCTATAGTCACCACGCTTGGCAGGCGAGTTGGTGACCGCAGTATTATGCTGTACCACACAAGGAAACGACGCTGCCCGTTCCTTGATATACGATTATTATAGATGACGTTATAACAATCGGGACCAACGGCTCAACGTGCTTTCCGAGGCACGGACGGTAGTCCTTCAACCAACCAGACCCGGAAAGAAATCTAAGAATTGACACAAAGATTTCCTGTCCGGCGTGGGGATCGAACACACTACCTCCGAGATTTAAAGTGAGCCAAATACCGCTACGCTAAGGAAAGGTACCTAAAATTTACAATTCTAGAACTCTAGCATAAGGACGGATATGTATTATACTTCAGAAGCATTTGGTGGCAAGTGCCAGTTTACGATATTACACGCTTATTCCCCGAACTGTGATCTCGAGCCAGCGATCATCACCACTGTTCGTAAATCCACTCTTTACTCCAGTGGCACCCTGAGCGTTGGTCCTAACCCCTTAAGGGTGCCCTCAGGTGGATGTCGCTTAGACTTTGGCCGGATTCTTGGAAGTTAATTTTAATTTTATACCTGTTACCTTTAAGGCATCTTACTATACCTAATGTGTACATTTGTCATTTATCGCTCGACAGACGGACAGACTGATTAAAAATTCTGTAAGATAAAATAATTATAACAATGTTTTTAGCTGCTTAAGTGATACTTTTGTTAGATTTAGTCTTATACAGTGTAATTTTGACAAGTACAAGTGTATGTAAATACCTAAGTGCTGAATAAATTTCATTATTTCATTTCATTATTTCACAATTTCATTACGACCAATGTTTCTGACGTACACATCTGACCTTATTCTTCTGAGCTCCAGAATTGTTAGTTGCACAAAACCGTATCAATGCTCACGAAAGTTGACAAAGCGAGCAAACACTATTGAAACACACTTGTTATTAAACTGTTTTACAGGAAACTAGTATAAACCGGTTCGATCCAGCTTCCTTCCTCTCGAACTGGTTATGAGCGGTTCACGAGCCACAGTGCAAAAAACTTTGTACAACTATTTGTTTATACAGATGGCTGTATGACTATTTATAACAGCCTTAGTTAATGCGTGTAATTCTTTTTTTATTTAGTTTATTGCGTAGGTAAATGCATTTATGGTATTTTATTGATAATTTCTTGGTGTGGTTGGTGGAGAGACTACCCTCTGAGCCTTGGAAACAACTTTAAGCCATTGGTCCCGACTGCTATTACATAGTGTAAAATAATATTATGCCAGGGAAATGGGCAGCAGCGTTTCCCTGTGTATTACAACGTAATAGTGCGGTTACCTACCCACTTGGCAAGCGTGGTGGGAAAATTAAGAATTATCAATATTTTTACAAAATATCTTGCTACTAACTTAGCGCAGTTTTTTTCTATTTCACCGGACATAAAGGCAAACAAGCTCTAACCTTATTACATGATTTAAAAACAAATTGCGAACGGTCTACCAAGGCTTGGAATGGCTCGGACCTCGTATCAGGATAACGAATGATGACTTCTTAAATGTTCAGGGGAATTTTGTGCAACAGTTTGTACGACAAAGGAGAAGTGTAATAAGTTTTTGGTCTTATCACACCAGAATGTAAACCGCTTCTCTGGCAAAATATTAGATGTAGAACTTTTTAATGAAAAATATAATATTGACATTGTATGCTTTACAGAAACATGGCTGAAAGCACACAAGATGGGTTTTAATATAAATGGCTATACGGTTGCTAGTTTCAATAACAGGGTCTCTGCTGAGGGTGGAGGTGTACTTATATTGATGCGAGATGGTTTGAAATTTAAAGAACGTAGAGATATTAGCAGTATGTCAGTAGATCGGATTTGTGAGGTCGCTTGCGTTGAAACACAGCTTTACTATATAATATGTATATACAGACCACCTTCGTCAGACTTCCAACATTTTATAACTACAATGGAAGATATACTTAAAAAATTCAAAAGTAATAAAAACATATTGATCTGTGGTGACTTTAACATAGATATATTGGTAGATTCAACAGAAAAAAATAGTTTTCTGGCTCTTTTTATGTCTTTTAATCTAAACTGTTTGTATTCTGAGCCTACTAGAGTCACACCAACAACGGCCACCTGCATTGATAATATTATCACAAACTTTGAGGTAGCCGATAAAAGTTTGGTAACTGGTGTTCCTTCTGACCACAAGTGCCAAATTGTTAAAGTTAGTAACGCATTGAATATAGAAAAATCAATTATTAGTTTCAGACCCCTCACAAAGAAAAACCTAGATAAGTTTAGTCATAATTTAAAAACGAGATTGTGTCAACAAACTTTGGATTCAGGCAGTAGTTCTAATGCTATGTATAATACATTAGCTCAATCAATTCATGAGGAATTTGAGAGAGTTTGTAAAATTAAACGTTTAGAAATCGATCCTAATAAATTAAAATTTAATACTTGGGCTACCAAAGGTATAAGACGGAGCCGAGATGTTTTGTATGAATTATATAATGTAAGGTCCTACACAACTGATGACAATTTTATAAATACTGTTAGGACATATTCTAAAATTTTTAAACAAGTTTGTATTCAGGCAAAGTCACTGTATATGAGTGAATTAATAAGAAAATCGGATAACAAAATAAAGTCAACGTGGAAAATAATTAATACTGAGACTGGTAAAAACAAAATTAAAGATAAAACTATAAACTTAAATATCAGTGATAAGTTAGTCTCAGATAAAAATATTATTGCTAATTTTTTTGCTAATTTTTTTACTAATATACCAATGGATACCACTAGATACCTATCATCTTCCCCTCAGGAAGCTGAAAGACTATTAAAAGCGAACATTAAATCAGACGTGTCTAAATTCGGCTTCCGGACAATAAATGATGTTGATATTGTAAAGGCATTCCGAACAATTAAAATGAAAGGCACAGAAGACTTGTGGGGACTTTCTGTTAAAGCTATTGACACAGTAATACAAAATATCGCTCCTATTCTAGCGGCTATCTTTAATACATCCATAACTGATGGAGTATTCCCTGACTTAATGAAGATTAGTAAATTAGTGCCGATATTTAAATCAGGTTGCTCAAATAACGCGACTAACTATAGACCTATCTCGATATTACCAACTCTAAGTAAAGTATTTGAAAAGATTATGCTTAATCAAATGTTGACACATTTTAATCTAAATGGGATATTGCACGATAAGCAATTTGGATTCACTAAAGGCCGGTCAACTCAGGACGCGGGATGCACTCTGATTAAATCCATACTAGAGGCTTGGGAGGGGTCGCAAGATGCTCTTGGAGTCTTCTGTGACCTTTCCAAGGCATTCGACTGTGTAAATCATGAGACGCTCGTTCTGAAGTTAAAATATTATGGAATGACTGAAAAATCGCTTGATCTTGTTGTATCCTATTTATCTGATAGGAAGCAAATAGTATACGTAGACGGCGTTGCTTCGAAAGAGCATTTGATAAAAATGGGCGTGCCCCAAGGATCTATTCTGGGTCCTTTTCTGTTCTTAGTCTACATAAATGATTTGCCATACATTTTAAATAAACTGTCAGATATAGTTCTTTTTGCTGACGATACTTCATTAATATTTAAAGTCAGTAGAAAAGATACTAACCTTATTGAACAGAATAAAACACTTAGTATACTTTCAAATTGGTTTTCTTCCAATAATCTTTTATTAAACGCGGGTAAAACTAAATGCGTCAGATTTGTGCTCCCAAATGTAACTAACGCTAAACCAATTGCTTCATTAAATGGAGAACCGTTAGACCTAGTTCAATCAACAGTTTTTCTAGGTATAACATTAGATTCAAAACTGCAATGGGGCCCTCATATTGAAAAATTAACCGGTAGACTTAGCTCCGCATCTTATGCTGTCTGGAAAATTAGGCAATTGTCAGACGAAGCAACTGCTAGACTAGTGTATTTCGCGTACTTTCATAGCATTATGTCCTATGGAATACTGCTTTGGGGGTCAGCCGCTGATGTCAATAGTATTTTTATATTACAAAAAAGAGCAGTTAGAGCTATTTACGGTTTAGGTAGTCGCGACTCCTTGCGTACCAGGTTTAAAGAGATTAATATTCTTACCGTTCCCTCTGAATACATATACCAAAATATCATTTTTGTTAAAAAAAATATAGATCAATATAGCAAAAAAAGTGATATTCATAATGTTAACACGAGAAATAAACATAAAATTGCCATACCCGGTTTTAGAGTTAGTAGAACCAATAAATCATTTATGGGAAATTGCATTAGGTTTTATAACAAACTCCCTAGTCATGTAACTGATTTGCCTGATCCAACTTTTAAAGTATATATTAAACGGGTCCTCATATCTAAAGGCTATTATAGCATTAAGGACTATATTGAGGATAAAGACGTTTGGCTTCATAAACCTACTTGCGTAACACTTCCTAGAGACCCTGTACCTAAATAAAATAGTAGTACGCATAATAGTGTGATGTTCTGTGAACTATCTGTAATTGACCTACTTATATAATAATATATTATATTCATAGACCGCTAGTTCTGTCTCAAATTCTTTTATTTTTCTATTACCTAGTATAAAAACACAATAAACAAATATTTCAAAGACAACCGTTTGGGCAAAAAATGTGTATGCCAATAAATAGTTAAAGTAACTGGACCAAAACCTACGTTCTGCCCATTTGAGTATGTTTCGCCGGACCGTCTCATGTGGGTCGTGTTAAAACCGGCAGTAGAATAACCCACTGAGTTTGTTTCGCCGGATCTTCTCAGTTGGGGCGTATTGGATCCGGTGGTAGCATTAAAGCGCGTCCGTCGTTATATACTCATGGTCCACCTAAATAATGACAATTGTTCTAACCTACTATAGACAGAACAAGCTATTTGACACAATATAGTTAAATAATAAACTAAGACGTTAAGACTAAAATATTATTAAAATAATAACTTAAATACTTGTTTAATTTGAAAATTTATAAAATATGATAATTAATAATAATAATATTATAAAATATGATATTATCTAAATAATACTTAATACTAAATTATTGTTTTGACTATTTGCAAGTGCCTGTAATAGGTTTACGTAAATAAAAATGATTTTTATTTATTTATTTATTTATTTACAGTCTCTCTACTTTTCTTGTCCTGAACCTTTTTTTTTTATTACTAGCAGATTATTCTTACTAACTCCTCGTGCTAAGCTAAAATGCTTGTGTTACGTGTAGGTTCACGTCGGTAGTGCAATAGGTGGGGTTCGAACCGGCGACCTCAAGATCACAAGCCCGACACCCTAGCCATTGGGTTACAGCCGCTTCAAAGCTATCTCGATAACACCCTGCTTATTCTACTCACGGCACTGAATAAAATCTTTTGACAGCCATAGACTGGTAAATATTACGGTACAAAATTCACAATTTGTTTAATCGTTTAAATCCATAGTAATTTTATAAAGGGGAAATTTGTATAAAATAGAATAGCTTAGACAAATGTTTCATAATAAGACAGCTCCCTACGTTATTCAGTCCTCATAAGTATCATTGGCCGAATTTATTTATCAAGTTCCCACGGGCACTGGTGCTACATGGGTAAAACCGCGCGCAGGAACCTAGTAAGATATATTATTTTAACCATAAACATATTTTTCCTCTTTAGTAGTCTATTTTTTTATATAAATTAACCAGAAATTTACCTAAGTTTTTTTTTCATACGGACATATGTAGTTAGCCCCGAGGCTTTTGCTACTTCACCGGGCAAAAAGGCGCGCAGAGCTCCAGCCTAGATAAATGGTTTAAACACTACAAACTAAGCAACCTGCGCAAGAGGGCGTCCCCTGTGGGACTTGGACCTCGGCTCAGGGCAGTCGCTGATGGGCAGATTGAGGGATTATAGCTTTTAGTTTAGGGGAGTTTTGTGCAACTGTCGCTCTACAGCTACAGTTACAGTTCGCGGGCCTCTCGGACTTCGGGTCTACGAGGGCATCGGAAGGTTTTACCCGAGAAGTATTAAGAAATGCGTAAAGAAATACAAAGTCACAATATACTATTTATCCCGACTCACTCGCACTCCATCTCCAATCCGAGAGATTTTCTAGAAAATTCATTCGAAATGAACCACTAGATAAATAGAAAATCCAAAGATAGTATAAAGTCTTTTAGAGTTTATAGGTAGGTTCTATCTTTAGATTTATATCTTTATTTGACTTACGAAAACATATTATTATTTTATCATCTTTTGATCTCAAAGAAGCGGCTTAATTTCAATTATTATAGTAGACTAGATATTCGAAATGTTACGAGAAAAATATTATTGTATTGCAAAGAAGATAATCCCTAGATCTGTTATTCATTACAAAAGGGATTACTTACTTTTTGTATTATTACTAAAGGAAATTATTATTAAGATTTTTTCAGCAGGTACTATACTTTTATATTGTACGTTTGACCTTAATACTTTTTCTTATTTATAAAAAATCGTACATCACAATCATCATCAGCCATCCCGTATACAGCATTAAGAGGCGTCCGGATAAAGCCGGACATATTTAGGCTTTTAATTGCGTGTCCAACCAAATATACGATGTCCGACTTTTTGAGCGAACATCAAGCATGGCTGATTGCATGCGAGTCGAATATCGATCGCTTACGCAGTCCCCAGTCCCACCTATACAGGTTATAATCAGCCCGTATAACGTCCACTACTGAACATGGGCCTCCTCCCGAGGGAGGGTTTTGCCATAGTCACCATGCTAGGCGGGCGAATTAGTAACCTCAGTATTATGTTGTAATGCACAGGGAAACGCTGCTGCCAGTTCCCTTATATACGCGTGTTATAGATGATGTTATAACAATCGGGACCAACGGCTTAACGTGCTTTCCGAGGCACGGAGGGTAGTCCCTCAACCAACCAGACCCGGAAAGAAATCTTAGAATTCACATTTAAAAGATCCGAGACTTAAAGCGAGCCAAATATCGCTACGCTACCGAGATTTTATTTTTGATTAATCTATACTAATATATTATGCTGGAGTTAGTTTTTTTGCTTGAATTTTGGAATCTACAGATCCAATTTGAAAATTAATTTCAGTGTCAGATAGCCCATTTATCGAGGAAGGCTATACGCTATATTTCATTATGGAGTTATTTAATCCTTAACTCGAGTAAACCTAAAAAAATGTCCGGCTAAACTGAATGATCTGTCCGGCTATTAGGTGAGGCGACCTGGCAACGTCGGCTGGTGAAAATGGGCCGCCTATCTTAGGGAATTTTGCTATAGGAACCACTATTTTGTTGTCACACAAAGTTAGAATCTCTGCTTCTCAAATTCTCATTATACAATTGGCGCAGATGATGTTGCGACAACCGAGGCATGTACGCCGATTGCTTCACAAGCTTTTGAAGACAAGGAGGATAGTCCGTTAACCAATGAGATAAAATGACATTCATCATCATCATCATCAACAGCCCGTTTACGTCCACTGCTGAATATGGGCCTCCTCTTTACAGACCTTGGCAAGCCAGGATCGTAGAGGGATATTGCCATAATCACCACGCTTGGCAGACGGATTGGTGATCGGAGTAAGATGTAAACCTTGAGCTAATAGATGCTGCTGCCCATCCATCAGCCATATGTCCCTTAGTCGCCTTTTACGACACCCATGGGAATACATGGGGTGGTCTATTCTAAGCCGGAAACCACACGGTAAATGACATTATTTTATCTTTATTGTCTTATTGATTGCAGTCAATAATTTTCGGCTAACGATGAGTTATTTTTATGGAGAAATGGCCTTTTTCTTTTGTCTGGGGGGAAATGCATTTACGCATTCCCTCCGCCGCTGGAGCGTATTCGCGCGCTGGCGGTGGGATATGTGGGACTCGCCCTCTCCATAGCGTGGTATGTTAAACTCATACCACGAGGAGAGGACCCTACACCACTAAAACCCCCCGGACACTCCTTCGATCCGTCGTTGGCGGGGGCCGAGTACGCATAAGCAATCCGGCCCAAGGCAAACGGCCTAGCGGTATAAAAGCTGTCCGATACTAAGTATTTATATTATGAGTTCAATTAAAATGTCGTTTTTAACTTTTTCTATTAATATAAAAAGACTGCTTTTTGTTTCGTCTAAACCTATGTTTGTTTGTCCGTGTATTCCGCCTATTATGTACCACGGAAGTATGGATTCAGACGAGACTTCACTGTAAGCTGATATTACTTAGAATGAGTAACTCAGGCAATTTTTTCCGAAAACAACATTTGCTTTATTTTACACGAATGAAGTCACGGGCAACAGCTAGTTATTTTTTTTTCTCGTTAAAAATGCAAAATACTGTTATCATTTGAGATACCCTTTGACTCTCGCATTAAATTCTCACGCCATAACAAAATATCTTTTGACCCAATATAGTTATAGTAAAACTTAATACTGATATGAATATATTAAGAGTGATATTACTAGATTATATTATTAAACGTTACTTATAAACACACAGTTTCTACCGGCCTTCTGTGGTTCAACGAACGATACCGCGGATGGCTACCGTGTACGTACAATTTATAAGCGGCAGCGATTAAGAATAATATATGCTATTTGAAATCCATAAATGCTAGCTATTTCTATATTATTAATAGGAAAGATTGGATTTAAATGTCCATCAAAGTACGAATAAAAATAAATAAAAAAGTAAGTAATATACCTACCTGAAGCTACTTTTTTACGGACATATACTACGTAGACAACCACTGTGGCGTAGCGGTATAACTCTCGCTTTGCGTTTCGGAGGTCGTGGGTCCAATTCCCATACCGGGCAAGAAATCTTAGTGTAAATTCTAAGATTTCTTTAAAGATCTGGTTGCTTGATCAATTACCCTCCGTGCCTCGAAAAGCACATTAATGCCGTTCGTCCCGATTGTTATAACATTATCTACAACAAGCGTATACCAAGGCACGGGCAGCAGCGTTTCCCTGTGTATTATAACGTAACACTGCGGTCGTGATGAGACCCATGTTCAGCAATAGACGTTGGACGGGCTGATGATGATGATACTACGTAGGACGTAGTACTTTTGTTTTGCTACTTCACTGGGCATAAAGATGAGAAATGCTCCAGCCTTCATAAATGGTTTAAAATGTTATATTCATAGTCGCTACAGCGTGGAGATTATAGCAATATACCCTGGCCTGCTGAGGTCTGTTAAGAAAAGGCCCTTGTTCAGCGGTGGACATAAGCGGGTTGTTAAGGAGGAGTTAATACTATAGTCGCTACCTCTTATGTGTCGACCCACACAACAAGATAGGTGTCAGATAGCGAGTATCTCGATCGGCTGCCAAGGTACACCAGCAGACTGGTCGACGACCAAGATAACACTGTTTTTATTTACATCGCCAAACATTTGTGTGGGGCATCGGGGTGCTTTGGAAAGAATGGTGATGTAAATCTCTTGTAAAATAAAGGCTTTGTAAGGTGCTTGTAAAATATGTGCCATCCGTTTAACAGGAGATAGTGTCAAGTATATTATTAATAGTAGTGAAGAAGTTTTTGGAAAAGAATCATAATTCAAAAAATTAAACGCTTTTAAAATTCATGTTTCTCTATTGACTAAAGTCTTCCTCTAATACAGAGTTATGTTAGAGGGGTTTCATCTAGTGCTTATATTATGTAATTTAATTTTAGTTGTTGTTAATGTTTGTTTTTGTACATTTATTGGTTCACAGAAATGTCTTCACCAACGTAACAATATTTGAAAGAAAAACAGAAGAAAGAAAGAAAAACATTTTATGAACACACAAAACGAATCCAAAATAGTTATAACAGTCGTAACAAAATAAAAGAAGATTTTTTTTTTTTACTAACTATGGGCTTACGTTTGCCCTAAATCTCGCTTGATGGAAGGCGATGATAAGGCCTAAGATGATACACGCTTGCCTAGAAAGTGTTTGTTCATAGAATTACTTAGGTAAGGACAACACTTGAGGCTCGGACGCCATACATATAAAACACAAACATGGATATGGACAGAAAAAAAAATACAATAATACATACATACATATAATCACGTCTTTCTCCCATGGGGGTAGGCAGAAACTACAGACCGCCACTTGCTACGATCCTTACACACTCCCTTTGCCTCGTCCACGTTCATACATCTGGTCATACACGCACGCCGGTTGCGAGTACTACGCACCTGACCTTTCTGGAGAACATCACCTATGAGGTCAGTGTATGTCCTTCTAGGGCGTCCTCTCCCTACGTTTCCACTCACATCTGCCTCGTAAATACCTTTTGTTACTCGCCTTTCATTCATCCTTTCCACATGACCAAACCACCTAAGCATACTCTTTTCAATTTTTGTCACTACATCTTCTTTTAAACCGCAACGTTGTCTAATTATATCATTCCTCAATCTATCATTTAGAGTTACACCACATAATATACTCTCGTAAATAATACATACACAATAAACATTAACAACAGTAGTAGGCAGTGAGGTGCGGGGCGGGGCGCGAACGAGACTCATATTTTCTTGTCCGGATCGAACCTACGATCTACAAGATTTAAAGCGAGCCAAATACCGCTTCAACCTCCGTAGCATAGCGGTATTTGGCTCCCTTTCAATCTTGGAGGTCGTGGGTTCGATCCCCACGCCGGACAGGAAATCTTTGTGTGAATTCTAAGATTTCTTTCCGGGTCTGGTTGGTTGAGAGACTACCCTCCGTGCCTCGGAAAGCACGTTAAGCCGTTGGTCCCGATTGTTATAACATCATCTATAATAATCGTATATCAAGGAACGGGCAGCAGCGTTTCCTTGTGTGGTACAATATAATTCTGCGGTCACCAACCCGCCTGTCAAGCGTGGTGACAATGGCAAATACCCTCCCTTGGGAGGAGGCCCTTGTTCAGCAGTCGACGTTATACGGGCTGATGATGATGATGATGAAATACCGCTACGAAGGTTGTCAACAGTAACCGGTTCAACCGCAGCCTAATTGGTTAAGGCATTAGGGGCTTTACCTAAGATGCAGGTTCGAATCCTGCCGGTGGTCGAATTTTATTAATCTCAATTTTGCGATGATAGTATAAAGTAAACTTTTCCATAAATTTTTAAAAAGCATTTTAAAAATAATAACTCAACTGTCAACAATAACTTAGAATTTTAAATCATTTTGCATTGACAAACTATGTATTTTAATACTTAAATGTTTTCCTTATAAAATATCCGGATTCTCAGATGAAAATACTGTTCCTGATCCAAGGAATACCTAATACAACCCCCCCCCCTCAAAACCAACTGATATTACAGCCATCTTTCAAACAACGACAAATTGTTTAAAGAAAATTATAAAAATTGCGAATGCCAAGTTTTCGAGGTACGTCGTCTGTTATTTTAGGCATTTTCAATTATGGAGCCGATCATTTTTTAGGGTTCCGTTAGTATTGTGGCTATTTAAACGTAGCATTATTCATTTAGACAACCTCCGTAGCATAGCGGTATTTGGCTCGCCTTGAATCTCGGAGGTCGTGGGTCCGATCCCCACACCGGACAGGAAATCTTTGTGTAATTTCTAAGATTTCTTTCCGGGTCTGGTTGGTTGAGGGACTACCCACCGTGCCTCAGAAAGCACGTCAAGCCATTGTTCTCGATTGTTATAACATCATCTAAAATAATCGTATATCAAGACACGGGCAGCAGTGTTTTCTTGTGTGGTACAACATAATACTGCGGTCATCAACCCGCCCGCCAAGCGTGGTGATTATGGCAAGGCCCATGTTCAGCAGTGGACGTTATTCGGGCTGATGATGATGATGATGATGATGATTATTCATTACATAGTATAAAACAAAGTCGCTTCCCGCTGTCTGACTTTTAAAGATGAGGGACCTATATTTATAAGTACGCAATGGATTTTGACGGGTTTGTTTTTAATAAATAGAGTGATTAAAGAAAACTGTTTATAAATGTAAGGAAGCTGGGGAAATATAAGTTTATGTAAATAAAATATACAACTAAAAGTAGCTAATTTCAAATAAAACTAACTCATAAAATACTACTATTCTAAATCTATTCTACTTGGCAAGGTTCCCAGAATGCTGGCAGCATTACCCCGTTGAATGACAATGCTTACCTGCTGTGCAAAGTAAAAACCAGCACTCGGAGAACGTGCCGCACTAAAGACGGCCGCTGCGAGGTATTTAAAGTTCATGGTAGTTTTCCATTGTTTTCAAAACTAGTTAATCGGCTATCAATATAAATGTTTAGACTGTTTCGAAATCCAAATACGATTTTTTTATTTATTTCCTATGTAATGTTTTCGAAATAAAAAACAAAAAAATATACTATTTTCAGAAATAAAGTGGTGTTAACCATAAAAAATAACAAGCTTAAACGACTTTTTAGCACTAAATCGTCTGTTTCAAAAAGATCTGAAGTCAAAGGCTCTATTCAAACATATCCTAAAACAAGTTAAACAGAGGCCGGGTAGTTTACCCTTAGCAAGTTCAAGGGTTCGGAGGCTAAATCAAAATGTCTATATTAGCATAACTGACAGCGAGTGTTTAAAAAAGTTTTGCTAGATCTTTTTATACTTTTATACAATGTCTAGCTTTATAATATAGCTGTAGAGGAAAGGTTGGTGGTGTTCCTCCACAGAAAATGAAGATCTTCTTTGCCGGGCGAGGTGGTATGCCCGGCGACCGACGGCCATATGTTCGAATTGGCTTGCGAACTTGTATTGCGCGATACAGGTTAGTTAGGATGCTAGGTGGAAGATGGCGCTGCTCGTCCACTAGTAGTTTGTGTGCGGCTACTGTAGATGTCGCTACATAGCCTTCCTCGATAAATGGGCTATCTAACACTGCAAGAATAAACCAGTAATTCCTGAGATTAGCGCGTTCAAGCAAACAAACAAACTAACACTTGTTTGTTAAATGTTTTAAGGTGTATTGCGGATATATAAAAATATATTTCCTCACTGAAAATTTAGGATAAGATACGGAATCCCCAGTTCGCTAGTCATATTCGAACTTGGAACTTTTTTCGTCTCTTTGTCGAACGGAGGACAACTATGCGATAAGCTAGCGGAGTTTTCGTGCCACTGCAGTTCGGTTAGTATCTTAAGTCAACGATTATGTTTTAAGTATTTAAAAGGCATTTGGTTGCAGTTGTAGTACAATAAAAAGGTCCTTAAGTCTATTTTATTTTGGTGTACCTGCCAATATTTCTAACTAAGCTAGGTTAATCCCGTTCCCGTAAAAATCACTTCTTAAATATAGTATGACTTTCTATTCGTAATAGACACTTCGAAATTGGATCAGTAGATCGAGAGATTACCACCTCCAACCTCACATAATTTACCTTTAATTATTACGCCATCAGCGTGAATTTTAATTCATCATTATTTCAGCCATAGCACGTCCACTGCTGGACATGTGCCTCCCTCATAGATTTCCAGTTGCTACGGTTGGAGGCGGCCTGCATCCACCGTTATCCCGCGGCCCTTACCTGGTCATCCGTCCAGGTCCACCAGGTCATCTGAATTTTCATTAACAAAAATAATTAATGGGATAAAACATTTTTTTCTGACATACCCACTTAAATTTACAATCATTGATCATAGTCTGGTAGTACAAGATGAGATTACGAAGATCTAAATTCAAATATTTGCGACGAAAGTTACATAATTCTATGAGGTTTAATGTCTTTACATATTCCACTATATGTCGATTATAGGTAAATCTCGATTGGAGCTTATCCTAATGAAAAAATAACAAAATTCAAACCCTTAAATCGAACAAGAGCAACGAGCATCAAAAGAAAAACAAATTCACTTTAAAATTTCCAAAACGGGAGCGTGCAAAGACCACAGCCACGGACAACTTAAAATATAGCTCAAAAAGTTGAAACTTAGCACTAAAATTACAAAAGGCCACTAATAACAAGTTTCACTCAGTCTGAATTTTAATAAAGTAGTTTCGAGTTGGTCCGCAACTCGGTTCCGGGGGTTAAGACTACGATTTCTCAGTTCTTAAATGTCCTAACAACCAAATTTACTCATACTCAAAAATAAACCATACAGTCACCAGAATAAAGTTCAATTTTCAAGGGAGCAACATCTGTCGGTTGGGTTTTTAAAAACTAAACAAAACTAGGTATCAAGTTACGCTAAATTGGCTAGCAGTCTTTTAAAGTCGGTTCATTTTATTTTTTGAATTGAAAATTAATGGGGAATTTTCGATTTTGTTTAAATCTCATTTTAGAATACGCTTTTTGACATTTGTTTTACATACGTCCGTTCTGAAATACGAATGATTTACGAATGTGTCTGAATAAACGAAATTCTATCGTTTCTGAACTTGATTTTCAGCGGCTTTGAAAATATTGTTACTAGTCTAGACTCATATAATATTGTGGCCTAAATGGCTTCTGAGTTTTTTTCCTTGAAAGATCATAATATTCACAATAACTGTTGAAGTTAGTGGCCATATTATTATTTACTAGATTCCCGCGTGCGGTTTCACCCGCATAGCTCCCGTGCCCGTGGGAACATCGTAATAAAATAAAGCCTATAGGATTTTACCTTCCTCGATAAATGAACTATCCAACACTAAAAGATTTTTTTTAATCAGACCAGTAGTTTCTGAGATCAGCGCGTTCAAACAAACAAACAAACAAACTCTGCAGCTTTATAATATTAGTATAGTATAGATTTTGACTTCACGGATTGTTTTGTTTGGAGTTCTATGAGTCGCTCTAACTAGAATGTAAAATAGAAAATTATGTAAAAATTTAATTCGGCAATGTTTATCAGTATTCGCCACGTCACGCACTGAACGGTAGGGCAACAAATATGACTGACTGATGATGAAAATATGATAATGAATTTTCAGTGAATAAATGAAAAAAAAGAAGTTAAATTATGATAAATATGGTATTTTAATTATCTTGAGAGAAATTATTACTTCTTAACCCATATATGCCCAGGGGGTCGTTTTTGGCCTCTGGAACGGGCTTCGGCTTCGGCCATTATGACAGTCAATACGGTAATTTGGGGTGCCTAGCGACATTTATCGAATGATAGAAGTATTATCTACCAAAACAAACAATTATCAATTATATGCGGGTAATTTGATAAAAAATAGTGACAGTTCAAATTGTGACTTGATTTTTGGTGGCAAAAAAGTTCCAATCTGCTGAGAATAATGTAAGTATTTTTTTTGTTTGTGCCAAAAACACCATTATATCGTTTTAATTATAAAAGTAGATACTTTATCTGTCTCATAATAGTAAAAGTATTATGACATACAATGTTTTTCGTACCTTTATATTATTTAAAACATGCGTGGGTCGCTAACGACCCCTTGGGCAGATTTGTGTTATATGTAATTTTTGGTTTCTAGGTCTGCAAGATTGCTAAAAACGAATGATATCATAGAGGAGTTGGAAAATTTGGACTCTGACGATGACATAGTAGGTGCTGATATATTTATTGACCCTCCTGGCGATGGCAGGGTATCTAATGGTGATTCTGGTGATGAAGAAGATACATTTTTCCATCATTTATCCCGTCGACAGCTACTGGCACCTGCTAGTCTAATTTAAAGGCGTCAATTTGCTGAGGAAACTGCGTCCAGCGAAGATGAGCAACCTGATGATACACCACCATTACCCTTGGAACAAATGGGCCGAGGAATGACAAGATGGCAAAAGTGCGTCCTCTAGTTGATATGCTGAATACCAGATTTCTACAGTATGCTCCTATTGAAAAAGAAATAAGCATAGATGAATCTATAGTTCCGTATTACGGTAGGCACGGGGGCAAGTAGCATATCCAAGGAAAACCAATAAGATTTGGCTTTAAAATGTGGATTGCTGCTATGAGACTGGGTTACTGTCTTTATGCTGACCCCTATCAAGGGCGTTCTGAGCGTGCTGAGACAGGATTGGGACGTCATGTTATCAATAAACTGATTTTTCTGTCTATTGCGACAATTTCTTCACTGGACTGCCATTGGCTAGCGAACTCAAGGAGAAACATGTGTTTCTGACGGGAACAGTGCGCAGTAACCGTATTGAAAATTGTCCACTAAAAGACGCAAATGAATGCCAAAAAGAAAGAGAGAGGCTACTACGACTATAATTGGATGAAACAAATGGGATATGTGCTGTTAGATGGCATGATAAATAGCGTTGTGACTCTCTTATTGACCGAACTTGGGGTACAACCCATCCAAACGGCTAGAAGATATTCAGCTGCATTAAATTCAAGGATAGATGTACCACAACCTTACTTAATTTCGCAATATAATCGATACATGGGAGGCGTGTACCGATTGGATGCAAATGTGGGCGTGTATAGAATCGCCATGAGAGGAAAGAAATGGTATATGCCTATTCTGTTTTGGATGATTGACGTCGCGCTAAATAATGCTACTCTGCTAGCTCGTCAGTATCGGAGTGACATTGATACATTGGAGTTTCGACGCAGCATTGCCCGCACTTTGTTGCAAAACTATGGATTCAAATTTCAAATTCAAATTCAAAATTATTTATTTGTCAAACATAGGTGTACAAAGATCTTATGTTATTACATTATACAGTGTGCGCTATGTTTTGCCAATAGTGACATACAAATTTTTCAAATATGTTCAAAAAATATGGAGAAATTACAGTATATCTGATATTATAAAATAATAGAGACAATTATTGTATTACTTAAATTAAATTATCATTAAAAAAATCATCTAATGTGTAATAACACCTTTTAAGTAATAGGTCCCTCAAAGTGACTTTAAATTTTTTTACTGGCAAGCATTTTATCTTGTCAGGTATTTTATTATATATTTTGGGAGCAATACCAAAAAAACTTTTTTTCATAAGTGCAGTTTTACATTTCACATGGCATAATGTGTTAATATATTGAGCTCGGATTGGCATTTTCTTTTCTGTAGCTAGTTTTTGGAATAAGTCTGCATTGTTTTTTATAAATAATGCGGTTTCAAAGATGTATAAAGATGGTAGAGGTAAAATGTTGTGTTTTTGAAAATATGGAATGCAACTATCAGTCTGTTTTAAACCACACATCGACCGTATACATCTCTTTTGCATTTTAAATACTAATTCCCTGTTTGTTGATTGTCCCCAAAAAATAACACCATATCGCAAAACTGAGGCAACCAATCCGTGATAAGCTGTTAATAAGGTTTCCATATTTACTTTTTTTCATAGTTGGAAAAGAAGATAAGCTGACTTGCTTAACCTTTTACAAACTTCTTCTACGTGTGTCTTCCTAGTTATACCTAAAAACTTAGCATTACTAGCTTCCTCTATTGATAAATTATTGTAACTAATATGAATTGGTGTATTTTCAGTCCGTTGGTGGAAATGCATAATTCTGGTTTTATTTAGATTAATTACGAGATTATTATTATTAAGCCAATTGATTATTTTTGATATTGAATTATTGATGTCAAGTTGATAATTAATTTTATTATTGCATTCTATAATTGCTGTGCTGTCGTCAGCAAAGAGCACCATTTTGTGTCCTATGCTTTGTGGAAGGTCATTTATATATATCAAGAACAGCAGGGGTCCTAGGACGCTACCTTGAGGCACACCATATTTTATTTCTCGTGTCTTTGATATATATATTTTTTCTAAATTAGTTACTGGACAAATTCTAGTAATTTCTGTATATTGGAGTCTATTACTCAAATACGATTCTATAAGTTGAAGAACATTGCCTCTAATCCCGTAACAATATAATTTTTGGAGTAAGATTGAGTGATCCACAAAATCGAATGCTTTTGTCATATCTGTAAATATAGCACATACACGTTTTCTCTTATCCATTGATTTCATAACTCCAGAAAGCAGATCAAATAGTGCCATGTTTATATTTATATTTTTCCTGAAGCCTTTTTGTTCATTGCAAAATAGATCAAATTTTTCAAAATAGGCATATAGGGAGTTATAAATTACTTTCTCAATAATTTTTGAGAGCACGGGGATTTTTGCAATAGGCCTATAATTTTTTATGTCTGATCTATCGTCTTTTTTAAAAAGGGGTTTGATAATTACTTTTTTTAGTTCATTTGGGAATATGCCATCAGTAATACACATGTTAATTATATGTGAAAGTATCGGCGCTATTATATCCTTAACATATTTAATGACTTTTGTTGATATATTATCATATCCAACAGTTTGTGTGTTTTTAAGATTGCTAATAATTTTGATTATGTCATCAGATGTGACAGGCAACATAAATAAGGATTGCGATGATCGATTTTCATTATAATGTTGTGTATTTGCTGCTGTGGTATTTGTTTTAATATTATTTTCAACTGATTCAATAAAATATTTATTAAATTCATCTGCAATGTCAACTGGATGATTAAGAATTAAATTATCTTTCTTTATATATTGTATTGGTTCTTGTGGTAGACAATGTTTTGATTTTTTAATTACTTGCCATGCTGCTTTAGACTTGTTTTGCGAGTTATTTATATAATAATTATTTTGGGCTTTCTGCGTTAATTTTATAATTTTTCTATAAAGTGAGGAATATCTTTTGAAATTGATTTTATTGTTTGCGTTAGGTTTTAGTCTATAAGCCCATAAAAACTGTCTCTGCTTTTTACTGCATAACTTAATTCCTCGGGAAATCCATTTTGTTTTTTTATTAGTATATATCTTTACAATTTTTATTGGAAAGCATAAGTTATACAACATTAAAAAGTCGTCTATAAAATGTTTATAAGATTCATTAGCATCATCAGATTTATATACTGGCAAGAAAGATAAACATTTCAGATAGTCTCTGAACTTAGTTAAATTATGAACTGATAAGTCTTGCTTTTTGGTTTTCCAGAATTTTAGGATGCATTTTTTATTAACAGGTATTTTAAGTAATTGTGACATATGGTCTGAGAGAACCAAATCTATTACCTCCGCTTTACATCCACGTCGGTATGAATGTGCAAAATTATCGATGCAAGAGTTACTACTTAATCTAGTTGGTTGACTTAGTGATAGTTTAAGATTATACTGTCCTAAAAAGTTCTCAAATTCAGACGTTTTTTTTTTTTTTTTAAGGATATCGATGTTAAAATCGCCGGTTAAGATTTTTTTTTTTTTTTTTTTTTTTTTTTAACTGTTAATAAGGTCCAACCTGGACCTAGTTGAAAGGTCCAAACTAGCGTACCCTATACAGCGGAAGCACAATGCGGAGCATATGATTCAAAATGCTCAGTAAAGACGTCGCTGCGCATTGTGTAAAAATAAAACTGTAACTGTATGCAATAAATGTGGTGTAAATTTACATGCGAAGTGCTTTTCTCAATTTCATTCTTAATTTTTGGTTAAAATTATGTCAGTAAATAAACAAATTAAAACATATTTGCATTTTTACTTATCATATATTGAAACTTACACATTTGACCAAGGGGTCGTTTTCGACCCATTAAAAAAACACCCTTCCCCCCTCGTCACCTCAAATTTTCACTTTATATCTTTATTAGGACCCTCCATGTATCCACATATCCAAATTTGAAAGAAATCGGAGATAAAAATAGTTCTGGGCATATATATGGGTTAATAAAACTATAAAACTTCAAATAACTCACAAACCATTTAATTTTAGTTTTATTTTAGTAGTACCTACTTTTGATCTCATCTACTAACAGGAATACGTCATATTCCTACTAACCCTGTCTTATAATTAAACAAGCTTCAAGCGCGCGATTACACCCCCCTAACTCCCGTTCCCATAAAAAAATTATAATCAAATATAGATTATCGCCTTCTTCGATAAATGGGTTATCTAACACAGTCATATTTTTTTCATATAAGCTCAGTAGTTTCTGAGATAAGCGCGTTCAAGCAACCGCTTCAGCTTTATATATTAGTATGTATAAAAGAAGTTTTGGTATGATAATGTAAGTATATAATTTGTATAGACTATTATACGGTCTAGTTGTATATTTATATTACTTATCTAAAATACATGATATACAAAAAAAGTAGCTAATCTATATCTATATCTATATCTATATATATAAAAGAAAGTCGTGTTTGTTACAACACTTATAACTCGAGAACGGCTGGACCGATTGCCATGGTTTTTGATTTGTTGGATTTGTTTCCGTCCCGAATAGCAGAATACATTTTAAAAACAAAAGAAAGTCGTGTTAGTTACACTATTTATAACTCAAGAACGGCTGAACCGATTTGGCTGAAAATTGGTAGGGAGGTAGCTAAGAACTGGGAGAAGGACATAGGATAGACTTTTGGGTAGGGGTAGGGTAGGGTAGGGTAGGGGTAGGGTAGGGTAGGGGTAGGGTAGGGGTAGGGTAGGGTAGGGGTAGGGTAGGGTAGGGGTAGGGTAGGGTAGGGGTAGGGTAGGGGTAGGGTAGGGTAGGGGTAGGGGTAGGGTAGGGGTAGGGTAGGAGTAGGGTAGGAGTAGGGTAGGGTTAGGGTAGGGGTAGGGTAGGGCAGGGGTAGGGTATAAAAGTCCACCCGTGCGAAGCCGGGGTTGATCGGACAGTTACGGACGCTCAGCCGACGAGACCAGTCGCCTCGCTCGGACCCGATATTCAAGAATCGCCCGGCATCGCCGCAAGAGGTCGCGAGGGAGCCTCCGTGCCATCGCAGCATCCACCGCGCGCCCACATGGGTAACGACCCACCCGACCCCCCCCCGGGGCGTCGAGTGACACCTGACGTCCGCTCGTCCGGCTCCTCGCGGGGCCGGCCGAGCGGTCCGTCCTCAAAAGGCCCTTCTCAGGGCCAACCCAAAGGCCCTTCTCAGGGCCAAAAACCACCGGTGACCACCACCACCGCCGCCGCAACCACCGGGCACGGGTCGAGGCCCGCTCGTTCGCCTCCCCGTGACCCCCGCGTTGCTCCCTCATCGGTGAGGTCGAGCGCCAGTTCGTTTCCGAGCTCCCTCCCGGCAACGGGTAGGTCGAGCCCCGCGTCTCGCGCTGCGCCCAGGACCCCTGCCACCGCCTACACCCAAGGAAGAAATCCCAGTGTACCGACCACACCCAGTGCGCCGGAGCAAGTACCCGCAAAAAATTCTTCTTCTACCCGCAATCGTAGAAGAAAAACGACACCCCAGCGCCGTCCGCCCGGATCGCGCACCCAATGCGTCGCTGCAGGAGGGCAGGAGGGATTATATTCCCCGGCCCCGGCAAAGCGGCGACCCTCAACTCCCTCAGTGCGTTCATACAGCACGGGTTCGGTGGACTCGATCCCGGACGTGCACATGAACACACCCACGCCGCGCGAAAAGCGGCCACGCAGCCCCGAGGAGCCTACAACGGCCCACAAGCGCACGGACACATCCCCATCGCCCCCCTCGCTCTCCTACAGGGAGGTAGTGAGTCGATCCGCAACCCCAAGTGAGTTCAGTGACAGTGATTGCGAGAATGTGCGCACTAGCGCACCAGTGTCACCACGTCCCCGCAGTGAATCCAATGTTAGTGCAAACCCAGTGTACGACAGTGACCAAGTGCCGGCAGCGACCCCCGCGGGTGAAGCGAGCGAGCGAGCGCGCGGCGCCCGGTACCCGCCCTTCATCTGTGAGAAGTTCCCCGACTGGGCGCGCCACTTCCGCGCGCTCAAACAGATTCTGGGCCACGCCCCCAATGCTCGCCCGTTCGGCCAAGGAGTCCGCTTCACCCCGCGGACTGAGGAGGAACACAGGCAAGTACAAAGCTACTTATATAAAGTACAAAACCAGGATGGAGTGGTCTGGTTTTCGTACTCGCTGCCGGCCGAGAAGAGCCTCAAAGTGGCGATCCGAGGCCTCCCCGCCGATACCCACCCGGATGACATATCCGGCGAGCTCCGCGACCTCGGGTTCGAGCCCGAGTACGTGCGGCACATCAGGGCCCGCCAAGGACGGCCGGGATGCATTTTCTTTGCCATCCTTAAGCGCACCCCCAGAATTACACCGGGCATATATGAGATCACAGAGCTACTGTGCATGCCCGGTGTAAAAAATAGAAGCCTGGAGAGGAAAGAGAAGGCCGGCTCAATGCCACAGATGCCAAAAGTTCCGGCACTCCTCACACCAATGCCACCGCCCGCTCGCGTGTGTGCGATGCGGAGGTGGCCACCCGGCCAAGGAGTGCCCGATCCCTATCGAGGAGCCGGCCTGCTGCGCTAACTGCGGTGGCGCGCACCCGGCAAACTCAATAAGATGCCCCACGTTCAGGGCCGAAGCCCGAAACAGGAAAGCAGGGACAGTCGCCATCACTGGCAATAAACCGCCGGGGCCCAAGACGGTCGAACCGACCCCCCGAGGCGAAGCCCCGAGCAGCACGCTGATGGCGGCTGCAAACAACCCCTGCGAGCGCGGAGCTCCAGCGAAGCCCCGGAGAAGGAAGAGGTCCAAGAAGAGGGCCGCCCCCTCCCCCTTCCCGACAGACGCTCTCGACAAACCGTCGACGTCCACCGGGGGCGCGTGCCAACAGAAGGCCGCCCCCGCCGAGACCACTACCACCGTGGCGGCGCCGCCCCCCGGTAAGAAGGGCAAAGGGGCCAAAACCCCTAACCAGACGCCGGGAGGCTTTTTCTTTGCCCCACAAAACCTGGCCCGACTCGTCGAGAGCGCTGTAAAGCTGTTCCACGAAGTCTGGACAGCGAAGGGGGAGGGCAGAGACATCACCCCCATCCTAGTAGCCGGTGTGTGCACGATCATGGCACACCTCAATGGCCACTAGGGAGCTACATCGAACCCGCGGCCTCAAAGGCCGCCCTCTTACGGCCTCTACTACCCCCCCTGACCGGAGGAGACTCCCTAGGGATCTGGTGCCGGGCGACTCAGTCGCTCCCCCCGCCCCAGGCGCGCTTGCGCCGGGGCAGCTTAAGGGAACCTCCTAATCATAGTCGGCGCACGGTTGTAGATCGGCTCCTGCTGGGCCTCACCTCACGGTGTCTCACCCGGTAGGGCCTCGATCTCCCGGCGCCGTGAAGCATTAGGAGGTCCCACACACTCCCCCGTGACAGCTGCCCCGGGCCATAGCCCGGGCGCTCACTCACTGCGGCCACTATACACCAGTCCCTAGGGACATGATCACGGGTATCACCCACACCAACTACCTGCCTGTAGTCACAGGCAGCGTTTGAGACCTCGGTCAGGGGGCAATACGCCCCGATACCGACTCCTCGGCGCCCTTACGGGCGCCTGAGAAGTCTTCAGCGCCGGGGCGGGCCGCTAGTAGGTATATAAAACAAAGACGGGTTTGTTACAACACTTATAACTCGAGATCGGCTGGATCAATTTTCATGGTTTTTGTTTCGTTGGATTCGTCTCCGCCCTGAATAGCAGAATACATTTTAAAAACAAAAGAAAGTCGTGTTAGTTACACTATTTATAACTCAAGAACGGCTGAACCGATTTGGCTGAAAATTGGTAGGGAGGTAGCTAAGAACTGGGAGAAGGACATAGGATACTTTTGGGTAGGGGTAGGGTAGGGTAGGGTAGGGTAGGGTAGGGTAGGGTAGGGTAGGGGTAGGGTAGGGTAGGGGTAGGGTAGGGGTAGGGTAGGGGTAGGGTAGGGGTAGGGTAGGGGTAGGGTAGGGGTAGGGTAGGGGTAGGGTAGGGTAGGGGTAGAGTAGGGGTAGGGTAGGGGTAGGGGTAGGGTAGGGGTAGGGTAGGGTAAGGGTAGGGGTAGGGTAGGGGTAGGGGTAGGGTAGGGGTAGGGTAGGGCAGGGGTAGGGTATAACAGTCCACCCGTGCGAAGCCGGGGCGGGCCGCTAGTTTAAAATAAAACTAACTTATGAAAACTACTATTCTAAATCTATTCTACTTGGCAAGGTTCCATTCAACGGGGTAATGCTGCCAGCATTCTGCTGGCAGCATTACCCCGTTGAATGGCAATGCTTACCTGCTGTGCAAAGTAAATAAAATAAATATAAGCAAGTAAAATTACTGTTGGATAAATTAAATTCTCAACAACATGTAACAATTTCCTATCAATCAATGAAATATGTAATTCATTTTGTATAGCTAGTTTAAGAAGTAGGGTCGCCAAACCTTGTGTTACAATCCACTGCCAGTCCGTCTTAACTTTATTCAATTTGTATTTTAATAACTTACTTTCATCTTTACCTTATCTTATACTTTATACCGCTAAAAGTAATTTTCCCATCAACAAGCCAGAAATAAGTCTTTCTGTTTACAAGACTTCCTTGAGCTTGACCACGATTATCCACCGCGGGCTTAACAAGTTAATACGAAACCTATAAATAAAAATAAATAAAAAATAAATAAAAAAAAAAACAAAAAAAAAAAGACTGCACCGGTGGCTCAGTGGTTACGGAAGTTACTTCTGAGACCTGGTGTTCTGGGTTCGATTCCCACCCGGGACAATTATTTGTGTGAACCACAAATAGTTGTTCTGAGTCTGGGTGTTCTTTGTGTCCGTGAAATGAATGTTTGTAAAGTCCCCCGCGACACAGGGATTTATTTCCCTAGTGCGGGAGTTGTCTTTTTTACCAAAAACCTATCGTCACATCACAATAACGAAAATCCTCTCCATCCCTCCTTTATATCACCACACAAAGGCATCTAAAGCAAAAAGGTTTAATAACAATCTTTTACGTACATAACGCTCTCTATTTCGTCGGTCATAACTTAAAAGAGGAATAAGGAACGCCGAGTCTTGATGCGAAACAATAATAAAAATAATAAATCGCCTTCAAACTGGCTGACAGACATGAAACTATTCGCCGGCGATTCTAGGGTGTCTGCGATTTTAGTACATTTTGAGATATTTCCGTCGAACCGTTCGGTTTAGATTATTCTTTACTAAATGTAGCATTAATGTGTTCATTGATAGGCTCATTTGAACTCATTTCACTCAAATCTTCTATTAAACTGAATTAGTAGTGTTCTAAGCAAAACCTTCTGTTTGATAATTTGAATTTATGAATTTGGTCTATTTTTATTTGTACCAAATCATAACAAAAATATGATAATATAGTTTTTAGAAAGTCTTAGGAATTAGTTAATTTGAAAGAGGAATAACACACAAAATTACAAAATAATAAATGCCTTTCGAACTGATTGAAACACATAAAATAAGTACCAGCCCAAAATTTAGAAGATGATGGTGGTCCTGTGGCTCGGAGAGTACGTTAATCTGTCGGTCATGTGCCTGATCGGTCACCGGTCGTGTCGATATACACATCTCATAAGAAATTGAGAGTATTGGAATAATGAGTCAACCTGTGTCTGCACACACACTTGTCAATCTTAATACGTGTTTCGTAGACAACTAATTTCCATAGAGATTGGCTGCCGTAGCCACAATCAGGTGACAGGACTAGTCTACTGAAAAAAAAACAATTTGGAAAGGAAAAATTATCCATCGTGCATCAGCATTACCAGCAAAATTCATAACTTTGTGACAGATTTAAGAGAAGTAGAGAATAGCGTTAGTACGCGCATTGAGCACCTCCACCTTACAAAATACCACAGCCAAATAATAGTATTGATAAATGTTGAGTTCCTGTGAGTAAGGTTGCCAAAGCTCCCCTTGTGGGGAAGAGGGAAAAGCCAAAAAGGTAAAGGTGGCTAGTGCTGTATATATATTTACTGTACTGGCACTAGCAATCCTTATATTGGAACCCCTATGTCACAAAACGTGGGTTCAATCCCCACGCCGGACAGGAAATATTTGTGTAAATTCTAAGATTTCTTTCCGGGTCTGGTTGGTTGAGGGACTACCCTCCGTGCCTCAGAAAGCATGTTAAGCCGTTGGTCCCGATTGTTATAAAATCATCTTTAATAATCGTATATCAGGGAAACGGGCAGCAGCGATTCCTTGTATGTTACAACATAATACTGCGGGCACAAACCCGCCTGCCAAGCTTGGTGACTATGGCAAATACCCTCCCTCGGGAAGAGGCCCATGTTCTGCAGTGGACGTTATACGAGCTGATGATTTGCTTGGTCAGGAATAAAGGAATGAAAAAACTACAAAATTAATGGTGTATGGTATTTTATTACAAATATAATGATAAAGATAATTTCTTTATTAATTTCTATTTTTTATATTATTTAAATTGCCTTCTATAAAAACCAATTAGAGCTTCGATTTATATTACATCATCTCAAAAATTTCCAAAACATTTCTTAATTCCCATCAACTAATTTATTTAGAAAAAGAAAAATATCTTGAGAATTTCTCCCATAAACTGAAATAGCACTTAATTTGAGCGATAAAACGGAAATCTTGCAAAATCATTTTACCTTTTAACAGAATAGCCATAATTATAGAGCCATTTCATTTATTAATACCGCATAAATGTTAAGGGAACAAAATAAATCAACTAAGTTTAGCTTGCGGCTTCGGTCGCGTGAAATCATTTTCACGCTATAAGCATATCTCGGTGGGAGTGAACGCTAAATATAGGTAAGTATTTAGAGTTCAGAATCGATTTTTATTTTTAATGCATAATGTCAAAAATAACTCTTGATTCTTAGACAGGAATTTGGTACACGTGATAGTCAGTAACTACAAAATATACTAATTCTATACTAATATATAAAGCTGAAGAGTTTGTCTGTTTTCTAGAACGCGCTAATCTCAGAAACTACTGATTCGATTATTGAGAAAGGAGACATGCTAAATTTAAATTTGAAGTTTTTACGGAAACGGGAGTTGATGATAATGAATATACAACTATAAAATCATTAAAATACATATTGAACCAATTATTTCAATCAATGTATTTCAATTTAATAAATTTAGACCATCGGCAGGACTCGAACCGGCAATGACAGGTACAGCTACTAATGCCTAGATCAATTCAGCCACGTTAAATCTTAATAGGTTGTTGAAATGTATCATTCTCTTTTCATGTTTTCTCTAAGAAAGTATTCTGCATCAGTTCCTCCAACATAAAAGCATTTTTGAAAAACAGTTAAGGTCTAATTTGAAACGTCATGATTAACGAATACACAAGCCGACTTCCAGATTTATTGTATATTATTAAAACGTATATGGATAGTAAAAATTCTTGGCACTCGGCCTAATAGAAGCATTCCGAATAGGATTATTGTGTTTTTGAAAACATTTTAACAATTATACCATCAAATGCTGTGTAAGTGAATAATGACGTTGTTATACATTTTTTTATTAATGTTATATTTTATGAGTGATATTTCTTTTTACATTTTTATGGGCTGTAAAGCTTGGAGGTGATTTGTTGGCTTTTGTTGTGTGATGGGTTTGCGGCATGTTTTCGTTGATGTTAATTTTATTTGATTACAGATTAGCTTACTAATTAAAAATGACGTTTATTTGAGGATGTGGATGTTTGTTACTTTTTCATTTCTTAGTTTCGAATGAATTGGGTAGCAACAAGTCAGTTAGTCTTATAAATAATTACTTGTGGTCAGTCCGGTGGCACAAAGTCGCCGAAATTGTGTGTTAAAAAAAACATTAACATTATTTTTCTTTATTTAATATAAATAAACCGGACAGACAGTTATTTAGTTATTTGAAGTAACAAAATTCTCGTAGTATGCTATTTTACCGGGCATTAAGACGGGCAATACTCCATGAATTAGACCATCATAAATGATTTTAGAACTACTAACTAAGCAACATGTACAGGAGGTCGCCCCCCTTTTTTTTTTTTTGTCCGTGGTAAATGCATTGACGCATTCCCACCACCGCTGCAGCGTATTTGCACGCTGGCGGTGGGATATGTGGGACTCGCCCTCTCCATAGCGTGGTATGCTAAAGTCATACCACGAGGAGAGGACCCTACACCACTAAAACCTCCCGGACACTCCTTCGATCCGTCGTTGGCGGGGGTCGGGTACGCATGAACAATCCGGCCCCCCGACGGCACCCGCGGCCAATATGGTACCGCGGGATCTCCAGGGCCACACTTACAGTGGCCCATTTGCCCAATTATAGGGACGCCCGGAGTGTAGAGGCGTCCCTACTCCTCATGGGTCAGCCTCGAAGGGAGCGGGGCCCATGTTCCCCACTCCCCAAGGCCGAGCCTAGGGCGGTAGGCGGCGGGCAGGAGGTCGCCCCCTGTAGGACATAGACCTCGGTATGATTGAAGAATGATGAGATTTAGATTTTTTGAAGAATTTTGTGCAACTGTCACTCTATTTTACAGCTCGCGGGCCTCTCGAGGGTATCGGAAGGTTGTTTGCAAATTGCGAGTTTTAAGGTGGTGCGGGATCCAAAACAATGACATTCTGATCCAAGTACTGCGGGACTAGCCTGAGCCTAAAAACTTAGTGTATTCCGTGAGTGCCACTTTTGATCCTGAATTACCTGACTTAGTAGTTACAGCGGCGTGTAAGAGTATGGGAGGGATTAAACCCATACAAAAAAACGTGGGGTTGGGAAAGCGAGGGGAGACGTATCTCCAGTCAAGTATTAACTTTTAATTACAAAACTAACAATTAAAGTTGCAAAAATGAAGAAAATATCTAGAAAACTATAATCCACAAAAACTGAACCAATACCATTGTCACCCTACCGAAATCCCGTCACCGCCAGCGCCTGTGCGAATCCAAACGAAAATGCTTGGTAAATTTTGTTTTACATGAGAAAATGGGGAAATATGCCTTCAAGAAGGCGACACCATGAAAAACCAGGAACAATTGAACTCGAGTGTTTTAGAATAGAGTGACAGCTTTCCAATCCAATAACGACGTTTGATTCTGTTCTTGGCATCTGTTGTACGAATTTATAATTTGAAGGGAGAATTGAATGGCACAAATATAATGGCGAAATTTTCGATTATTTTGTACTAAATATTTGTATATTATTTTTGGCGTTTTAAGAGAATATTTAATGATGTTGTGATGTTTAGAATAAATTCTGGATATGCTTGCCATTTAAACTGTTCGTAGCTGGCGTAGCTATCAAACAACTGTGTACCGTCAACAGCAAAAATAGATGATCAAAATCAGAAATTCAATACTAATGAACGTGACAACCTCCGTAGCGTAGCGGTAATTGGCTCGCTTTAAATCTCAGAGGTCGTGGGTTCGATCCCCATACCGGACAAGAAATCTTTGAGAAAATTCTAAAATTTCTTTCCGGGTCTGGTTGGTTGAGGGACTACCCTCCGTGCCTCGGAAAGCACGTTAAGCCGTTGGTCCCGATTGTTATAACATCATCTATGATAATCGTATATCAAGGAACGGGCAGCAGCGTTTCCTTGTGTGTTACAACATAATACTGCGGTCACCAACCCGCCTGCCAAGCGTGGTGACTATGGCAATAACCTCCCTCGAGAGGAGGCCCATGTTCAGCAGTGGAAGTTATACGGGCTGATGATGATGATGATGATGAACGTGGCCAAACATGGTCTCATGATAAACAAAATTTAGCTTAGTAGCTTATTTAGTTGCTTTCAAGCTCTGGTTGTGACCAAGGAAAATACGGATTTATATGTATGTTATATGTATAGCAGATTTATATGTATACCTATGTATAGTAGTATCCCACGCGGTTTCACCGACACCTACACATAAACAGAGAATTCCTATTTTCTCACCTAATTTAGCTTTCTTGATATGAAAAATTCCCTATTTATTTTTAGTAAAGATTACAATGAGTTTGGAGTTTTAAAAGTAAAATATTTCTACACAAAAATTCGCCCCCGTACCCATTTTAACCGGCATCTTTACGTACTCTCTAAAGCACTGATAAAACACCGCCGTCTTCCTGACTCTTCCTACTCCACATTTTTGCACGAACCAGGACACAAACCCGGTGTTCTACACAAACGAGGCAGTCAATAACATCTCACTGTTCTATCTTTAGAACATAAAGAAGGTATATTCTCTCACTTGAACTCGTTTCGTATTTCACACTTCTTTTGATTCCAGTTGCCACAAAAGATTAATAATAGTTATGAATAATGATAAACATCAATATTACTTCAAAATGTACGGATGTTTATTTTGAAACCGCTACAATAAAAGGGCTGGATGAAATTCGGCACCGAGTTCTGTTTATTATTATTTCTGTAATCTAAAATAACTGCGTCTTTAAAAAAATTGAACATTTTTGAGTAATGTTCCTTAGAAGCCGTGTTATAAAGAGAATGATTTATTTTGACGTTCGGTTGCTATCCATCGTGACCTAATGGTCTAGGCAAGCTTCTAATGAGCTATACCTACCTAAGCTGTAGGTTTGAGTCCTGTCGCTGGTGGACAGAATTTGTATAGACTTTCTTTAAAAATTTAATTTTATCGGCAGACTAAAATATAAAAGCTATAAAATCGACAAAAGATTGAAAAAAAGGAAGTAATTTTTTTTTCTTTAAAAAAAAATTAAATATAGGTTTACGTTTGACCGTAATCTCGCTTAATGGAAGGTGAAGATAAAGCCTAAGATGATACACGCTTGCCTAGAAAGTGTCTGCTCAGTTTAGTCTTAAAGATGTGTATACTTTGAAAATAGTCTTCATTGCAAAAAAAAAACAAAGAAAAGCCCAACAGTTTTTATTGCAAACACAATTCCAAATTTAAAACTTTATTTCTTTTTCAAATCGAACTAAATAGCATTCCAAATTTAAAATCAAAGCTTCCAAACAAACCGGTTCCCTTTTCCAAACGCTTCTAGAACATTTTAACCCTCCCCAGGTAACCTGTAGAACTTTTAGCTTCAAATCGGCTAGACGAAGCAGCACCAACCGCATCGATTTAAGCCGTATCATCCGAGTGGAGGGGATTTTATAACCCCTATTTCCGATAATACGGTTCGGGTGCTAGTTCTTGCTGTTGGTTTAGAATTTTGAGAGCTGTTTTTTGAAGGCAGCAGAAATATGTTCGGAATTCGGAATGGAAGAAAGGGTTAACTGGTTGGATTTTGAAATTCGAAATAAACGATATTTATTCAGCACTTAGGTATTTACATACCTATGCATGTTCTTGTGAACAATTAAATTATGTTTAAATTACAGGTGTGCTAAAAGTTTGCCAGTCTTTTGTCAATAAATAAGTCGACGAAGGACTTACACAGTGATTTATATGTATTAGAAAAATACAACTATTAAGGACATTAAATAATTAAAAAAAAAATAGCCGTTAAGGTGCAATACGAAACAAATGGTTAATATGTAGGTACTTGGAAATGTCGGACACTGCTTGTCAGTCAGAAAAATCATTACGTACCAATTAAAATATAACAAATTACATTGCTGCGGCCGAATAGTTTGAGGGCTAGCCAAAATTACTGATAAGCTAAGCGCCCTACAATTTTTGCCGCGTCGGACTGCTACTCTGCACCTATAGCTAACGTTACTGCGCAAATTCGAGCGTTCGAGTAAAATAAAATAAAATAAAAATCATTTTTATTTACGTAAACCAATTACAGGCACTTGTAAATAGTCAAACATTAATTAGAAAAATTTATTCATTATATTTGTTATTTATTTATATCTATAAAATTAATTATTTTTATATTATCATATATTTATATGTTATTATTATAATTTATTAATTATATTGTTCTTAGCGACGCAAAATGCTTGTTCTGTCTATATTATGTCAAAACAATTGTCATTATTTGGGTGGACCATGAGCATATAACGACGGACGCGCTTTAATGCTACCACCGGATCCAATGCGCCCCAACTGAGAAGATCCGGCCAAACAAACTCAGTGCGTTACTTTACTACCGGTTTCAACACGGCCCACATGAGACGGTCCGGCGAAACATACTCAAATGGAGAAATACGCGGGGTTTTGGTCCAATTATTATCATTTATAGGCTAGTAGGCATACACATTTATAGAGCCGTCAACATCACCCTGATAATGCTCCGTGGAGGAGCGAAACACGTGTCGGGTCTTTGGCTGGTGATTGTATGTTGCTAGTATCTCTCCTGTATTTTGGCCGGTGCAAAAATGGCATTACAGCATATAGACACATTTTTTTTCCGGAATTAACACGAAATATTTTGTCTTTTAAATTTAGATTAAAATGGATTTCCGCAAAGTAACGTCTTATCTATTAATAATATTAGTTCTGTAACCTATATAGATAATAATGCAGTTTATTAACTACTAGCTAGTTTCGCGTTCCTCCTGTTCTCGACTGAACTGTATCACTAAATAAAACCTATGCTACTCTTGGATAAACTAGCTATCTAATGGTGAAAGAATTTTTGAAATCAGTCTTGGAATGCGGAGCTTATTCAATGCAAATTAACAATCAAATTTTAAAATATTAATAAAGACTTTGATAAGTCTATATTAATATTTTAAAATTGTTACCTACACTTTCACACACACCATCAGCCCGTATAACATCCACTGCTAAACATGGGCCTCCTCCCGGGGAGGGTATTTGCCATAGTCACCACGCTTGGCAGGCGGATTGGTGACCGCAGTATTATGTTGTGCCACACAAGGAAACGCTGCTGCCCGTTCCTTGATATACGATTATTATAGATGTTACAACAATCGGGATCAACGGCTTAACGTGCTTTCCGAGGCACGGAGGATAGTCCCTCAACCAACCAGACCCGGAAAGAAATATTAGTATTTACACAAAGGTTATGATTATGAGCTATGAGGGAGGCCTATGTCCAGCAGTGGACGTCCTACGGCTGAAATGATGATGATGACACAAAGATTTCCTGTCCGGTGTGGGGACGGTGGGGATCGAACCCACGACCTCCGAGATTTAAAGCGAGCCAAATACCGCTACGCTACGGAGGTTGTCCTACCTACACTTTAGTTTTGTAAGTTTTAGAGTTGAAAGATATAAGTTATATAGCAAGTGGTACTTACACCAACTGTACGTAAACCGGCTAGCACTGCCCACCCCACATTTTACCAACCTTCAAGCTGCCCCGTAATCCCGTATCAGCGAGCCCCGGCCCCATTTTACGATTCTAAACCCGTGGCCTAAGTGCAAGCGGGTAGCGGTAAACATAACGCGACGGTGTGATTATGGACAGATACATAAACTAATCTGTACGTGCGGTGGTGTGGCTCAATCTTATTAGTACTCAAACTGATACTACATAATAAAATACATCGCGCGTATAGATTAGTAACACTATTTGTAGTTAAAGATATGTTACACTTATATATAACTAGCGGCCCGCCCCGGCTTCGCACGGGTGGACTTTTATACCCTACCCCTGCCCTACCCTACCCCTGCCATAACCTACCCCTTTTTTTTTTTTTTTTTTTTTGTTTACCGGGGTAAAAATGCGCAACCGCACTTCCTCCCTGGCGCAGGGGTCACTATATACGTGATCCCTGCGCCAGTGAGGGGCATGTGGGGCTCATACTCTATAGAACGTGGTGCGCTGTCGCACCACAGAGAGTATGTACCCACTAAAAAAGCCCCCGGGTGTTCCTCCTTCTGTCGTTGGTGATGAGAGACCCAAGTACCGGTATAGGCCTTTGGTTATCTCTCCGACAGAGTACAACTATAACTCTCGCCCCGGTGAAGGGACTAGAGTTTCCTCCCCCTATGGCTCGATCGCGAGTGTTAAGCACCCGCGATGGATACCTTCCTACTCCTACAGGGATTGCCAGAACACAGTGGCATCCCCGACCTACTACATGAATGTGACCCTAGGGAGCAGATTCATGTTATCTGCTCCCCAGGGTCACCCCTATGGCGGGAGGCGGCGGATTTCGGCCCTCCGCCTCCGGCCAACGCGACGTCTACGAAGCGGGTGAGAGCTGGAATCATCTTCTCTCACCCGCTCCGCGGCCTCCTTCTGTGAAACTACAGTCTCACAGAAAGAAGCCATCGACTCCCATGCTCCCTCGCTCTCGAGCATCCTCTTGATGATGGTCGAAAGCGAGAGGTCATTACCTACATGTGCGACGAGCGCACCGCGCTCGGCCGCCCAAGCCGGACACTCGACCAGTGTGTGTTGCGCCGTATCATCGGCGCAATCACAGTGGTGACAACGAGTGTCCGGCTCTCTCCTTGCCACTTTGCACAGGTAATGACCGAAGCATCCGTGCCCCGTCATGACCTGCGCAATGCGGAAGGTTATCTCGCCCCTTTTACGTCCGGCCCACTCAAGCAAGTGAGGCCGGATCGCATCTACCGTACGTAATCCGCTCAATGGCGGGTCGGTTATCAGCCGGTCTTTCCATTCACGGAGGACACGACGCCGCGATTCAATACGCCACGTCGCCATGCCCTCCGGAAACGGATCACGGCCGTTTAAAACTCCGTCGCACCTCCGACGTTATGCCTCGGCCAGCTCCCTCGCCTCGAGTTCCCACGGAGGAGAACTGGAGAGAAGACAAGCCGCATCGAAGGATACCGTGCGGTAGGTACGAGCCGCCCTGGCGGCTATGACCCGCTGCGGCCGGCGCAGCAGGGCCACGGCCATACCCTACCCCTACCCTAACCCTACCCTACTCCTACCCTATTATGAACTTTTGCCGTGTGGTGGTTTCCGGCTTATAATAGATCACCCCATGTCCTCCCATGGGTGTCGTAAAAGGCGACTAAGGGACACATGGCTGATGGATAGGCAGCAGCATCTATTAGCTCAAGGTTTACATCCTACTGCGATCACTAATCCGTCTGCCAAGCGTGGTGATTATGGCAATATTCCTCAACAATCCTGGCTTGCCAATGTATTTTAAGAGGAGGCCCATGTTCAGCAGTGGACATAAACGGGCTGTTGAAGAAGATTAAAAACTATTTAAGTATTAACTTTCTTGATAGCTTAAAAAATACGATTCATAATCATAAATCAAAACATAATAATGTGGTTAGGATGCTGGTGGGCCTGCTCCGCTTCTGAAACGCATCGGGGATGTTCGCGGATGTGTCCATGGTGCGCAGAGTGTGGGGCGGCTCCAACAGTATCCTAGACATGAATTCAAGTCGCCTAGACTGTGTTTCCGGGATGCGCCAAAGTTCACCTAAATTTTGTATGTTTAGGGATAAAAGCGTTATGATAAAAACAGTAAGAGTTTAAATATATTTATATTAATAATATTATTAATTACAATTTTCGGAAACATAAGTGTTATGAACTTAGCCGGTAGCACTACAAATAGTAAATATGAATGAAAATTCTAGGATGAAAAATTTTAGGAAGAGTGATCATTTGGATTACAAATATTTAGGAAGAACAATTTCGGGTAAAGAACTTTAGGTGAGCCAATATGGACCCGTTTTTTCATGGGTCACTGTTGTGCCATCTCACATGAGTTGCCACCGCGGTGATCCACTATTATTTTATGTGTTTTTGTATAGTGTTATTAGGTTGACTTTGACTATATATGTTACTAATATAGTTTTAAGTCTTACTAATTTATTGAGTCATGTTACTTGAATAAAGATAATTCTATTCTTTTCTATAATCTTTTCGAATCTGTGTTAGGGGCGCCCATTTGCGCAGCCTCTTCGCTATCTCTTCGCTTCGCTCTTCGTTAATCTTGCATTGTATCTAATTGTTAGGAACTAGAGGACAGTTTGGCATATACAAAAAAAAAACATTTAATTTCCACACTTAATAACAAATAAAAGAAAGGCATAGAAAGGCATGGCACGAGGGTACTGCTTATTTCTATAAGAAATCTCTACCAGCAGTCCTACGAGAGGAAATAGTAAGTAGAGAGAAAAAAAAAGTGTGTGTCATTTTATGTTTATTTTAAAATGTTAATGTTGCGTTCTGCTAATCATATAAATTTTACATAAAAAATACTGACAAGATAATTATCATGGAATGATAAGTTTATATCGTATTAATTGTATATCTAGAAATAAAACATTTTAATGATATTAAATGTTAGTATTTTATTTTGACTGCACTGGTGGCTCAGTGGTTACGGTAGTTGCCTCTGAGACCTGGTGTTCTGGGTTCGATTCCCACCCGGGACAATTATTTGTGTGAACCACAAATAGTTGTTCTGAGTCTGGGTGTTCTGTGTGTCCGTGAAATGTATGTTTGTAAAGTCCCCCGCGACACAGGGATTTATTTACCTAGTGCGGGAGTTGTATTTAAAAAAAAAAAAAAAAAAAAGTATACGTAGCATAGCGCATGATTGTTATTTTTTATACTTATTACAAGTTTATTGGCTAAACAGACTACAAATTGCATTTATATGTAAAGATGAAAGTATGTATAATAAGATGGACATGCTGTAATTTCAATTATTGTTATCATTGAGTCAAATTTATTACCACAGGCAATTAATTGACAGCTGATGCATCCAAACCTGTATAAGGTCCACTACTTTATATAACCAAATTCATTAAGTAATAATTAATTTTGTTACTTACTTAATCAAGTATTTTATTGACATTATCCATTTAAAGAACAGCTGTAAAAATACATCACTCGCCTTTTTCGTTTATTCTTCTTTTGTGCAATCATAGTGCGCTCTCCCTACGCGTTCCGCTAATCGCTACCGCTCTCTTTTACACCACACCTTAAGTTTCGATGGCCCGGATTTTCCACTTTTATGACAATAATAAAAAGAGATGAATGTTTTTTGATTAGATTTAATTTGTAGTTGCAGTCCAAGGGAGTGATAGCGTACGTAATTCGCTCAAGCTTAGGTAAATCACCGGGGTTTGCTCGTAAAGTTGCATTAAAAGAGTGATAAAATGAGATAGGGTTTGGCGGTCAACGTCTGCATTCTAAATCATATAGTATAACATAATATATAGAAGATACCTATGTATATCTTCAGGTATTGTCAACGGAATCAACCAGCTCAGTTTGTGGTCTTTGTGGTTTCTTTTTTTATAATAAAAATAGAAGACTAAGACCACAGTCTGAAAAACTTATTGACTCATCAAAAGTAAAACTCATTTTAAATAGGCCGTTTACCGTCCACTGCCAAACATAAGCCTCAATTAGAAAAGGGGTTTCCACAGTCACCACACTTTGCACGTGGATTGGTGACCGCAATATAATGCATATAATCGTGTAACCGTACCTACCTTGTCTACAATGAAGTCATGACTGGTTGTCATGACTTCATTAATGACAATCGTATATAAAGAATTGAGTCATATTTTAATATTCAACCAACTTTTCTGTTTAGTAAAAATATTAGACTTGAAAATTTCACAACATTCGTGTAATTATTGTCTTGAATTGGCACGGTTATCCTGGCTAAATACCGGCCACTGCCCGGTAATACCCAGGTACCGCCGACATTGTCCATTTATCCGGGTTAAATTCGAGATAAAGGCTAGTTTTTATACAGTTTCTACTCTTTGGTGTCCGAATTTTAAAGCGTATTTTGTAAAAGTTTCAAACCTACTTGTGGTAAAACTAAAGTTACGTTAGATATACAACCTCCGTAGCGTAGCGGTATTTGGCTCGCTTTATATCCCGGAGGTCGTGGGTTCGATTCCCACACCGGACAGATAATCTTTGTGTAAATCCTAAGATTTCTGTCCGGGTCTGGTTGGTTTAAGAACTCCCCTCCGTACCTCGGAAAGCACGTTAAGCCGTTGGTCCCGATTCTTATGACATCATCTATAATAATCGTATAGAAAGGGACGGGCAGCAGCGTGTCCTTGTGTGGTACAACATAATACTGCGGTCACCAACCCGCCTGCCAAGCGTGGTGACTATGGTAAATACCCTCCCTCGGGAGGAGGCCCAAGTTCAGCAGTGGACGTTATACGGGCTGATGATGATGATGAGATATACCATAGTAATAGTAAATATTTAGTGAATTTTTGTACAGTCTTGAAAATAATAGGGCGTGATAAGTATATGAAATACATGTCTAAGGCATAGTTATTTTTTTTTTATCTTGAAAATCATAACGATAAAAATACGTGCCTAATTAGGTAGTTCCGTTACTTTAGTTAAAATAGGTGCCTATAATACTAGGCCGCAATCAAATATGTATAAAAAGAGTAAGCGAAATAGCGTAACTACCTACGATTTTCATCAGATGCCAGTAAAAAAAAGGATTAAATAACTATGCCGCACACATCTATTTCATATGTAAGGTGCATTGGGGCTATTCCGATACGATTTTTGTTGAGTTGATAGGTAGTGTTAGTTTTTATTTATTTGTAAGAGATCTGTAATTGTTTTTTTAAAACTGATTTTACCTCTGTCTAGTCAAGGAAATTATCTATTAGCGTGCACTTATAGAGTCATTATATGTATTTTAGTTAATGAATTATACTTATTTAAAAAACGCACTTTTTTTTTTCTTCTCTTGGGGATATTCCGAACCATGTCGGGGTTATTCCGAACTCATTCGAAAGTGTGTTTTAAGACCTGGTATTCAAAGTGCATATTTCTTTTTCGTTCGGAAAACCCCCGGTGACAAAAATATTTACGTATGTGTCAAGTATATAGCTCAACTGAATTTTCATAGATTTGAAATTCGGAATTACCCCATCCAGTGACAGAGGTCCTCAACATTTTGGCTATACTTGATGTGTGTTGTAAATTTTGAAATTAAAGTCATGAAATTTATACTTACCAAACTTTATTTTTGTTTTTCTATGCAAGATAGATCAAGATAGTTAGGTTTTTACTATATATAGAGTGTTATATAGAGTGTAAAGAACGGTGTACCGAAATTAATGCAGGCGTGATTAGTCTATGTAACTAAAAAACATTCTTGTCAAAACGCAGTCCCTTGCACCTTGTATTTTGGTACACCGTCCCTTACACCTTATATTCATTTTAGACGCAGTCAATCAGTCTTTGCATTGAATATTTTTAAGTTAAATTGTAATAGTACCTATATTTAGGTAAGTATGTAGCAATTTACCCAAAGCATACAAATAATCAACAAAAACATAATTAAGTAGGTAAATTGTTACCTGACAACTGAATAAGCAACAATAAAATTTACTTTCAATAACTATAAAAAAAACATATAAGTAACGAGATAGCAAATATAAATTATCATCGCGTAGAAAAACTAGTCAGCCTTTGTATTAGGAACTTTTTTTCACAAAAGTAACAGTAAGTAGGTATTGTTGCTTATGTATTTACTTAGAAACAAATAAACTGTTAGAAAAAAAAACCAATCATAAAAAAATAACAAATTAACAAAACCTCTCTTCTGCATAAAGGATATAAACTTACTTAAAAATTATCTCCGAACTTAGTCAAAAAACAAATAATAGATGAATAACTAATGAGTTCAATCAAGTGAATAACTAGTAAGTTCAATTGATTAGTTCGATCGTCGAACGAGTGTTTTCGGCTCATTTATTCGACCGTCAAACAAGTTAAAATCGTTTATTCTAACTAGTTCGATATACTTATTAGTTCGATCGTCGAAAAGTAAGATGTTTTATTTTTAATTTGTTTTACTGTCGAAATTATAATGACTAATCAATAAATAAACAAAAAACAGTTAAAATATCTAATAATAACGAAACAAGTGGCAAACCAATGAATTGAACTAGTGAGAACTTTTAAATTATTTTGAGCTTTAAAAAAACACAGCGTCAACGTCATTACACAAATAATATTCTTTTTTATTATCATTTTTTAATTCAATTTTTATTATTTTTACGATTGATGCCTTCGGAACTACGTCACAATCCTTTCTTTTTGGTTTTACAAATATTAGGGGTGGTTTCTTTACAGTTTTTAAGAAATCAATAGTGAAGTAAGTTTCTACATCCAGCTGGTCAATTTTCTCGATAAACCCTATATAGTGAACCCATTTGTTCCTCATAAAATATCTTACTAGGACCGTGTCGTTTATATTAAAAATGTCATTCCTTTCATTGTTGTTGTAATTTTCGTTACTATCACTACTATCCTCTTTTATGTCACTGTCTTGATAGCGTTCGCCTTTTTCTATTTTTTTAGCACTCTTCAAGATTTTTTTATGACTTCCACTCATACAGCTGTCACTTTCATTTTCTTCATCTTTGGTTTGGTTTTCTTTACATTCAATACTTTTTTTGCCTTTACCTTTTCCCTTTCTTAAACTAATATTATGTGATTCTTCGTTTCTTCGTTTATTGTCTATATTTAGTGGGGTAAAATCTTCTTTAAATACATGAAATTCTTCAAAGTCATCAAAATCAAGTAGTTCTGAGTCACTATACACGCTCATTATATCCGATATACTTGTTGTGGAATCCATTGAAGGGACGCGCTTTCGCTTCGTACTTTTTTGAAGGCCTGAGGTACCCGGTCGATTTTTATCCAAGTTTTGTTTAAATTTTGTTTTAGAATTTTTGCTCTGACTATCCTTGTTATCTTGCTTCTTCATACTTTTCTTAGTTACTTTATCTTCGTCTTTAGATTCTTGTTTCTTACTCATAGACTTGGTTATCACTTCGGCACCTTTTGAGATACGTTTTTTTTTTATCACAGTATCATTGTTTTTCTTTTCCTGTTGTATCTTTTTCAGAAAAGCTTCTTCAAATGTGAAGATTCTTGGAGATGCTGGTGAAAGAGGTGTTTGTGGCGCTGCATTTAAAGTTATGGAGGATTTTTTGATGACAATGTTAGATGTTATAATTAAATTAGGATTTTTAACTGTTTCGTTGTTTTTCGGATCAGAACGACCTTCTTTTAAACATGTTGGCATAGAGGTTGAATCTTCAGCTAAAAAAACCGTCATCTGGCTATCAGATTTTGAAATTTGAGATAATAAGTTTACATTTTCAGTTGGAATATTAGTAAATTGGTGGTTTATAGACTTCGGTTCCCCAAGAGTGTCGTTTTGTTGGTCCGGTGGGCACTGTTTGTGAAGAGTTGCGTCAGGTATGTTATTCTGTTCATTAAAATAATCGATACAAATTTTTTTCAATGATTCCGGACTACTTGTATTTTGTTGACTTTGGAGCAAACGCTCTTCTCTTATTAACTGGTACCTTCTATAGGCATTTGGATCGTACTTTTCCACAGGTATAACACTGGCATCAAACGGAAAAATTCCAGCTTTTTTAAACCCATTTTTAATGATGTCGGGTGCGGTTTCTTGCCATGTATCAGCAAGTGTTTTCGAGAATATGTTTTTCGCCATTTTAGTGCCAATGTTTCGACGCTGCCAGTCGACTAGTTTGGCATCCCACTTGCTCTTAAAGGATTTGAAAACTGCTATATCAAGCGGTTGAAGCAAATGAGATGTATGTGGTGGGAGCTTGAGAATGGTTATGCCATTTTCAATTGCCAATTCTATAACTTTTACATCGACATGGGTAGAGTGGCCATCATACACTAACAAGACTGGTCTCTCCTGACCTACACTTGGAATGAGAATCGTTTTCATGTAGTTATAGAAAATGTCGGTCTGCATCCACCCCTTAGGACTTGCAGCATACGATAAATCGAAGTCGTAATCATCTGTTGCAGCCATCCACTGATCCCAAACATATTTTCCTTTAAACACAATTAAAGGTGGTAATTTCTTGCCTGCAGCATTTGCACCTGCCAATACTGTTATATTTTCCTTGCCAGAGCCGTAAGTGGTTCTTGCACAGGGTTTATTGATGGCTCCCACTACTTTTGTTCTAGTAGGGTCCAGACACAGAGACGTTTCATCTAGATTCCAGACGTTTTGAGGTTTGTCAATAAGATCCAACTCTATCAAAGTCTTTTCTAGCAACTCGAAGTACTCGAAAATGAAAAATGGATCCGTCATTTTTTTGCGTACATATTCCACGGGCTGTGCTTTCTTTATAGAGAGGCGGTGACGTTTGCGGAAGTTGATGAACCAATCTGGACCGGGCGTGTTATTTTTAAATGGCGTTTTAATCTGATTTGCCTTTACGTATTCAGCGACAATTTCTAAAATTTCTTGTCTTGACAATCCAAATCCCCATTTTTCCATTATTTTTATGGCATCTGCTAAACGTTCTTCTTCTTCCGATGAAAAGATTGTAGGTTTACCTGCAGTTGGCCTGGAATACTTAGAATGCATATTTTCACTTAGAGTCGCTTTTGGAATGGAGTATTGTTCTGCTGCAGTGGTTATGGTAAGTTCTCCATTTTTTATTTTTTGTAACGCCTCGGCTAAGTCTTCTGGCGTATATGGTTTAACTTTCTTACGGACGTAGGTACGGGGCATGTTAGACCTGAAAAAATAAGATGGGGTAAGTACTTAATGCAGTTTTAGACAATATAAGTTAGGTAAGTGCCGTATGGTATTGGTTTCTTATCCTCCTACATATTAACTTTCCGTGGTTAGAAGGCGAAAAATGGAAAGGGTTTGTACCTACATCATGAACTTAAAGATACATATAAGTAGGTAGAGAAATTATTAACTGTCGTAAAATGAATGAAATGAATTTTTTTTCGGTATGTTATTTTATCTATTAGTAAGTAGTTTTATTGTTTAATATGGCTTTTATAATTACGATTTTATAAATACGAATAGCGATCACGTACGTACACATGCGCCGTATACTTGTGTACCTACGACGGCGCGGTTGTATGAAGCTTTGTCTCTGTACATTTTCACTACCGACTATTTTGAAAAGTTGAGAACCTCTGCAGATTACTATGAGAAAAGAAAATGGGTTTATTCCGAACACAAAACATTTCGGAATATTCCCGTCGGGTTTATTCCGAATAAAACTGAAATTTAGAGATAGAACGTCCTGACACATTGAATTGTCCTTAAAAAACGACAATTTACCATAAAAATAAACAATCAATTCATTTACTTACCTAGTTTAGACACAATCCAAGTTGGGGTTATTCCGATTTGTTAAAAATGGCGCGAAATCGTCCGTTGGCACAAAAACTGTCACTGCACTCGTCAGAAAGCCGCTAGCGACGAGCGTCAACTGGAGACCGATAGCCAAATCAACATGGCGCCTAGGTAAATGTTGCCAACATACAAATATTATTTCGTTTGGTACATTTTTCGGTTGTTCGGAATATAACCAAATTCGGAATACCCCCAATTCACCTTATACATATCACGCCCTATTACTTTTAAGATGGTAAAAAAAAGTCATCCATTATAGTTTAGCTCCAAAATATACATTATTTACTCCTATTTACGTAAGAACTTTATAATTAATACAGCCTATAGTGTTCCTCGGTAAATAGGCTATCTGACGCAGAAAGAATTTTTCGAATCGCTTTAGTAGTTGATGACATTATACCTTCTTTGTGTAATGCGATCACAGCGATTCGGTTCTCCTTATCACCCCACTCAATTTTAATTTCACAAATTATTTGACAATGTAAGGGCGCGAAAGTGAGAAAACACAATGGAGCATCATATTATAAATATGACAGATTCCAAATTCAAATGTAATGCATATTTTGTTTATTTTTAATTGTTACAGTATTTATGGCCAGACTTAGTACAGATATAGATAAATGATAGGTACGATTTAAATATATATTTTATACTAAGTTACCATTAACATTTATTTTGTTTAAAACTTAGACAAAATATACAAAGTAACTAGGAGTAACTTTTATTTTATGCGAAAATATTTTCGTATGAAATTGTATTATGTTGGTTCTCATAAATAACAAGCTCTTTAATAAGTACATCTTATTTACATGAAACATACAAATCAAACGCTACATAGAAATTTACAACACAAGAATTTCCAACGAAGCTATTACATATCCTCAAATCAAATCAATTATTCCCAACACACCCCTAAGAATGAAAATTGAACTGTTGTTTTCCAAATGTATTAGTATATTTATTCGCGCTGGATGCAACCCGCTTCGATACCGTACGATAATATTTTAACTTTATCTTGAATGCTGTAACGAGAATTCTCCTGGTGTTACAGTGTAGCAAGTCTGGCTACTTTTACCAGTTGGACAATGAAAAAAAAACTTCATGAAAGATCTTTAACGACTAAGGTGGACGATTAACATTCTAATGAGTTTATGTTACACTTTGTATTAAGAAAGACATTTTCGTAAAAATATTTTTATTGATAAAAAGAGATAAAAAAAAACATCCGTGGTTACAATGAAGCAAAGAATCCTTCGATGCCCTCGTAGACCTGAAGTCTTAGAGGACCCGCGAATTATAAAATAAAGCGAAAGTTGCGCAGAAAAAACGGTCGCCCTAAGCATCTGCGCTAATTGCTTAATTTGTTTTTTTTAAGGCATTTTATACGGTGTTTCTCGACTTTAGGTATTTGCATTAATTTCGTCTTCAAAAATGAATTAACTTAAGCACTAGAATATTAGCCAATATTGTACTTCTTCATCAGGCATGATGTGCGTTTACCATATACATCGCAAATTAATGTGAATTCTCTGTATTGATTGACTAACAAGGACTAAATGAAAAATATTAAACAAAGAACTTGAAAATAATATTATAAAATATACGTATTAGTTTCTAATCGTATTTTTTATCAATTTTAAAGCTCTTTTTTCATTGATGACAACAGTTAATATTAATTTAAGTGTTGAATAGAATCAGATAAAAAAATCTTGTCAGTCACTTTCTATCACCAATTTCCATTAGGAACATGAATGTATGTGATAACAATAATGACTATTTTGGTCATGACATTTATATAAATCGATATTTATTTTAAGTCACAAACATCAGTCATTGTGTTATATTGTTGACTAAGCATTATTTCAACAAGTTCTTTAGTCTATCGTCGTCACCTAATCACTATTTGTTTTCATATTTTTATAAAAACACCTTTTTGTAGATAAACATAATAATATGTAGTAAGTCGCAGGTATTTTGATACTTCACTAGAGTTAAAAGCGAGCACGGCGAGCAGTGCTCCAGCCTTTATAAATGGGTAAGAACTATAAACTAAGCCACCCTGAGCAAGATGGTGCCCCTTGTAAAATTTGGACCTCGACCTCGAATGATAACTAGTTTTTTAGGGGAGTTTTGGGCAACTCTACGTTCCAGTTCGCTCTTGAACTTTTTGGATTAACGAGTACATCGTAAGATTATAAATACAGTATCACTATGTACAATACAGATGTACAACTAAATTATAAACGCAAAAGTGACAATGACTGTATTATTGTTACCTTTTTACACCAAAACAACATTTAATACACAATTTTAGTAAATTTTAGTAGTGCAATAAAAGTTGTTAATTTTACTTTGATACTACACAAACCCGCCTGCCAAGCTTGGTGACTATGGCAGGTCTCCTTTAAGATAGGCCTATGTTCGGTAGTAGACGTTATACGTGTGACATCTCATTTACAATACGAAAAGAAATAAAGTCAATATTCTAACTATTCTTTTTATACTACGTATTTTACAAAGGACGATGCAAAGCGACACGGCATGTTTATATCCGTGGAACACAAAAAGTGCAACATTCTGGCTGGCTCTTTAACATAATAATAGATTTCGGCTTGAAACAATTTATTTCTAACTAGTTCCGGTCGCTGAGTTGTGAATTTAGTTGTATGTGTGGGCAATTTCAGTTGGTTTCGTATTCGCTTTAAAAGATTTTTGGTAGTTTTGGTACAGGGGTTGGGTTTATGGTTGGTTTTTTATGGTTTTGTTGTGGCCAGCCAAGAGGTCAGCGGTTTTTAATGGTATCCAGCCGACAATTGGTAGCTGAACTACGATATCTATAAAAGATAAGATAAAGATATTTATTAAGATCACATAGGTAATAATACAGTTTTTCTTACAATCTAATAGGTATAACAATATTAATTAGGTATATTCTATGTAAGTTATGTAAGAAATTTCAAAGTTCACTAGACTCCACACTAGGCGTCCCTGTGTCGTGGAGACTAGTGTAAAGCCAAGGATACACTAGGAGACAAATGTGCCACGACATGTATCGGCGACATGTCAAGCGAAGCCAGCCGATTTCGCCTGACATATCTGACGACATCGCGCGACTTATGTCCGTAGCGACGTCAGGCGAAGTCGTGCAACTTCGCGAAGCTTCGCCGGACATATCTGGCGACATCACGAAGTTTTGTTTCACAAGGCAATCGATATCATTACACCCATCGAGGTAGTGTTGTTGGCTGCGGTGCGATGTTGCCAGACATGTCGAGCGAAGTCCGACAACGTCGCGCTACTTCATTCGATGTAGTTGGCGACACGTGTCGTGCGATGTTGCCAGACATGTCGACCAAAGTCCGACAATGTCGTGTTACTTCCCCTATCTATTTGTCCCCTAGTGTATCCTTGGCTTCTTCCTTTCATAAATAAGTATGTGCGTGAATTACTTACATTTACATTAATGGTTATATTAAAAAGAAAAATAAATAGTTAGGTAAGTACATGTTTTAAAAAGAAAGTTAACATTAATATATATTTACTTGAGGAAGAAAAGAAAGATGGAGCATACTGTCTTGTTCTAAAGATAATATTTTCTTTCGTATGTGCAATAGTACTTCTTAGATATTTTCAGTAGACTAAAAGAAAGGCACAAAAATAAGATTTTAAATGATTAGATTTTTAAAACGGGATTGAATTGATTTTCGCTTCTAAGGAAGAACTTTTAAGGACCAACGGCTTATCGTGCTCTCCGATGCACGGAGATTCCCTCATCTAATCACACCCAGAAAAAAATGATTTGCATAAAGGTTTCTTGTTTGACGTGGGGATCGAACACACGACCTCAGAGACCTACACTGCTACGCCATGGAGGCTGTACAATAACAATTTATATAATAAACCACCCTCGTCCTTACCTCTTTAATTACTTACACAATACCGTGCCTTAGTTAAAAACAGAGTTAGAAATATTATTATGATTCGACATTCCCGCAACAAGAAAACACACTCATTCGTAAAACACCGTAGTTCCATTATAAACTCAAATTTGTTCTAAGCTTTACTTAAAATATGTAAAAAATAATGAGACTTCCTTCCTTAACAAAACATTTTATCATGACTAAAACCAAAAATTACTTATTACTTCAAGGGTTTGCAAAGATGCTTCTACAAAAGGACACGCGAAAATGATCCTTATGGTTTATGAAATAGAGTTGAATAACATTGTAGATAATGTTGGGTGATTTCAAGAAAAACTTTGTCATTCCCGATGAGGCGTATAAGACCGTATAATAACAAGTAAGGAAGTTTCTACTTAATTTGTTGAGGTAAATTTTGTTTATATCGATAGGTACTTTATTCAAAATTTCGGTAAATGAACTAAGGTTGTTTGTTGTTCTGTTGGCTTAGCAAATAGTCATCATAACACAGCTCGTGTAACGCGCACACCTGACTATGGACCTAAAGGGATAATGCTAAAGTCACCACACTGAGCATGCAGGTTGGTTACCATAGTATTAAACACAATACAGTGTTTATGTCACCGGGAAATAATAAGAATCGTAAATTGATCAACTAACGAGATTTAGGGTGGTCAAAAAAAAAAAACTAAGCCTAAACCAATGGGGTTCAACAGGATTTACTGAAGTTGTTTTTTTTTGTTTTGTTAAAAAAACGAAAAAAAAAACTTTTAGCTAGGCATGTGGACTAAAAAAATCTATTTAGTCCGTCAGTTAGATTACCAAAAAATATTGGACACGTATTTTTTTTTTCGTCCCAAAATCAAAAACTGACGAAGATACGGCGCGTTGAAATTTTGTGTGACGTCACTATATGGTACAATTTTACCTAATAGTGACGTCACAAGCCCCCCTCTCCTGAACTTTATAGTTTGTTTTTGCTCTGTATCTTTGTCAATTTTTATTGATTTGGTAAATAAAAAAATACGTGTCCAATATTTTTTAGTAATCTAACTGACAGATTAATTTTTTTAGTCCTCATGCCCATTATGGTAATAATATAATCATTATGCGTTCACTGGCAATTGAATTTAACATTATGAGTGGCACGGGAGTTGATCAACTTACGATTTGTTTTATTTTCCGGTGACATAATACACAGATAAACGCTGCTGCCCGTTACCTGGCATATTTAGATATTATCGATTTCCATAAATAGATAAAAATTGTTACAATCGCGAAAGTTTTTTTTTTAGATTTGGGTCTGACTATAGTAGGTATATTGCTATAAAAAAAATGATATAACTATATCACAAAACTGTTGTACCAATATTGTCAAAGAACGCTATTATTTTTATAATATGTGCCAATAAATGAAAATGAGTACTAATTATGTATAAGTATGTAATTTAATTCAATGAATATATCCTTGTTTCTACTTACCTATGTGTAACTTAAATATACCTCTTTTATATAATTCTTTTCAAAAACACAAACATATGTATAGAAACAAGCTTCGCTTAAAAACGCGCGATTTCACCCGCGTAACTCCCGCTCTCGTAAGAACTTCATAATTAAATATAGCCTATAGCCTAACTCATTAATGGGCTATCTATCACTGAAAGAATTTTCAAATAGGATCAGTAGTGAGATTGGCGCGTTGAAGCAAAGAAACAAATTTTTTTTTTTTATTAGTAAATAGGTATTGATAGGTAGGTACCTCGTTACATTGTTAAGTTCTTCGCACAAATTTATTTTTTATCTAAGTTGTACATGTACACAAAAAATACTAGAAGTTGTAAGACAAAACGACAATTCTATAACTTTCTTTTGATAAACCAAACCAATATCGAACACGCTGATATATCAAACACTCAATAATTCAGCTCCACTGTGCCACGTAAACAGTGTAAATTATTCCTGAGCCTACATTCTAATACTATACTTACTCATTACAACATGGCTTCCATAATATGTGCTGTCCATGTAACAGAAGATCGTTTAAAATTTACATAAGGGAAGAAAATTCAGTTAAAAAAATTATTCACAAGAATTACGATGATTTCAAAATACTTGTTTATTTTTTTGGAAAAGTCATCCCCCAATCTCTCTCTGCATTGATCAGACCCCAAATGTAAGCAAATTTTGATAATTGCAACCTTAGTATTGCTGGGGTACTTGATTACTTTGATACTACACCAGGTGTCACCAGGGTCAAGGTGACCCCGCCATACACACGCGGGTTGCAGGCAGTATTCTATACATATATATGTAATTTTTGTAAAAAGTAAAATTTGACATTTTCTTAGAAAATGCAATTTCTGTCTTCCCATGGGTGTCTTAAGAAGCGACTAAGAGACATACAGCTGATGAATGGGTAGCAGCATCTATCAACTCAAGGATACTCACCATCTTACTGCGATTACCTATCCGCCTGCCAAGTGTGATGGTAATGGCAATTTCCTTCAACGACCCTATTTTCCCATGGTCTGTTAAGTGGACGCCCATGTTCAGCAGTAGACGTAAACGGACTGCGACAGTACAGTCCTTTACTTAAGCAATTAGATGATGATACATACACACATAAGCTCACGCCTGTTTCCCAGCGGGGTAGGCAGAGACAATGGACCTCCACTTGCTACGATCCATACACACATCTTTGAAAGAAAGAAAGAAAAAACATTTAACATTTCTTTCGCTTCATTCACTCTCATAACATTCTTCATGCAAACGCGTCGGTTTAGGGTGCATCTTATTTGAAGTTTTGCGAGGATGTCTCCGATTTGGTCAGAGAGGTCGAGGTCTTCCCCATTCGACTGTGCCACTCACACTTACCATGTATACCTATTTTGTCAATATTTCCACGTGACCAAACCATATCAACATTCCCTTCTCTATCTTCGTAATCACGTCCCTTTTCACTCACTAGATGATGATTATGTTACTTTATTATCTATTAAGGGATGGCAAACACTTTGGAAGCGCCTTATATATAAACTAATCGAAAACAAATCCCAGAGCCGCCTCACGCACAAAAGAAAAAATATATTACTTTACTAGTAAACCAATTGGTATTAAAGTAACAGTAAATACACTAAAACTTTTCTTGTTACGTATCTAGTCTGGTCAGAATCTGTTACGGTTATAAGTTTGGGGAATTGACGTAGTTGGTTTTGGGTTTTATACCGTGTGGGTTTGGGACAGAATGTAATATTTTTACATTAAACTGCACCGGCTACGGTAGTGGCAATTGAGACCTATTCTAGGTTCGATTTCCGGAACTATTATTTGTGTGAATCCCGAATGCTTGTTCTGAGACTGGGTTAACTAGTCCGTGAATTTTATCTATTAGTAAACTCCCTCGAGACACATGCACTAAAAGAACTAAGTTAATATCAACAAGATGTTCAAGGTGGAATGAACCATTTAAATATTGGGTTTTACATTTTCAGCAAAATACTATCTACTACCGACTAATTCCGTGGCGTAGCAGGCAGTCTCTAAAGTCGTGGTTTCGATTTCTCGGCAGTGCGCGTTCACGCGCTGGAGGAACGCACTTGCCGAGTGTGAGGTCAGTAATCCAACCCACACTCCCACGAATGCAACTTCTGTAAGACAGAATCAACAGTGGCATTCACTATAAATGGCAATGAGCACCAAAGCTCGCCAAGTCCCGGGAAAAAGTTGAACTGCCTTGGGACCCGCAACGAATTTAATCAGAAAGGGAATAGGAGGAGGACTGATGGTCCGCCCAAATAATGACAATTGTTTTTAATATAGACAGAACAAGCTATTGGACACAATATAATTGAACATCAAAAACATAAATGTGAAATGAGAGCCAAGTATATTATGATATAAGCCTTAGTTGTTGACTTCAACGACAAAAGAAGTGAGATCTAAATGGGTCCAAGTTCAATGGTCAGTCCTGAAATTTATTTATAACAACATAAAGTATAATTTCTTTTTATAACTTAGGATAATATATTGTAGCCTAAGGTCTGACTAGGCTAGTACTCATATGGTTCGTAATATTACACACGGTGCTGCTCGCCAGTTCTGTTACTTGAACTTGGTTGACACGCTACCGCGTGTTTAGATAATAATGTTAAGACAAAAACATTATTAAAAACAATAACTAAAATACCTGTTTAATATTCTAATTTATAAAATGTTAAAATTATACATAGATGAATACTAAATTATTGTTTTGATGCAGGTGTAATAGGTTTACGTATATATTTTTTTTTTTTAAGTAGTGCGGTCAACGTGACTTTCTATCAGAGGAGAGGTTCCCAAAATTGTACGGACTACCACCGCCTTTATCAAGAGAAATACTACTATCCATGTTCTGTTGGTCTTGTCTGAAGGTCGTGATTAAAAAGGTTATAATAAAAAAAAATATTCATTCAAAGTAAGGGTATAAAGTAATTTCCCAAAATTATAACTATACTTCCGTGCCACATGTAAAGCTCAATCACCCAAAAGTGGGAGATATCTACCCCTTTGGAAACTTATTCGAGGTTTTAAAATGTGACTGCTGCATCCACACATGAACAAAAAAATCTGTTTTTTTATATGATTAGAGTTAAACTAAGGATTAGGATAAGGACCCTCACAAATTATCTTGAGTATTTCCATAAAATTTCGATAGCCAATAAAATGAAGCCCCACTAAAAATCCCCCACCACTTATCAACAAACAAGGGTTTTCTCATCTACCTGAGGAACCCGACTGTAAAAAATGGGTGCCGATTCTCCTCCACCGTGCTCATTTAAAATACTCGTAAAAAACCCCGGGAAAATGTTTTGACACCGTTCCTAATATAAATTTAGGGAGTGTGCAAACTTGATAAGGCAACTGCGATCGTAAACCCAGCGAATCGAGAGCGATAGCCAAGGTACCTACCAAATACATATACATACTTATCTGTTAGATACAGCTTATTTTTTTTAACAGTTGTTTTAATGTATATATATCTAGAGCTCAGAAGCGAAAGGTCAGATGTTCCATCATACGTCAGTAACATTATTTGTATGTATGTGCCTTTATCGTTAATTGGCATTTACGACCAAATGCTTCTGAAGTATAATATTACATGCGTCCTTATGTTTCTGAGCTAGCGTAGCTCCCGTTCTAATGGGATTCTTCTTTTTTCTAGTTCCTCGATATATGGGCTTTCTAACCTTGAAATATTTCTTCAAATTTTACCAGAAGCAGAGTTGCGTTCAAGCAAACTAACAATCTTTTCAAAAAGACGTCCCAATCGTTTCATCATCAGCCCATATAACGTCCACTGCTGAACATGGGCCCCCTTCCGAAGGAGAGATTTTGCCATAGTCACTAGGCAAGGCAGGCGAATTGGTGACAGCAGTAATATGTTATAACATTTAAGGAAACGCCCGTTCCCTGGTATACACATGTTATACCATGTATATGAGTACTATGTACAACATATACACAGGTAGACGTTGCTGCCCTTTACCTGATATAGGATTGTTACAGCTAAGTTGCAGGTACACTGTTTATTTTGTATTACATATGTTTCATGTTATTATATTATGTCATGTTTGAATACCTTAATTCATTTATAATATTTGTTTAAAAACATTTGAAATTCAAGCGTTTAAAGGCTTTTTTCCATGTTTTTTTTACAATTTGTTTTTAAACCTTAGGAACATTACTGTTTATAGCCCAGTCAGTCGAGCGGGAGCACCATCTGAAGTACCCGACGCGTTCGTCATCTTCCACCGAGTTTTACGACGAAAGTTAAACGCCAACGGGACATCCTCGCACCAGCGTGAAGAAATAATATCATGAGATGAAAAATAATTAACGATATTCTTTCAGTCTGTAATTGGCTTTTTTAAGAAAACTCGCTAGGAAAAATAATCCCTGTGTCGCGGGAGACCTTACAGATAGGTACATCTTTCAAGTACAAAAACCACACCAATACTCAGAAATCTAAGTACCAGCCTGAAGTCTAAAAGTTGGTGGTGATTTACCCGTGCCTCGGAATACATCATATGAATACTAGACATAAGCATGACTTAGTAGTACTTGCAACTCGTCTCCATAGAATAAGCAACTCTTTTATGGGGCAATGTATTCGCTTTTATAACAAACTCCCAAATAATATAAGAGAATTATCTGTTAATAAATTTAAAGCCATTGTTAAAGCTTAATTATGTGAAAAGGCATATTATAAAATGTCAGACTATGTAAATGACAGAATGGCTTGGGAGTAACTTGCTCAGGAATGACACTGCTGCTTAACAATATCGTAAAAGTAATGATAAAATGATTATTTAAAAAAGGATTTCTCTGAGTTTCTTGCCAGTTCTTCTCAGAGTTGCCACGTCTTTGAACTGGTGGTAGGAAAAGAAATGGACGCATCATAAGAACATGATTTTTTTTTAAATTAGATATGTCTATATGAGTAATGAAATTATTGACTTTGACTTTGACACGTAAACCTTTAACGGCCAGAGCGAATATAGATCCCATCATATTTTGAACTCTATTGGATTCTAATAAAGTTCAATAATTTTGAAACATACCTACTGACTGGTATATGATTATTTTATTGTATTGCGCCTGTCTCACCGGTCGAGTCGGTAGAACCGTCCTATAGAATTATCGTCACATCATCAGCCCGTATAAGGTCCTCTGCTGGACATGGGACTCCGTGCGAGAGAGAGTTTTGCCATAGTCACCACGCTTGGGCAGCGGGTTGGTGACCGCAGATTTATGTTGTAACTCACAAGGAAACCCGTTCCTATTTTATCAACATCATCAACAGCCCGTTAAAGTCCACTGCTGAACATGGGCCTCTCTTAACAGACCTTGGCAAGCCAGCATCGTTGAGGGATATTGCCATAATCACCACGCTTAGCAGACGGATTGGTGATCGCAGTAAGATGTAAACCTTGAGCTCATATATGCTGTTGCCCATCCATCAGCCATAATATGGTACCTATACATTATAAAAATCTATATAGCTAATATGTAAAGGTACAAATTTTTCTTTTCATGTAGTTTGTCCCAAGTGGAAAGGATTTAATTACAATCTTAGATTTATTCAAAGCAAACGTTTTTAATTAAAGTTGATTACGTAATTCTTTCCGTTGTTAAGTGTTTTATCAACTCATCTGCTATAAACTTTATGTGCTTCAGAATAAGCCTTGGGAAATGAGGTTTAACCCCGACAGAATGAGGGGTTCCCGCTTTAGATCTTTAGTATTTTTGTAGCAACTCAATGTATCAAATAATCATCATCATCAACCCGTATAACGTCCACTGTTGAACAGGGACCTCCTCCTAAAGGAAGCTTGAAGCTTAGCAAGCGGGCAATGTATTAAAAAAATACTTATTGTTTTTATCTATACCCGCACGGGTCCAATGCTGATACTAAGAACTACAAAATCTTTTTATATTCAACGTAATGTTCAGAGCTTTTTTGCCATTAGATCAATTTATAGACACGCGCCACCACCAGCCACTGGCCGGTATCGCCGCAACCGCTATGTCCCTGTATGTTTTAATCTGTAATGTCTTCGAAAATATTTTTTTATCACATCTATTCAAAAAGAGCTAGTTTATTCCTCGTAAACAGGGACCAAAATAGTTCATTAATCCCTTAGGGACCAAAATTGATTTGAATTTGGAATGTGGATATTGTTAATAATTTTTCAATCAGCAAAGAGGTGAATCACATCACAAACCATGCGGGAACAATGTATTGAATATGTGACTGGCTAAAAAAATGCGAGCGCGCCAAATTTAAAAAAAGTTGATGAAAAATAAACAACGCGCGAAATTAAATGCATTATGCTTTCGTTCGTAGTTGATTCATATTCAGATTTTAGAATATTAAAAAATGAGTGCGTCTTCCTCAAGTGAAAGTATTATTATGTCTTATGGTTCTTCATTGTACGTAAATAAATACTTGTTCATAAGTTGCACTTACTTATTTTCTCATAGAGGGTGATAAAAAGTAGAGTGTCCACCTCGGGAGCAACACTATTTTAAGCTCGAGTGACATACTTTTAATCCCTCGCTGCGCTCAGGATTAAAAAAAACACTCTCGCCTTTAAAATAGTTGTTTGCTCCCTAGATAAACAATCTACTAATTTATATAAGCCATTATTTCTCGAAGAAAAGTAAAGGCTAAAAATGGTTATTATGAGTTATCCCTTACAGATAGACATATACCATCACGAACTTTTTTAGACCTTTTTTGAGGTAGGTATACAATACATTGTTCACCTTAAAAAGGTGATTTCCCGACGTTAAGCAAGTTAAGTTTTACCAATGTATACCCAATTCAGCTTTTAAACAAGAACAGTACCTGAAACAAAGATCCTAGCACGCGTCCATACGTCTTCACAACTTTCGAATTTATAATATTAGTAATATTAACTTTATACAACTTACTGAATTTCACATCAAAGTTTGTCCTTTACAGTGAGACGTGATATTCAGCAGTTTAAACAAATTCCTGCTGAAACATAAGAAGCAATTTAAATAACTCAGACAATGATATAACTTAGAAACTGTACACAATACATACATAGGCGTATCTAGAGGGTAGCAGCGGAGGGCAGCTGCCGCTTACGATAATTAGGCAGCTAACCCGCCTGGAACTGTGATCCATTAACCTTCAATAATACAAACATAGTATTCACAGTCAACTTGTATTATTTCCCTACACTTGGTCTCTAAGCCCAGTTTAACCCCTCTGGATAGAAGATCCGAATTGACCCGTTTCTTTTTCAGAGGCTTTGCACTACGCTCCTCCGTCTTTCTACGATGAGCCACGATGGCCACGACTAGACCTCTTCATTAGCAGTATTAAGCTATTCATACCACGAAGACAAGGCCTACTCACATAAGCCCATCGGGTGCTCCTCCGACGCCATTTGGTAGAGAATTTGAGACTGCATCAGCACAACAAAAAATCCCGGAGTTTCTTTCTTCCTTTCTTCTCCGAGTCGTCCACATAGGTAGCTAGTGAAAGGTTGCAGGTTAGCTAGGGTAGGATTCTCGCCGGCGAGGACCGCGTTGCACCCCTACCCCTGCCCTGTGATCCAGCGCCTGTAGGCCGATCACTTCCTTTTATGTCATAAATCTGACTTATATATCAGTGGTACCACTGGGTCGTGGTCCTAACCCATTAAGGGTGCCCCCAGGTGTGTGCCACTTAATTGTATGTTTTTTTTCCAAATTTTCCTATATTGAACCATTAAAGTCTAAAATAATTAATATGAACATAAACTTATTATGAGTAGAGAAATTAATGACCAGCTGACGGACGGACTACTTTGTCTGTAATATCCTACAATTTGCTACCGGTTAATTAAGTATCTAGTTTAATTCATAGAATAAGAATAATTGTGTAACATTGTGATTCTGACAAGTACAAGTGTATGTAAATACCTAAGTGCTGAATAAATTCATTATTTCATTATTTCAACATCTGTTACCCGTTTTATCCCCCTCGACGAAAGTCTAGCTACGCCATTGTACACACACACAATAATAAAACAACATTATTTCAAACCCAATAGTAGTAAAGTGATGTAGCTGCAATTCCTCCACCCGTACATGTAAACGCGTTCCACCGAAAATCTATTTTACAAATGAATAAACAAAATAACCATCGCTTCCCTTTCAAGAAAATTACTTAGAAATATGACGCGAGTACAGCGGGCTCCATTTTTAATATGTGTTTTTTTAACGCATCTCTGACGTCATTGTTACAGTACCAAATATTTTTCTGTGGGCAAATTGTTTCTTGTTATTAATTATTATGTTATATGAACATGACAATATATTTTTATTTTTATTTATTATTTTTTTAATAATTCTGTCTGCCCGCAATCATGTACATAAAAAAAGAACGAATCTTTGCTATATTAAAATAGTATGTAAATCTAGTTAGTAATATTTTTTTATTAATTACCTAGCTACAGTTTGCGTCTGCGTAAAATAATGTTTTTTTAAGTAACGAACGCACCGTATTAATCGAATCTACCGTTTTGAAGGTAATGTGGAATCTATTGACAAATAAACAGAGGAACATAATAAAAAGTAGCCAATATTATACCTTAAAAAATCAGCTACTTACCAGCGAAAGTGCTGTCGTTGTCGATTGGTCTAATTAAATTTTTAATTTGTCATAATAAGGTTGTAAATCAAGATCAGTCCTCTGCCCGGCTAGCATAGGCAGCGCGACTCGAGTCTACTCTACGGAGGCCGACCAATCACATTGCAGCAACGCACTGTCACGTGACACTTTCTGCAATGTGATTGGTCGGCCTCCGTAGAGTAGACTCGAGTCGCGCTGCCTATGCTAGCACGGCTGCTGCGTCCCTCAGATAGTCGTAATAATAAATAATAGGTATTCTATTAACACTAATCTTACGTGTTAAAAAAAATTACTGCGTATTAACTATAATTGCATCGTTACTTATAATTGTTAATATTTCACGCTCTGAATGCTCAACCAAATACATACAGGAAATAACACTATGTTAATATGCGATGTATAAAAAAAACAAATAAATATAGTATTTTACGTGTATTAATGCAAAAATGTCTTAATTATATAGAAAAATGACAATATATTGCCGATTGATATCAAATTATTATCCTATTCGGTGAAATATAATGAATAAATTAACGAATTTTGTTTGATCTAAGAATTCCAATACAAATTTATGCGGTCAGGTGTTGTAGTTTATCGTAATATGATGTTATCGTACAATTTATTATGTTTATTTAAAACTAATTTATATGAAATATATATTTTGAGTTTCGAAATTATTTTTTTTCTTATTTAGGACAAAATATTTTATCAAGCGATTCAAACTATTTCTATCACCTACATAAGATTATAAAAAAGTGAAAAAAATGTTTTCTCAAATCTATAAATAGCTTTTAATTTTTTTCTAGACAATAATATTGTTAGAATTTAATAATAATAATATTTCCTGTATTATTTAATTACAATACTCAAAAAATAATATCTATAACAACCAAGCATAGAAAAAAATACAAAATTCTACTGTGTTCAAAAGCAAACAGCCTATATACAAAATAAGGCGGGCGTCACACTGAGGGAACGTAACGCGTCATCAAGCAGCGTGGGTCCGCCATTGTTCTAAACATTACACCCGAACTTATTCACTAAGTAATTGTGACTTTTAATTTTATTTAATTTACATTCGAGTTTGTTCATGGAGTATTTTGTTTATTATTTTTAAGTTATTCACTTTGTCCGCGTAAAATGAGGAAAATGTTGTTATCGAAAAAAGTATATAGATAGATTAGAAAGTAAGCCACTCAAGCTTACTTTGGTAGTCTTTATAATACCAGTGAAGTCATAAAGTAAATCGCTTCTACCGTTTTGTGGGTAAGGAAGAATACACGGACTCATAAACAGACAGACGAAATGAACGTAACATAGGCTATATAATTTAATTATGAAGTGCCCACGGGAAAGGTAGGGTCACGGATGAAACTAGTATAAACATAAAGTAAAATGACATAGTATGAATAGTTTATTCTTTAGTCTTAGTACAATCGGCATATCATCATCATCATCATCATCAGCCCGTACAACGTCCACTGCTGAACATGGGCCTCCTCCCGAGGGAGGGTTTTGCCATAGTCACCACGCTTGGCAGGCGGATTGTGACCGCAGTATTATGCTGTAATACACACGGAAACGCTGCTGCCCGTTCTTTGGTACTCTTGTTATAGATGATGTTATAACAATCGGGACCAACGGCTTAACGTGCTTTCCGAGGCACGCAGGGTAGTCCCTCAACCAACCAGATCCGGAAAGAAATCTTAGAATTAACACAAAGATTTCTAGTCCGGTGTGGGGACCTAAAGCGAGACCTAAAGCGAGCCAAAATACCGCTACGCTACGGAGGTTGTCGGCACTACAAATTTATATTCCAATCAAACATTTTTAACATCAGTACTTTGATCTAAATTTCTCGAGCCCACACACATAACCGTTGGTGGTCCACTAAATTTTTTATCTATTCCTTATCAAATGTCATTGCTGGCTCGAACGTGATGTGGTTGCGAGTGAACGGCGCGTTATTGCGTCCTAACACGGAAGGACGGAGGGCCGCAACTTGATTGACATTACTTATTTATTCATTCCAATGTCCAACAGAAGGGTTGGGTCAGTTTAGACCCTTACTATTGTTGAGCTTGGTGACGATAGCCCTTTATTAACAGGGTAGTGTGTTAGTTTTTTTTTTATTGACTTGCTGAAAGTTACTTATCTTACTTACGTAACTTGTTACAAATATTGCAACTTATATAACGCTGTCCTACGCGGTTTCACACCCGTAAATCCTGGTCCTGTGGAAACTTTAACTTAAAATAAAGCCGAAGACACTCACAAATGACGTGGCTTTCTATTGGTAAAAGAATTTTCAAAATAGGTTTAATAGATCCAGAGATTACCCCCTTTTTTTTTTTTTGTTGTCCGGGTGGAAATGCATTGACGCATTCCCACCACCACCGTTGCAGCGTATTTGCGCGCTGGCGGTGGGATATGTGGGACTCGCCCTCTCCATAGCGTGGTATGCTAAAGTCATACCACGAGGAGAGGACCCTACACCACTAAAACCTGCCGGACACTCCTTCGATCCGCCGTTGGCGGGGGTCGCGTACGCATGAGCAATCCGGCCCCCCGACGGAGAGATTACCCCCTACAACATCACTAACTCACAAACTTTACCTATTTTTTTATATTAGTATTTGTATAGATAATAATCCTTACTAATATTATATAAATGCTAAAGTTTGTATGTGGTGATGTATGTAAGTTTGTAACTCTTTCACGCAAAAACTATTGGACGGATTTGGCTGAAAGTTTGCATGGGAATAGTTTACAATCTGGATTAACATATAGACTATAAAACATTACGTTCTGACCAACTGGAGAGTAACGCCGATAAAACCGCGGGGCGCAGCTAGTTATTTTTATTTTTATTATTGTAACTAGGGTAGACTTTAGAGTGACTTTTTAGTAGATTTTATTCTAATTTATCCGTGACTCACACTAATCATTCAGTTATCAATTTTTATAATTATGAGAGAGGAATAGAGCTAGCATTTCACTGAATTTAATACTAATGCAGATTTAATATATATGTTTAATTTGGTGTAGATTGGAGTTTATTATCGACAATCCACTGCCATAACCTATAATCCACCGGTGTTGTGCAAGACCGCACAACCGTTTTGTATTTATATTACATACATACATACATAAGCTCACGCCTGTTTCCCAGCGGGGTAGGCAGAGACAATGGTCCCCCACTTACTACCACTTGTATTTATATGGTCTATGTTTTTATACTTTTCTTTTACTTGTCATTTTGATATATATTTCTATTACACTTTTGTTTCCATTATAACCAACTGCGTTTTAATGTTACAGTCCTTAATAAGTGTAATAAAACATTTTACTATCATTTAGCATATTGAAATACCTAACTAAATAATAAACTACTGTATCCAACTCAAGATCCTTACAACAACATCCTTTGACTGCACCGGTGGCTCAGTGGTTACGATAGTTGCCTCTGAGACCTGGTGTTCTGGGTTCGATTCCCACCCGGGACAATTATTTGTGTGAACCATAAATAGTTGTTCTGAGTCTGGGTGTTCTTTGTGTCCGTGAAATGAATGTTTGTAAAGTCCCCCGCGACACAGGGATTTATTTCCCTAGTGCGGGAGTTGTATTTTAAAAAAAAAAAATAAAAAAATAAAAAAAAAAAAAAAAAATAAACAAGAACAAATTCGAAATCCAAAGGTACGGGACATTCTTATTTGCTGGGTCTCCATGGACCCTTTAAATACAAATAACTTTACCTTTAGGGAACTATGTTTATGAGCTATTCATTGAACGGGCCCCCTTAAGTAAATAGTGCAAAATCTACCTAGGGACTTGTCATAACGTCTTACAGTCGGGACATTAAATTGTCGGTAGTTTATAAGTCATTCGTTTTAGCGTGTGGGTTATTTTGACCCATTCGCTTCAGTTTAAGATGCATTTACTCTTTATTAAGGTGAAATATAATTAACGCGGTTTCACCCGGTCTCTTTTACTAGGCTGTAGTGGGTTAATGACGGCCTGTAGTTTTACTCGCATTTCTCGCATTTTCCCAGTGGCACGTCTGGGTTGTGGTCCTAACCCCTTAAGGGTGCCAGGTGTGTGTCACTTAATTGTATGCTTTTATAAATATTACTTATTATAAGTAGAGAATTAATGACAAACGGACAGGCGGAGTACATTGTATGTAATGTCCTACAATTAGCAGCACTCACAGGTTGTACTCGCTAGTTATAGTTACCTAAGTAGTTTAATTCATAGATCAAGAATAACATAATAATATTACAGTTCTTTTTCAATGTGATTTTGACAAGTACAAGTGTATGTAAATACCTAAGTGCTGAATAAATTCTTTATTTATTATTTCATTTTTGTCTTCTGTTGATCATGGGCCTCCTCTTAACAGACGTTGGCCGGCGGATTGGGAATCGCAGTAAAATTGTGAATATCCTAATATTATATCGCCTTATATTAAAATGTCAATTTAATAGAGAGTTTTAGTTGAGACAGCACAATGTCTGTCGGGTCAGCAAGATATATATAATTTTACATCCCACTAATATTATAAACGCGAAAGTTTGTAAGTATGGATGGATGGAGGGATGGATGTTTGTTACTCTTTCACGCAAAACGGAATTAGCTGGAATTTAGCACTGGGATAGGTTATACGCTGGATATAACATATAGGCTACAAAACATCACACTCCGATCAACTGGAGCTGAGTAACGCGGGTAAAATTGCGGGGCGCAGTGGGCTAGTGTTTATATAATTTTCATACGCCTATTTAGACAGATTTTTCTGGAACAATATTTATTATATGATCATGTATTACCCAAAATGAAATAAATCAATAATTTGATTAATTGATACATATCCGGCTGCTGTTGCGGTTACAAGAATTCACTAATACACACAAAAAGACTAAGAAACTTGCGATAACATGTAGATTATTTGTCAAGTTTTTATCAGTGTTTGACCTAAATGAGCCTAAATCTAACATTCTAGATTAACCTTCGATATCGGCAACATCCATGAAAACTTGTAAAGATTATAATGAAGTGTCTGAATGATTCTAGGTCAAAACAAAACGGCCTAAAGTCATTGAACTCACTTTAGTTGCCATCTAAAATTATTTAAATGTAGATAGTATTGATAAATAAATAGACGAGGTCAATAACCCGTTATCAATGACCTTCTTGTGACCGATATACGTTTTTCCTTTTCATTTTGCTTAGTTTATTATAAATATACCTATTATTTCTAATAATATTATTGTAAATATTGATATTGACGAAAGCCGTTTTCAAATAAGATTTTTATATAGCTGAACAGGTAAATGACCCCTAGCGACGCACGGGTACAGTGCTAATATACTCGTATTATACATATAGACCTTCCTCTTGAATCACTGTATCTATTAAAGAAAACCGCATCAAAATCCGATGCGTAGTTTTAAACATCTAAGCATACATAGAAACAGACAGCGGGAAGCGACTTTGTTTTATACTCAGAGGCTTCGGGGTCCAAATATAACGACAGCTACTGCTAGTAGAGTAGATATGTACAGCACTAAAACCTATTATGACCAGCATGACAACCTCCGTAGCGTACCGATATTTGGTTCGCGTTAAATTCGAGTAAATTCTAAGATTTCTTCCCGGTCTGGTTGGTTGAGGGACTACCCTCCGTGCCTCGGAAAGCACGTTAGCCGTTGGTCCCGATTGTTATAACATCGTCTATAACAAGCGTACCAGGGAACTGGCAGCAGATTTCCCCCTGTGTATTACAACATAACACTGCGGTTACCAATCCGCCTGCCAAGCGTGGTGACTATGACAAAAACGCTCCCTTGGGAGGAGGCCCATGTTCAGCTGTGGACGTTATACGGGCTGGATGATCATGATGATGAAAACCTATGCCTTCGCATAGGTTGTCATCATCCTAGCTCTAGCGACGTTACTCACACTCAGGAACGGAACATTAAACAATAACGTTTTTTATAATAACATAAAATAAATAAAACTTTGCTCTGAGTCTGAGTGTGCTAAGATTCCGTGAATTATATGGTTGTATAGTCAGACCAAAACAATAACCTCAAAAAAAAGCATTTTATAATTTATTATTAAGTAAAAATATTGTTTAAAAAAATGCCTAAAACTTAGTACTTATTGATATTTGCAAAATGTAAACAAATAGTTTATCACATAATTTTCATTCTTTTATTAACAAAATAAATAAATAAAAATCCTACGACACATTAAAACTGTAAATCAATAGCAAAGGAAATTTTTCTTCTTCTATAATAATATAACACAGTAGTTTAAAATAATATGTACGACCTAGATATGAAACTCAAACTTAAATATATATCTATATTAGTTAAACGCTTCGTTCCGACTGATTGACAGATTAAAGCACAGCCTTAACGGCTGATCATAGACGTGAAACTTGGATGGTGTATTCTTTAAACGACGCAGCGACGTAGGCATCTGATATGACATTTATGATTTTACTAGCTGCGCTGTTTTACCCGCGTTACTCTGCTCAAGTGGGTCGGAGCGTGATGTTTTGTAGCCTATATGTTAATCCAGCGTATAATCTATCCCGGTGCAAAATTTCAGCCAATTCCGTTCTGTAGTTTTGGCGTGAAAGGGTAACAAACGTACATCCATACATCCATACTTCCATACTTACAAATTTTCGCGTTTATAATATATTAGTAGGATTCCCTTCAACGAAGAGGACAAAAAGTGGTAGCAAAATTGGTAAGAAGTCAGGGATAAAATACCTTAATATTTTACATAAGCTACGTAAACCGTTGAAATATAGCTGATTGTGTTTTTGTTTATTTCGAGTCATATTATAGGTATTTCAGGTTAGAACCTTTTTCCACGTGAGTGGCAGTCAGACACCCATTTCATATAAAGTGACAGCTGTTTTGAATAATTTTATCAAATTTTATATCTAACAATTTTATGTTTTGATCGCGAGCCATTTAATCCCGAGGGATAAGTAAAATTCTACTACATGTTAAACATACCTACTTTTGTTCGTGTTTTTGATAATTAGATACCCTACAATTTATAAACCTGAAGATATTATCATCATCATCATCAGCCCATATAACGTCCACTGCTGAACATGATTCTCCTACCGAGGGAGAGTTATGCCATAGTCACCACGCTTGGCAGGCGGATTGGTGACCGCAGTATTATGTTGTAATACACAGGTAAACGCTGCTGCCCGTTCCCTGGTATACGCTTGTTATAGATCAACCTCAACCAACCAGACCCGGAAAGAAATCTTTGAATTTACACAAAGATTTCTTGTCCGGCGTGGGGATCGAACCCACGACCTCCGAGACTTAAAGCGAGCCTTATACCGCTACGCTACGGAGGTAGTTAAAGATATTATACTAATTAATAAAGCTGAAGAATTTGTATGCATGTTTGAACGCGCTATTCGCAGTCGGACCGATTAAAAATTATTTTAGTGTTATTTAACGCTATATTCAATTTTTTTTTAAAGACAACTCCCGCACTAGGTAAATATATCCCTGTGTCGCGGGGGACTTTACAAACATTCATTTCACGGACACATAGAACATCCAGACTCAGAACAACTATTTGTGGTTCACACAAATAATTGTCCCGGGTGGGAATCGAACCCAGAACACTAGGTCTCAGAGGCAACTATCGTAACCACTGAGCCACTGGCGCAGTCAAATTATGAAGTTCCTGCGGAAACGGGAGTTACGCGGTTAAAACCGCGAGCGGGAAGCTAGTGTGGTGATAAATATAACGTATATGCAAGAAGATAGTCACCACATAAAGTGAAGATCTACCTGGCTGGGCGAGGTTGTATGCGCATTAATCGTAGTCCGATTGTCTGGGGGAGGAGGACTTCTTCGGGCGCCCGTAAGGGCGCCGAGGAGTCGGCATCGGGGCTGGTTGCCCCCTGACCAAGGTATCGTTGCGCTACCTGTGACTAGGTTAGGTAGGTATTTTTGGTGGGATATCCCCGTAGCTTATGTCCCTAGGTATGGCTAGACTGGTTTTGGTGGACGCTATGTGTGAGCGCCCGGGCTGTGGCCCGGGGCCGATTGTTTGCTTAGAGCAAGTCGCGTGCGAACTTCGATTGCGCGATGTAGGTTTCGTGAAGTCGTCTGACGTGAAATATTTGACGCAAGTGAAATAGTGAGTTTTGTAGGTATAGCTGTCTCTTTCATCTATTGATATTTGAATATTTTTGATCAGGTCGTTGTCGACAGCAATCGTTTTTTTGTCCTCTCACTCCGCTATTTACCGGGATGTGCGGCTAGCAAAGCAGTATTGTAGAAAAATCTAAAGAAACATGCATTTTAAAATCTTTTTTTTTTAATTATTAAACGGATAGCATATATTTTGTAAGTACCTTATATATAGCAAATTCCGGTTTCTCCAATAAGAGACTCCTAACTTCTTCTAGTTAAAATTATTTTCCAACTCCATCTGAAAAGTTTCTGATTGATGAATTGATCAATACAAGTAGGAAGTAAGAATATAAGTGTCCCGAGAATTTTGTCTTACAGGACTTAAAGTGGCAATAGAAGGGGCGGGTGAGAGACCTTAGCGACCTTTACCTCAAGTCCGATTAAAATCGAAAGTCGATAAAATTTCACGGTCTTGGAACCACTACAAGCTATCAAAAACGCGTCACTCGATCAAAATATTAGATAACAAGAAGGTGACACAGTGATAGCAGCATGATAAAAGTTATCGGGGGCAATGACCACGTTATCACTACGACCTCAGGATCACCGATACGGTAAAAAAATGATTCGGGGGAAATTCGACTATTTCTATTTATTTTGTGACATGACATATTGGAAATCTCATCTTCAAAATCTTTCTCAACAGCCCATTTATTCATTATATCTACATAGGCCTCCTCTTAGCCTCAGCAAGACAGGGTCGTTGAGGAATATTGCCTTCATCACCATTTGGTAGACGTACTGGTGATCGCCGTGACATGGTTAGTAAACTTGAACTTATCGACGCTGCTGTCTATCCATCAGCTGTCCCTATGTCGCCATTTATGACACTTATAAGAAAACATGGGTCGGTCTATTCTAAGCCGGAAGCTTCACAAAAAGCTAAAAAATCTTAAAGTCTTCAATCGCTCTGACTTCGACCGTCCCGAGTCAAAGACTAAGACCTAAGGAGGGTTTCTTGAGCATTTGAAAAGAATGAAGCAATTCTGCAAATTTAAAAACACTTCAAAGGCATCGCAATGGCATATTGTTAGATAATTTTTTGGCATTGGTATTCTAGTATTCAATAGTGTAAAGGGTCATTCAACTTAATAGTTGAATTCTGCTGTCAAAAAACGATTAGGATTTTATTAATATTCTTTCTATTTATTAGTTAGAATAATTGTTTATCATTTTGAATCATAACCACTTGATATTATTTAAGCCGAATTCAAATACATGTGTACAATTGCAAGGAGATCAAAATTGAGTAACACTACTCCCAATAATGGGTAATTAAGGTCTCCTTACGATTTTGACATATGTATTTGGTATTCTGCTAAAAGTAGCAAGAATTTAAGAAAAAAGTACGTCATTATATGGCCAGTCATTTACACCTTTCCCAATGAAAAATATGTTTATATTTTCTCTTGAAGGGCGAGAGTTTATCGTTCAATGTGTAGCTCGTGGTGATAGTATTATATTCATAGCGATAAGACAATAAACAACTCTACTTTATCAAACAGTATCACAATAACATTGATTATAAATGTTTATTTCCCTTGGAGAGATTGACCTTGGTAACGTTAAGGAAGGTAGGTCAGAAACCGGTGCAGCAACAGACGTAAAACGTCAGATGACGTCATGAATCCTACATCGCGCAATAAAAGTTTGCATGCGACTTGACAAGTTCTCAAAACGAATAAACGGATCGTGTTGACTGGGTATACCACCAGTTACGACAGTCATCCCACTAGGAAGATCTACACTTAGTGTAAAGGAACATGATCACCAAGTTTTTATTTAATACTAGATTTTCTGCGCGGTTTTATTTATGTTACTTTTAATACAATATTATGTTCATAAAATAAAGCATACCAATGCTATTAATATAGGGTTCTATATGTGAAAGAAAAATATAAAATCATTTAAGTGATTTCTAAGTGTATCCGTAAAATACGTTCAATTGAAATAATGAATTTAAAAATGTACTCAGGCGCAATTAGTGCAAACCAACCAGGCTAGTAAATAAATTATAAATATAATATTAACGCCAAAATTTAAATAAATGACCACAACTGAACTCAGTCTTCAAAGTTTTGAATTATACAATTTGAGTTCTAGCACAGAATAATAGTACAATAGTACAATAGTAGTATAATAGTACAAGTTCTAATGCTAGTGCTTTGTTTGATCAAACTATCAGAGCAAGCAAAGTCGAAGTCGAAAGGTAATCCACCAATAAATGAAGAAAATTAGTCCTATGCGCTCGCACAATTGCCCTTGGAAGATCAGTTCCCACAATGTCAATCAAGTGAACAGTAATAATATGCCTTTCAAATCTATTCTAGGGCTTGTCTCACGGTTTGTATTAGTGAAGGGCTTCAGTTGAATTAGTATGCCCTTAAAGTTTCGTCATGTGTAGTCAGCTTTAAGTTTCATGAATGTTTCTGCTATTTTACAATTGGGACCAACGCATAACGAGTATTAGGAGGTACGGAGGGTAGTTCAACTACCAGATGAGCTAGAGTTGCCCAATTATCGACAGTTTAGGTTTATCGATAGTTGACCTCGAAAAATAGTAACAATATCGATAGTGCTATCGATAGTATCGATACTATTGATACTATCGATATCACAAATTAACTAATACTATTGATTGGAAGCAATAGTATCGATAGTATCGATACTATTACATTATAATACTATCAATAGTATCGATATTTTAAAAGTAATACCATCGATACTATCGATAGTATCGTTGCATTAAATGATTAAAACTATCAATACTATCGATAGTTTGTAAAACTATCGATACTATCGAAGAACAACCCATGTTTAGGAGCAATACTATCGATACAATCGATAGTATTGCTCCTAAACACAAATTGATCCTCGATAGTATCGATACTATCACTAATATCGATACTATTGATATGACGTCAACTATCGATAGACTATCGATAGTATATCGATAGTCGACTATTGATAGGCAACACAATGAGAACAGAAATTTTTGGTTTTAGAAAAATATTGTTTTAATACATTTTTGATCACTTTATGGCATAGTTTACTAATTACTATATTTGAAAATTTAGATTAATTAATTAAGACCACCGGCAGGATTCGAACCTGCATCTTACTTACTACGTTTACCCTTAGAGACTTTTTATAAAGGAAGTGATAGATTTCAACGACGGGGCTATAAAAAACATACAGGTTCAAATCCTCCCGGTGGCTTAATTGTGATCTTTACATAATAAAATAAAAAATGATGTTTATTTCTTGTCCGTACTGATACGGTGACAGTAACACGGTGGCAATACTACAAACGTATCACCGCGGCCACCGTCATATTTTTATATGGGTTTGTTTTCACGAAGCGTCACAACAAGTCGCGTCGCAGTCGCCTTAATGCTACTAAAGCGACTGCGTCCACGGACTTAATGTAAAAATTATACTAACGTTTATACCTATTCTCTGTATTTACAATTAACTTTAATTATTACCTAAATATGTATAGTACGTTGAAAAATCTAGTTAAAATCAAGTACAGGAATTCCTCAAGCAGTATAGATCAAGGTTCTACATAAATTAGCCGCTTCAAATCGTAATGTACACTGACCTAGTAAAGTACAATTATATGTTTCGTGTTGCATTGAGCACGATGCACGAAGGGCGCGATACATTGACTCACTTTTAGATAAAGTACAAGGTTAATATAAGTACATTTTAAATAAGAACATGTTATTATTTGTATAGTGTATTAAAATGAATATATTTCTAGAGCTCAGAAGCATCAGGTCGGATGTGCCATTATACGTCAGAAACATTCGTTATAACATCATCTATATCCTGGTATACAAGCGTATACCAGGGAACGGGCAGCAGCGTTTCCCTGTGTTACAACATAATACTGTGTTCTCCAATCCGCCTGCCAAGCGTGGTGACTATGGTAAAACTCTCCCTCTCAGGAGAATTTTTCGATAGTCACCACAGGCCCATGTTCAGCAGTGGACGTTGTACGGGCTGATGATGATTGCTATGTAATCTTGCTAGCTTATAATATACTAATATAGTCGGACAGTCACTAACATAGTCCAATATTAATTTGTAGTTTTACATGTAATAAATAAAACATTATTTATTTTTTTGTTTTTTTTGTCCGACTACGCTAAAGAACTACGACTACGTAGAAAAAATACAAACGTACACATTTTTATTATTTCTACATCGCCTCTCTTATGCGATATTGTTCACATTATTATTATATCTCCTCAATAGGCTATAGTTTAATCGTCTTAAAAAAAGACTTCCTCTAGTAGGTATCTAGATGTCAGCCAATTTTTTTTTCATTCATTTTTTTAGTTAATTTACACTTTTATGCTGTTGGTCGTTGATTTGTTACTGGCTTCCGCGCGCGGTTTCATCCGCGTAGCTCCCGTTCTCGTCGGAACATCACAATAAAATATAGCCTATATATAGCTTTTCTCGATAAATGGGCTTTCTAACACTGAAATAGTTTGTTAAATCGGTCTAGTTGTTCTTGAGATTAGCGCGTTCAAGTAAACAACTCTTCAGCTTATAGATTAGTATCATTATCATCAGCCCGTATTACGTCCATGGGCCTCCTCCCAAGAGAGGGTATTTGGCATAGTCACCACGCTTGGCAGGCGGATTGGTGACCGCAGTATTATGTTGTAATACACAAGGAAACGCTGCTGCCCGTTCCCTGGTATACGCTTGTTATAGATGACGTTATAACAATCGGGACCAACGGCTTAACGTGCTTTCCGAGGCACGGAGGGTAGTCCCTCAACCAATCAGACCCGGAAAGAAATCTTAGAATTTACATAAAGATTTCTTGCCCGGTGTGGGGATCGAACCCACGACCTCCGAGGCTTAAATCGAGCCAAATACCGCTACGCTACGGAGGTTGATATATTATGTTAGTACCTATACATTTTTAATCTTTTAGTTTGTTTATATGTTATGTATGTAACACGTACGTCATAAATACTGCCAACCTACTTCCTCATACCGGCTGCACTAAAGTCAAGTACAGTTCGATACTACCGCGTTTGTAACCTTCGTGAGAAGATCCGCCGGAAGGAAATCGATTGGTAGTCACGTTTCCTTGTCGGTAATGTATGCATTCGTAGAGGCGCCAAACTTGTTGCCAATACTTAGCAGATATTAGTATAATATATGGTCGAATTAAAAAATAATTTACTATAACTTATTTTCCATAGTATGTAGCTATTGCTTTAGCAGGTAAGCTAGGCTAGGGTCCTTGCCGGACAGACCGAGGACCGCGTTGGACCCCTGTCCCAATCGATGATCCAGTGCCTGTAGTCCGTGCCAGTGATCACTCCCTCTATTTTTTCTGTATAATTATTGTTACAGTAATATTTCTCATAGCATTAGCGATGCCCTGAGCCGTGGTCCAAACCCATTCAGGGTGCCCTCAAGCGTGTGTCGCTTGAACGAAAAAATATTTTTTAAGACGTGCCTCCTTTTTATGGAGCTAAATTATATTAAGATTTTAATTATAGAATTAATTATTCTTATTATGATACCAGACTGTCAGACAGATCATTAGATAATCCACAATATGTATAATTGACAAGTACAAGTGTATGTAAATAACTGTGATAATAAGTGTATGTTGACTGCACCGGTGGCTCAGTGGTTACGGAAGTTGCTTCTGAGACCTGGTGTTCTGGGTTCGATTCCCGCCCGGGACAATTGGATGTTCTTTGTGTCCGTGAAATGAATGTTTGTAAAGTCCCCCGCAACACAGGATTTATTTCCGTAGTGCGGGAGTTGTCTTTAAAAAAAAAATACCTAAGTGCTGAATAAAAATCATTTAATTCGTTTATAGGTAGGATTCGAATAGACGACCCTATATCTTCCCATGAATAAGGACGAACATATATAGAACATAGCCATGTGGCTTGTACTACCTCACCGGGTATAAAGGCGAGCAAACCTCCCGCCTTAATAAATGGTTTAAAAACTACAAACTAAGCGACCTGTGCAAGAGGGCGTTTCCTGTGGGAATTGGACCTCGGCTCAGGGCGATCGCTGGCGGGGAGATTGAGGGATTATGACATGATTTTTAGGGGAGTTTTGTGCAACTGTCACTCAACTTTACGTGTCTAGGGTGTCGAATTTCTCTATGCCCAAAATCTGATATCGCACCGAAATAACTTATTAAACTCTTGTTCTTATATTACTTACTGCTTAACAAAATTCAGTTGAAACAAATTGATCACATACAACACTTAATTCATTAATAACGAATACATCAAATTAACATATTAAAATGAATGCATCAAACTTGAACTGAATGCACGCCACTGAATCATCGCTTCCTACATAATTAATTATTTCATGGAGTTTTCGTATTCAGGTTAATTATAATTGTTACAACTATGATTCACGACGCCATGTTGGATTTTTAGCCGTCTGTTTGTTTATCATTAGTTGTGAATCATGTAGGGGAGGGTGGAGAAGGGTAACTAACGCTGTACAAGCGTTGCTAGACAAACTTTCATTATGAACTGTCGTTATATTAATATTTGAGTTTCCTTTTGTTATTCTTTGTTATAGGAATATTTCAAAATCAAAATATTCTAAGTTCATATAGACACACATTTAAAATATTGTTAATCATGTTGTTATATTATTTGTCCCTTTTTTCTACCACCAGCTCAAGACAAGAAACTCAAAGAAATCCTATTTTAAAATAAATGTTCATCATCATGATCATCATCAGCTCGCTCAAAATGGGCCTCCTCCCGAGGGAAGGTTCTGCCATAATCACCACGCTTGGCAGGTGGGTTGATGACCGCAGTAGTACGTTGTACCACACAAGGAAACGATGAACTGTGGTGACAGCGTGGTCTACTGCTATTTGTGGGTGATCTATAATCCAATCGATATTACAAAAGCTGACGATGAGATTAGAATCACGTAGACACTGTAAATCATTGACTCAGAATTACGCTACTAGAAATATAATGATGCAATATTAATATTCATAATAATATTAGGTATGAAGCTGCAGAGTTTGTATATTTATTTGTTTGCTTTAATTATTGGTCCGATTTGAAAAAAACAGTTTATTTTTAAAAAGCTACGTCATCCAGAAGTAACATAGGTTATGTATGTTACAGTCAAACTTATAATCGGTCAAAACCACTTTTGACTGCTTTAATTAATAATTTGCTAACCTACAGAAGTTGGAATTCTGCTGTTTTTTTTAACCTTCGACCAAAAATAAGAGCATCTCGATTCTGGAATTTTATTTGAGCCAATATGGAACCGTCAAAACTACTTTTTCCTGATTTATGCAGTCAACAGTGGTTTTGACCGATTATAAGTTTTGACTGTAACATATACATATGATGAAGTTTCCACGGGAACGGGAGTTCCGAAGGTGGAGAGGAACGGTGTACCATATAAACATAGCACATATGTTTTCATGTAGAAAACTAAACGTAACTTCTCTTTAACTTCGCTATCAAATCACATTCTAAACCGTAAATCAAAATCTAAAACATGAGTTATGAAAAACTTTCATTATCGAATGAACAACGGCGTTTCTCGGCAGCCCGCTGCTGAATATCGGCTAACTTAATATGCGTTATCAAGCGAGGATAGTTGAACGATATTGCCATAATTACCACGCTTGGCCGGCGGATTGGTGATCGCAGTAAGATGGTCACTAACCTTGAGCTGACAGATGCTGCTGCCCATCCATCAGCTGTATATCCCTTAGGTCTTCGACCCATGGAAATGTCGCAGTCAAGACTCTTAGCCAGTCAAAAGTACTTTTGACTAGCAAAACTAGTCAAAACTAGTTTTAGTTTAGGTTAGGTTATGTTTAGTTAGTTTTGACTGATTTTGCTGGTTAAAAATACTTTTGACTGGTTAAGAGTTTTGACTGTAACATAAAGACATGGTGTGGTTTATTCTAAGCCGGAAAATACATGGCATCATAGACATTAAAAAAACTCATTCAAATTCATAGGTCTTCTCTTAAACAAAAAAAAAATACTTTATGCACTCAGTGACTAAGCCTTTTGAGTTCAGTTCTACTTCATACTACAGTCCTCTTATCAGCGTGGAAAAACCAAACAGTACTTTCCCTCTACGAGTGCTTCTACAAATATGTATCCACATCCAGGAAACCAGTCTAAATAGGTATTATATACTAATCTAGATTACTAAATGGAACTAAAAAACCGGGCAATTGCGAGTCGGACTCGTGCACGAGGGTTCCGTACCATTTTCAAGTGCATTTCTGTTGCCGTTATTGATATCGAGCAACAAATGGCAAGAAAATCATTTATTTTATTTTATTAACCTTAATCAGGGATCCCCAAACTATTTTGGACAAGTGACGCCTTTTCCAAAATGAACTGTTACCTCAGACCCCCCATGGCCAAATTACCTACTTTTAAGATCAACTCCCTTATTTATAATGGTCCGCTAATTTAAAACAGCTGCTACAGTGTGTTATTTTTCATTCTGACTTAGGTCAATAGAACTTTGGGAATTTTCACTTTGGGAATCCCTGACTTAAATTATTTATTTTATTAATATAATACAAACAAAACATATTAAATATATGTTTTATTTTGTTATTAGTATTTGTTGTTATAGCCGCAACAGGAATACCTCATTTTTGAAAATTTCACTTGTCTGTCTATCGCGGTTCTTGAACTACCGCCTGGTGACAGACAGACGGACAGACCGCGAAGTCTTAGTAATAGGGTCCTGTTTTTATCCTTCGGGTACGGAACCTAAAAAACCGGGCAATTGCGAGTCGGACTCGCGCACGAAGGGTTTCGTACCATTAACTATACAACATTAGACGCTACATTATTTTTAAGTGAATATACCTACATGTAAATATAATGTTAATATTTAAAAGGGTCTACCTGTTTCCTATTATTAATATCGTGCAAAAAACGCCAAAAAAACGTTTGTTGTATGTGTTACCACTTAAATATTTATTTTATTCTGTTATTAAAATGTTTTACTATTCCTGCAATGGAAGTCAAATATACAAACAAAAATATTTAAAAAAATCACATAACATTTGTGCTTTTTACAGTCTAGCAATTTATGAGATACAGCCTGCTGATAGACAAACTACGGAGTTAAAGTGGCAGGGTCCCGTTTTTATCTTTTGACTACGGAACCCTAACAGCTTTCTAATATATAAAGGTTGTTTATTTAACTGATAAGTAACCCGGTTATCAGTATCTGACTTTGACCTTGTGAGTCGATAAACTCTAAAGGATATAATGATTAAGGAATATAAGATGTACCTAGCCTTACCTACATTAACATCATCATCATCATCATCAGCCCGTATAACGTCCACTGCTGAACATGGGCCTCCTCCCGAGAGAGGGTAGTTGACATAGTCACCACGCTTGGCAGGCGGGTTGGTGACCGCAGTATTATGTTGTAGGAACGCAAGAAAACGCTGCTGCCCGTTCCTTGATATATGATTATTAAAGATGATGTTATAACAATCGGGACCAACGGCTTAACGAACTTTCCGAGGCACGGAAGGTAGTCCCTCAACCAAGCAGACCCGGAAAGAAATCTTAGAATTTACACAAAGGTTTTTTGTCCGCTCCGAGATTTAAAGCGAGCCAATTACCGCTACACTACGGAGGTTGGATTCATGACAATGTGTCACAAAGAGATTATCAAATGAAATGTCAGTATATCGTCTACGTCACACAAATCGTGCTCTAATCGGTCGATGACGCTGCAACACGGTCGTGTATAAGGTCATTCAATCATAAAGGTCACACGGAAAACAAGTTTACACGTATGTCTATCACTGAAATATGACAACGTCATGTTATGACACATTCCGAAAAATATATAAGGCATTCACTGCGGTCGGCTATGTATATGTACGCTTTAAATGAAACCTGCAAATTTGTTAAAAAACACTCGGAACTTTTTACTACTGTCCAAGATAAAAAATTAAAATATTCTTTACGGAATAAAGATAAATTAAATATACCTACATCTCGATTAAATTTACATGCAACTAGTCCGTTAGCAATGTCCATAAAAATATTTAATAAATTACCAGAAATCATCAGAAAAGAATCCAAAATAAACATATTTATAAAAAAACTTAAAACTCTGCTAACAAGCAAATCCTATTATAGCGTAGATGAATATTTGAAAGACAACGTAAAATAGTAAATTTTTCTTAATAAACAAAAAAATAATACCTTCCTCTGTCCTATTTTGCTGTGCCCGACAGGGTCCATGTTAACCTTATATATTAACATTTTAAGACCTAATGTACATACACTACCATGGAAGCAATAAAGATTTGAATTTTGAATTAAATATTTATAATACATTGGGACCACCGGCAGGATTCGAACCTGCATGCCCCTAAAGCCTAGACCATTCAGCCTCGACGGATACCAACTGATCGTCGAATTTTATCAACCTCTTTATAACACGTCTCTAAGAGATTGTCAGGGGTTGTTAATATAAGAGTATTGTCAATTAATAAGTTTTTAAACAACTATTAAAGCCAAATTGTGTAGCAGGGCTTATTATAAAATTTCTTATTATATTAGTGACAAAACTGCTTGGGATTGAGACGCTCCACTTACAATGTAAAATAGAAAATAAAAACAAAAATTTACAAAATTTAATAAAATATTGTAAAATATTATTATAAAAAAGAGTGTTCTACTGAGTTTTTTGGCAGTGTTTCTCAGTAGTCGCCACGTCACGCACTGTACGGTAGGGAAAAAATATGACGATTCCAATGAAACCATTTTTATGAAATAAATGATATTTGACTATGATTAAAAGGGAATTTAGTATGTGGTAGTATGCGGTTTTCCACCAATAGTATCTACTCAATTTTTGACAGTTATTCAAGTTAAAAATAAATGATTCATGTCACTAAACTATGACTACAATAACAGACTGGGGCCCTTGTTATGTTACTGTGGCGCTTTACAGCTTGCTTCGTGAAAGAAAAACATTCAACTACCTTCACATTCAACACATTTCAGAAAATGCTGAAGATACCAGCTTTTTACTACCAGCTAATTAGCAGTAAGCGATGTCATCTTCCAAAAATTGAAAATATCTCGGTATCTCTGTGTTCTCGAACAATATAATCTGGCATCTTCAAGCCAAGATTGAATGGGCATTTTCTAGGCGTATTTCATCTCAGTCAGCATCGACATACCATAAGGTGAGATTGCGAACAAACACAAGCCTATAAATTATTAAAAAAAATCTTGTCACGAACATAAATTAATAACCTATAATCTTGCTTCATAAACAACGGAAAAATTTGTTTGTTTAAATGCGCTTATATCTAGAAAAACCAGTCGGATTTGCATTTGATAGTTCATTTCTTGCAACTACCTATCCTTCTAATATTATAAACGCGAAAGTTTGTAAGTATGGATGGATGGATGTTTGTTGCTCTTTCACGCAAAAACTACTGAATGGATTTGGCTGAAAGTTTGCACACGGACAGTTTATAAGCTGGATTAACATATAGGCTACAAAATATCATGCTCCGACTCACTGGAGCAGAGTGACGCGGGTAAAACCGCGGGGCGCAGCTAGTAGTAACTACATGTTTAAAGACTCCCGCCCGCGGTTTGACCCACGTAGACTCTCTCTACGTCTCTCTAGGTTTCCGTGGGAACTTCATAACTAAATATAGCCTATGGTTTTCCTGGATAAAGTATCTTTCTAATGGTGAAATATATTCTCATATCGGACCTCGGTTCCTGAGATTAGCACTTACAAGCAAAATAATTCTTCAGCTTTATATATTAGCATAGATTAGCTGTGTGCTTTTTTCAGCTTAACCTAGAATAGACCACAGACATGTCTTCCCGTGGGTATCGTAAAGAGCGACTAAGGGATATACACCTGCCCGGCTAGCATAGGCAGCGCGACTCGAGTCTACTCTACGGAAGCCGACCGAGTCGCGCTGCCTATGCTAGCCGGGTTGATGGATGGGCAGCAGCTTCTATTAGCTCCAGATTATTCACTCAATCGCGATCTCTAGTTAGCCTACCAAGTGTGATGATTATGACTATTTCCCTCAACGAACCTGGCTTGCCAAGGTATTTAAAGAGGAGGCCCAAGTTCAGCAGTGGACGAAAACAGGCTGATATGATGATGGATTAAAACAGTCATTACCACGTCGAGGGACGTCAAAGAAAGACGGGTAAAACCGCCTGACCAAGCAAGTACTATTATCTTATACTAATTTATAAAGCTGAAGAGTTTGTTTGTTTCATTGATTGCTTAAACGCGTTAATCTCAGGAATTACAGTACCCACCGATTCGAAAAATTATTTCGGTGTTACATAGCACAACTGCCGTAGAGTAGCGGTATTTGGCTCGCTTTAACTCTCGGAGGGTTCGATCCCCACGCCGGACAAGAAATCTTTGTGTGAATTCTTAGATTTCTATCCGGGTCTGGTTGGTAGAAGGACTACCCTCCGTGCCTCGGAAAGCACGTTAAGCTGTTGGTCCCGATTGTTATAACATCATCTATAATAATCGTATGTAAAGGAACGGGCAGCAGCGTTTTCTTGTGTGTTACAACATAATACTGCGGTCAGCAACCCGCCTGCCAAGCGTGGCGACTATGGCAAACACCCTCGGGAGGAGGCCCACGTTCAACAGTGGTCGTTATACAGGCTGATGATGATAAGGATGATGATATAGCACATTTATCGAAAAAAGCTATATGAAAAAGGATATATATATATACTTATGAAGTTCCCACGGGTAGGGGGGTTATGCGGGTGAAACCGTGCGCGGTTACTAGCAGGTTTATATTTTATGTTCGCATTTTCTAGTATTATACTAAGAATATAAATTTTCTATTACCTACTGACGTAAATATGAAGCAACCGCTCTAACATCTGCATCATTTGTTTAATGTTTTCATTTAATGTGAATAATATGGCTATTTTACTAGTAAACTATCACTGTAAAAACATTATATATAGTCGTATTTACTTACGTAGATACTTACGATGGTTGATTTATTTTCTTTTATCATCATCAGCATTTATAACTAGCCAACTAACATGGCCCTTTCTAGAGAATTTTGTCACCACGCAAAATTTAAAGGCAACTTTTGTCAAAATTAACTTTTTTAAACAAAGATAATATTATTTTACTTGTGACCTATACTCATATTATAAAGAGGAAAAGTTTGTGATGTTTGTTTCAAATAAACTCGAAAACTACTGAAAGGATTTTGATATTTCTTTTACCATTAGAATGCTACATTATCCCTGAGTAACATCTATACTAATATTACAAAAATAGGAAAGATTTGTATTTTTGTGTGTATGTTTGTTATGAATAAACCCAAAAACTACTGTGCCGATTAAAATATTCTTTCACCATTGGAAAGCTACATTCACCCTGAGTGACATAGGCTATATTTAATTATGAAGTTCCCACGGGAACGGGAGTTACGCGGGTGAAACTGCGCGCAGGCAGCTAGTATATTATAAAGAGGAAAAGTTTGTATTTTTGTATGTTTGTTTCGAATAAAATTGGAATAAACTTTATTCGAAACAAACTTAACGGATTTCGATAATTATTTCACGATTAGAATGCTAAATTATCCCTGAGTAATATAGGCTATATTTTTACATGGAATGTGCACCCGTGCGGAGACGGACGGGGGGCCGAGTCTGCTATTGTTTTAAGTATTGTGCCACCGTAGTGCCATCATGATATCATTATGCCAAAAACGGTAATCTACTAATCTCATTATGATGTCGGCGCTGGAATGGCAGTCGGTGTTGTTACCGCAGAAAAAGGCCGTCAACAGAAGTAGCAGGGGAGATGGTTAGGGAGATTGTAATATTTATTTAGGCGATTTCAAAACTTATAAATGTATCATTTGTTATTATATTCAACTACGCTAAAGTCATTATAGCGTCACAATGACACCATTTTGACGTCATTAGTATTAGTAGACTACCAAATGGGAAAAAAACCGGCCATTGAACTGTCATTGACAGTTCATGGACACGCCATTACGATAGTAGACTCGGGGCCCGGGCCGCTAGTCTACTATAAAATATCATGTCCTGACTGAGCGACTGATATATCAACGCCGAGGCATAACTTCTGAAATTTAAACTCTTAGACTCCCGATATTTGAACCGTGGCTTCCTCTTGTGAGGTATAGGTCCACTAAGAAATAATGTTGTAATATTCAAGCCCTAAGGGGGTGAAAAAGGGGTGAATTTGATAATATAGCTCCTACGGGGACGGGAGTTACGCGGGTAAAACCGCGCGCGGAAAGCTAGTCTTTTAATTAGTGTTTTGATCAAACCATAAAAATTGATAAAACAGCAAACTTTAATCTAAAGAGCGGAAATTGTACATACACGTTTCAAGTGCAGTGCTTTATTAACTGAGTGAAGTCACTGAACAAATATGATACCAGGGTTCCGTACCCGAAGGGTAAAAACGGGACCCTATTATAAGACTTAGCTGTCTTTCTGTGTGTCACCAGGCTGTATCTCAAAAACTGCGATAGCTAGACAGCCGAAATTTTGACAAATACAATTCATCATCATCATCATCAGCCTGTTGTAGTTCACTGCTGAACATAGGCCTCCCCCATCGATTTCCAGCGGGAACGATCGCTAGCGGCCTGCATCCACCGACTCCCCGCGACCTTTATGAGGTCGTCGGTCCATCGAGCAGGCGGTCTTCCTACGCTGCGCTTGCCGGTTCGTGGTCTCCACTCGATAACCTTTTTGCTCCATCGGCCGTCAGTTCTTCGAGCTATGTGTCCTGCCCATTGCCACTTCAGCTTGCTAATCCGTTGAGCTATTTCCGTGAATAAAATTACTAAAAACAAAATACTTACAACAAACGTGATTTTTGCTGAATATCAACTACGGCTACAGGCCTAATTGAAAATGGTACGGAACCCTTCGTGCGCAAGTCCGACTCGCACTTGACCGGTTTTTATTTATTGACATTTTGAGTCAAGGACATCGAAGTTAATCTTTTATGTTGTAAATGTGCAATAAAACTGTCATATTGATGCAAAAATATTTTATCACGCATGCTTACGACTTTAACATAAAAAATAAACAAGAACAACAGCCTGTTTATTTATCGTTCAAATAACACATTTGATAAATATTTAAAGGACGCAACGCGGACATTGACTGTGAATGGACTAGATTTGATATCATAAGGATTTCTAGACTTCGGAACCATAAAGGCGTATGAACCTCAGAAGCATTTGGAAGAATGTGCCATATACATACACACATACATGCATACATACAAATAAATAAAATTGAAGTGTCTGTATATGTATATATTATGTATATGTAATATTTTTTACTTCATGCATAGGAATATATACCATTTTTTTTCTTTCCACGTTATTTTGAACTGTATTAACTTTTAAATAAGGCTTAAAACTAATGCGCATTATACATACCTAAAGTCCATTTAAGTTTCATCATCGTCATAATGCTAGTTTTAATTAAAATTTTCTATAAAAATCATGGAAACATAAAACTGACCTACGTGTATAAAATGCTATAAATAATTAAAATAGCAAAAAAATATAATATATAGGCAATAATAATAAATTACTTGCATGTCTTTAAAGAAATGAAATACCTAGGTATATAAGCATTGCGAACTCTTTAGTTTTTCTATGTATATTCTGCTATTTCTTTTATTGCGTCACTGAACATGTCGATTTGTGTAAGTACAATAAAAATGTCTTCCCGGGTCTGTTTGGTTGCGGGACTCCATGCCTCAGAAACCACGTTAAAACGATCGTATAAATTATCATTACATCATCTATAATAATCATATACCAGATAGTTGTGTTTACTTACATACTGTATTGTCTTATCCGCTATCCCGTCACCAAGCAATTTGCCATGTGAGGTGGAAAAAACCTCCTTAGGATGAGGATTATTTAGCATACCTTGTTTAATCCTTGTCATTACATATACTTCCATATGTTTAACTGTGGACATTTTTAAAAACACTACTTACCGTCGCAACAGGGCGTCCCCAGTGGGGCTTGGACCTCGGCTCAGGGCGGTCGTTTGCGATGAGTTTGAGGGATTTTGACTTTTACAGTACACTCTACAGTTCGCGGGCCTCTCAGACTTCGGGTCTACGAGGGCAATGGAAGGTTATTTGCAAACTAAAGGTCGGAAAGGCGCGTCGCGTTCGAGAATAGAGTGGTCTCTATGTAGTGATGGACATTATACGAGCTGATGATAGTAAAATTCTCAAATATCATTTTAATGATAGTTCGTTTCAAAACATTTATTTCTTAACAGCCAAGCGTGAAAGTGGAAGGAAACTTCCTTCCACGTTCATATCTCTATGATCCCTGCTTATCCTGTAGGCTGGTCGAGTAGGCATAGAGCTAAAAATAGCAAGATAAGAGCAATCTTATCTAGCGACAGATTGTCTGCGACGATTGGCGCACGAGTGTTATGTGATAACAGTTCATACACTTTGTTGGATTACTGTCTCTTTCTAGAAATATCATGGTAAAATGTATGGTTTAAGTTGATTCGTGTATTTTTTTATTAAACAATTTGATCAAAAATTAAACCACCCAAATTTTTTCTTTGTTCGAAATTCAGTTTTTCATACAAAAATAAAAAATTTGGCTCATTTTAAATGGACTTAAGCGCCGGATGACGTCATTGTTACGGTTGTTTGACGAAATTGGTCAGAGTTAAAAATTATATTTAAAAAAACTGACATTAGCTAATGTTAAACGCTTGTGATTAGAGTTGCCAACTTAAGAATGTTCTAATAGTTTTTAATTTGAAACAGGCAAAGGTAATATTTCAGTCTGTAATAGTCCGACCGTAACGATGACGTCATCGCGCCTTTTTCAGTTTTGAGTAGGTACGTCATAATTTATACTCTATACGACTTTTTCATTGTTAGATAGTCCATTTATCGAGGCTTTATTTTATTATGAAGTTCCCACGGAAAACCCTTCATTCTTTCTTCTTCTTCCTAAAAGATTTTTTTTAAATTGGACCATTAGTTCGACTAGTCTATAGTAGTAGTTATTAGTCGGACTTGTGATCTTGTGGTCGCCGGTTCTATCCCCACGCATTGCACTACCAACGCGAACCCACTCGTAACATAAGCATTTTAGCGTAGCACGAGGGGTTAACAAGAATAATAGTAGACTGTAAAACTCTGCTAGTAATCTTAATAAAAAAAAAGACTCATATTTTATACTCGATACCATATTAGGTTAAACCCCAAAATTCTAAGCTAGCTAAATCAGTATCTACAGGCTTTACTGGTATCTGTCAAAATCGTAATGTACTATTTAAAAAAACAATGTAAATAAAATGTTGTGTAAGAAGTTTTATAAATAAAAATGAAATCCACGCGAAAAGTTAAAAATTTATACAATTGCGAACGAAAAATAGAATCCACTTATCGACTCCACATATTCTAAACTCTTAGAGCTCTTTATAGCTCGTCTTGTAGAAGAATGGCGGTAATTAACGTTAATCAAACAAGCTGTCTAAAGCTAAGAAAAAGTCTGTCTTTAATCTTAGCATAGTATCTTTTTCATTAGCATTCTACTCAAATATTGACAATTGACTCTTAAGGAATTAAGTAATATAAAGAAATGAATTTACGTATACCTACTTTATCCGCCGCTTTTTCCATAAACTCACACAAAATATAGAAATGGTCCCTTATGCTTGATCTTGGATAACCCAAAAGTTGACCTCACATTGGGCACGTGCATTCCTCGTTTATATCAAAAGAAAGCAATATCCAAGTTCTTTCTTAGGCTTTGCTATTGCTGCTATGGGATTTGGAGACAACAGCTAGGTATGATGTTCTCTAATATGCAGTTAAATTGATCCAACTGTATCAGCCCGTTTACGTCCACTGCTGAACATGGGCTTTCTCTTAATAAGGACCATAGTAACCCAGGGGGCTCTTAAGGCCTCGTCCTGGACGCCAGCGGGCGGTGCGGACGGCGCGGGCGGTGCGGACGGCGCGGGCGGTGCGGGCGGTGCGCGCGGTGTACGTGGTCCGTTCACGACGCCAGCGGCCAGATCGCTCGGTTCGTTGCGGTGAAGTGCCGTGTAAACAACATTTTAATTATTCGTCTATTTTTATGGTCATAGTGTTTACTATTCCATAATGGTGGCCTATCTAAAACCTCTGAAATGATTTCCTCAATCAACAACATTCTAAGTAAAATAAGCAGAACGTCACTACGACTATTCCAACGCGCGGTCGCCGCTCAACTACAGCTCGACGCTCGTGCTCTGCCGCCCGCACCGCTGTCGTCGAGAACAGCTTCACACAATTCTATGAACTTTGATAAAGACGCGCGTGCCGTCGCCCGCGCCGCCCGCACCGCCCGCTGTCGTCCAAGACGAGGCCTATCTATATTCTCGCTATCACCACGCTTTTCAATCATACTGGGAATCGCAGTATGATGATGAATATCCATGAACTGATAGATGCTGCTGCCCAACGATTATTGAGGTATTGACGATTCAAAAACCTGAGTCTTAAGTATAGCCCCCAATGCCTGGACCATTCAGCCTTGGTGAATACCAATCGGTCGTTGAAATTTTTAAATCTCTTTAATCATTTACATTATAGGCTATATACCTAAGATGCAGGTACAATTCTTGTCGGTGATCAAAATTGATGAATCTCAATTTCAAATCTTACAAACAGAATTTGTTTTAGCACGGGTAAGTTATCAATTAAGAAAACACCATACCTTTACTAAACGCGTTTTTCCCACCTAGCGATGAGTGACACCTGTTGTCAAGTGGCCACAAGTATCATAATAGAAAATTGACGCTGAACGTCCTTATGTCGTCTTATCGTATTGCGCAATATGCACTTGTGTAAGTGAAGAGTGCATGCGGATGACGCATGAACATAAGTATAAATCAATAAATAATTGTAGTTTTCGATAACTCAAAAACATGATAGTGTATATGAAAATCATTTTCAACATCAGTTGATGACTGCAGTTGTGATTGTGTTGTAACACAAACAAGTGGAGATCAAACCCATGATCTACGAGACTTAAAGCGAGAGGAAAATCATTCTAATGATCCTAAACTCTTGTCAGAGTTTTCTTATTTTGTTAATGTTTACTCCCTCATATCATTATTATAAAGCCTACAAGGCTCAATAATAAAACTGCCAAATAAATGTATCCAATAAAGGTACAATTTTTTCCAAGACATGAACCCTTTTTGGGTTGTTACTTTGCACTCATTGGTTGTTAAACAGAATTTGTATAAACTTGTACCCAAATAGAGATTATGAAGTAACTAGTGCTGAAAATAAATCAAATCCACTCAACCTTGTTTATAGAATTAAATAAGGAACTTCAAACGACGCACAGGAACATCTTCATACCAGCTCAAATAATAAAAAAAAGATCTTAAATCAATGAAAACTCAGCTATTTCTATTATTCTATGTCGTTTCATTACTTTCTGATAATCACCAACATAATATTCATACATGCTACCCAGTAAACAAAACCAAATCCATACCCTAATGTAACCAAAACCTTTGGAAATCGAATGTTCAATTTGTTTATTTATATTTATTCATGAGCCAACCATGTCCTAGTCCTTATACAAGAACAAAATTAATTTGGCCCCTGTTTAGCATTCATTCCGTACAAGCTATCCTATGTCGCATTAATACGGGCGAATTAATCAAATACTGTTGATAAAGCCTTCGAGTTGATTAGACGAGAAAATTTAGCGAGCTGTTGAGGTGTGCTTTGAAATACTAATTGGAAGGAGCTGAAATCGTGAACTTTAAACTAAAAATGATACACATTTAGAATGTTTGCAGTTATTTTTCGTAAAAAACCTGAAAGGCTATGCTATGCCCTGACCGTGTGTTTAGTAGTGATGGTATTAGCTTTTGTGACCTGGTGTTCTGAGTTCAATGCCTACTTTTTCTTTTCTGACAGACATATGTTGTTGATACTTTTGACCTTGAGGCTTTTGCTACCGGACATAAAAGCGAGCGGAGCTCCAGCCTTAATATAGGGTTTAAAAACTGCAACCTGCACAAAAGGGCGTCCCCTGTGGAACTTGGATCTCGGCTCAGGGCGGTCACTAGCAAGGAGATTGTGGGATTATGACTTTTTAGAGTCCCACTGGTGACAATTATTTGTATGGATAACGTATAGTTGTTTTGGGTCTGTTATTTACGTAATTTTGAAGAGTTCTGCGACACATGGATTAATTTCATTATAATATGGTATGTTATTTTTCCTATAAGGATTATGACAAGGTAGTGGGATTATAACGCCCACATTTTATCAGAGTACTTAGTTACAATTAGATAGGGAGTTAGCCAGTTATGCCAGTAAATTCCTGAAAAATCTCCCAAAATTCTTACCAAAATAACAATAATAATCCAAAATAATTCTTCGTCTACAAACATTATATTCTGCATCTCAGTATTCCAGTCTGATATGATCCGAAGCCTTAAAACAACGCTAAATTATTCAAAAGAAAAACTCGAGCCAACTAAAGCCACTCAAGCAACGAGCGTCGATTGTGTGGTAAACACAAATTGAAATCGTCTCAACTTGGCAAAGATTGTGAAACAAGACAGAGAAATATTATGTATTTACTTTATCGATATCTGTCCCACGTGGTTTATAATAATATAGCCTCTGAGTATAACAACTTATGTGGCTTCCTACTGGTAAAATTATTTTCAAAAAAGGGTCAATAGATTCAGATCTCGATTCAACGGATTAATGTGAATTTAAACTTATCATGAGTCGAAAAAATAATGACAAGCTGACGGACGTACTACTTTTTCTGTAATATCCTACAGTTTGGCACCTGTTAGTTATCTAGTTTAATTCATAGAATAAGAATAATAGTGTAACATTGTGATTCTGACAAGTACAAGTGTATGTAAATACCCAAGTGCTGTATAAATTCATTATTTCAGAAATTATCCCCTACAATCTCAGAAACTTTACCTCTTAATAATATTTGTATAAATATACTGCACCTGATGGTACCAACATTTTAGAATACTTTTTGGGTGAAGTTATTTTAAGCTTTAAAAAAATACAAATACCATGGACAATGCTGCACAATCTCTTAATTTCCAGAAAGACTGATATAAATTTAATGATCTCTAATAAGAAACCTGTACATATTAAGTAAAGATATATCGAAAAAAGAATAGGTAACCGATATAATCAAGCATGTAGGAGCCAAGGTCAACAATACTTTTTCGTTAAATTGTCGAGACCCATATACTCTTTAATTGATTGCAATACACATTCCCACTATAATTAGAAACTCTTGTGTTTAAATTGGATTTAAGTTATTAACTAGAAAACTATCAAGCTCCACCAGAATAAGAAGGTAACTTTTTTTTTTTCATTTGAGCTAACAATATTAAAAGACAAAGATGCCTCCCCGATTCCTCTCTACCCGTCCTACTCTACGCCATACTTTACTAGCCACAACGTATTTTTTCACCACGTCCAATATCTAAGAGTATACTTCTTGAATGCCAATGATTGTTTGTTATTCAGGGACCAACGCTCTGCAGTTATCTGTTACATTACAGAGCTAAATATTTTCCCCTACCTACATATTAATTAACCTGATTGATGTGCTTTCAGTTTGCGGGAGCGTTTTTAAGGGAAAACGGCATTCAGGTGCTTCATTAGAATTGATGGTGTTAAAGAGAAACGAGGTAGTGTTACATTTGGAGGCTTACATGTTACTCTTATTAGATAGTCTTTTGCTTAGAATTTTAAAGCAACTTTAATGCGCTCTTAGTCTATTGATAAAAGGTAAGATTTTGACAATTGTGGAATTAATATATGAAGAAAAGAAAATTTAATTCATACAATAAGAGCAATATATTTTGAAAATGTTAACAATAAGTCTTACTCAAGCTTTACCCAAGTCTTTTTTATAGATAACTCTAAGTACAAATGAGCCAACTAAGTATGAATCAAAGAATGTTTGTTTTTCTTAATTATATATATTTGTTTTGAAAGAGAATGACATATTGCGCAAACTCCACATAATAGGAGCAGGACAGGAAGATGATGATGATGAGATAATTTAAAAGAAAATACAATTACCAATATCAAAGACGCATTTTAGTTAGCTTTACATAAATATATGAAATATGGCTTCGAATGAAATTAAATTAGTCGGATGGATTCTAGGACATTTTGAATTATTTTCTAACAAAAAATTACTCTTTAGTTCTTCGTTACGTTTATAAAGGATATAGCAGGAACTTAAGAGCCTTAACAGCTTTTGCAATAGATGATCTGTAATGCCGTGGTTCCGAAATTGCTGGTTTAACCCCGCGGGGGTAAATTAGCTTTGTCCCGTGGGTAGCGAAGTAATCAATAATTTGTAATTGTTTGTATTGTTTGTATTAATAATATTTAAAGAGCAGGGTAAAATCGGTTTCCGTAATAGGATACAAAATTAGTGGAGATAACTATTATCAAACCAATTCAATAAATTACAACAAATAACGTTTGCTAACAACGAAACGAAAAGAAAAATGACATCAAACTCAACATCTGAAGATAAAGACGATATATTAATTACTCTTGTTAGAAAACATGGATTTTACGATCCAAGAATTATTAATTTACGATGGAGTAATTTCGGCATGACTTTTTTATGACATCATGTATGGTATCAAAAGAGAGCGCTTTTATGAATCATTTTAATTTAAACTAATTTATAACGAGTTTATGTTACTTTAATTATTTTTTTAATTGGAAATTTGGATCGCATATTCGCATAAATGGTTGAGATTAATGAAAAGATAGCTTTTGGAGGTTAATAACTTTATTATAAAACGATGTTTTGATTAAATCTAAATGATATCAATTGCTGCCGAATCTTGAATAAAACAATTTGTTTCTGTACTGTTTGCATTTGACTTATCATCAGCTCGTATAACGTCCACTGATGAACATGGTCCTCCTCCCGAGGGAGGGTTTTGCCATAATCACCACGCTTAGTAGGCGGGTTGATGAGTGCAGTATTTTGTAACTTGTATGTTATTATATTTTTAAGGTGGTACAATTATTCAGTAACAATGTAAATTTTATATGCGTATTATATTCAGAAGAAATCTAAATTAGTCTTGTAAAAATTTTAAGATGCGCCAATACCGGTAGTGGTTAGGTATATGTCCCTTTTCTCGACGAAATATTGGGGCCGTGGGGACCAGGAGCCTAGCTAGTAACCTTCTTTGCACAGCAGATAAGCATTACCATTCAACGGGGATATGCTGCCAGCATTGTGGCATCTTTGCCAAGTAGCATAGATTTAGAATAGTTGGTATATTTACAAGTAAGTTCGCTTAAATTCGCTACTTTTAGTTGAATGTATGTACTACACATTGTCATATAGAAATCATTAATTTCAATAACAACATGTAACAATATATCAAACTAAATAACCCTTTTTCCCTTGGTCATCGCATCACGTGTGAATCCGTTCACCATCATCCGGACCAATGTCGCTAATTCTTTTTTGTTGTGTTTATTACTGTCAATAGAAAATTTATATGAAAGAAAATAATAATAAAGTTGAGAGGAACATTAGAAACTTTAAGAAAACTTAGCTACTGTATTATTTTTTCTAATGTAATTGGCATAACTGTCAGTTTTTTGAAATTACTGTCAACGATTGACAGGAAGCCACATTATTGGTGAGTGTCATTCGCTATATTTTAAGATGAGGTTCCCACGGGAATCAGATCTAGGCGTGTGAAACCGCAGCTTGTTTTCAATAAAAACGAAAATAACACTGTAAGGATTTGTCGTTTTGCAATTAATCTGCAAAAATATCGCTGTCGCTGTGTATTTTTTTACGTAATTGGCCTGCGGGTGTGTGTCCAACTAATGGCTACCTGCCGTTGTTTAAGTTGTCGCTGTGTGTGGCCATCCTATTGCCGAATTGCAAGCTAATTGTTAACCTGCGATTGAGTTTACGACCGTGCTATAATCACCAGCAGGATGAACGCATTTATTACGGAAATGGCGGGTGACTTTTTGCTTTTTATTGTCCGCAGGTACCTTGGTGGATTTATATCGTTTTTTTTTTGGTTGTACATACTTAGTTATCCACGCGGCTTTTGCTACTTCATCGGGCATAAAGGCAAGCAGAGCTCCAGCTTTAATCAATAGTTTAATAACTACAAACTAAGCAACCTGCGCAAGAGGGCGCCGCTGTGGGGCTTGAACCTCGGCTTAGGGCGGTCGCTGGCGATGAGATTGAGGGATTATGACATTTAGTTTTTTTTAGGAGAGTTTTGTGCAACTGTCTCTCTACTTTAAAATGTCGAAGAGCTATGTAGATTGCGGCTTAGAATAGACCTCTCCATATCTTTCTTTGGGTGTCGAAAGTGGCGACCGATTTACTTACAGCCGATGAATGGGCAGCAGTGTCTATCTGCTCAAGGCTATTAATTTTCTGACTGCGATCTTCAATCCGTCTGCCTAGTGTGGTGATTATGACAATATCTTGCCAAGACACTGGCTTGCCAAGGTTGGGTAAGAAGAGGCCCATGTTCAACAGTGGACGTTATGGGGCTGAAATGAAGATGTCGAAGTAATGATAAGTAGGAATTAGTACTAAGTTATTATTTTTAAGACCGATATGGTTTTGTTTAGTTTCACTCTGTAATAGTACAAAGATAAGTAAATGACATTATGATTACCATATAATTTCAATTCAATGATTTATTGTATTCCACAATGTCAACTTAGGTTTGTAGTTTTGGTACTTTGAGATCATCGTGGACTCTGTCGGGTACAGCAATTTAGGAGAAAGGATTATGTTTATTATTTACATTATTTATTCCGACATAAACTTTATTACAGTCTAATTTTATAATATGATTTTTAGATTATTTTTCTGAACAACATATTAAATAACACGTCTTTTTTTGCTTCTTCACCGGGCATAAAGGCGAGCAGAGCTCCAGTCTAGAAAAATAGTTCAAAAACTACAATCTAATATACTGTGCTGGAGAGCGTCCTCTGTGGGACTTGGAACTCGGTCGCTGGCGGGGAAATTGAGCGATTTTAGCTTTTAGTAATACCACATCTTTTTTAAATAAAGTTATGCAATTTATTTATAGCGTTCTCTAATTAACAGCATCGGGGCCAAGCTATTATGTCATAAAAAATAAAGATACGATCCTATGTCTCAACAACAGCCACTGTTCTTTCCATAATGAATATGTATGAACACAGAAGTCTTCCTGCAATCCCTCGCCAACATATCAACTTACATACATACATACAAACAAATACTTGTATATACAATACAACTTTATATGCTTCCTTGTCAACCGCAATTACCTAGTTGTGTATGTGTATATGTTTGACTCATAATATTATTGTAGTTGTTACTGTTTTTAGGGTTCCGTATCTACAGGCGAAGCTCGCCTTTGTGCTATTTGTATTTCTGCATATTATGTGTATTTTATGTGTTTCTATGTGTGTAATAAGAAGAATAAGAAGGGCCAAAACGGAACCCTATTACTAAGACTTCGAGGTCTGTCTGTCACCAGGCTGTATCACAAGAACCGCGATAGCTAGACAGTTAAAATGTTCACAAATGATGTTCGTCTGTTGCCGCTATAACGACAAATACTAAAAATAAAATAATATAAATATTTAAGGGGAGCTCCCATACAACAATAGTTTTTTTTGCCCTTTTGTTGCTCCATATCAATAACGGCAACAGGTAGGCACTTGAAAATGGTACGGAACCCCTAACGTGCGAGCCGTTTCGTAATTGGCCGGTGTTTTTTTTTAAACCCTATAATGGGTAGTGGCAATAAAGATCAAAACCAATGAATTCTAAACATACCTACTTTCCTATACTATAAATTAGTAAGTCTATGTGTTTTTTCTCACAAGCACCCAAAGGGTTCTTCGATTCTCAACCAAGACTATGAAGAACGTGCTCAAAACTCCCCAAAAAAAAGTCATAACCCGTCAGCGTTCGTCCGGAGCCGAGGTCGTAGTCCCACAGGGGCGCCCTGTTGCGCAGGTTGCTTAGTTTATAGACCATTTAATAAGGCTAGAGCCGTGCTGGCCTTTATGCCCGGTGAAGTAGCAAAAGCCTCGTGGCTAACCACATATGTATAGATAATGTCCATTCGAAAAAGAAGCACGTAAATCATCACCATTACTTAAAGATTATTCCCCTTCATATTAAATGCTAGAACTCATAGGATTATTTAAATTTATAGCTTCAATATCGTACTCTATCTCGCATTAGATGCATTAGATGGACACTCAGTACTGATGACGACATAACATTTGCCGAAATTTTGGAATGCCCTCTAAAATTATAACGAGGAGTGCGCAGATGGATTTAATTTTCATTTAATGGTTGTATTATAGCCTGATGTGAATGACCTCGGGTGAGCTGGAATATGAGCTTGTATATCTCGCTGGCAAATTGTTGATTCCGATGTATTGTGTTATGGTCATACATTTTTAAAACGGCTCAACGAAGATCAGCCATTATTCAAAATGAACCTACCGATTTGTATAATGGCTGATCTATATGCAGCCGTATAATTAAGTTATTTAAATGATTTATATTGTAATTATTTTATATTTATCTAAATACCTCGTTCGTCTAGCAGGTGATTCGTTCCAGACAAAAAAACCTTTTATTATGGATTTGTGTTAGTCTTGGAAATTACTTGTTTGGTATAAATTTCTAAAAAGAAATTTAAATGAGCATAGTCCCTTAACCAGTTGAGTTTCAGTATATTGGTCGGGTGTCCATGTCTCGGAAAGCACGTTAAGCAGTTGGTAAATACAATTTCAGAATCCACAAAACAATGGTTATAAAAATAATGTTTGTATTGACAAACAGTTTTTTATAATGGCTAGCCATGAAGTTACGTAGTTCGGCGAATACACTTATGATGTACGAAGTACTAAGGTATAGAAGATATTATATTTATATAGATTCTACTGCTACTGAATTTGAAGTCTAATAAAACGTTTACATAGTATTTATATTACATGTATTAGATATTAGCTTTTGCTTGCGATTTGTCTGCGTGTAATATTTTGGGCTAAACCCAGTTTGAAAATATTCTTCATTTGGTTTCCACTCCGCACCTTCATCTGTAAATGGGATATTTGAAACTGAAATAATTTTCAAATCGGACCTGAGATTAGCGCGTTCAAACAAACAAACTCTTTATACCCAATATTTAAGAGATGAATGTAGACATATATATCTTCATCATCATATTATATATAACTGTATAACGTCCACTGTTGAACATGGATCTCCCCAGAACAGGGGTTTGTCTCCTTACAACGTACTCATTTCTCCCTTCTTTATAAAAGATTCAGATTTTATTATATTCAAATTACTACTTCTAACTCTTACACTACATAACCTCTCGGCTAACTCTATAGTTAGCTACCAGGTTTTTAATACTTCGCCAGACAGAAAGCCGAACAGGTCTCCAGGCTTATTTACCTAATGCTTTAAAAACCGCAAACTAAGCAACCTTCCAATAGGCGCCCCATGGGAGACTTGGACCTCGGCTGGAGTTGGTCACTGATGGGTGAATTGAGTGATAATTTTTATTTTTTAGCGGAGTTTTGTGCAACTGTCGCTCTACTTTACAGTTCGCGGGTCTCCGGACTTTGGATCTTCGAGGGCATTTTTTGGAAACTTAGGGTCGTGAGGGCGGAATTTCTAAGTTTATCACGAAGTATTCAGGACAAATGCCTCTTCAGCACGGAAATAGGACCTAGGACCTCCGAGACTTAGCCATAATATAGACATTTGTTACTTGTTTTATTATAACTTACCAAATTATTACTTACGCATTAACTCCACGTTTCGGTTTCTGGCTAACTTTTGATTCCTGGCTGACTGGTGGTTCAGTGGTTATGTTGTTGCTTCTAGATTCTATTTCCATGACTCATAAATAGTTATATTTATGTGACCCATAGATAGCAGTAGTTCTTAATCTTGATGTGCTTTCTGTCAGTGACTTGACTTTGCATTCTTTTTTATTCTTAAAGTACTTTTGTATGGGTGTATGGGTGTGTATGTATGTGTTATGTATCTACGTAATCAATAGTTTGCAAGTTTAAAAAATATATATATAAAACCATTAAAGAATTCCCACGATATGGCCTACCCTTAATGCAAAAACTGATTTTGTAATTTTACACACGATATTAAGGAAAGTTAATTAAAGCAATTCGTTTTTGCAATAAAGGTATGCCAATACTGTGGTTTCCATCAATTTGCGGGTAAGTACTTACAACTGTAAATTTGTATGTCTTGGGATAGGAACTAGGGAACAAGTCGCAATAAAAATCTGGTTATTTTTTAAAAACTGGATGTTTTACTTTACGATATATAATAATTATATGTTCATTGAAACAAATTACAAATACAAAATTTACACAGTTCGCCTTATGTATTAATCAATAACTACATAATTATATTATTATTTAATCGCCTTACCATATTAAAGGACTACTCATACATTCTATGTATAATCTTAAAGATACAGTGACATTAATAATTTACAACGAACGAGGGCAAAACGGTGTTAGTGTTTTGTATAGAAACTTAAAATGTAACGTAACTCCTAAATTATTGGACAAAGATGATAACAATGCATCCGTGTTGTAAAAGTTTAACCAAACAGTACTAATATATACAAATTTATTAAAACCAATGTTACGAAAAAGGCTGGAAACTACAGTTCCCTATTTTTGGTAAGCCAATTGTAGGTATATAACTTACAAAGAGATCCATCGGTAACAGTGTTGAAAGAACATCGAATATTTTTGGTATAAATTGAACAATAACATGATCTAACATCAAGTATCAGAGGCCATTGATGGAGAGAACGGACCAGACTAGAATGTCTCGGGACATATGCCACGTCCGAATGCAGCTAAATATTCAAATATTTACAGAGTTCAATGGCAGAAGCTGGAAACTTAAAGTTCAGTCCAATCCTAAGCGATATTTGTTAAAGCCATGCTTTCTAGCATCATAAAAAGTTAAAGTTTGGCATTTGACCAAAGCGTTAATCCGATTGTATACAGGCGATTATCCTAATATTAATATTTAAACTTTAATGGACCATATTTTGTTCCTAACTTGTTCAACGTAAGTATATACAGTAAATCAACTCATGAACTTGAATTCAACGATAAGGACAAAGTACAATCGCATACGATTGTTGGACAGTACAAACAGTAGGCGTGCCCTACAGGACACAGAAGAGACACCAAAGAAATCGCATCTTACATCAACATTTTATTTTTATAATAATTATGTTTATAACTATCAACGTATTCTTATGTTAGTTCCTTCAAACAAGTTGTGCGAAATTTTCGTTTTTTTTTATTTTTAATTAATTATTATTCTTGTTTAAGTAATTATTAATAATTATTATACCAATAATTATGACACACTCTACTATAACAACGAATATATGCGTACTACGGTTTTGTGATAATACAATATCGTTTATATTGAGTTACAGACACCAATTATTTACTATTTAATATTAATGAAGTGCGTAAGACATGAAAAGGGAACAGAAGATTCGTTGTGTCTTGAAATATTTCGAAGCAAATGGGTTGAAGTACGTACTACGTCTTTCCCGTAGTCACAAGTCCACAGAAAAGACAAGGATGCTAAGATTTAGACGTTTAGCGTAAAGTTTTTGTATGTAATAGCATGTTTTGAAGTCTCACAATTTGTTTTATTTTACTTTACTATGTAAACAGTGGCATAATATTAATATATTTAATAATATTTACAAACACTCAGTTGTTTTGAGACGTTCTTAAAACTACAAATGTCCACATTTGCTTCAAAATAAATGGGAAAGAGTTCTAAGATAGAATATGCTTATAATAAATCAACAATAGCGTAGATACATATAATACAGAGATATACGATCAATTATTTTTTTAAACGTAACAAGAATATCAACTTTTCAGTTCTGTGAATGATTTCACTAACATTTTAGTCACATTTACAGTAATAACCAATTTTTATTATACAAGGTAATCGCATTATATCAGTATGCCAGGGAATATACATCTAATCGGGTTCGAAGCGAGATTGTAAGCTTAATTTCATGCGATCTCGATAAATTGATACATAACAATTTTATTTTCGTATACGACCATCAAATGTTGCCACCATTTCCGTAAATAAACTGAGCAAGAAGCAATGAAACATTTCAATCGCTCAGTTGTCGTAAGAAATATCAACATTTGATCGTAATATAGTAACTATAATACAATATATAAGTTAATTATTACATATACATATAATCTACAACAAACTACGTCCTTTATGATATTTTTACTTAAGACGTTTAATATACCCTCTAATTTTTTGTCACAGTGTCGCTTTATTTTGACTTCATTATTATATACTTTTTTTTTTCAATACTTACTTACATACCTGAGATTAAAATATTCTTCCATTGTTGCCATTACATAAGTTTTAAGGCTGCGAAGAGAGGAAGCCTTAAGCAAAACATATTAAGAACGTTAACCGTCCAAGGAAGGCAATAATAGTAATCTTAGGGACATTTACACATCTAAAATATATAAATGAAAACTATTAAACCCTGATAATTCCAATAATTATTGAAAGAGAAGCGCTAAATTACAACACTTAAATTCGATGTTGCAATTATCAAATACTTTTGGGGTTTCGAGAGCTCCCGCACTAATAAAAATCACATTTGTAACAATTTACAGCTGCGCAAAAGAGACATGTGAACGTAAATTGAAATTATACAGGTTTAAAATTCCACTTCGAATAAAAATAATTACAAGTCAGCGCAAATTAACGATACTATCATTATATTTTATTCGAAGCAAAATAACAGTTTTGACAAATTTAGGCTCGAGTTTAAACATTACAATGTAAATCGTATTCCCATGTTTAATTATGTATACATACTACAGATTGAATCGACAGGACTTACAATTTTTATTAGTAGAAGAGAATTACACTAATTTGAGCGTGACGTCACTAATCGTATATATATTGCTTTCAATCGTTGATACTCAGTTATGAACCCCATATTTACAAAGAGTAAAAGAAACATTTTCAAACATTAACATCTTGAAACAAAACTCTAAAGAAAGCCACAACTCAGGAAAGATAAGCCCGAAAAATGACACTTATTGTCAAAGTTAAAGACACAAGAGACCGCCATATTTATTAAGTTCCTCCAACAAAGTATTTAAGTTTTCGCCAAAGATACATTTGATACAAATAAATAAAAATATCGCATGCCAAGAAGTATAAGAACCATAAATAATTTTAAACAACCTTCAACGTAATTACCTCCAAGCACATCAAGTTTAATCCCAATTGCATTACTGAAAAACTACTTTGTCCATGACATCAGACAATTTTAACGCGTAACAACTTTATTAGTTGAAAAATGCATGTCATTTTATGACCGACAACAATAAAAAAATAAAAAATAGTTACGCAAAAAACCCTCCAGCTAATAATCAAAATGTAGAAATTATGTTCAGAAATGTTGACAAATCAAACACAAACGTGTTAAACAAAGATGTCGATAGATTAAATCGCACGAAGCGACGCGCGACGTTAGAACACAGACGAAATGCAAATCTGGTATCGAATATAACCTTAGTAATTTTTTAATACATGATTTGTCGATTAACAGCGTCTACACACTACGAGCTTAAAATACTTGGATTGAGCGTTACTAAAATAAGTTTTACAAGAATTTCCACGTTTTTTTTTTAATTAGGCACAATTTTTTTTTTCCACCTTTCATAATTATATCATCCTACTACACACAAGACAGATATATTTAACGCTTTTTATGCATTTTACTTATTTATGTAATGGGTTTATAGACACTTACTAATTATACATGAACTTTTTTACATATATAATATATTATATAAAGAATATAATATAGGTAAAGCATTTTTTTCTTACCTAGAGCACAACGGATCCCATATATTTTTGGAACACAGAAATATCTACAAATATTGTTACAATTTGAAAACAGGTATATGTAGAAGGGTTATCTATCTTAATAATGATTGAAGTAATATTATTTAAACATTACTTCATAACTGACACAATTTTCAATGAATTGACAGTATTTTTTAGCAAAAATTTTTCTTTTTTTTTTTTGTTTAAATACAATTTGTTTAGCTTATGCTCTGCTGTGGAACTCGGATCCGAGAAACAGATTTAATTTTATTTACCTAAATTATTGATGATTTTAAACTTTTTTTGTATTTTTTTTTGTTATCTACTGCTTTTAGTAGGTATCTAAATCTTATTGACAAAATTTTGTAAAAAGCCCGGTTTCCTCATTCCACAGCAATGCAAAATATCAAAAATATGTACGTATTCATTTTTCTTCACAATATAAAATGTTATGCCCAGTATTAAAATTAACAAAAAATAAGAGTTAGAGAAGCTAGCGCTGCTAAAACTAATCTATGCGATATCAGTCTCCACTAGAACCTTATAATTTAGAAAATCCATAAAGTAAATCACAGAGTTTGAATTAGCAAAACATTTTGTGTTGAAAACTAACATTTTGTTGACCCATCCAATATAATATTTCTTAATAACCCACCGTCCCGCGGTACAACGCATTCCAATTATTGATATGTATCTTTATGTAGACATTATTCTGTTGTCAATGTAGCGAGAAGAGTAAAGAAACGAGAATTGAAAGTGTCCCTTCACATCGATCCATCGGTGCCGTCGTACTATACAATATAATTCCATACCTTACCATTGAACGAATATTTACCTTACTTTACAAATCCTAACTTACAAGATCAAATCGACCATCTATCATAACACAAATGGTGGACCCCTACCATATTTACTCAACACATTAACTGGGACCGAGCGACGCGTAGCGGAAGAGATATCTTATACAACAGCGACAGAATTGAGAGAAGACGCGTCACTAGATCCGATCACCGACATCGTAGTAGGAACCCACCGCGACCGACCGAGGCAAACATTTACTCCTGCACACCGAAATTCTTCCAATGACATACCGATCAGCTTCCAATAGTAAAATAATAATGTTTAACTATCATCTACGTGTGCATCAAAGTATAAAGTGAACTTACGTACAGTATATACGAACGCAAGACAAACGACTATAAACTAGTCTTAATTTTCTATTACTCGAAGAATGATACATGTTTCGTTCTACGACGTTTCAAAAATAAAAAAGACGACCCTTAAAAGTACAAATGTTAATAAAATAAAAGAGAAGGTGTGACGTAGAATGCAAACTTACGATTTGAGAATGCACTAGAAGCCAAGTCGTGTAATGTACACGTCCAAAGAATACGGCGCGACAACGCGTTGCGAGCGTGAGACAGGCGACCAGAAGGCCCGTAGCTTACTACCAGGCGACGGAGAGCAGACGGAATATTTACTGAGATGCGTCTGAGACGTGTCGTTTGGAAATTACCTCCATTATGGTGTCGAAACCATAAAATTTAATAACGAAAGCGAACTCGACAAAACAAGAACCAACTCACAGCCTACGTTATAAAACCCGATGCCGCTTCCTAGACGAAGCGTCGCCGTTATCGAAAAGAAAACTTTAAAACTAAACGATTAAAGTAATCGTACGAACCGAAGAAGAACACGACCGAGCGGCCGGTTGTCAAAACAATTTTCACCCTCGATCCTTATTAAATAACTTTGTACATTAAATCCAAATGTCGACACGTCATTTTGGATAGGCACTCTCTAGGCGGGGCGGCGAGCGGTCGCCGCGTCGTCGGCTTCCGTGGGGCGGCCCGTTGGCCGACCGCATGAGATCAGTTGAACCGGCCGGCAGCGGCCGTGGCGACCCGAACACCGCTCTAAGACGACGTCAGATACGAGGAGAACGTGTTGTCGACCCAGTCGCCCACAACGCCGATCTCGCTTAACATGTCCGACACGTCGGGCGTGCACGAGAACTCGAAGTGTGACCCGGATGACGAAGATGCGGTCTCGAACGAGTCGATGTCCGTCGTTAGCGCTTCCAGGTCTACCTCGCAGTCCGCAGGTAGCGGCAGGAGGTCCGTGATAGAGTACAGGTCCGTGAGGTCCGCCTGCTCGCGTCGGTGGTGGTCCTCGAAGTAGCAGGCGGATTCAGGAGAATCAGGTGAACCGGCGGGGGACGCGGGCAGCGGGGGCGGCGCAGTCGTTTCCACGGGAACACTGGATATGGACGGGGTTGGTCTCCTCCGTCTGGCGACTCCCCTGTTGTTGTTGGAGTCGGCACGTTGTTTACGTTTAGGTTTGGTTACACCGCCGGTCTTCGGTCCAGATTTGTCGGACTTAGCGGTCTTTTTGCGAGGCCTGTACTTGTAATCAGGGTATTCCCTCATGTGAAGCTGCCTCAACCTCTCTGCCTCGTCGATGAAGGGCTGACGCTCTTCGTCGTTGAGCGTTTTCCACACGCGGCCGAGGTTTTTGGATATTTCCGCATTGTGCATGTCTGGAGTCTGCTCGCATATTTTCCTGCGCTCGATTTGGGACCAGACCATAAATGCGTTCATCGGCCGCTTTATATGGTTCGGATTGTTCTTCTTAGTCTGTGAACAAAAGAGAACATTGTTAGTAGGAGTCACGTTTTCAAATTTTACAGGCAATTTGTGCCCAACTATAATGTAAATTCGCGTTCGAGGTAGGAAATCAACGTTATCTGTTTAATTGTGGGAGCACTATTATTATTTCAGGCATGTCCGATTCGCGGAGCCGGGCCACGTCCAATTAGTATGCAAGGTGGTGCAACATTAACTCAGTGTCCTTACTATAAATGATATTGTTATCATAGGAATTATTATTATTACAAACAAGTCCAAATCTCTGGCAGTATCCACATAGGTATTGCGTTGTATTAGGGTTTTGTTTCGAACACATTTGCGTATGCCACGATCGAGATAGTATTCAAAACTTGAATATCAGTGTTATTGCAGACTTAATTACTTGGCTTTTGGCTGTTGTTCATCTTTCAATTAGACTTTTATAGCATGTTAAGATTGTAAGGCAGTAAAGACTGAACTATTTAAAAATAAGTATCGTCTGTCATTGATGACCCCATTTGAATTCTATTAGATACGCGTAAGTAGAACTATTAAACGCTGAAGTGCAATAAACATTTCCGTATTTCGTTTATACAAAACATTGAGTGACGAGGATGTATAAGGACGTAGGAAGTTATTATCAAATCATGTAGGAAGCGACTGAGGACAACTGTAGTTAGCCAACTATTTTCCTTCAAGATAAGCTGGTTTAGGGAAAGCTTTATTAGACTATCGACAAATTATATTGGCTTATAATTTGAAAAAAATTTGAACCGTGGACAACACCTTTCAATTAGTTCACAATACTTATAAAATCAAGGTCGTAACATAAAAAATAACCTTGAAAACTTCTTCAATATCATTGCCACCAAATGACAAAGGACAACGTTCCTTCAAACCACTTTCGTTCAATGCAACGTTGGGCAAAAAATCTACGTGTTTGGTCCAAACGTATTTATATTCGAGACAAAAAAGGGTTGTCCGATGGCAACTAAATCAAGTTCAGAACACCCACCGGTGCCGTAGCCAAGGTTGGCAGTTGGCACTTTTTGTGTACCGCTATCAACGAAAACGCAGTTATTATAAAAACTGTTCTTAGTCTACAATTTGTTTTAGACCAAATTTGCAGTCTAAGTCTTTTAAATTCGTGACTGTACTGTTGCTATGTCGGTTTTTTATTTCGCCTTTTTTGGCATGATTTTTGCGTTTGGCTTAAAAACATTGGTTGGTTTGAGTGCGTTGACGTGTTGTTGGTGAATTACTTAAGTTGTCGTTGATTTTGAATAATTGAAGTACGTATATGTTAGGATACAGTGAGATAAGTTGTTGGTGCGTCATATGCAATGTTTTAACCTTGTGGTTTTTCGACGAATTCACTTTATTATTGTAGTTGATTGTTATATAATTCTAACGTTTTCTTAGAACAATAATCTGGATTTAATATTGCCTACATCTTGATCATAATATCTACAGATTACAGTGTTGTTATCAGATTTTTTGCATTTGACATGCTTGTTTGCCGTAAATAAATAAGGGTTTTAAATTTATTCCATGATTGTCAAAAGTAAAAAAATACTATTTGCAACTTGTTATGAGACTTTAGTATAATGGAAAAAGCCTGTACTTTAAACCAGATCATTGTCAGATTGACATTGCAATGTCAATATAACGTTGATGAATCATTCATCTAACAAAAAATGGAACTGACCATTCCTTTTTTACAATGCTTTTCAACATATTATGTCTTTAGAACTGCGTGTAGTATATATCTTTTTTATTTTAAGATTACTAGCAGAGGTATTGCACACTACAAGTATTATTTTTAATCCTTCGTGTTAAGCTTAAATTCTTGCGTTACGAGTGGGTTCATTTCGTTAGTGTAATGGGGTAGGGATCTTACCGGGGACCACATGATGGCAAGTCCGACGCCCCTAGCCAATGAGCTCGGCCGCTTATATCTATAAACTACCCATATGTGCAAAAACAATTCTTTTTTATTAAAAAAATAAAACATTATTTTTGCATCGACTACTAATAACGAACTACCGTGTATATTAACTATACAAATGTACACATCAATTGTTAAAGAAACTACCTTTGAACAACCCTCTAATAAGGGTACAGAAAAATACCGTATATAATTATAAAAAAACGATTGATGGGACATTCAAAGGCAATCCTGGGACAAATTAATAAGAAACAAGCAAGCAAGTCTGTAATAAAAATGTTATTGATTGGTATGACTGTATAAATGGCTTGCAGCGTTTTGTCAATTACTGACGTATACTTTCTGATATGATACGTAAATGCAAAAACTCATTAGAAAAAATACAGGTAAGCTTTAATTTTATTTGGTTTCGATCCCCCTTAAGAATTTTCTATATAAATTATAAAGTTTCAAAAAGAATTCAGGATCTGGCTGGTTGAAGGACTATCCTCCGTGCTGCGGAGATCACATTTAAGCCGTTGGTCCCATTTGTTGTAACATCATTTATAATAAGCCAAGGAACCGGATAGCAGGGTTTTCTTGTATCGTAAGATGTTCAACAGACGGTATACGCGCGGATGATGAAACTTAAGTTCAAATTTCATAATATTATGTTGAGATATATGCGTTTTTATTGTAGCGTTACTTAATCTATGATTAACATTTTCATTGACAATCGAATTTTAAAAGTCATTTTCGAAAAAACAGAACAAATGTTCAATAAATAGCCATGTTACTTGATTTTTGCTTTAACTGACGTTTTCGGAATCGGATGTTAATACTTTAATTTTGATTCTAAGGTGTGTAGTAATTTAACCTTGTTAATATTGTATCATATTCGTTCGTCAGGCGTTGATTAATTATAGTGTAACCTTATAAACACAACTTAAACACTTTTGAATATATTAATAAATTTGTACATAATACGGATGGCGCCAGTGTATCGATTTAAATAAAAAAAACTACAGAGATATTTTTTTATAGCTAGCTTCAACCCGCTACTTCGTCCACTTATAACCCATATAACTTCTGTTTGACCAATGTTGAATGTTGGAAAAATTGTAGTTAGTAGTCGTAGTGTCTTAATGCTTTTAGTTGTTAGTAGTCTTAGTGTCTTAGTGCTCTTAGTTGTTAGTAGTCTTAGTGTTCGACTTGACTTACAATTACAGACTCAAAAAGAACCCGTTTAATATTGTTACAGATGATGTTATAACAATCGAAACTAGTGCCTTAACGTGTTTTCCGAGGCACCTAGGGTAAGGAGAAATTAGATTAGATTAGATTTTACTTAAAGATGTCTGTTGGGATCGAATCCACGACCTTCAAGACTTAAAGAGATTTATACCACTACGCTAAGGAGGCTGTCTACTAGTAAATATACTTATTGCCTTATTAGGAAAAATGTATGTTTGAACAACTTCCTGAGATATATATTTACCAGATAGAGTCAATCCGGAAAGGCGTGACAGAGTCCTTGCGACTCTCCCTTAGATGTTATCTCTATTTGTACCGTATCTATGTTTTACGTGTGAATGTGGTTTTATCTTGTTTGTGTTGTTCAAATGTTGCTAGAAACACACTTTTTCTAACTGTAGTTTTATTTATGGGGTTTATGGGTTCAGAGGAGGAAAAGAGGAGGTTCTGATTTTTGTGGCTCATTGCTTACGAGACTTAGATTCTTATGATACCTAGGTTCGATTTCCACTCGGGACAATTATTTTTATGAATCACAGATAGTTGTTGTGAGTCTGGGTGTTTTTTGGGTTCCCGTGGATTGTGTGTTTTAAAAGTTCCCCGCGATACAGGGTTTTAATTCCCAAATGCGAGAGTTGAGGACTTAGGAGTCCTTTCATTATTTTTTTAAAGTTAACTTAATGATTTTTAAATAATTTTTACAGTGACAACAATGTAAACATTACTTACTAGAGTCAAAATATCTACTCCAAATAAGGATAAAGTAGCTCTACATAAATATACGGAACAGAGACTCGAGAGCAACACCACAGTTACAAACACTTAAACACATTATTATGTACAACCATAACGTAGAGTCGACTCTACAAGGGCAGCCAGTTCATTTCCTGGATAACTAGAGATTGCTCTATCAACTCTATATATCAATGTCTCGTGAATCGAGAGTTTAGTTTGACCTTTGGTAGAGTGATTATATTTAGATATAGAGCAAGTGATACTTTCCCTTTGAATTATCTACTGTTTTATAGAGTTTTCAAGGATTATGTTTAGTTTAATATTATACTTCGAGCTGAGACTAAAAACGTTCTAAATTGTTTTTTTTTTGTAACATAATATTCTACCCGACCCAGGCATTGAACCTGGGACCTCGATAATTACGCTCGAACACACAACCAAGCAGTCCAATGCAAAAATAAAACTCACATTACTTCAACTACATCCAAGAATCGAACTCAGTCCACCAATGAACTCCCTAGCAGTATAACTACGTCACTAAGTTAGTAAATAGCAAAAGTATTAATACTAAATACTATATCACTAATAGTTTATAGGCTGTATCGATTTAAACCAAGGTCTATGCTGTTTCCTTATTTCAAAAATAATGATATTCCGGAATTCGCGAGCCTTCAAAAAGGTCAATACCGATAAGGTTTATAAAGATGATTTATATTGACTTCCTGCAATAAAAACTTATTTTTATTAACTTTTCATACATTTTGTTGTTATTATCTCCCGTATTTATTAACCATTTATCATCATCATCGTCATCCCGTATTGTTCCACTACTGAACATAGCTTCAACCCGAGAGGATTTGTCATAGTTACTACGCTTGGCATACGGGTTGGTGACCACATAATATATTAATGTTCTCACATATTATGCTAAATATTATTATATCGATAAAACTTTGAAAATCTCAGCAATTACTATACATTCGTATGCTTCTTAACTTCTATTTCCACATACTTAAATACCGCAGCCAACTATATCGATTTATATTGAGTTGATAAAAACCAACGGTTTGACCTACCTGTTTGACCGAAATCGTGTACCGCGCCTTAGGAAAGCGCGGGGACACGGGGGGAGGGACGAAGGCTACGGTCCGTCATTCACTTGTTTTACCACTTCCCCCACCTTACCGCGCTTTCCTAAGACGCAGTACAGCGGTGTCGTTCAAACTATTGTTAATAGTACAATGAATGCTTCTTCCAAGTAGAATTCGATGTAAAGACATTGAATGACTAATAACTTAAGCTTATAAAGCTTACCTGCCTAAACAATAGTTGTTCACATTAATTACTAAATGCTTAGTAAAATTATGCCTTATCAATCTGCAGTACTCATTGTAATTTCACTTACTGCTTAATTCCAAATGATTACAACTGCCAACAGTTTTGTTCGAATTTGGACCGTATACATTTGTGGACAGAGTTCAATTTTGGAGTAGCGGAGACTTGTGTGATAGGCCATTAAAGCAGGTAATACTTCTTCAGTGAATGGTGAGCCTTTCTTAAGTTAACTACAACTACCATAAGGGTAAAGTTATCAAGTTAAAGCTTAAAAGGTATTATTAACCATTCAGATATACTGCTTTAGATAATGTTTATTAGTTATTTAAATAATCCTTTACCCTCACAGGTAAGTAGGTGCAAACCTTATTGAAATGTATGGTTTCAAATTTATTGTGAAATTACTGTTATATTTTGTTCAATACACTGAGCAATCGAAAAAGGAATTGTTATTTTTTATGAAAATGTATGTATGTATACCATATTTAAAACAAAAATAAATGTTCGTAATAAATAACATAAGTTAAAGTAGATATTGTTTATAAAAGATGTCTGTTTTTACTAAGATAATAAATTGACAACAAACTATGCTAATATCTTAAAAAAATATATTAAAAAATTGCATTATTTCTAACAAGTTGTAAGTTAATAAATCAAACGTTGTTATTGCATTTCAAATAAACTTACAAATTAAACGTAGCTCTATTCCTCTGCTTAAGAGGTTCGCCTTTATTAGGTTAACATCTGATAAAAGCTTACATTTATCTATTTAAAGTGAAAACTGACATTTATGTCGTAAAAGTCGTATTGACATTTTCTCTGGCAAACTTTCGAAATGTCAAAATTAATGTTCGTCGTTAGCTTAAGCCGTTTGCACCATATACGTTTGTGGTTCTACATTTTTTTATTACCCTGTTAGTTTTAACGATAATATAATTTGTATTAAAGGAAGTAGCCGATGTTTTAGCTTACCATTTGATATTTTTGTCCTGGGAATCGAACCTGAGATATTAAAACGCAGTCATAAGTATACCTTAAAGTCAGGCATAATCTATACTCATATTGTAGGTATAAAGCTGAAGAATTTGTTTGTTTATTTGTTTGTACATGAACACGTCAATCTCAGCAACTACTGGTCCGACTTAAAAAAACTTTCAGTCGTAGATAGCCACATTTATTGAGAAAGGCTATATAGATTATATTTTATTATGAAGTTCCCACGGGAACGGGAGTTACGCGGGTGAAACCGTGCGCGGAAAGCTAGCTCATTATATATATGATATAGCTTGATGTTAATTTTTGTAATTAAAATATATACTTTTTGCACTCGCAATATTAAAATGCATAACATCAAAAGTATTTAAAATATGTACTAATTTCATTAAATATTAACACAAAGCAAATTATCATGAGGCTTTATTGAGGCTTCCTGATAAAGAATTTAAATTTTAAATGAACTAATTTAAATTATATACAGAATACCTCACACTCATTGAGTTCATCAGTTTTTTTTTATTAAAAACAATTTAATTTTATAATTAATAGAATCAGGCGTTACTTTGCGGAAACCCATATTAATCTAATTTAAAAAGACAAAATATCAAGTGTTAATTCCGCTAAAAATGTGTCTATATGCTGTAATGCAATTTTTGCACCGCCCTCCCGCCCACAAAAATTATGCACATGCAGGAAGGAAAAATAAAACGTGCAAAAAATACAATCACCAGCCGAAGACCCATATATAGGGTGACTGGTAATTAGTGACCGATACCTAAACACATGATTGTGCTCATGATAACAAACAACTTTTACTATGGCACAAAACCCGAAATCGCGAAAAAAAAATCAGCCGCTCCTTACCATGTTGACGAGTTATGTGAACTTGAACGTATGGAACAGCTGATTTATTTTTCGCGATTTCATTCATGTTTACATATGCTGTAATGCTATTTTTGCACCGCTAATTTGCGGACACATTTTTAGCGGAATTAACACTAGATATTTTGTCTTTTTAAATTAATTTAATTTTAAATTAAAACGTTAAAATATACAATGTTTCAAACCTCCCCAGTGGGCCAGCGTGTTGGCGAAGTAAACAAAACATTAAACATTAGAATGTTCAGTGAATTATAAATGTAAATCAAAAATAATTAATTAAACCAACTAAGAAGATTAAATCGACGGTTCCTTTCCGAACAAAACCCTCCTAGAAATATTAATGAAGATGTTAGACACTTTGCGAGCCTTTTAGTACGAACAATGGGGCCTTTATGGGTGCCATTGTCGGAGGGCCAGATGATGTCCTCACTTTGTTTGTGGATAATAGTCAAAATGAAAGTTCCTTTTTTATTAAAATCGGACCCTTATTACTGAAGCAATTTGATCTGGTTCGAGGGATACAGATTGAAAATTGCGCGCCATATTGGGAGATATTAAGTTAGATTTTTATTTTCTAAGGAATTTGTGTTGATATTAATTTTTGATGTATTATTTAATTGTTTTTGTCATTCGTCACTCGTCTATACTAGTATATAAAGCTAAAGTTGTCTTTTTACTTGTCAAGCAAATAAAACTGATAATATGCGCAACTTATGGACTTAAGTATAATTAATTTAAAAAATAAACTGAGCATATTTTTTCAGTCCTTTAACTAACAACTTGCACAGTTGATAAAAGTGCAAAATGAATTCTAAGCTCGAAGTTTTCTTTTATTCTCAGATTAACAACTTCATTAGGTGCAATAGTCGTAAATAATATAGCAGTTTCCTTTAAAAGGTAGCAGTATTTTTAAAGAGACAACAAGAAAGATCAAGTAGAGCAACTTATTTAATTAGTGTACTTTTACTTCTGGAAAGAAATGCTTTTCGTTTTTTTATTTATTTACTAGGTTTTTACAGTTACTATATATATTCAAAGTATGTCAACAACTTATTGTTTAGAAAATATTATATAGTATCAGTACATAGTATAAAACAAAGTCGCTTCTCACTGTCTTTCTGTCCCTATGTATGCTTAGATATTTTAAACTACGCAATAGATTTTGATGCGGTTTTTGTAATACATAGAGGGATTTTTTTTCGGACGGATATTTTATAGTTAGCCATGAGGCTTTTGCTACTTCACCGGACATAATAGAGGGATTCAAGATGAAAGTTTATATGTATAATAACGGGACATAAGCGGGTGAAATACAAACTTAACATATTTTTAATCCATCCTAAAAAATATGCCTGCCAATTCAAATGACGTAAACAAAGCATTATTTTAAGATACGGTACCAGAAAAAAATACCGGAATATCGGTTTTAAATTTAAATGTAGCTCGGTGTTGACTCGATATATGTTAAACAGCAAGCAGAGAAAAGGCTGGATTATGCCGGCACTAGGAAGTGAATATAAATTGCGTATAAGTGAAGGATTGTCGCTCGACGCAACGGGGTTGCATTTTATTTACTTTATGCCAGCACTATTTTATACTACCGGCTTTGGCGTGATGTGGAAGAATTTTCGGATTTACTTTTTATACATTTTGGCACGCATTGTCGATCTTCATTTTTATCCCTCAGATAAATATGACTCGGTAAGTATGTTTGTACATAATAATTCACTGTTTCTTTGGTCTAGCGGTCGCAAATTCGACCGTATGTAGCGAGAGATTCGATTCTCAGGTTTGTGTGACTAGAAACTCTCGAGAAAAATCTATGTACCGGCTCGAGGTGAAAAACGTTGGTGGCATTTCAACTAAGTCTCAAAGAGCAAGTTAAGCTGTCGGTTTGGCACCTTGTCTCCCACCTGTCCACCGGTATTTGACAGTAAAGGAATAGAGTGCATTAATGTTTACGGACATACTAGTGCACTATAATATGCCCTGTGCAGATGGTTAATCTCCCTAGAGATTGGCCGCCGTGGCCAGCGACCGAGAGAGTTATATATATCTATATAATTTCATGATAACTTGCAGCTAAAGAGCTAACTGAAGCAAACTGAGTACAATAAACCTTTTTTTAATTATTTTTTTAATATAATGCAGTAGGTTTCAACTTCAAAAATAATATCACGAATATTATTAAACTCAGTGCTGTTATTATTATGAATAAAATATTTTTGTCTACATTTTAATGGTTTGATCTCACTGGGGATTTAACGTTTTTGAATTTCAAGTATCTCATTTAAGTAGTGATATTTGAAGCATTATTAATGCTAGACAAAAGACTGAAATAAAATGAAGTGCTTTGTACTTCAAATGTCAAACAGAAATGAGATGAGCTTTTATGTCTAAAACATTTTGGAGATTTTGTATTGTAACTTATTGTTTTATGGATCGAATAATAATATTTTCGAGGTGAATACACCTTAATATTTATTTACAACGACAAATCGTCTTTAAAATAAGACGTTACGATACATTGAGAAAAAAAATCATCCACTCTTTTGTAAGTTTTTGTACCTACTCTAAACCGAAGTACATCATCATCATCATCAACAGCCCGTTGCCGTCCACTGCTGAACATGGGCCTCCTCTTAACAGACCTTGGCAAGCCAGCAGATGGATTGGTGAGTAAGATGCAAATGTTGAGCTAATAGATGCTGCTGCCCATCCATCAGCCATATGTCCCTTAGTCGCCTTTTACGACATCCATGGGAAGACATGGGGTGGTCTATTCTAAGCCGGAAACCACAAGGCGAAGTAAATGCATGAGAATATTAATAAATATGGAGAAGACGAAAATGTTATGTCAAGAGAGGTGGTCCCTGCCTGCCCTACGGGAAGGAGTCATGAATGTATGTTTATGACTTTTTGCTCTATACGGATATATTTTACAATATCAGACTATCAAATTTAATAGTATAAATAAATTTGAATCGAAGAAGAAATTACTGGTTTGGTTCCATTCAACAAGCTATTGGGAAATCTTTAAATTCAAGGGATCGTTTGTTTTGTTTATCTACAACTATTAACTAAGCCAATGGTGCTGGTACCGTAACATTTTTAAGGTACCAAGGTTTATTAATTGCTTAATACCTAACTGCCGTGTGGTTTCCGGCTTAGAATAGACCACCCCATGTCCTCCCATGGGTGTCGTAAAAGGCGACTAACGGACATATAACTGATGGATCTACTCGCTCATGGTTTACATCTTACTGCGATCCCCTGCCAAGCGTGGTGATTATGGCAATATCCCTCAACGATCTTGGCTTGTAGAGGTCTGTTAGCCCATGTTCAGCAGTGGACGTAAACGGGCTTTTGATGATGATGATAATGAATACCAAACTACAATTCTAAAGTCAAATGCAAGCACTTACAGCAAACAATTATACATATATAATTAAGCTTACATGATTAAGTTTCCGCATTTAGAACTTGTAAATAATTGATTGGCTACATACAGTGTTTTAATTAACTTGGAGTGTATAAGGAAATATTAACAGCACTTCAATTATTTGCGATAAATTAAGTTATTTTATCTAAAGTAACGTTTTTGGAAGTCACGCCTTTAAAAACAATAATTTGAGTAGGTATAGTTGGAAGGTAAAATTTTGATGGTTTCTGGTTACATTTGATACAGACTTGGTTTAGGTTGACCCCACATTGGACGCGTTATTAGACCGTTTGTCATATACGGACGACGGCATGAGTAGTCGAGCACACGCTCGGGCAACTCACTAAATGTGGGAGCAAACTTATGTAATTTTACGAAATTATTTTAATTATTGTTAGACTTTGCAATTAGATGTATATAAAGTAAAATTGCAATTGCAACTTTAAATTAATACACTAGGGTCATTATTTTATAAAATATATAGTAATAAGATGTGTAAGTTTGTAATTGAAACTGATAATTACCTTTAAGTACTAAAGATTTACAGCAAAGTTTACTTGGGACCTGATAACTGTACCTACAATAGAATTATTGTGTAGATTATAGTTAATATTTATTACATAGATACCAATGTTTATAGTTGCAATTACAACTATGATATAATATAATAGATTAAGATATCTTTTATGTAAACATTAGTGAAATAAGCAAAACCCCTCAAAAAAAACAAAAAGGCATTATTTTTCAAACCCCTCGCCAGCGACTGCCCTGAGCCGACGTCCAATTCCCACAAAGTAAGCCCTCTTGCGCAGATTGCTTAGTTTATAGTTTATAAACCATTCATTAAGGCTGGAACATTGCTCGCCTTTATGTCCGGTGAAACAGTACAACATAATACTGCGGTCACCAATCAGTCTTCCAAGCGTGGTGACTATGGCAAATACCCTCCCTCGGTAGGAGGCCCATGTTCAGCAGTGGACGTTATACGGGCTGATGATGGTGATGATTCCCGGTGAAGTAGCAAAAGCTTCATGTCTAACTACATATGTTCTTCCGAAAAAAAAAGTATGTAGACGGAAAGAAGATGAAACAAAATTTGTAACAAAAATTGATATAAAAAGAAGTAGGACCGTCTGCCATCATGAGCCGTCGAATAACATGAAATGACGTAAAAAGAACACAAAAAACGTATTAAATTATTCGTAATATTTTCTACGTAAAACATTTTTTTATTGACACTCCAAACAATCCACCAAGTCCATCCAAATAATACATTTTGACCTACTTTTCGCCATAATCGTCTATTCATACATAGACACGATGTGAATTTTAACAAACTTTGACCTATAAGCGTCTCAAAACTCTATGTAGATTTTGTACATTATCATATATTAAAGTTTGTTAATGTGCAGATGGGACATTTATTATGGATGCGTCGTATTTAGCATACATTGTCTATACTAATACGTATATATCTGTAATAATATTAAAGTTATGATCTGTGTTCGTAGTGGATTGCGGCAAGAACTATTGAAATCATTTCAAAATTCGAAAGCTACGTTGTGTACCACAGATTACTAAAACTTTATAAAGAGGTGTCATAAAGAGCTAGGCAGCTAAATCTTGCCTATCAAGTTAAAAAACCATTCCATTTCCAAATTATTTTAAAATTTGCTTCCCAATCTAGCATAGATTATATTTTATAATGTGGTGCCAGGCAGCTAAAACCGCAAGCGAAGATTATAATGGATATTTTACACGTAAAGCCAGCTAGCTATCATGCAGACGCCTTCATCTGGAAGTTAATTCACGTACACATATCTTGGCACGGGTGTGCTTTTGCATGTCGCGCCGTTTATGCCTCGATGAGTGCAATAACAAGTATGACAGTATTTTCAGCCGTTAGGAGGTTGAGTAATGGAGGTCAAATGGAAATTGCTTTGCGCTATATGTAAGATGATACTGATTTATAGAAGTGCTCTTGAAAAATGTGGGTATACGTGAAACTGTTTCAACTGTACGAATTATCATAAAAAAATATTAACTAAGATGTAATCACATTTTTTTAGTATAAATATTTTCGGTGAGCATTTGATTATAGATTAAAATTATATCGAACCTGTGCTAGGGGCGCTCGTTCGTATAACCTAAATGATCTCGTATTGCATGGTAATAGAGCTTATTTTACTATGCCCATTTATTATTGGCGTTTCCTTGCGGAAACTTTTTTTAGAAAAAATCATAAAAAGTTTAATTTTTAATTTACGTTGCGATTGTAATATCGATAACAAATCGTCTTGCCAAATATAATCAACGATTAAGAAATCACGGGGTATTAAGTTATACTACAGTAACTGTACTGTCATAGGCAAAAACATAACCTTAATTAGCACCTCTGTCATAGATTCTTTGTCATACCGTCTCATACACAAATAACGTTGTCCAAATACATGTTGGTGTACAAATTAGGCGTGACCAAGTACACACAGATTATTATTGTTGTTCTACAATGGTGCCTGTTTGATGTACGATCAATAAATTATTATTAAGTGTTAATTTTTGTATGGCTATCAGTTGTCCCGTTAAGGTGTCAAAATGAACTTTAAAAAGGTCAAATTATTAATGCTCACATAAAAAATATTAATTTTATTTATGCCAGCTGCAAGGCCCGCGCCTTTCAACGCAAAAAAATATATATTTTAAGTTTTCTAAAAATGAGACAATACTTGCGATAAGTTGTTACTTTCGTTTTATCGATTATGCGGAAAAAGAAACAGACATACAATATAAAAAGTAGCCAATTCTATGTATGTATAGTATGTACTTTATAAATACCTACCAGTAAAAGCGGTTAGTTTATGTTATTAGTAAAAATCTGTATTTTTATTATCATCATCATCATCATCAGCCCGTATAACGTCCACTGCTGTACATGGGCCTCCTCCCGAGGGAGGGTATTGCCATAGTCACCACGCTTGGCAGGCGGGTTGGTGACCGCAGTATTATTTTGTAACACACAAGGAAACGCTGCTGCCCGTTCCTTGATATACGATTATTATAGATGATGTTATAACAGTCGGGACCAACGGCTTAACGTGCTTTCCGAGGCACGGAGGGAAATCTTGGAATTTACACAAAAATTTCTTGTCCGGTGTGGGGATCGAACCCACGACCTCCGAGATTTAAAGCGAGCCAATTACCGCTACGCTACGGAGGTTGCCATTTTTTTTATAAATACACATTTCAATTTATTTATTTATCGAGATATAGATGGAAAATAAAAATAAATGTTTATTTTTACTCTAATTATATTAAAAGTTTATCTAGCAAGTACTATAGGTACCTACTAGTATTACTTCGAATGGCAACCATCGGTTTTTAACATAAAACAAATGATGTTTAGCATTTTATTAATTTGCTATTACCTACTATCGCATGATTTGAATACATAACAATTATAAACACGTTGTATAAAGTTTATAAGCCTGTTTTGTTGATTTAAAAACGTGTTTAAAAATAAAACGTAATGTGCTTTATTACTAAGGCGTTGGACATTTTGTTTGTGTTATATTAACATGACCTACCTCAATACTGTCATCTATATGTTTTTTTTTTTTTTTTTTTTTTTTTTTTTTATTTTATTTAATTTTTTGTTTACGTTTCAACAAAAAATCTTAAATTGATGATGAAACTTGTTTATTTATTTATTTATTTGGCTCTACAATTAAAATTAAAATGGAATATTGTATTAATAATAATAATAATAATAATTAGGTAAATATAATTTTTCTATATATTTTTATTTGACGTTTGGCATGCGTGGCGTCAAAACTGGGGCTGGCTAGAATACCAGCGCTGCGCAATGATCTTTTAGATTTTTGACGTAGCTTAATGCTGAAGCCAGTTCCCATTTATGGTGCATGTATGTAATAGTGTTAATCAATGTCTGATGTTTTATTTCCTTGTATGTGCCGTAAATAAAAGTATTTTCTTTCTTTCTTTCTTCTTTCATATGTGACCTTTGTAAAGTGCGAATCGAAAAGTCAAACAAATTGTGCAAATTGACAATTTGCTAACGTTAAACTGCCGATACAACTTAAGCTATTATAGTTTATAAGGTTGAAAATCAATTGTAGCCAATTGTCATTTTTCCCGTTAAAACATATAGAATGAAAATATTTCTTTACAGATGAAATTACACTTTATTATCAACTGTCATCACTGACGATATGTTTGGTGATATCGCATTTAAAATTATTTTATGATGAAGAAATGAATAGGTATATAACAAGTGAAAATAACTGTTTATTTCAAAGTTTAATGAACAAGAATAAATTTTATGAATACAAATTGTTAAGTTAAAAACATGGATTTCTAAATTAACTTAACCACGTTGAATGCCAGACTAAAAACATTTTTTTTTTCCGGACGGACATATATAGTTAGCCAGGAGGCTTTTGCTACTTCACCGGGCATAAAGGCGAGCAGAGCTCCAGCCTTAATAAATGGTTTAAACACTACAAAACTAAGCAACCTGCGCAAGAGGGCGCCCCCTGTGGGGCTTGAACCTCGGCTCAGGGTGGTCGCTGGCGATGAGATTGAGGGATTATGACGCGGGCCTCTCGGACTTCGGGTCTACGAGGGCATCGGACAGGTGACAGTAGAGCTGGGTCGGCGCGACACTGCGGCAAATTTGAAATCTCCCTTAGTTTTAAAACCTTTCCAGAGCTCAGAAGCATAGGGTCGTATGTGCCATTATACGTCAGAAACATTCGTATGTGTCTGTCGTAACTGGCACTTACAACCATATACTTCTTTAATAGTACATATGTCCTTTTTATTCTGAGGTCTAGAATTAAATAACGCTGTATTTTTATTCTATTGTTCTAGCTAGGCACTGTTAACGAAGCGCATCTTATAGGCCAAGGCTCATGTGGTTTTTTTTTTAATATGTTTAAACAATAAATTTGCCGTAGCTAAGTGGGGCCATTAAACACACGAAATTTTAGATTTGTGTATGTATATATGTGTATCACTGGTGTTGCATGTTTTCCGGGTGATCGGTTGAAATTAATTGTTGATTGAAGGTTGTTAAGTAGCTAATTGATTTGTTTATGTTGGGAGGTAATTTTGTGAATGTTTTTTGAAGGCTACAAGTACAGTGTAAGTGATGCTTTTGTACAATGAATGTATACATTATAAAGATAACGACTGTCACGTCGAACCTTTTTATTTATAGAATTATATTTTTATTTTTTTATAAATGTTCTGTACCGGAGATTTGTGTGTGAATTTAGTTCTGGTATCCTGTTTGATTGTAAAGATCATTTTACTTACCTACTAGTAAAATTCAAATTTGACAAAAGCGTTGCTAGCATAAGTTTGTCAAAAGCTTTATAAGCGTAAAATTTGTCATAATATCATATCATGTATTTGTGTCAAGTCATGTCACATTTTATATCGAACAAAATGACTGTTATTTTCATCATTGTTGTTTACTTCTAAAACATTACTATTCTGTATGTATGTATGTTAAATTCTAAACCCTAAATACTGCCACGTTTCCGCCGCTACCGCAGAATTTACTGTAAATTAAAATTCGCTTATCTCAAAGCCCCAATTTTAGCTACAGATTGAAATTCACCGTCGATTTATATGCAAATGTTCAGCTATTTTTAGAGTGTTACGTTAAAACGTGATGAGTAGTATTGTCACCGTGTTTAGTACAAATCGAACAATGATCTGACAAATGTATTGTTTTATGTCAAGGGCTTTAGGACCCGGCAGGGCTATTACGTAAAAAGAACCGGCCAAGTGCGAGTCGGACTCGCGCACGAAGGGTTCCGTACCATTTCGTGTTATGTTGCCGTTATTGATAACGAGCAAAAAATAGCAAAAAAAAAGTTGGTTGTATGGGAATTATTTATTTTATTTTATTTTTATTATTTGTTCTTATTGTGACAGAAATAAATAATATGTGAAAATTTCACCTGCCTGGTGACAGACAGACAGCAAAGTCTTAGTAATAGGGTCCTGTTTTTTAGGAACCCCAAACATGTGATATCGATAAATGTCGTCAAACAATGCCGAGTTGCCATAGCAACTAGCGTGGCTTGTTGTCAAATTTATTTACAACTGCTTTCACCCGTGTACCTCCAGTACCCGTGGGAACATCAAAATTTAAATATTCTACATAATTATTTCAGTGTGAGATAGACCTTGATAAATGAGCTATCAAACACCGAACGATTTTTTCTAATCGGACCAGTAGTTTCTGAGATTAGTGAGTCAAGCAAACAAACAAACAAACTACTAGGCTTTGTATATCAGTATAGATATAGATTTTCATTTCATTTCATAACAGTTGCAATAATAAACTTAATAAGAAATATAAATAATTTAACGCTTCCATATTTTTGTCAAACTTTCACAAAATTAATATTAAATTTGCACAATAACAATGATTGAGTACGAATTGTATTTTTATTAATAAATAAACCACTGCGTAGGAGTCCAAGTAATTTATTAAAAAAATATCTCTTTTCTGACGTTAAATAATCTCCTGACAATTGATAAGCATAAAGTTACATTGAAATAAAATAAAAGTTTTATATAAGGTGCTCGCAAAGTATGTGCCTACCTTTCAACAGTAGTTAGTATCATAATTTCATTTTGAAGAGTTTATTTGCTTGAACGCGCGATCTCAGAAATTTCTGGTCCGATTTGAAAAATTCTTTCAGTGTTAGATAGCTTATTTACCGATGAAGGCTAAAGGCTATATTTAATTATAAAGTTCCTACGGGAACGAGAGTTACGCGAGTAAACTGGGCGCGAGAAGCTAGTATTAAAATATTCTTTAATAATAGAATCTCACCTCGCTATACATCGAGAGATGCTGCCATCAGAGCATTAGGGCTCATCTTTATTCAAAATAAATTAATAAAGTATTCATATACATGAAAAAATGAAATAATTCATAAAATTTCTTAATCACAATATATTATTATGACACTATCTATGTATCTATGTCTATAATCTTGCCGTGTTGTTAGAATAGACCACCCCTTGTCTTCCCATGGGTGTCGTAAAAGGCGACTAAGGGACATATGGCTGATGGATGGGCAGCAGCATCTATAAACTCAAGGTTTACATCTTACTGCGATCACCAATCCGTCTGCGAAGCGTGGTGATTATGGCAATATCCCTCTACGATCCTGGCTTGCCAAGGTCTGTTAAGAGGAGGCCCATGTTCAGCAGTGGAGGTAAACGGGCTGTTGATGATGTCTATAAAACGCACGGCATATACGTTGGGAGCACCTTACATAAGCGCAGTCTCCTTGCTATTATAATGCGATATTTTAAAGCTTGACATTTTGTACTGCGACCTTTATTTGACCTTGAATAAAAGTCAAACTTTATGGTAACAATATACTGAACATGGATTGACATAGTTATATTAATACAGGGTTTAGGTAACTAAAGGCAAACTTATCAAACTGCACGGGAGAAAGTTAGGCAACAATTATTGTTTTAGTTCGCGTGTTTTATATATCCTTACTAAAATTAGCAGCATTTCCCTGTATATTACAACATAATACGGCAGTCACCGATCCGCCTGCCAAGCGTGGTGACTATGGCAAAACCCTCCCTCGGGAGGAGGCTCAGCAGTGGACGTTGTACGGGCTGATTATGATGAATAAAATTATAAAGTTTGTTAGTATGGATGGCTGTTTGTTATGCTTTCACGCAAAAACTACTGAACGCTTTATAAGCTGGTTTAACATGTAGTCTCCTACTCACTGGAGCAGAGTAAGCCGGGGCGCAGCTAATAATATAATACATGTCGACTAAAACTATTTAATATATTAATGATGAACGCAACAAAATAAGTTTTTTTTTTAATATAACAAAATGTTTTTTATTTTATTTTTTATTAAATTTAGGCTTACGTTTGACCATAATCTCGCTTGATGGAAGGCGAAGATAAGGCCTAAGATGATACACGCGTGCCTAGAAAGTGTCTGTTCACTTTTTTTGGGTTTGGTAGGTTAATGTTGTCACTAGTAAATTACGTGTCAATCAATACTGTTTTTTACCTATTGGTCTATTCACGCTTTTCAATTTGTTTAACAACAGAGCTTAAGTCACTAGTCTTTTACTTAACATTTTAGAAACTTGGTGTACCTATTTTTAAACTTTCTTTAAGCTAAGCAAAGTTAAGTTTTACCTTGTCGGTTGAACTTTACTGTTGTATAATACGAACAGTTAAGTACTTTACTCCAAGTTGTCTTTAACCTAATACAAAGAGTAGTTGCGAAACTTGATGAATAGTTTCTGCAGTATCATGTTCGAGTTTATTTCATGTCATTTTTTATTACTTGCAAATCATATTGAATTTCATATTATTTCATTCTGAAAGTAATAGTTTGAAAATACATTATGAATGTATTTTAATTTTAAAGATGAACATTTGATAGTCGTTAAAAAAGAAGTTAAAGGCAAGACACACACTATGGAAAGAAGAAGAAAGAAGCAAGACCCACACGATTGAAAAGAAGAAGAAAGATATTCTATGTTATTATTATATTATGTATGTACCTATTTCTTTTAGTTATATCATTTCTTGTCTTTTAAGTAAGTGAACCTTCCATGTTCTTCTCTGCATTACCCCAAGGTTGACTGGTAGAGAATGCCTTTGGCATTAATGCGCCTTTGTACCATGTTTTGCATAAAGTTATAAATATTAATATGCAAAAAAAAAAGACTTTCCAGCCACACTGGCATTTAATGCATACACTTAGGCTAACACCTAAGTCTAGAAACGAGCATGCCCAATGTGGGGTCAGCCTTAATCACGGAGCATACATGGATTTACCATGGAAGTTAATCCATGGTTCACATAAGCTGATACTCGGTCCTAGAAGCACCCTTTTAGTGAGGTTTTGACGTAATTTTGTGTTTGATTACACTAATGACGGCTACTCTACGGCTAGGGCGTCGGACTTGCGATCATATAGTCGTCAATTCGATCCCCACCCATTGCATTGCCGACGAACCCACTCGTAACACAAGCATTTTAGCTTAGCACGAGGAGTTAACAAGAATAATTTTACTGTGTAAAAAACTATGCTAGTAATCTTTAAAAAATTAAAAAGTGGTGTATCATAACTGAATTACTAGTACAGTCACAAACGAAATTGTAGTTTTTTTTATCTTATGCACTTAAACATGATTGGCCGTGTGGTTTCCGGCTTAGAATAGACCACCCCATGTCTTCCCATGGGTGTCGTAAAAGGCGACTAAGGGACATATAGCATCTATTAGCTCCAGGTTTACATCTTACTGCGATCACCAATCCGTCGGCCAAGCGTGGTGATTATGGCAATATCCCTCTACGATCCTGGTTTGCCAAGGTCTGTTAAGAGGAGGCCCATGTTCAGCAGTGGACGTCAACGGGCTGTTGATGATGATGATTTAAACATGATACTTTTTAGTTCCGGCTGCTTTAATATCTACAACAAAAATAATGAAATCCACCCAATTATACAAAATGAACTGTATTTTTTGTTCACTGTCTATAATAATACCTCTACTGGTTTAAATTACAATAGTTATAAATTTTATACTATTAAGCTGTGACCTTGTCAGTTTGTATGTAACGACCCAACTACGAAACTCGCCCACGGGCTCGTTGTAATTTATATCTCTTGTAGTTGTTAGTTAATAGGTGTTTTTGTTGTGGTTTAAGTTATGAGTTTTGGTAGAAATATAAGTTGATTACGACACCCTCACTGTATTTGGATCACTTTAAATCTCATAGGTCGTGGGTTCGATCCCCACACCGGACAGGAATTCTTTCTTTAAACTCTAAGACTTCTTTCCTGGTCTGGTTGGTTGAGGGACTACCCTCCGTGCCTCGGAAAGCACGTTAAGCCGTTGGTCACGATTAATATAAAATCATCTATTATAATCGTCTATTATAATATCAAGGAACGGCCGGCAGCGTTTCCTTGTGTTACAACAACATAATACTGCGGTTACCAACCCGCCTGCCAAGCGTGGTGACTATGGCAACTACCCTCCCAAGGGAGGAGGCCCATGTTCTGCTGCTGCGGGGTAGACTAAGTTAACTTAGTCTAATCAATTATTATATTAATATATTTTATTCTAACGAACACCTCCTGATAGTACTATTATTATTTCTTATCCATTTTGGTTGCTTTGAGTATTATCTATTTATTGTTTGATTTTGATTTTTATCTTATTATCGCAAACGTCTTTTACTTAGAGCTTGTCAATACGGAAGGTACAAAACATTTCGTGCTAAATGATTTTTTAGTAGAGCCCTTCGATAGTGTTTATTATTGGACAGCTTTATTACAGGTAGAGCAAGCCCCCGGCTCTATGTAGAGCATTATAATGATACAAATTGTATTATTATATACAAAGTTCAAAAACGCTGGAGGCCTTAAGATGTTGCATCGGATTTCGACTCCTAAAACTAAAAATGGTTAATTATATTTTTCTATTTTGTATAAGCTTATTTTATTGAACATTATTTTCCTATGGTAATTGATTCGATAGTTGCACAAAACTCCCCTAAAGAAACTAAAAGCCAAAATCCCTCAATCTCCCCGTCAGCGACCGCCCTGAGCCGAGGTCCAAGTCCCACAGGGGACGCCCTCTTGCGCAGGTTGCTTACTTTGTAGTGTTTAAACCATTTATCTAGGCTGGAGCTCTGCTCGCCTTTATGCCCGGTGAAGAAGCAAAAGCCTAAGGGCTAACTTACATGTCCGTCCCAAAAAAATATATGTAATCGAGCCAACACTTTAAGTCGATGTGGCAAAACAGTTATAAGTACCTACATATCTGAAAGAACACCCAATTTCATTGTAGATTACGTAAGATACTGAAATATTGTACCACAAGATTGAAGAAAAATTGTAATAAGCTTATTGTTTGGTAAGGGATATAGAATTGATGGATGGGTAGCAGCAAGTATCAGCTCAAAAAATACTCCCATTGTATCATGACAACCATTCTGCCTACCAAGCTTGGCAATCATGGCAATATCCCTTGAAATAAGCGGCCGTAGCCTAATGGCTAGGGCGTCGGACTTGTGATCTTGAGGTCGCCGGTTCGAACCCCACCCATTGCACTACCGACGTGAACCCACTCGTAACACAAGCATTTTAACTTAGCACGAGGGGTTAACAAGAATACTAGTAGACTGCAAAACTATGCCAGTAATCTTTTGTAAAAGAAAAAAAAAATAATTGTGATAAGCATAGTATGTGTGAGCTGATATAGTTTCTAATGTCAAGAGAAGTTATTATAAACTAATAAGCATAATTAAATAAACTGACTCAAACTTGTAAACCAACCTGTTCGTATGATAAAGTTTCACTAAGACTAAGTGGTTAATAATCGATAATTGTCAAGTTACGGGTTCAATTCCTGTTTGAGACCCGTTTCTAATTTGACCTACTATTAACTAGAGTGCTAGCAAGTCGGTAACATTTCAAAGAAAATTAAAATAATATACCTACCTACTATGAAGTTTTGAAGTAATATTTCTTTGACTTGAAAACTTATTTTTGTTATTAGATAACTTGATTTCGTAACATTATGTTGACCCTAAGGCCAGGTGATTTCTGGTCAGACGATTTGTGTCATAAATTTTAATAACAATATACTTTGACAGATGACATCTGTTATGATGAAATTCGTATGACATAACATGACTCGATAAAAGCTGCATAGAACGATGTAACGCTGAAAGTGTCAAATAGATTTATATTTAAGTAAAAGTAGCGTAGGTAATGGCTTTACTGTTACTAGATTTCATACACGGTATTAATTATATCACATATTACGAACTAACTCATAATATAATTGTATTATAATCTTTTCGGTTAAATACAGAGAATCATAAAAACACATTTCAGCTAAAAATTAAACGGCCCGTTTTAATCATACTTCCTTATATCAATACTCTAAGACTAAAGTACTACTATAAAAATAAAACTGCAGATCAACTCAATGTCAACAACAAATTTATAAAAAACGCAAAACGGATACCAATATTATTACATACACACAACAAAAATTTATGATTTTTCAAAATAAATTAGATCGTACTTGAAATCGTGATTTCCTCAATGTAATATATTCCAAGAGCATAGCTTGTTGTCTGACACAGATTATCAACTTAACAGACTCGACATTTCGATTAGACTAAGTAATATGCCTAAGTTATAACGGGTCAAGGATGCTCACTGGTTTCATATTATTCTGTCAGCTTCTATTATGTTAGGTGGGTGTTAGAATATTAAATGTCATCGGTATCGTACCTTACGACTTAAAGCTCGCATTGTACTACAATATCATATTAAATTATATGAAATAGGAAGAAAATAAGCTTGTATATTAGTCTCATAAAGTAAGAAAATAGGTAATGTATTTATTTTAATGGTATTTCCTTGTTAGCAATGTTTATAAATTAAACATTATCTACCGAGGATGCAAATGAATAAAGTATTTTATTACCATAGAAATTATTGCATAATAATAAGACATTTAATATTTGTTTGTACAGTACAATAATATAAACATAATATTCATTTCTCATAACTCGTTAGCCGTTTACCATAAACCACGTCTATTACAGATATCAAAGCGGTCTTGTTTATTACCGTTGCGTACGAAAAAATAATGACTTTCTGCAATAATTCTTCATCAAGTCACAAAAACACATTTAACCCCGCTCACGTTACTCTGAGCGGCAGACAACATATAGGCATAATACATGCGTAATTACTAGCATCTGTATGTCATTAGTGAACGGGTCACGTCCTAACAGGAGTGCAGGAGAGGCATGCCAATTGAACGCTTTTTATATGCCTTGCCACACAACGTTTATTGAATCTCGCTTTGACTTGCGTATGATTCCTATGGCGTGTATTTATTGTGTTTGGTAAATTTGGTTCAGACATGAAATTTGTTGGAATCAACATTGTTGATAAGTAATTTATCATGTTTGTATTATTTGGCTTTTTTCTGCTATTCGTTATTTCTCTACAATTTGCTGGTCAAACAGTAAATACAATCCAGTGTTATAAACTGGTCAATACATTCATATTATTAATTACAATTTTGCATTACATTTCAACTGATTTGCGTATTTATCATATTCAATTGATCCATTTGTTTTCATTGATATTGTTATTATTATATATTTACATACAAGGCCATTTATTGTTTTAAAATCTAATCACGGATTGTTGTCAACTGCAGAACAATGCACGCATATGTTATTGAAAATCTTCTGTAGCATAAAACGTTGTAAAATTTTGATGAGACAAGGCCAACGGAAATATTTTGCCTTTGAAATAAGAATCGATGGAGAATAAAACTTAGAAGAATTTCAAACAAGAAAAAAGGATGCAAGATACACAGTAAAATATCAGGAAACTAATCAAGTTCATCACAGACTATTGTCACATACAGAATTGGACACAAATCAAACGAAAAGCTTACTAATCATGTCGTTATATATGTCAGTAAAAGTCAGATAGTACATATAAAAATAAACAAATACTTAATGAATATAAATATGTTTCTTTATCTTTCATTTCGCCCGCGCTTCTAGGGATAAAAACTTGGCAAAATATAAGATCCACAGAGACGGGAACAACTGGAAAACTTAAATCAGCCCGACACGTTTGTGAATGCAAAATAGACAGTTATTATAAAAGCTTTCATTCTGATCTTGGAATGAAAGAAAATTTGTGTGTTGTTACAAAGGAATTTCTATGTTTCAACTTTTTAAATTTACTTATACACATTGTAGAAGTAATCGTTTCAGACATGTTTCGCACTCTAAAAAATGAGCTCGCACAGAAAATAGATCAGTAAAACTAAAGTGAATTAGTATAAGTATATTTAACAATACAGCAAGTTATGTTAAGAAAAATAAAATACTGAAAAAAATGGTACCAAAGATTTTTATTAGTGAATTAAGATTTCACAAACCTTATTTTAATTAAGAAATAAATAACAGAGAGTTGAGAGTGTCCCTCAAAAAGCTGCAGAAGTAGTCAAGTACAAAGTAGTTGGAAACGAACGAAGCTAAAGCAATATAACTTAAAAAGACAGAGCCAGCTGTGAAATTCAAATCTGAACAACGTTATGAATGGAAAATAAACAGTGGTAATGCAATTTGCGATATCATTTACAAACCACGGTTCAGAGACTAATGTCACTTGGGAAGTTAAAGTAACTTTGGCTGCGTAGTTGGTGGGTAGTGTTCATGGCATTGTTTGTTGGAAATAAGCTGCGGTGTTTTTAGATTAATTTGAGTTGTATGAGCGGGTTTTGAAACAGTAAACGATAACGAATGATGTTTTGATATGTGATGTACTTAAAACGTTATCAAGATTGTGCGAAGAAGACAAAAATGGTAATGCAAATGTTCTTACAAGCTAAAACGATATAATTAACTTTCAATTCACTTAAAGATTGGCACTGATGCTCATTACTGATTGGTTGCTTTTATTCTTTTATTATAAAAACTAAAATTGGTGGAAATATTTACAATCACGCGTACATGTCTCATAAGATATGTATCTACAATTATACATTGTCAATGTACTAAATGTTAAAAAGTAAACACATTTAAACTCTATTTCTTATGTAAACATACAGTAAGTAATAACTTAAATTAACTCAACATGTTAATCGAAGATTTAACAAAATAAACATTCCGCTAAAAGTTTTAACAGTTTTGGTATGAATTCTTGCCACTAAAAACAACAGCTAGTGGAGTGGATTCAAACTTACTGTTTACTTTAACGTATGCGAGCATTTTCTAAGAAATAACATTCGACACTTACCAACTTTCTTGCACTTTGGCCAACACTTTATAAGTCCGACTCCGCTGAAAACAAGGCGTCTTTGGCTAATGTGATTTCAAGAAATGCGAAGATATGAAATTTCTTAAACATTTTTCCTTTTATTACATGAAATAAAAGCGTAAATACCTTCATTGTTTGTGTATGTTTCAACCAAATACTATTTTCCATTATTATTTTCATTATATAGCTACCAGTTAATCGTTCGGAAAATTGTTTATTAGCATCAATGTTAATTAATTTGATATAATATTAATTAAGTCCACCAACCATTTCAATATTAATAAATGAAGTGCCATGTTCATTTCTGACACCAATATATCTACAATTTCTATAATGCGTGAACCTTTTTGTGTATGACTGACTTTATCTACATTCACACCAGCTTCAAAAACATACTCGTATAGCCTAATAGTTTTATCTTGTTATTATTACAAGTGCTACCATTAAATTCTCACTTTCAAACATAGCGAGAGCACCGTGCTCACTGGAATCGCATACGTAATAACAGTCATTACCATATCCTGAACTACGGATAAGAAGTTAGAAGCTACGTCATAAAACTAAGACCTTTGTGAACGTGAGAGAGTATTTACCTATTTTACGCAGATATATGGGTAGTGTGGTGTCTTGAAATGTTATTTTATTGCACTTTTTATCGCTTTATTGAAGGTGTATCATACTTTTTGTCTGATATATTGGAACATTTAAACCTATATTTAGTTCAGTTAAAGATGGAGATTGTCTTTCGCCGGAATAAAAAAAAAAAATTTATGTACGAAAACAACTAATTTATGCAGAATTATAATTGATAATGATTCATAATTACTATAAGTAAACATAAAAATCAGAAAAAGTTGGTGTTGCATTGCAATAAAAGCGAATATGCTAAAAGCGCACACCAGCTTTGCGTTATTAAGACGAACTCCGAGATAAGATGAAGATAGTCGTGACAAATGACGCTGATGTGAAATGTCACGGATCTATAAACTACTATGGACGTTAGTGAAACCTGATAAATTCGACACGAGAAATAAGATTAAATAGAAATTTAGTAGCTGAACCAACGAGAGCTGTAATAGCTATTGGGCAATATTTGAAGTTATGAGCCATAAAATATGTAAATAAAATAAATCTAGTGTTCAGTATTAAAGTAAAACTTAAATCACGTTGCAAGATTATTTTAGTACAAAAACTTTAATAAACTAAACTTAATATGCAATGATTTTATTTACAAATCCAAGTCTTTTTCCTGAATTAGAAATTCCAGCCGGCATTGCAGAAGTCTAAGCGATGAAAACATTAGACTTAATTGGCGGCATACCTTAATGCTAGGTCACTTAGCAACTAATTAAATATAAGCATCCTTATTAAGACGCCAATAAACCATTCAGTCTGTAATTATGCTGAGCTCTGGACTTGTAATAAAAATCGTCGGAAAATTTGAATTGTATTGAATCTTACAATGATCTTCAAATAAAATAAGCTTTTGATATTAATATCTATCTTATTTTCCAATATTCATATGAAAACGACATCAAAGCCTAGATTAATAAACTACTACTTGGCAAAACTCAATTTGTGTAACTCTGCAACGCAGTAATAACAAAATATTTACAAAATATAGCCGAACTCATCTCAGTTATCATCGAAAATGGAAACTCTCGTAAATCTACCCTGTCAATGTTTCAAGTTGCTAAAGCAAAAACTTGGCCCTCTCGCAAAACCACTGCACCTCTTAATATGAAACTTTAATAAAGTTTCCTTAAAGCGAAATGCATAGTTTATGATCGGGGTTTTAAGTTCGATGCAAATAGTTTGACTTTCAATTGATGTTCTTAATTGATCTTGTATTAAAAACATGTTGAACTTATTACATTGTAAAAGTTGTGACCGCCTCATCCAATATCGATGATACATGGAACAAAGTACTCGATATTAAAATTAAGCTTAATTAAGAATAACAAAGTTTGCGACTCTATAATTTGCAAGAAATAAAGTAGCGATTGAGTAAAACTAATAGCTCAAAGCAACGCTTGATAATATTTTTACAAAGATGTTATAATAGTACAGGAGTGGTTTTTCAAAACTTGGAATAAATAATCGGTTTAATACGTAGAAGTAATTACACAGAAACACGGAAACTAAACATATCACATAGAAGAATCTCAAAATATTAAATCGAGCACAGGTTTAGGATCTATTCAAAAACGCTCGCCTTGCAAATACTGAAGTTTTTGACGTTTGCGTTCCGTCTGCTTGATATAAATTGTATAAACAGCATTCACTTGAGGCTTCAGGTAAAATATATAATTGAAACGTTGCATTGAGGTATCATTTATTAAAATCGTATTAGGATAAGAGTATATACCCGGATGATATTAGATTATAATTGTATCGTATCGTATCCACCACTTCAATAAATTCTTTAGATATTTATATACCACAAAAAACCCAAAGTAATTTTAATATCGAGCATACTTTAAGAAATGCCGGTTCAAAAACCTTTCAGCAAATTAAGCCCAAATGATTTTGGCGAAATAAAATTTCACATAAATTTTGCAACAAAAATAAATTTTAGCACAAAATTGCATACGAAATTCATTGCGTTAATTACTGCATCAAGGTAACGCATAAATGAGGTGAACAAAAAAATGCTTCATATACACGCCACAAGATTGAATCTCCTAATAATGGGCAAGTAATGCCGGCAAGAAAAAATAACACCACAGCATGATATGATCGCGAACATGCGAAAGAATACATTAGCCGTTTAAACAGCTTTAATTATGCAAACCATTTTTAATTGTGCCTTGAACTTATTCAGACGCGTTACACGCATTGAAGGCATAAAATATTTCACGTATTCAATTGATTATCGTGTTTGTAAATTATATACGTTTTTTAAAGTAGTAATTAAGATTTGTTTTTTTCGAAGTAAACTCAGAATTTAAGAAACACTCAAATTAATCAACGTGAATCGTATTCTTAAGACAAAATTTGTAACGATTCAATTCTGTAAAGGTATTCGTCTTATTTTTAAAGTTAGCCCTTTGAAAACCGTTGTATAACAGTCCGTTATATAAGATTCCAGTAATAATAATAATTAAGCAAATCAAAATTATTAACAATTTTGACTTTCCGGCGCTTATTGTGCACCAAAAGGATTTCAATTTTCATTAAAACATTTGAAATTTTGCAAGACTTTTGATTTTAAGATACAGTCAAAAGAGAAGTCACAACATCTTAAGAAGTTATAATCATACTTAAGTCATGACTAATTGAACTTGTAATCAAGTTAAGTGTAACTCACTGAAATGTCCCAATTTCAACGGCTGACGCAAAAGTTATCAAGGGTTTCAATGAAAATTTATTAGCCCAACTATTTGTCAAAATTGTCCCTGAAGGGTCTTGGGTCCGTAGGAATTTTGGCAAATATCAACTTAAATAGCCAATTTGTTTGAGAACATTAGAACTGCGCCCCATTGAAATGTGTTAGGACTTTAGATTAGTATAAGTTTTGAATTGTTAATAATTTTCAAGGAATTTAGGAAATAGCCTCGACAATATTGCCGTTAGGCGGAAGTTATGATGATGAGATTAAGTTAAACTAATGACATCTATAAACTTCTGTTTTTCTAATGTATTGAATTTATTATCAGGTTTTTATGCTAAAGTATTGGAGGTCACTATTAATACTTCGCAAGCTTATACTTCGTAATACGAATAACAAATTTATCAAAATTTTCAACTAACTTGTAAGCCGAGGTAAAGTTAAATCATAAAAGGTCGTCAACCTCAAACAAGCATCCAAACCCAAGATAAAACTTGTGGCATATAAAGTTATCCATGTTAAAACAACGGAGCAGCGTCGCTTGGATATTGTGAAATATGAACGAGGATCACCGTGTCATTTCCCGGCTGTTCAACGAATTTATCACGTTTCTGTCCGTCCATACGTACTGCTCCAGATATTGAACGCTCCAAAATGAATCGGATCATCCTAAAATATTTGTAGCTTTTTCCAGATGTAACATTTTGGTGTCTTCTGTATAGTTGGTGTGCTTCTGTCAATCTGATTTGAATGAGGCTGATTGATTTGGGTCGAGGGTTCCGTGTCTACTTGTCTGAACTGTTTGAGTAAGAACAATTTGAAATGGTTTTGATCGCTTTACATTAAGTAGTTTTGACTAAGCGGACTAACTTAAGTAGTTAGAATTATCATTAGAGTCGGATACCTACTTACAACCTACGATTTCGATACGTTAAATATTGTTTTCGGTAGGTTTACACATTATATTTAATTTGTAGTGTAAACGATGAGTACTTTATAAAAAGTTGCTCGTGTGTTAATGAATACAAAAAGGGTTCAGAAGGAAGTCATATTTCCCCGTGTTCATTCATTATTATGTTAGAATCCTAGAAATGTGTTTCATAACGTCAACCAGCTTCATATTTTTAAAAATGAAAAACACATGAAGTGTGCTGAACAATAACAATGGATGGACTAAATCCTTACTTTTAATTTATTCTCTTTTACGTTCGCACAGTGGACATAATTTTGTGTTGGGCCATTTTTTGTTTTTATTTCTACGTCGGAATGATTCTAAATTAAACCTTTTATTCGGATGTAACAAAGAGGAAAGAATTTGCTTTTGTTTGTTAGCATTACTTGCTGGCTCTCGAACTTGAATAACGAAATGAATTTCATGAATAAAAAGTGTATGGACTGGTAGATTTACAGCGCATCTCGTATGAAACATATCGTTATAAAACCTCAGTTTTAATTAACGGGAAGACTTCAAAACTTTGAAATTTAATACGGAATTGCGGCAAAGCAATAAACCGTATCTGTTGTTTATGTGCGCCATCAAACGAAGATAACAGTCGACTTTGCATCCAGAGTTTAAGTTAGTGTCATTGTTTCGTAACTTACAAATATAAACGATGTTTGAGCACAACGCGTCGCTTCAACATTCATGAATAACATTAAGCCCCCTCTTCCTATTTTGAATATCGCAAACCAATGTTACAGTGTCCTGTTTATACTTATTGCCTTTTAGGGACGCTATTTTTCGTGCGAGTTTACGACCATTACAATATTCACAAGTAAACAATGGGCGCGGAAGGAATCTCTGGAGGCCGGACATTAAAAGAACAATCCTACGTTCGGAGGCAATAAGCCTCTATTTGAGAACGTCCCAAAAGGTTTACTCTTAAAACACGGTCCGTCTACGATTGTAACCGACATGCAAAGCATCGCATTTAAAAGAGGAAAGAATAAAATACGTACGGTTGAAAGCAAACAGGAAAGTTAGCCGGGAGCGGCGTACCCCCACAACTTGTACGAAACAAGTTCTCTATGGGCATTATTTAAGTTTTGCCTGCAGTAGACACTATATTAAACGTATCAGAGTTGAGTTTTAAAAGTCCCGCCGATACGGCTGAGTTGGCGGCCCGCGAAACAGCCACAACTTGAAACACTTGGCAAGGAGCGCCTATAGGAAAAATAAAAGGCAGGCAACAGTTTGATGTCAACTTGTACTAGCTCGTACAACGCGCTACCGTGGAGAATTATTGTGTTTGAAAAAGTGAGACTTTTCAATGTTGAGTTTTTCTTATGTTACTTATATGGGTAGGATACCCGAGGCAAATTCCGTAAAGTTAGAATGTGGTGTACTTCTGTTGAATAACTAACTTAGATTAATAAATGTAAATTAATTTATTTAGACTTCGATACCGTGCCACTAAAAATCTATTCAAATTGCAACAATGCTCATAGATTCGGAGGCTACAAAATATGGGATTGATGATATAGTATTTGCTGTTAATGTTATTGGTATTAGAGTCATAAATAACACTACAGTCGTTAAAGATCTTTTATCTCGATAGCGAACTAAGGCCATAAATACAATATGACCAGTCCAGGCATGTATTATTCCGATGTTGCAGTCTCTATATGCTTGTGCCATTAAAGCAGCGGAGAGCTAACAGAATTTTATAACAGGAATTAAAAATGTAGTGTACGGAAGACGACTTTTTCCCTTTGTTTTACTTTTAAGCTTATTAGCTGCTTGATTTTCTCGGAATAGCAGTGATAATTTTCTTTTTATAAAGTATAATGAGTGAAACAACAAAGCTTGTTTTGTGGAGCATAGCAGCTGTTACGGCAATGAAATAACATTTTAATAAAATATGAATTGGCTTTTATGTATTATGATGACTGTTGCAGTAGGACAAAATTTATTTATGTTGTGAGTCCTTTAATTTAAACTATGATAAAAACTATGTGGGATTCTACCGTTTATTTATATAAAAAAATTACACAACAAAAAAATACCGGTGTAACCATAAAAGGGATACAGAAGACCATAAACAAATTTGTTTTGAATTAAGAGCCCAGTCCACAAACAACGAAAACAATTTTCTATTTCGAAACGTCTTACTTGGCCCACTATAATTTAATATTACACGAACAGGCCGCTTTGGTGGAGTCTACGGGCTTTACTAGGATTGCAAGAGTGAATAATTTGACTATGGAGGGCTTGGTATACTCAGCGTCACATCGAAAGTAACAAACGTTGAGTTGAAATGTGCCTTATTTCTAATGCATTAAGAACCACCGAAGATTTCATCGACACGCGGCTGAATCTTCTAGCAGACGACTCGCCTGCAATTTATTTGCATCTAACGAATTAGGGCGAATGATGTATTGCCGGAATTTAATTTAGAAGTTGCTGTTCTTAAACTCTAGATGGTGTTGTAGTGTTGCGACTCCCAAGCAGCGCGTTGAATTATTTTTTTAAGCAATTTAGCTTACATAATTAAAAGTTGTATTTTGATATTTTGTTTCACAAAATGTTCCCCCTAAAATAATTAATGAATATTGGACTAGAAATCAATTAGTCTGTGTCGAAACTTTGCTTAACTACCTTTGATAATTATAATTCTGGGTTTGTATCCATAAAATTGTTATCTATCTTAAAGTTCTGCCGTAACTTTGAGAGAATCAATTAAGTAACCCAAAAGTTTATTAGTATTCAAAATGTTGTTTCTTAGTTGATTTAAAATTTAATATTATGTTTTAAACTCAAGTTCAGCTTGAAACAATAATCCAACAAATATATTACTTATTGGTCTCAGAAACAGGATCTCTAATAGGCTATTACTATTAGATATCGAGACGGGTAACAAGATACTACTATTCTTGCGGTATTTCAAAGATTGAATGCTATCTTACAGCCAATTATGCTCCAGTGTTTTGTTACGTACAGCTCGATGTTTTGACGTAATATTTCTAACTGAATTGTTGCGGTTGAAAAGGTATTTTCTGGTTACGCTTCTTTTTATGTTAACAGAGATGTTATTGTAAAATACGTATAGGTATCTTATTTGAGGTCAGTATCTTTTTTCTTTTATATTACAATTTAATGGGCTTATCAATAAGATTTCATCAAAAGCTTGGTAAAGATATTTTTTGTAACTAAAACAAATTTATTAGCAATTTTGCATACGCGGATTTTAATATTATAAATCATTATGTATCTCAAGTAGAAATGAAACAAATCACAGTTCTTTACTTTTAAAAAGAGTAAAAGCACGATCATGTGTATAGTAAACAGTTACAAGTTAACATTGAAGTTCGTTCAACCAACCTTCATATAACTTCAACGTCAATCGTAAAAATTTTACGACATTTATTTTAGTGTTGCTGCAAATAATAAACAAAAACAATATGTTACGTCGACGATCGATTGGTTCAGCTGGCGGTCAGAATGCCTTTGACATTATTTCATATTAAACTAACCTACAATTTCCTAATTTAATCAACAAGATAAAAATAATCTTAAAACAAAAGATAGACGATAAAATTCTTCTTGTTAGTTTGCTCGTTCAAGTGAATTTTAATCAGACAAACTAAGTGGACTCTGAAACGATTCTCGCAAAGTAATCTATTCATAGTTACTTAACATTAATCATAACAAGTTAACAATAAAGTTATAAACTTCGACCCTCTTGAAACTTGTAGACGCCAGAAAAACAATCTCGCTTGATTTAATAAAGCTTCGCATAGTCACTGCAGACGGTTGGTTACCAAGCTTGGATGGCTGAAATTGTTATATTTATTTTACAATCCGAAGCTTGCATGATATAAATTAGCATTACCTACAGTCCAAAAAAAATAAAAGTAGTGACTATAGTTGAAATCTAAATAAGAACAAATGGGAAGATATTACAAATAATGCAAAGGTAAATTAATATTCATAAATAGCTATCGTTAAGCCTGTTCTATTGTAATTTCAGTTAACTACCCATTTAGACTTTAAGCACCGTAAATGACTCTCTCTTTAAGTAAATAAGCTCGCATAAATTCTCAGAGGTAAACGTTCCCTTACCTCTAAAAAAGGATACTGCCTCTCTTACCTTATCTGTGATTAATATACAGGAGACTTTATTTATCAGAGGAGTTATTCTGATAAAATGTAAGATAGTCAGAGCCAATTTACAGTCTCTTTAAATGGTAATATTGTACCTTTTTTATCAAAACTAAAAGATCAAAAGTCTAGACAAATATTTGTGCAAATGTTGGCTTTGTGTCTAGTCTAGTTTGCTGGAATATTACAGACTACGACAGCTGTCTGGCTAGCCTTTCAAAGTTACTTTGTGAAATGAAGTCAGCCTAAAGGCGACGTGGTAACGCTGCCGTAGTGTGGCTTAACGTGCTTCTTTTCAACAACCAAAGTGGTATAGTTAATTGTATTTGAGTAATTGTCCTATCGAAACTTTTGACATATAATGTGTTACAAAAGCTTTCGGGTAGAACAATAAAAGATTTGATGATAAAAACATTTTCGTAATAGGTATAAAAAGAAATATATTTTCATGATACGATGAAATGTTTTTGAAATTGGGTTCGTTAGTGAAATTTTTCTACATTTAATGTAATTAAATGATTAAATTTACAACATAAACTACAAATTCTGTTAAAACTGTTTTAGAAACACCTGAAACTTCCCAAATTAAAATCAACTATCTGAAAGTAACAGCCGCTGAGCGTAAACATACTAGTTGGCTATATCCGACTGCAGTAATAACAACTCAATAAAAACTATACAGCCTTGGAACAGATGCTTCAGTATTCGATTTCAAGCCAAAAGTTGCTGTTCTAGTATCGTATATTTTAACTTTTGCTGTAAGTATAAGTATTGTTTTTAGTATTATATCTACATCAAAAACTATTAAAAGGAGAAAGACATAAACATCTTCGTAAAGGATATAAATATAACGCAGGTATTTCGACTGTTTGCATATTTTATTGTGATTTTGACATGATTGAATAGGAAATAACATTTCAATAAGACGTTTATTTCTCATTTTAATATAAAAGCTTGTTCTATTCTCCGTTTTTTATTACTATCAGATTTTCATTTCTCTTTTCACCCAAGCCGGTTACTAGAATCAGCTTTTCACAAAAGGACTGTTAAAGCTATTTTATTGTTATTGCCTCCATCGACAGAATAATGAATACCTACTCTAACCTATTTTCGTTGATCAGACCAAGAAAATAACTTCGATGTACTTCGCACCGAGGCGGGGTGCAATTCTGACTGCAGTAATATGAGGGCAATGAAAACGTACAGGTTTGTTACAGACGACGCTCGGCTCGGGAAAATAATACACGAGGAATACTGAACTTTTGTTGAGCGTTCCGTATCGGTATTGCGGGAGTTTTTAAATTTAAAAACGAAAGACTAAAATAAAAAATATTTGAACTAGAGGAAATCTTAATTGGCACAAACGAAACTCACAGATAAATATGTGATATTGATATTTTTATGCCTGATTTTAAATACTGCTCATTATAAGATTATAAACTATTGTTTTATTCTACACAGTGCAAATCATTTTTTTATTTTAAATAAACATATTGATAACTTTATATAAACATAAGAATGGAACATGAATTCCAAGGTTCTGATGAAAACATTTAATTTTATAAATAACTGGTTTCACAAGCGTAACTCCCGTTCCCGTGGAAGCATCATAATAAAATATAGCCTATGACATCCGGGAATAGTGTAGCTTTCCAACGATGAAATAATTTTTCAAATATATCCAGTAGTTTCGGAACCTATTCAATACAAACAATCAAATCTTTCCTTTTTATAATATTAGCTAACGTTAGATAACGTTTGTAACATTGATACGAACCTGCAAAATAGTAAAATACCTGTAGCTCTATGCCTGACTCTTCCAATTAGAACGTAGCGATTGGATTTGGTAGAAATGAAGCAAACATTGCAAAAAAACTCCACGGTACCCCAACTAGGGGCATCACAAGAAACTCTGTTACCTGCAAACGTAAATACGGGTTCCGAAGATCGAGATATGCACTACGATATATTCCGTGCCAATTTTTGCCACCGCCGTTTCGATATATTGGAGGAAAATGTTTTCAACCTCACTACGGAGCAACGTGCAATTTTTCCTGGATTTCTTTCGATATGATAAACTGAAGTTATGGTTATAGATACAACTTCTCGTTGTTTTTGAATATGAATTTTGTCGTGGCAATATTGTATTTACCGCAGTCTACAGTGTTAGTAATGCAGCCATTTTTATTACATATAGAAAAGGAAGTAAGAAAAAATGGCTATTCTTAACAGTTTAACAACTGGCATACAAATATTAAATACAGAAACAAAATTACTAAAATGAATTACATTAAATTTCATACATATGATTTGATGCATCTGTTGGGGATTCTGTTTTATGATAAAAGGATAGTGGGCAGATTTCCAAATTGTTTTATTCCTGAAGCAAATAAAGTCAAACGTTTCAAAGACTTTAGCTCAGATTCATAACGAATTGGAGTAAAAATTCCAGTGCTTCAAGTTTTCAATCAAAATTTAACCTAACCAACGACATCTAAAAAAACATTTTTAAATTGATGCAAGCTTCTATAAAATATAGAAAAATCAAGACTCATATTCACTTAGCAAAACATTAAAATAGAATAGCCACAAAACAATAAGCACGAAAGAACAATAATAGACTCCTTTACTTTGTACTCTTTAGAGCACTTATTCCTATTACTTCCGTGTCATTTGTACTAACATTTTTTGCAAAAATATAACAAATGGATCGTCTGCGTGTTAAGACAATTTAGTCGATCATTCAACAAAAAGATTGATAGTCATCTCCACTAGCTTTAATAAATTTTGCAAAACGCTGTCTCTAATGGTTTCGAAGAATAAAAAATGAATACCATTCGGTAGTCTTAAAGACAGTGATGGCGAAATTGAAATTTATATTGTAGATATCAATGATATAATAACGGAGTATTACAACACGTTTAAAATGAATAATGCCAGTCATGTAAACGTTAATAATGAGGATAAGGAAATATATACCGACTATATTATTGGAAAGGCTAATACTAAAAACCCACATGTTGAGTAGCGCAAACCATATAAAACGCGTGCACTATTTTTTAAGAAAAGATAATAAAAGGAGTGTCACTGTATTTACTGGTCATCAAAAATTCAGTGTCGTGATAGTCCGGTCACGACATCTGGCGACGATATCCGACACATTTTGCCACATCAATATTTAAGAGCTTTTAAAAAGATGCTTTTATGTTTATCGCTATACTCATGTTTGTGAGAGATTAGCAAATTTATCTTTATGGTTTAGTTGGTACAAGATTTTAACGGCTATTTATGAAGATAAAGTTATTTTTTATTGAGACAAGATAATGCAGGTAATATTTTTAAATACGTGTATACCTGTTATTGCTAATTTTTTTTCATATAAAATACTAACAAGATCACATTTGTAAGGTCATAATCGAATCAGGTATATTATTTGCTTCTTCAACATATGTATCCAATATTTTCATTGGTCTACATATATGTTTGATCATCATGATTTTGCCGATTACTATCTCTAAGCTCTTACGGAAAATACATTAGAACAATAGATATTTATCACAAAGGAGGATCAACCTATCAATCCACTGTGTCCCCAATATTGACATACCAAACTGTATTTACGGGCTAGATTCGATTTTCAGTTATATTTCATGGGTAATAAAGATGAGTTTCTGTTGTCAAGCCTTAAAAGCTATCTTGGAGAAGAACATCACTGGAGAACCAAGTGTGTTTAATGATAATACGAGATTAAACTGGTCGTTAGTACTGTGGAACAAAATTAAGGGTCAAGAATAGCAGATGTTGGTTATTAGGTGTTTTTGATTAGGACTCTGAAATAATTATGAAGCTTTATGAGGTATTTATTATTGCCACCAATTTTTTCAAGTCATTCTATCAATGTACATCCATACTGCATACCCGTAAACGTAAAATTTCTTTTTTATTACAAAGCTGAGTTAAAAACAGCAAAACTGTTTTAAACGACATTTCGACAAGACATGTGAGTTTATATATGAAATTTGGACATTATATTGCTTAAGTTACATATGGAAAAAAATATCTGAGATTTCTTGTTACTCATATCATAAATCCGTTAAATTTAAAAGACTTTTGTCAAACACAAGCTTGATCCAAACAAAAATCGTGCCAAAAATCTGAAGCCCCAAAAATGTTGCGAATATGGGCAAAAATCGAAATGGCATATTAAAACATGGTTGAATCCTGTAGGATTAAGTTTGACGTATATCCACGTTTAATCTACATTTATCGGTCGATTGCAGGCGACAGTCAATACCGTTCGACTATTTAATCCGCCTCTTTCCGTCGTATTGTTTTGATATCTCGTGAATTTACGTTTTTGAACTATTTTAGAGATGAAAAGTTTGTGGCAGTAAGTGTGTGGTTTTTGAGTGGAGTTGATTAGATTTTTTAGTAAACTTTTCCAGATATTGCTGTTGTGTTGGAGAAATGAGTAATAATTTCGGAAAAGCGAAATTGTTTTTTTTTTCTTTGTAGGACAAAAATAAGTAGTATTTTAGGCTACAGGTTTTAATGCTTCGGCAATCTTTCGATTAATACAACAAGCTATGAACGGCTCAAGTACATACATAAGTAAGACTTTTTTTAGATTCTAAATATTTGAATTAGTATGAACACTATATTTTGTATGTAAGTACAAATATATGGTCTTAACATTCACCATATTCACCTGATAAACCCAAAAGCACTTATTTTTAATCTTAAATGTATGGAAGTTTAAAAAGTACACTTACCAAAAAATATTGTCCTAAAAACAGATAACACAAAATGTTTTTATAAACCACTGGAGGGGTAATACTGGTAATCTATCGGGGTGTAAAGGTTAATGACCTATGGGGAGGGGGTTGAATCTCGTTGGGTTTCTCAACGTATATACATTATTTATCTTTCTAACTGGTGTAATGGGCTCAGCAAATGTAGCGAAGTAGATAGGGTTGCTTGCAAGATTTTTCATTCTCGTTTGTAGGAAATTTTGTTTAGTATATCTTTCCGCCTCGTTGGCTAAGTTGACTGCGGTGCTTGAGGTCGTGGGATCGACTCCACACTCGGGTAAAAGATATTTGTTTGTGTTCTCTATATACGAAGTCCTAGTAACACTATTGGCTTCATGGCTAAATGTTCGTTTACATGAAATTACATGCTCAGCTTCTTATAAGGGTTGCAATTATAGTACAATCCAATTAGGACATTAAACAATCTGATTCGGAAACTATAAACTAAAAGCTGACACATTTGCGTACACGCACTGAAAGTGATAGACGTATCACGATACGGCCTAAGACCATTCAGGTTATCGACAATAATAACAAAGTAGGTCGACTCGAAATAATCTATTTATAGCTAGCTTGTCTAACCGGTTTGTACTTAGCAACTAGGGAATTAAGATTCGGGAGATTAGGTTAGAGAAACATACGTATGTTTACACAAATGAGACTTTTCATAGTAATAAGTTGAAAAACAAAAATTCCCATGAATGTCGTAAGTCGCGATTTAGGGACATGCAACTGATAGATAGGCAGAAGCATCCATCAGCTTAAGGTTACTATCATCTTACTGCGATAACCAAATCGCCTGCCACTTAAGGTGATTATAGCAATAACCCTCATCGACCCTGACTAGCCACGATCTATAAAAAGGATGTCCATGTTCAGTAGTGGACGTAAAAGAACTCTTGAAGTGAAGAAGAAATAAAATTATTACCCGTATATTACGGAACCAGTATGCAATTAATTCTAAGTCCTTTCTATTCTTTATTATCTCAAAAACTGTTGATGAATGGTATAAAAAGTTGCAGACGTAAAAAAAGCAGTGGGGTACTTTCAAGATGCAATCATTATTAAGATATAGACTTAACTAATGGCTTTTACTATTGGGTTAATTACCTTTAAGTGGCTAAACAATTAAATAATAAATATAATTAGATTTCTCTAATGGCACGTCCCATAATTTATTTCACTTTTATGTATCTTGCAGTTTTTTGGGACGTTTAAATTATTAATATTTATTTTGTGCATTTAAGATTTATGTTCGTATTAATGATAAAGTTAGATACCGTTTGACCGACAGTTTTGGTAGTTCGTATATCTAATTGTTTTTTAATGGACAATTCTCTAAATCATTGTACAGGTACACCTGGACAAAATATCAACAATTTAAATGCTAATTTATGGAGTATTTCTACCAAAATTAAAAAGAACTATTTTACGAAACATAAATTTATATTTTTAACTTAAGGGTGAAATACACTGTTATCGAACCCGTATTTTATTTTGGTCTGTAATGTGATTCTAATGTAGTTTATAGTAGTTTTATAGCTATAAGTGCTATGACTCATTCAACAAATCTAAACTACTTAATAATTCTTAAATTTACGTTACCTAAAAACGTTTTGAATTTCAATTTATTTATAAGTTGACCTAATTAAAATCACTTTCATATAACCTTATCGCATGTTTTGAATAAACAGTCTCATTAAAACATTAATCGAGACATTAGACAAAACATAGGTAACAGCTGTGAAATAATTCAGCACAACATTAATACTACGAGATAATCGTGTCAACGACCTCCCACTATTAGGTAGATATTTACTATCCATGCCACCCACTACATTGATGACTGAAGATTTAAAATAAATTTTATTTTGTGTTTAATGATCAAGTCATTTATATTTTGGAATCAAAACAATTCATTCTGTTCGTGAATTTACGGAGTCATTTATTTAAAAAAATAATAACAATTAATATATAAAAAAAAAATTTACCGCTTGTAACTGTATCAAAAAGTTTGTTTTTCTAGATATACCTATTGTTTATGCTATGTGGCAAGCGCTCTTACTGTAATAAATAATGGGAAGCAAAAAAAAAAAGATTGAATACTAATGTCAATAATTATTTGTAGTAGATAGTATTGTTTTAAGGTTAATGATCCTATTAGCAACTACGATAACAAACTAATTAGTGTTCGATATCTAAGTGTGTAGGTACTTAAAAATCTTGTTCATTGAAAATCAGCATGTCTAAAGGAATTTCAACGTTTAAAGTAACATAGTCAAGAAATTAATCATAAAGTTACCTAAAATACCTAGTTGAATGCCAACTTGCCATAAAAATCGTAAGTATGATACACTTATAAACTAAATAGTAAAAGTATAAACTAAAAAGACATTTTTATGAATTTTAATTAAGAAATAATCAAAAGTGCGATCTAAAATTCTGAAAATACCATACCATTATAGTGTTAAATTACGTCTGAAATTTAAATTAGCAATAAACAGCCATGATTAACTACTTAAATAAAAGATTAAATTTTGAGACGGTGTGCAGCAAAAAATAATGCCACTGACACTGTCAGGTTATTTGCCTTTGACCCCAGTTCAGATTCGCTCTGTGACTGTAGTTAAAATCTATGTAGATTTTGTTATAAAATTGCTAAGTTGGTAGCATTTCGTTTTGACAACTTAGCTAAATAATTTTGACATAATTATGTCTTTATAAATACCTTGATTAAAATTATATTGATTTCGGTTCTATGATATTCAAATAAAGAATTCACAAAAAGTTTCCTATAATATATTTATATATTTTTAATCATAAAATAAAATATCTGGTTTTATTTTAAATGTTAGTAAGAGTGTCACTATAAAAATAATATATGTGAAGAATATTAATTGTATTAGGGATCGTAATAAAAATAACTTGCAAAACTTGAACAGAATTTAAATCGTCCTTATTTCAGTTTATTCAGTTTCAATATTCAATCCACACTTTCCTTTGGGTTAATAAACTTGATAGGAACGTTTATAAAATATAATTGAGATGCTTACGATTTAATTGACGTTATAAATTATTGATATCGGTTTTTAATTGATAGGAAATTAAAATTTTACTATCTTTATCATAAAAAGTTGTATTAATATCTCAATTATATTCAATCAAATAAGTTTCCGTAATATTTTGTAATAAATTTTCCGTAATCTAAAGTTATATCTTTCTCGTCCAGTTAGGTACTTAAAAGTAATGGCTAACGTCATTGCCATAATTCTTGCATTGGTTTTTAAATAACTGTTTCATATAAATTCAACAAAAAAAATAATGCAAAAAGTGCGTTATCATAATAATAAAATTACAGTTTTCTATCTTAAGATATGGATGTATGTACGATACGTCAGATGTCAACAAAATATGAATATAAAAACGTAGCATTCAATACATACATATTATATCGCTGTAACGTATTCGTACGAACTGGATAAAATTTTCGCATTTAATCAGCTTGTATGACGTAACGATGACGACAGTAATCGGAATCGCGCGAAATTTGTCCCATATATTATTCACCACAGGCCGATAATGAGGACATTCACCCTACTGTTTTAGATACAATACGAAACGATACCGGCTTAACGTACATATGTTTTAGTTGTTTGTTCAGTTGTTTCAGTCCATTTATATTTATAAATATAATATTACAATTATTCATATAAATAATTTAATATTTATTATTTCATTTTTATTTTTATGAATGAGAAATATTTTGGACCATTGACTTCTATAAAAGTATTTAGCTACTATTTTATTTTAGTAAACAATCATAGAACTATAACTCATAGATATACCCTGCTATTTAAAACAATTAAAAGTCTTAATAGATTATTTAATTAAAGACCACCACTATGCATATTTATGTGAGCCGTGTGGCTCTATATACCATCCCATATCTTTCCATGGCGAGAGAGTAACAGGCGACTTCGGGACATGCAGATGACGGATGGACAACTGTAAGGTTACTTACCATCTTACTACGATCACCAATCCGCCTGCCAAGCGTGGTGATTATGGCAATACGACATCGACCCTGGCTTGCCAAGGTGTTTTAAAAGGAGGTCTAGGTTCAGCAGTTGTTGATGATGACCAAGTACCGTATGTAAATTTCGTTCATTTTTTGCTCATACATCCGAATAACCTTACCTGTAACAAAAAAACACGATCATTAAATAAAATTGCCATTAACGGTTATATTTTTAGATAAAATACCAACTTTTGGAAATCACCCATTGTTCAAAATACTCTCACAGCAGGTTCAGTGACCGACCAGTATTTTAAATCACCACCCAGATTTTATGAAAAAAAAAATTAAAATATTTACAATTTGGTTACATGAATTATTTATTGCTGGTTTTATTTGTACTTAATATTACGTTTCCAACTGTCCGTTTGTCGTGTTATTTAAATTAGAATGGTTGACTTCTCTGTCAAATCAATCTAAAGCATCTTAAGTTAATGTGTACATTTGTCATATATTGCAGGACAGACGGATGGAGGGATTACAAAATCTGTAAAGATCAAATAATGTACAAAATTGTTCTTAGCTGCTTAAATTAAACTTTAGTTAGATTAAGTCGTATCATTGTGATTATGACAAGTAAATACCTAAGTGCTGAATATATTTTATTATTTCATCAATCAGTTTCTGAAACTTAAATAAAGAAAATATCCAGAACATCTTAACTGACGTCTGTCATTTAATTCATAGCCAAAACCATAGAATAAATAACACAAAAAAAAATTGAACATACATTTCAGTCAAATTGTATTCAGAAACAATTATAAAAAAAGATACAAGCTAACGACATTTATCGTGAGCCTTGAAGCTTTTGCTACTTCACTAGACTGATAAAGATGGATAGCATAACCGATGCTAACTTAAAATGCTTAATGCTTAAATCTTAATTAAAAACTATGTGATAATAAACCAGGCTTAGCTCAAAATCGCCCGCTTTTAAACATAAACCGAACCCAAATGTGGAACATAGTCACCCATCCACACAAATATTTCCGATCTAGATATTCAAATTGCCTTAACGCCATAGTGTGTTGTATAATAAAGCAAATTATGTTAAAATATACGCTTCCTATATGTTTGTATGTAATTTGTATGAGAGCCATCGCCCCCTTGTCTGTGGTAATACAATCTGATCATCATCATACATACATGATTCAATCAGTTGTTGCTGTGGAAACGTGTTTTTTTAGAATATTTCATAATTTAATTAACTTCTTTTTAAATGAGTGAATTTTTATGAAATTATAATTGGCCTGTTTTTGGTGTAATTTACCCTTGCAAATGATTTATGATTGCAACTTGTAGGATTCCAATTTAAATAACAGCAATGTCATTAACTCTTTATATTTTTCGAAATTACATCTTTCAATCCTTCTATCTGATACGCTTTTACATTTTAAAATTTTAAATTTTAAATTTGGTATAGAGATATATTAGATCTTGGTAAAGAACTGGGACCTTTTATCACGAAATCCGCCCAAAATAACAATTATATGACGAAAAAGTCGCGGGCAACAGCAAAAGCATAACCAACAATATTACATTAAACCATACTTATTATGAATCTTTGTAATGTATGGGGTACATGTGACTATTACTTACATTACATATTTAAACATTACATTACAATGTTTTACTTGTTTTTTCTCTTCCATTTACGTGCATATACACATAATAAGATGATCCTTTAAATATCCGTTTCATAATTCAGTTTTTTTGTTTTCCCTCGTACCTTCTTCCGGGCGAATAAAGCCGAATTACTGTAATTTAGGGCTGCCATAAGCACTTCCCTGGAGACATTTTAGCTTTGTGAGTGGTTTTTGTCAGAAAGCATTTTAAGCCGTTGTCGTAACGTTGTCTATGACAATCGTATAACAGGAAACGGGATCGGTTACCTGTGTATTATAATATGATACAAATAGATCTACTCATCTGTTTCCGCACCTGTCCTACCCTATAATATGTAGGTAAACTTTGTGTTGTAAAATGAAGTATGATTTAATCACACTTAGTGCCGCATCTACAGATGAGAGTGAACTATCTGTATCATGTTTAGTATACATTATTTTGTAATCTTCTGCAAAGCGTGATGCCTATGACCGTCTCATGCGGTTTCTATCTCGTAGATCTAGGGACCCTTGGGAATCGCTTTACACCCTATGTCATAACGAAGCTTCATAATGGCTTATTTTTATAATATAAGTATAGGTACAGATTAAGGGCAGCCCTACAATAATACCCAATGTGCGCGTTATTATAAAAGCCTGCTCCGCTGAGCCCACCTCAGTATATTGAATGTCCCCCAAGCCGAACCCATAAAGAAGTTCAGATAATAAGGATTTTCTCAAAATATCGCCGAGTTTTATTTGAGGCGTAAAATGTGAAAACTTTTTCAACAATTAAATTGCTATTTGTTAAATCTCGTATTTTTTCCATTACATTTGAAGTATTTTTAGTGATACTTTAACTTTAGAATTTTATATTGTTTTTATTAACTGTAGTAAAATATGAATAGAAATTCTTAGATCTTGAATCTCTATCTATTTACTACCTAGTCATTCATAAATAATGTTTCCAAATAGCTAAAAGTAACATGGCCTCACAGAAAGATTTTACTTTAAGCTGTAAAATAAAACCACTACATCAATTTGGATACCATTATTATGAAACTACGTATTTCACCATCATAAATAGTAGGGTAAAACCAACAAAATACTGTGCATCACATTTAAAAGCACACTTCAAAAAGTTTCTAAGATAGAAAGAACATTTAATGGCAATAATCATTAAACAAGGGATTACTCTTATGGTAACACATAAAATTAAAAAGCAATGGTTGTAAATTTTACATAAAACTTTACATCAAAATGCTGTATAAAACTATTTTAGTAACTTTTTACTAGCTTATAAAATGTTGGAGATTTCTACACTAAAAAACCGTACTTTTACAACATAAATACGACGTAGACAAGAATATTATAAAGACAAGATTATTCATAGTACGCTTTTCTTTAAGTATGGAGAAAACTCATTATTGTAAACATTAACGTAAGTAGTTCACAACAGAAGTTATTTAGAAATGCCGTCAAATAACAACAATTTAATCGGAATACTTGGTCACACGTTTGTACAAATATATTTTTTCAATATTGTTTCACTATTACAAAGTAACAATGGTTGCATTTGTGCTACGTTAAATTAACAAAATTTATAAAAAAAATCGCTTATAACAACACACATCAAATGTTAAGGGCGTTATATTTGCAAGTCTTAAGAGGGCAAGCTTTAAGGACGGTGCGTGATAAAAAAATATGACCTTAAATATATTTTTACGAAGTCATTTTTCTGGTTTCATTATGAGTTTTATTTAGATTTTTAAGCGAAATGACGAAAAAATATGCTTCTGCCCAACATTAGCGAAGAAAATATAGATATTTTGAGGCATTTTCTTCGTTGGCGACATCGTAAACAATAATATTGCACTTTATATTATGGGTACTTTGCTTACCCAAAGTTTTTATTTTCATCATAAACAAATGCTTTGACTTACTCGATGGCTTAGTGGTGCGCAACTACGTTGTTTGAAGTCCCAAGTTTAAATATATTAACATAAATTTTAGATTTTTCAAGTTAAGCTATAATTCTTATAAGGCGAATGAACTTCAATTCTAAAATACCTTTCACTAATCCTCGGATAGATTGTTTTTAATGGATTCATTGATTACGAAATAATATTATAAATCACAATTAGCGGTTTTCAGTTAATGTTACGAAATGCATATTTTAAGTTATGATGGTAGCTTTAAAGAATATATTTATACGTGGGTAACGATTTCACACGAGTACATACTTAATACTGAGTATTGATGGTGCAATGTGCTTTATTTATCATATAATTATTTATTTTATGATGTATATTTTTATGGCAAAAATATATAAGTCTAAACATGTTGTCTTAGAAATTGTATTTTGAGACGTAATTAAAGCCTCATTATGCTTTTAATCTCAAAGCCATCAACACGAACACACATCGTATATCAAACAGCTAAAACCGTTTTCTCTCAAGTCGAACATAAAAAGGTTAAAAAATAAATCGAGCCAATACAAAAATTCACTCCCAATGTCCCATACACATATACATAAACAACTCACGGCCCCTAACAGGCGTCTTTACCCCACAAAAAATCCCTAATGTGCCTGAGGCAATAAATTTATTATGAAAAAGTCAATTCACGTCAATACCCTCAACTTTTTGTTGAATTGAAAACTTTTATTCTTTTCAAACTCTTTTAAAAGTATTTTCAAGTAGGCACCAGTATATTGATAAAATTTACCTACTACATACAACCTTATGTTATTTTGTATGAGAAATTGGTTTATTTTTGTATTACAGATGAATGATTTTATTAATAATGTGTTTTATGTACATACTTTTGGAAGTAGGTAATTTGGTACTATGCTTTGGTGGATCCAAACGTAATATTCTGACTGTGTTATAGATTCAGTAGAAAATCTCTGTGGTCTAGCGGTGTTAGTCTCACACAAGAAATATTAAGAATAAAATTTACCAGGTGTGAATGCATTTCGCCCAGAACAAAAAAAAAAGTCTGCTTGGTTGAGCGACTACGCTCCGTGCCTCGTAAAACATGTTAGGTCGCTGATTCCGAATGTTATATTATGTTCAGGAAGATGTTGTATGTCTTAAAGATGACGATGTTTCATTTCTATGCCAAATGCCATCCCAACACTTTCAACATAAAAGCATAAGACATACAAAAATCCTAACAAATTTCTCACTCACAATATTAATCGGACATATAAAACCGATCGCACTACACTATTAATCTTGTAAAACTAGAAAGCTAGGATATTATCAAAGAGCAGCGAAGGTCGGTAATATGATCTCATTCGCTCACTAATCGTTCATTCCGACCGAATGATTTCAGTTTTACGTATCGCTTGCTTGGCAAGGCTTTATAATTTATTGTGTTGGTATTTGAGAGTTTTCGTTGGATATTATATAAAGAAAGATAGCGTATAAATATTTATAGTATAACTATTTAGGATCATATAAAAGTTTAGACAGTTTAAAGGGACATTTTAAAATAACGTATAGGCTTGGTTATTCAAATGATTCCGTCAAAAAATATATATCACCGTGTGGTTTCCGGCTTAGAATAGACCACCCCATGTCTTCCCATGGGTGTCGTAAAAGGCGACTAAGGGACATATGGCTGATGGATGGGCAGCAGCATCTATCAGCTCAAGGTTAGTTAACACTTTACTGCGATCACCAATATATAAGGTTTTTACAAAATATATGCCTAACTTTCAACAGCAGCACAAAAAAGAAATGCCTTAACTAGTGGAATCATTATACATAATACTATCGGCTATGAAGTAAAAGATTATAATATGAAAACACGTCATAAAAAATAAACCCATAAAAACATGAAAATCGTTTGCCAAGCAGAGAAATACTAGTTTCACATATAAATCAGACAACTGCATACAATAATATAAAAGTAAATTATCGCAATGTTATTATTTCGAAGGTTATCGCACCAATTAGTATTTTTTTCTTAACAAGCCATCAATTTATCATTAACTATTATACAGTCAACGAACTACCGCCCCATGGCATAAATGTTAGGCTTTCACTGGCCAAGGCCGTACGGATTGCCGGTTCTCTTCCTAGTTGATTCACCTTGATACGTTTTTTTTAGATAAGTAGGAAGTTCGGATTATATTACGCTAGTTTAGAATGATTTTTAGAGGTTGTGTTGTTGCTAGCGCCGAGTTTGTGTCGGTACAAGGTTTTAACGTTTTGTTGATATTTTAAGTTGGTAGGTATCTTTTTTTTTTGTCCGGGGGGAAATGCCTTTACTCATTCCCACCGCTGCTGCAGCGTATTCGCGCGCTAGCGGTGGGATATGTGGGACTCACCCTCTTCATAGCGTGGTATGCTAAACTCATACCACGAGAGGACCCTACACTAAAACCCCTTTACCCACTAAAACACTGATTCGATCCGCCGATGGCGGGGGCCGGGTACGCATAAGCGATCCGACCCCAAGTTGGTAGGTATTAGTGTTGCCTATCGATAGTCGACTATCGATATACTATCGATAGTCTATCGATAGATGACGTCATATCAATAGTATCGATAGTCTATCGATAGTATCGATATTAGTGATAGTATCGATACTATCGAGTACCAATGTGTGTTTAGGAGCAATACTATCGATAGTATTGCTCCTAAACATGGGTTGGTTTTTGATAGTATCGATAGTATCGATAACTTTACAAACTATCGATAGTATTGATAGTTTTGATCATTTAATGCAACGATACTATCGATAATATCGATAGTATTACTTTAAAAATATCGATACTATCGATAGTATTATAATGTAATAGTATCGATACTATCGATAGCACTATCGATATTGTTACTATTTTTCGAGGTCACCTATCGATAGCGAAACTATCGATAGTTGGGCAACTCTAGTAGGTATCAACTCAAAATATCAACAAAACGTTAGAAGGTACCTAGTTACGTTAGTAGGTACCTCTAAATTTCATGCAAGGTTTTATTTTCCGAAAAATACAGACAAATAGACCTTTTTGTCCGATTCCAAATATGTATATAACTTCTTTAAAAAAAAATGTATTACTGTCGTTTTTCATTATAACGACCAAATTGATGTAAGTATAGTTCGGCTAAAGAACTGACGTGAGGAAAGACAGTAGGTAGGTAGGTATACGTGGTACGTGTGTAGTTACACTAATGAAATGTATTTTTATTTAACACATATGGATAGAACTTAAGTGGTATAAAAAAAAACATTTAATCTAGGTGGTCGCGGTTTGATACATATCCCCGCCAAAAATCTTACTGTGTCATCATAGATCTGGGTCTGGGTCTACCCTCCGTGTCTCAGGAAGCACGTTAAGTGATATTTTTAGTTGATATCTAGTAATTTTACGATCTGTTTTGATGAAGTGATATTGCTAGGTGCATGTCGCGTTACGTTGCGGTGAGGTTAAGCATACGATGGCTGTTATATATAAACTTAAAACCACAGTCAATTAAAGACAATTCGTAGGAATACAATAAAAATAATTTTAAAATTTAATATCTACATGACAGTTCCTAATTAACTGATATATCTATATAAGGTTAACTGGCTATCAGAAAGGTTATAAGTTCATATCTTGATTGGTTAAACTGTTCTAGCGAGTGAGTTTCTAAGTTCATGCAGTTCTAACTAAGTCGATCAATCATATTCTGTCACACGTTTAATATACTATTATTATATGCATAGGCCCTTTGGATTCTATTTAAATATCTTTCTAGGCCACAACATACATTATATTATAAAGTATTTGTATAAGAAAATACAAATATTATTGTTCAAAATTATCAACAGAATTTTCTCAAAAATTAAAATATTAAGTTTCAGAATGAGAATGAGAGAATGATTTTATTTAGGCACTTATTTATTTATTTACTTTACAGATATTTCATCACTAACGTAGTAAATTTAATATCGCTAATCTTTGTCAGGACTATTTTATTTTGACTATTTTCAAATTAAAATAGACACTAGGTAACTACCTACCTACTGTAGGTACCTACATGAAAAAATAAGTTTTAATGCCTTGCATTAAAGTATAATCTAGTTTGTACTAAAAATACATACAAAGATCGATTTTTCGAGGAGTATTAGCAACTAAAAAAAACACGGTGTAGGTATACTATTAAGGGAAGTATATGCCTTCCCTTAATAGTATACACCGTTGTAGCACTTCATATACAAAAAAATAGGTATCGCCATTCCTATTCCTTTAATAGCAAAGTAACATTACATTGTATTATTATAGGAACTTACATTATTAAAGGAAATTGCAAAACTAACACCATCATAATATTATATACAAAGCAAAAAGTAATTTACAACGTAGTCACACGCATATAATTAAAATTAAGTTAGCTGTCAAATGGAGACCTCACGTTTGACGTAGTACGTAATTATAATAACAGAAATAGGTAATTAGATTTTACACTCTATACATACTGATTTACCGAAATACAACGTTTTTCGGGCTATCTTCATTAACAAAATCACGCACTGCTGGCGTGAGGGTCGGCTTTTATTAGTGGACGTTTAGCGGGCCTAAAAGAGATAGCGTTTTTTAGTTTACATTTTAAAACCTTTTTTTTTTGGACTGCAACTGACGTATCGCTGCTTTAATGCGATAGAGATACACAATTATATTATGATTCAACACTAATTGATCTGCAATACAATGTGGCTAAAACTCAGTATCGAAAACTTACACATATGGTTTTATGTCACTATCACATTTAAGTAAGTATTTGTACTTTCCTACCATCTCCGTTTGATTGTATTAATGCTTGACAGTATTTCATTAATATCAACATGATTCTGACGTAGATTCATCAATAAATCTTTTTTAAATTGAGTGTTCATTTAGAGTTTTTTGTCGAACAGGCATAAAAATGTTAGTTACGAGGTAAGCACAACTCCTCAATTTGTTTTTCTTTTTCAACTCGCTCATATAACACGCTCCACACTTCTAAGCACACTACCCAATCTCATACTTTTTTACTCACTTTGTTACTATATAACCATCAATTGAACAGATAAAAATCTCTAACAGAAACACATCGCGTGCGTACTACAGTCTAATTTCGGTAACACCCCACCAAATTAAAAATACCTTCAAATACAGGGCAGGTAATGAAGATCAAATATCTTAACCGGCAAGCGACGATTGAAGTGTAGGGACTGCGTGCCGTATTTTTAACTGAGCTTCTTATTAATCGTTTGTATCATTTAGGCAATTTGTATTATTTGAGTAATCTAGAAGGTTTGTATCGTGCTAAGAGTTTTGAAAACTTAAGTCGATGAATTGATAAATATAATAAATGTTAAGTTAAGTATTAACGTTAACATCGAAATATTTTCTGAATGCCGATGACAGAAACATACAGATACAAAATTATTAATCAAAGCTTATTACGCAACATAATATTCCATAATATCTATCAGTAAACCAGTGGCCGTTCTATAATAAATCATTGTTAAAGCGGTTTAACCACCGATACCTGACGCCTTGTCTAAATCAGATGCAAATTACATGCATTTTTAAATCGGTCGGCTTACATTTTTATAGAACAGAGAACAATAGAGTAGTATAATTATTGCGTTCCCTATTTACTTGACAAGCTTTTTGGGAAGTGTTAAACAAATGTACACTTAGATGTGGTAATGATACACTTATTTTGTATCTGGTGTTGAAATGTATGAATTAGTTATAAATAATGGGTTTAAAAAGGAAATTGGTATTTTTTTGATGGTAAGCAGTAATTGGAGGGAGTTTTTTTTCGTCTGTTTTGGTTGAGTTGTTTGTGAGCATTCGTTTAAAAATTACATGACATAAAAATCCAATACAATGAGTATATGAATTTGTTATCGGTTGTCGAAATGGACGTGGATCCGAATAAACCATAATCAAAAAGTAAATTAAAGAAAAAAAAATGTAAAGATGTGGATGAGCGACATGCTATCGGTGATACCGCAATGCCGTGTCTGTGACAAAAGTTAATAAGGTTGAAGATCAAATGTAGGAAATTGATATTTTCCCTTTACAATACAAATAAATAAAATATTTGTTGGCGGTTGAATTTACACCTTATTAGCAATATGAGGTGTAAATGAAGACAAACTACAAATTTTAATGAATAGTACAGTTACTGTCGTCAATCTCTAAACCTACGCAATCACTCTAAAATCACGCACGAGGCAGTTACTCGAGAAAAAAAAATCCAATTTATTTTTAACTAAGTACCTACCTACTTTACTCACGTAGTCACCAATTTGTGTAGTAAACGTACTTGACTTTTATTGCCCGTTACCCTGATATTGGGCGCCGTGAGAAGGCTTTCCGTTGCCATGACAACCCACTATTATTGACACCATTGAAGTAATGACAACGTACGATAGAACCTTTAATTTGTTTGTTGATTTTATAGCAAACTGTTATTTAGTTTGTGAAGAAACAGTTTTTATATCTACTTACTTTCTAAATGGAAGATGCATTTTAAAACTTAGTCAAAACGAAAACGTTTATTGATAATGTAGACGAATATATCAATAATCATGATAACATTTCTTAAGTTTTAATACATTCGTTTATATTTTAACAATTATATAAAACAAATTACAGTTCAACTATATTTTTATAATATGATATGATAGTTATAATGACGCATTTTATAATACATTTTAAATCAACCAGCGCGGGTTGGGATCAGGTCTGAAGCTTAAGACGCGTCGCGAGCCTCGCCTTGCGCGGACGAGCATTTCGTAGAATATTAGCTAAAGTGCAATGTTTTCTTACAAGACATATTATTATGTGTGTCACAATCACATTGTACCCAACGTAATAAATAAATATGTAAACCATGAAAGGTTAAGGGATCACAGATTAATAAAAAATCTACATAAATTCCAAATTTTACTCTCAAACACAGTTGAAATTCAAACGCGTCAACATATTTACGAGTCGCATTGTACTTTTATAACTTTATTTTTTTCATATGATAATGTCAAAAGGTATGTTTGTAACATACATAGCATAAATCCGAATCTTAACTATCTTCTCAAACTTTTTGTAATAATATTTTCTTATTTTTTATGTTTTCTACGTTTAGAGAGTAAACGATACTATATATGTCACAAAAGGAGTCAAAACTGGACTATAAAATGTTATTGCTATAATAAAAATGAAATAAATATCCGATTTCTATGAAAGTGTAATGGAAGATCCATATTATTATAATGATGGTGTATGGGCTTCCTGTACTTCCCATGAATGAGAAAAGTGGATAATAAGGGATGAGTGATGAATAATGAAATTCCTTGGCGAGATCAAGACTTCTTTCAATGTTCTAAGACAATCTTCGTACAGAACTTTGAGAGTTAGACAAAAACTATTTGTTTGATGTATCTATACATCAATTGATAAAGTTATTATTATCTTTTTCAATTGACATAAATAGAATTTAGTCACAGCAAATGTAAATCATTATTATCATATCGATATAAGATTCACTGCTGAACAAAAAGCGATGTTATCGCTTTCCTTACAAAATATAAACGGAGTTGTAAATGAAAATGGAAAACGCGATTATGAACCAGCTACTGAGCGATCAATCGCAAATCTTCAAAAATATCAACCAACTGCTAGTTAACCCAAGCACAACAAAATTCATACAGATATAGTAGGTACCTACTTAAACAAAATTTTCGTATTCCGAGGCCGGATTAAAAAAAAGCATGACACAACAATACAAATGCAGCTAATTAATATATTAAAAAAAAATGAAGCATTATCACTCATTGTGACCTTGCGCTTATTACAAAACCTATATAAACATTTGCGTGTTAGCGTTACGTGTATATATTCATTACGTAGGATCTAAAAACTTGACCTTGCTCCGAGGTAAAATGAACTGTAATATTGTTGGTTTTGATCTAAAATTAAATGAATAATGTTTAATATAACTACTTCATACATTAAGTAAAAAACTCGGCAAAGAATCAGTCACGTCCGCGTCGCCCAAAATCTGTGTTTGTATGTCAGTTCATTAACAAACTCGAAACACCGTGGTCTAGCCTTGCATATATTAACCTTGGATTGTGTCACTAAACCAATACTAATCTAATATTTTAAAGGTTAAAAGATCATCAAAATTGAATGTTATGGGTTATGAAAATGATGATGTACATATTGAATATTTTAAAAGCACTAAGGATTCATCGAAAATGTTGTGATATCATGAACCAAATAATGGTTACTTAAACGACCGTGAATTAAAAAACAATAAAGTTATTGAAATCAAAAGTATTAAAACCAATAATAAACCAATATCTCACTTTAATCACTTCTATTCTATCTACTGCCTACATCTATATTTAATTACTAAGAGAATTCAATTAGTTGACAACAAAGATCCCAACGCTTTAATGAAAAATAACCCTTGGTAAATGTACCTATAATAATTTATTGATACTTGAAAATGATATACAAGCGATTATTGGTTTTATTATGGAAGATATTGAGAATGTTATGGCCTGATGTTGTATGTCTCCTTGGTTGTAGAGCGTGGGTGCTTAAAAGCCTAATGGAGTGACATGTTTTGCAATAGTATCGTGCAATCAGAGGCATAATAAATGTTACACAATATGATGTTGTTGGTAACTTAATAATTTAAATTATGTTTCGATTTTGGATAACCAAAGGAGAAATAAATTGACTATTTCATTTTGGTTATAGTTTAAAAAAAATTCAATTAAGCATCTGTATCTGGAGCTAGAATCAACTAGGATTTCTCGCTAGAAAACTATTTTTCGCGGCATTAACTTTTCTTACTTTATCTCACGGAACAATGTCAAAGTATCTTTAACTCTTTGCTATAAATTCAATAATTGTATGACTTTACGATCCGTTTTATATCTCCAAACATGATTCACCAATATCCTCTTAAAATTAAATATCACTAGAATTTCCGATTGATTTCCGCTCGATCCACGAATAAAACCGAATCTATCGCAATCCACCAAAAGCTCTCTCAATTTTTACGAGCACGAAATCCTGCTTAAATATCCAATCTATACACAGTTTAATAAACGATAAACCGAATTGCAGACCCATAAAATGCTCGGAACGTAAATTTAAAGGAGAAAAAGGCGCAACAAAAGTTTTCTGCAAGCATCGAAGTTAATAAAAATCGTGCCCAAATGACTACGGCAAACTTTGACGTAAACAGACTGGGACTGCGATACTGGGATAAATTGGCGAAAGTCCGATACTATTTTATGTTTTCAGCTGCGCCGATTTTGAGCTTGAATCTACAATTTTAAACATGTTAAACTCAACCACTTTCGATATAGAATCAGATGGTAACATTCTCATTGCATATGGTATTATTATCTTATCTATTATCTAGTCAACTGTCAAATTTAATACTCATAGGAAATTGAAACTTTCAAACAAAACTCAACAACGCAATTGAAATTTATAACGATATAATTTTATTATCCTTAAATTGAAAAAGAATACCCTCCTGAAGTTGAGACCGGGAGACCCCTTCCAAAAAGTTAGGTGAAAAAGCAATTTGTCAAGTAAATCCTCAACGTTTGAAAGAGAGAGAAGGGATATCATGCTGATATCTGATTAATGACTCCATAAGTGATTAATAGGCGATTCCAAGCAAATTAAATGCGACAGCGAAATACGGGGGAAGGCTTAAGCAAATTGTCTGTTCAATCTCTTTTTCTGCCATTTTCTGCATATAGTCTTTTACTTTCGTCCTTCACAGGGCAAATATAAGGTTGCTTAACTTCCTTTATACATTAGTTAATCTAATCGCATCTAGCCTCTATATTGTTGGCCTTAGACCATACCAGGATTTCCTCTATCTCAAAATGATTTCCTTAATTCTAATTTATAAATATTTTGTTGTTCCAGATAAATCGTTGTACAAAATCGTACAATCAAATCGTTATCGTTAAGCAACATTAAACATGCTTTCCCATCGTTGTTTCTATTTTATTTCCGTGAATTAGGCTGGGCTGGGTTCCCTCCAATAATTATCTGTGTTCGAACTTCGTAGGGTTACTGTACTGATACTTTATTTATTTTATTTTCTATTTGACTTTAGAATGTTAAGTTTTCATTTGTTTGAGTATTGATTTAGTTAGGTTGGTCAGCATGGGTAAGAGAAACGTTACTATCAAATATATCGCTTACAATGTTACTGAATACATTGCATGTTATTGAACCATCAACAGCCGATTTCCAAATCGATCATTTAACCTCAACAAGTGCTTATTAACTCCTTGTTTTCAAATCGTTCCCTAATTATATAAACATTTACTAAATCATACTTAACAACTACAGTATGATAAAAAATATATAGATTTTTGGTCTATTATCACAAACAAAAGCACAACCACAGGGGGGACAAGCCGGCTAGTCCCCTTCCTGTCAATTATCGTGATTAATGAAGCTCCCAATATTGAAACGTTTACTCGACCGACGCTAAAAGTATTATATTACTTTGAGAAACACTGTATCAACTTTTAATAAAGTCGCTCTCACTTTGGAGCTAAGAATAATGTTTTAATGAAACAATTTTTCAATACTTATCGAAGGTCTTTCATAATATTGGGGGAGAAAAGTGCTTACAAAATTAGGTTACAACGATGTGAAGCCAATTATAAAAGTATAAAAAATCTATGCACTTACATCCTTCATTTAATTGAACCTAAACACATATTTTGATAAAAAGTGGATATTTTAAATTTCGTATCGTATCAAATATTTATATTCACAAAGTCAACAAAACACAGTGTCTCTTGTATCGACGAACAAATTAAACATTTTCCGAACTGCGGCCGGCAGCTAGATTAAATTATGAATTCAAAATCGATTCAGTGCCTCACCCGCTGCGAGTTATTTTAAAAGATTCAAGAAGATGAAAAAATGTCTCGGATTTGGATTTTTTCCGGTATTGAGGTGTTATGGAAGTTTATTTGGTAATTTAAAAATAAAACGTGCCGTTTGAACATGACTAACTACAAATCAGTGTAGAATGTAAAATAAGTTATGTTGATATTAATGTAGAAGTTGTATAAATATTAAAGAATAGGTAAATGAACTTTGTATTAATAATATTTAAAACCGAGAACGTACTATTTTTTCTATTACCAACCGTATGTTTATGCTATGGACTTCTGCATTATGCTGTTTTTTCCTTTACCTGAAATTAAATAAGTAGTAACTTGGTTGGTACGCGAATACTGCTTATGTCATGTAATAGTAACATATTGATGATTGATGGACAAATTTCTGAGAAGCTCAACGGTTGCCGGAAGAATAATTCAATGTAGACACTCAATTTTATGATGATTTCATAGTAAATTTTCCAGTTATTATTTCTGCAGGTAGATTTATAAAAGGTGAACTGTTTGTTGCTTTAATAAAATATTTATTTCATCTTATACTCTATATAAATAAATTACACACATTTCTGTTTAATAGTGAGTAATCTGGTTTACATGTCTATTCGCGAGTTTATTGCTTGTAAAACAAATCCGTAACCAATTGTAGAAGAACTTTTTACTTTAACCTTAAATACATCTTCATTTTCTAAACCAGCATTTTCTTTTCTAGTAAATTGCGACTAGATCCTCCGAGAAGTACTCGTGTGAAATAAAGAAAGTTTTTCAGAACACAACAAAATTAAGTTAGTGTAAGCGAAGTGAGAAAACATCAATTGTCGTCCACTTAAAGTGCTCGCAAAGGCAATTGTCTCATGATATCGGGAGGCTGCCAGGAAAAATAGTCACTTTAGAGGAGCAACTGTTTTTTCCCCTAGTTGGCAACATTGAGACATTTTTATAGCGACACTTAACCGCAATCAAGTGGATCATTAGCCTGTAAAGGCCTGCCAAATATCTTCGCTTTGCCTCCACTGTTTTCTCACCCTTTTGCGTGAGAGATGTTGTAACACACACCTTTTTTGGACGGATCCCGTTTGCCTATTGCCAAGTTCTGGCAGATTTTTTGCAGGACAATATGCTGGCAATTCCCTGCGGTCTAACAGCTGTTTTTCGTAGAAAACATCGTGGTTTGGAAGCCAAATTTAAAAGCCCGTATCATTTTTGGAGAGAAACAAATTGAATTATGTAAAGACTCGTGCCCGAAAAGTCGAATGCAAAACTGGGAAGGAATCACACTGGAACGAGTACCGGGCAAAGCAAAAAAAACAAAACATCAATTTTAATGAGTCGAAAACCCAAGAATTTTCTCTTACATTTAGAGAGCAATATTTTTTCTACAACATTTAATCAGAGTAAGAAGTGAAATGGTAATTTGTGTGGACCGCTCGATGTAAATTTTATGCAAGAATTCGCTCGAAGCTCCCCTCTCCCTAAAAGGGGAAGGATTTTTGCAGCGGACAGAAAATTTTGCTTAGCCAAGTGAAATTTTAACTGCTACGACAGAGACAGCTATGGAAATGCGAATACTTAATGCTAACTTACTTCCCGCTGGTTCATTATACTTCATAATTTTGGATGGAAAAAATGTGATCTAAAGGGTTCCATTGGTTGTATTTTTTGCTCGAGCCGTTTTGAATATTAGACTCGATCTGCCTATCTTTGCAGATAACAATAAATTTAAAATATAGTTATGTAATGATTGCTTCATTACTGAACTTAGTTAACTACATGAAAATTGTATGTATGTTTATAAGAGCCAACATAATGTTAGGCACTACTGTGACTAGGAGAACAATAAATAAAAGAAAACTTAATCATAGTTCGAATTATTTTATTTAATACAAGTTGTTTCTTCAAAATACAATAATCTATTAAAATTTTCAAAGTAGACCTGAGCACCAGATAACTAGACAAGTAAAACACTCAAAAGTTTTGCAATAATTTCAATGATGCTTCGATACAACAACCCTCAAAGTTACACTCAATTCCATCAAATTATAACTTGTATAAGACAATCCAACTCTTTGAAGTACGAAATGTACTTTTTGTTTCGGAATCGTAACAAATTAATAACAGAACAATTTAATTTAAAGCTAGTGTCTAAAAATTTGTGAGTTAAAAGTTCAATTGATTTAATACAATTTCTTAAGAGTGAATTAATGAATCCTGTCCCAATTTTAAGGCAGTTTCTCTGACTTTAGAATTCAACTTTGCGTTTGTTTCAATTTGTCAAACGATGGAAACTCAATAGCTTCAACAATGGGGTTCCATAATAATAAACAAAAGATGTCCAATTCTATTTCGTAAGTTTCTGGAGTTGTTTTTGGTTCAGTTGGTTTGATGACAACATTCTTCTTTGTGACTTGTGAATTGAACGGAACAAAAACAATTTCAGTAGTAGGTATATTGTTTATTTATTTTTTGAATAAATATATTAAATTATCTTCGGATTAAAAGATGTAGGTATTCGTTAAATCTAATAATATGTATATTATTAATAAAGATACAGTCTTATATATATCCAATATTTATATTGGACATTGGTAGAACATTTAGAAACACTTTAACAATAAATACTTTTCTATTCAAAAGACGATTCAAAACATTTGAAGTTAATCTGCATTCAAATCAATGAAACGGAGCTTACTAAATGCGCACTGTGAACTATTGATTCCCTAACTAGACTAATCCCTCAAAGGCTAAGTAGAGCTTATTTAAAGCATGATTCAAACACTGGAATTGAAGCATTTGAAGCGGCTAAAATTAAATCAACTCCATAGCACTAGAACCCGGCACTAATTAGTACTGCAATTTATACATCAAACAGGAACGGTGATACGCGTCATCAAAACGTATCTAGTACAAAAGGAAATATGCCTGTATGAGTAATATGATCTGCGAAATTGTTAGACCGGTTTTGATTATGTTGTTTTTAATGGAGGGTTGACGGAGGAAATCTGTAGGCGGATAGAAGATGATGTTTATTGATTGTATTATATTAAGTTTCGGAATACGAAAATTAATTTGAAAACATAGCAGGAAGGGAGTTTTTCCTTTATTAAAATACGATAAAACATTAATATAAAACGTAAAGATATTATTTTATATAATAACATAAGTATTAAAACTCGCTTCCATTCAATTTTATAAAATAATTTGGTAATGCCCGAAAATATTTATATTCTTATTTTTTTGAACTAACTCTTGGTCACGTCGTTATGTTTAGTAGAATGTACTTTGTTGGTGACAAAAACACAAAATATGACATCATTCAGCTGAACCAGGTCATTACAAGTTGAGGTATCAACAGAACCTCTAATAGAGATAAACGGACTAATACATCAGTTCATCTACAAACCCGAACGTGTAACTGGTTAATGAGGAAGTGGCTACTTGCAGACAAATTAACATGTCACTTTAAAAGATACGAACAGGAAACTATAATATTTAATGTTAGGATAGCGCTACTCTCAAACCTTTGGCCTTTCAATTAATGGGAGTTCGTAGAAATGATGATGGCAAATATAAATTGTAGGTGGGCTTAACAAGTAAGGTTTTATGCTAGTGGGTGAAGCGTTTTAACTATGCCTAATAAATACTTCTATTATTAGGCATAGTTAAAACGCTTCACTCACTGTGGTATCATCACAATGTTATGATATGGTAAGTAAATAAACACAAATTGAAAAGGGAAATACATGTCAATATCACAAATTTAGGTTGTCTCAGACAAAAATAAACGGAAAGAAACATATCACGCGACCCTATATATAGAATATGGGCATTCATATTTAATACAACATTCACCTATGAGCTATAAATAATACGAAATAGTTGAAATAAAAGTAGCTAGAACACGCGATAGCCGTATTAATCTAGCACCATTGAAGTGGTTTCTAACTACAGAGGGAACTTTTTAATTACTTTGTTCCCGACGTCTGGAAAAAAGGGGGGTTTAAAGAATGAGTCTCGACGAAGCCAGGTTTGGGAAATGTTTTCGTGGATCCTGTAAAGAGATAGTTGGTACAAGAAAAAGCGGGCGATAAAGGCTTCACGCTAACTTAATTGCTATCAGGTATGGTGGCAACAATGAAAAGAGGAAAAAAAAGATAATGTGGAAGCAACCTTTTTGTATCGGTCTTCGAGTAGATATTTTCTGGTTTATTTATATTCTAATAATTACGCAGTTTGTAACAATTGATTTAAGCCCATAATAAGAAAAAAAGAGATCCAGTAACTATTTAATTGAATCCAGATATTAACTATGAGTGTCGATCCTAAGTGCAGCAGTCCAATCTATTAACGCCATGTGGCGTCGAGATTTTTTATGGCCCTGATAATAAACCTAGCCCAGCAGTAGTACCGGCACAGTAGTAATTAGTTCCCTCAGTCATTTTAAGACTCTCGTAAACTCCTTACTTTATTCTTTCTACTCAATCAGCGTTGAAATAAACGTGCTCAACGCTCTAACTTAGTACTTAACAAATAAAATTACTAACGCGAGAGAAATTAGAAATCTTCGCGTTCGAACTAAAACTTTAGACAACATTCACAAAACTAATTATAAACGCCTCTATAAACTGAAAACTGTTTTAAACGAATTTATAAATCAAGGTAATGAAGTATATATCAAGAAGAACAGAAACGTTGAGGTGCTAAACGTTACCGGAACGAAGTTCCAGTAAATTTATTGTTATAGTTTTGTTAAGAAACACTATAGCTTCTTCGGCGGAGTGGTTGTAAAAGAGTCGATATAAAATACAGTATTACCATCCTTATATATAGACTAGTCTTACCGTTATTGCTTACACCAATGCTGCTATTTACCTGAAAGTGGAAAATATATTGTTAGTGCACATGTTGGAGGAAATAACGAACGGAGACAAAGTTTTACACCAGAACATAAGCAGCTATTACTAGTTGCTATAATTTAAACAGAATTATGGGAATCTTAATTCTAATTGTTTAAGGAAATATTTGCTTTTATTATTAATACTTGACCACATCCAAGGACCGGTTAAATTAAATATTCCAAATTAGGCATCACTCACAGTTACCCTTTGTAACAAAAGAATCAAGCTCAACAGAATTACTTTACCAAATATACATTTACATGAAGCATTTCAAATAAACGAGTGTTTTAAGCACCCCGTTAAGTTATGCCAGACCACGTACTCTAACCAGAAGAGAAGAAACGTTAGAATATAAACGGGTGCCTCGCCGAAATTTTCCTTGGGTCTTGTACGATAAATCTTATAATCCGCTTATACAATTTGATCGAGATTGCCTGCCGGCGGGTGTATTTTTTTTTCTTGTTCATGGACGAATGTTTCCGATCTTAGTTTTTGTTTTGACGATAAATGTGCTTTTAATGTGCACTCTGCTACGATTTGGGATTGTGATCTTTAAGGCTGTATTGATGGATCTCATTGTTTAGATGGAACAGTAATTCCTTTATTCAACTTCCTAATTAAGGCGAATCCGTATCTTTTGTGTAATGGAATAATTATTTGTAACATTTTCTAAGACAAAAGGATATTATGTTTATAAATCTTCATTCCTTAGATAATGTACCTCTAATTTAAAATTGATGGCAAAATCTCTTTCCGGGATAGTCTCAATGTTAAATTTTGCTTCGAAATCCAAAAGTGGTAATTACGGTCGTTTCTTCAGCAATAACTCTTCCACAAAGTTTTGGAAACATTTCTGAAACTTGCTTATCAAGATCCTACAAAAGAAAAAGAAACAAAGATAGGATAATTCCTCCCAAGTCGATTATAAAAGTCAATGCCGAGTATAAAGAAGCGTCCCTCCAATTGGGGCTTGAAAAGGACAACATTTCAGAATATTTAAAACTGAAAAACATTTTTTTAGTTAAAGATTGTCCATTAGATTTGATACCAAAATCAGGGGTTAAATTGACCAGACAAAACAAGCTGGTATTTAAAACGCATCGATCAAGTCGTGACGCAGATGTTAGACAATACTAGAAGATACTGGGCCGATAAAAAAATATAATTGATGAAGACAGGTACTGGATTTAGGGTTGTCGGATTGATGGAATGTTTTGGATCGATGATTCTATGGGGTGTTTTGAGTTCGGTGTATAGTTGGTATATTCTTTATTTTTCATGTCAATGAAAAGTTTTACTTCAATATTAATATGCTTAAACATGGTTTCAAAGCAATGTGCAATATGGCACATGGTAAATATTTTACTATACTTAGGACAAAACATTCGTTTCAAAAATAACATTTCTTATAATATTTTATCTACCGCAGTTCATCGCATCAAAAGACAGCAAGTAACACGAATGCCAGCTCTTATCCAGATTGAATCTGAGATCCCTCCGCTTCCTAAAATTTGTCTACAATAATATCTATAATCTAGACACATATCGCAACAACGCTGTCCCGACTGATATACAGGGCGTTATGATGTATCGTCTATTAGATACGTATCATGTTTCTTTATATTTTTTTATTCAAAGATAGTCATTGTATTTATTACGACATGTTTTACATGTCATGCATAGGTAAGGTTTGTAAAAAGTATGAGAATTTATTTGTTAACTTAGCTTACGAATGGCGTGCTAGGTATAGTTGAACTTACGGAGTAAGTCTTTAAAACAGTTATGTAATATGAAGTTGGAAATAAAGCCAGTACAGGTCTGTGTAAAGTTACAGTTATAAATAGGCAGCTGCGGCTATAAAAGCTATTCTAACTTCGCTTACATTTACTTGCAGTACCTACTACAGTTCTAGAGAAATCAACATAATCATAAGTTCAGAATATTATGTCCCTTACTTTAACGATTTTATTCATCATAATTATTATTAATGCACAACAGTTGTGGTGATCACATTAACTTAGGAGAAAATATAATTAAAATGAATAGGCACAGCCTAAGTTGAAGTTGAAGTTAATATTAACACAAAGATGTTAATATTAACTTCAAAGTTATTTTTGTCGAACACAAACAGCCTGTATCTAATTTTTTTTTGTCGCCCTCATGTTTCGGGACAATAAAACGCGTTCTTATCTTCTCCACTATGTTTTCGTTTTAAAAACATTTTTCGTTCTTTCATGATTATTTTTTTAAGCTACCGCACTACGCTTTACCCACATCTCTAGCGTGCACGCGATTATCACCTCTATCACAATATTCTCAAACGCTGTAATCGTTAAAACATTCTGGATAACACTGTTTTGTCTTACTATTGATTCTTTTTCATTTTATAGTCATTTCGAAATGAATAGATATACTCGTATTCAGGTTTTATCGTCGGGTTTTTATGGTGTGGTTTGAGATTCGAACCTCGGTTGAATTATTATCGTGATCATATGTTGGATGATTGTCTTCGAGTTTATGTTTAAATTAAATGAAATGTTCATTTTATTTGAAGATCTGGAGCGTGTGCAAAATATATTTTTAAATGCATCTCGTATGTTATCTACTTCGACATTTTACAACAAACGTATACGTACGTGTGTTCAATAAGTATATTTACCCTAAATATTAACAAATATCTAGATCACTAATATTTCCTAATCAACACGTATGTCTGTATAAACCACTTTTATAAGAAAGTTGAGTCTCATTAAGCGTTATTGACCCAAGTGTTTGCAGACCCAAAAAATGGCAAATGACAACTGTTCACTTCCTTATGAGACAACAGATGGCAAGCAGCAGTTGCAAAATGTAGACAGGTGGTTTTAAATGAACAAATTGAGACTAAAATTACTAATAAATTTAAGTATTATGAACTATAAGGACAGCAGAATCGCGGAGAAAAAATACTTAAACAGAGAATTTTAGTTGGAAATTTGCAAACGTTGATGCTTCTCACTAAGTAGAGAGGCATCTTATGAGAAAAGTTACTAAGTGGATAGACAAAAAATGGTCCGTAGTTAAATTGGTAGTATCGCATGCGCAGAACGCTTCACATTGAAATTTAAGTACTGGCATCTCACTAGAAATAGTTAGTGATAGTGATCGTGCCAAATAATTTAACGAAACAAATATTGACGAATAGCAAGTAATGTAAAAAAATGGTATGAAAACGTTCCTGTGCAATGTTAATACATTACGAAAAAGTAATTGCGTTTAGCGTACTACTAAATGAAATAACAATATAAGTAGTAAATGAAATATGTAACCCAACAAATACAACACTCCATCAAAAGCCCATCACACTAAAACATTCTAATACAATAACATTTTTTCTTTCAACGTTACACTTGTCATCATCCGACTTTTATCCCCTGCCAACGTGGAAATATACCATACATCCAATTATTATGAAACCTCGTATAGAATGAGATAAAGCAGAGCTAATATAAATTGGGAGGCCGAAATAAATCCTATTACTTAATGTTATCAGAGAAAACCAGCACTTAACTTTATTATAAGGCTCGTAAAATTTATCTGAATTTATGTTTTTCAAGCTATATAACCTTGAAGGGGACTTCAACCCGAGTATAGTAAAACACAAGGCAGATATTTTACAGCTATTTTTTTCTTATTGTGAACCCGGTACATGAGCGTTGAAGTATTCTTACATCTCATTTACTCTTCAATCATGGCACTATACCCAATTTATGGAATAATTATGGAACATAAAAAAAGATACCTTTTGAATGTTCAAGTGATAGATTTTACTTTAATTACAATTTAACATTGTATTCGAAGTTCTATTTCAAGCTCATTATATTAAGATGTTAATTCAAATGACACAATTACTTAAATGAAAAATAATCTTCAACTACAGAAGCACATAATCCTTAACTAAATAAAGACAACAATATAAAAAGGAACCTATTTGCTCTGATGTCGACATGGAGTGGTCAGAGAATATTGTTTAGACAAACATTTGCGCTCATCTTGCAACCTTGCAGTTATCATCGTTCAAATACTCTAGGAATGGGTTTGTGTTTACGCTCAACTCCGTTGCAGGGTCAGCAGAATTTCAAACGATAAAACGGATAAAGATATAATAACAATCACTAGTATCTACGTCGATAAATATTTAAGTGTGATTTTATATTGTATTAACAGTTAGACACTTCATTGATCATAAAAACAATCAACAAAATTTAAGCAATACCTTCATAAGACATTCTAGCATCGTATTGATACCTTACCTTTCCTACTGAATGCTGATTCCAAACATAAAAAAGTAGATAACGCAACGACTAAAGTAGCTATAAAAGTATATTTCACTTCAAATTTACAAACTGAATAAGTCGCGTAGGATTTAAGATAAGAAATAAAGACCAGTAGCGACATAACTGTTTTCATAAAACCACCTCTTAGATCTAAACACGGCGATGACTTTTGTACCCAAACAAGTAACATCTTGATGAAAAATAATGGCTCGAGTTATCTCAATGGCTATCTTTAAGCACTTAAATTTGAAAAGACCAAAAATGTGGACGAAATTTATTTGGCATTATATAATGTAGCTGAGATTATTTTAGATCTCACTATTAGATTTTAGACTTAAAGCAGACCGAAACTGACCAAAAGGATTCTAATACATATATCGTATATTATTATGTTAGAATAGAAATTTACAATATTACTAAAAAGAATATCAAGATTAAATTATGAAATTGACATGTAATAGATATGTGAGACTTTATATGATTGTATACTTGTCCACATTTTAAATTACAGTTTACAATAAACATAATAATATGTATTTTTGTAAAAAAAAACTAGTTTTTTTTTATTTTACGTTTTGATCGTCTTACTGGCGGTAACTCGTCCTTACATGTATTCGCAACTATATAAAATCACGTTTTGTTATTTTTCTATTTTAATAAAGCATTTGAATTCTGTATTAATTACACTAATCCTCAAAATAATAAACTATAAAACAAAAAAAAGATCTGTCACGCTCTATAAACTCTTTCATTACAAAGTAGACACATTTTGCTTTTAATTCAACTAACGATCCACGTGTCGTAAGGTCACGTTGCATTGCAAGTGTTCACTCCCCGCTTATGTTTAACATCATAACAGTATTAGTAGTTAACAATCGATGTATATCAACCACTTGATCAAATCTCACTAGTTAATGTCTTAGAAACAGCTATTGCAGCCAATAATACTTCAAGGATAATCCTATTTATTTAGGATGTTGCATTCTGTTTGACTTTGATTGAAAGCAGTTGAATTTGTTAGGTGGGCGATTGTTTTAACCTCTAAATGATGTATCGTGATTTTGTTGATTGAGTATTAGTATCCGCTTTCATGTGATTTTGACCATATTAGTAGAAGAGAAATCTGAAAAGTGTAATCTGACTTCAAACCTTAACCTTAATATTTTGAATATATCTTTCCAAGTGACGTTTATTGTTAAAGTAGGTACTTGTTATATTTATTAATTATCACAGTATATGATAAGTAACCAGCTGTGACAATTAAGGCTTATCGTTTGAATCGCTGCGTCAATACCACTGCAATCATTACTCACACCGAATCGTCTGCAATTTATGCAATGCATAGCTAAAATGCACAAACAATAATGTCTGTCCGCCGAAAAATGGCTTTTCAGAAATTTCGGTAACTGCAAAAGGTGAACTGACTTAATAATATCCACCATTTGTCAACTTGAACACTGAAAGAGAAAGTTCTCATTTCAATTACTAATTCTTAAAAGATTCGAATCACCATTTTAACTATCTGATCCTATAATACTGGTTTATCCGAAACTTTACCTTTAAGACCACCTTTATGTAATAAGACCAGGAGTCTACCACCTTGTCCCAACGCTCCGAGATTTAAGAAGTTCTGAAGACTTTTTAAGTTTCTTAATTTCGAAAGTCCCCATATTTCGTGGAAATAAATTGAAATTGTTTTCTTTTGGAACGTCAGTGATGATAAATAAGTGCCATTTAGTAGCTGAAGTTGGCGGCCAAAATAACGCAAATGTAAAGGCAATAGATAATTCAATACACAAAGTACATAGTGATTACAAAATGTTTAGTGTAGACATTTTATAGTACAATATATTTTATCGGTTATATAAATGTCACGGAAAACATCGCTGTTTACGATATTCACAAATAGAAAACTAAACTTCCCTACTTCTTATTATGATTAAAGACTTGGCAACAATATCTAATAATATTATCATCCACTTTGAAACATTCTTGCATCTAAATCAATCGTTGGCTTTAAAATAACATTATCAAATTTATTCTCAAGCACTTTATGATTGGAATAAGCCATATTAGCTAAATCTACCTTAATATTATTACCTTTGTCAATTAAAGTGAGAATTTACGATACATGAAAGTTCACAAACTTTGTAGGTATGTGTTTCGTGACGCGAATGCATATATTGCGAAGGTAATAATTTCAATATGTGGGTGCGGTTGAAAGAGCAATGAGAATAGCTAAATTTGCAGCTTTTTGTCGTTTTAATTTAAAAATGGGTGGCTTTTATGGTGGCTTTTGTTTCGGGTGGGGCTTAGATTAGAGTGGTTTTGTTAATTGTGGTCGTATAAGTTAGCTGAAAAATTAAGTATTTGCATGACATTGTAAAATAATAATGTTCAGAGTAATACATTATAGCTTTCCAAGCTTTAAATATTCCATAAAATCCCTACTAAAATAATAAATATGAAAGTTTACACGTGTGTTATTACAATACGCAATAACTACTCAATTGAATTGGATACATTTTGGCAAAAATTTTAATATCCATATGTTATCATAAACTTAAGCTATAAAATATCACGCTGCGGCCCGTTGAAGGTAAAATATTCCACGCTCATATTAATCTCTCTTACACACGAATAAGTAAATAAATACACTAACACGTGGATTGTATATACAGTTATACGTATATATACATTCCCACAGGAGTTATCGCGTGCAACACAAATCACTAATAATAACATTGTTTACGTCCGTCTGTACGTTAATGCGTCGATCTTAAACGTGCCATGTATTGACGAGGTGATAAATTAAGAAACAATTAGACATAATTAGTTAAGGCATTTTAATAGTCTTTACAAGTCCGTTAGTAACGCTGCATATAAAATGGGTTTAACAAAATATACTAAATAATTGAAGTTACATAAGATATACGCCAAGCAAGAACTAATTTAACTTTGACTATGGTCTGTCTTTAGGTAAAGATAGTTAAACCATTAACCCAATTCCAAAAACCTGGCGAGAAACTGATTTAAATGTTGGGCTAGATATAAAAATTGTCAATCAACAACGTATCTCCGTGGTCGCATTAAATATAGAAGAAAATCAGGTTAATGTGATCCAAGACGTTGAGGGATAACATGATACTGACGCAAACTAGTTTCCAAATGCATAACACGTGAAATATCACCATCACCTCCACATTTTCACCATAATAACCTCTAAAGATCGGCATCGAAAAAAAACAGTCATTAACACAAATATTGACGGTAACATTTCTAAACGTATTTCGAAAATTCATCATTCCGTACAAGTTGCTGATGAAACTATATTTACCTATCTTTGCATTCCAGAAGTCAATTTATTTATACGACCCAAATAAGATTCTTATAAAACCAATCATTTACTTCGGTGATGGACCGTTGAAACACACTGATGATTAGATTATTTACACTGCGTCGTCAGGAAGTAGCGTTGGCACCAGCAACAAACGCGTTGAAGGAATATCGTTAGGCAAAATGTTTACGACCACTGCACACTGTAATGTCATTTAATTTATTTTCTAGTCAACACCGCAGTTAAGGTCACATATAAATTGGTTGTTTAAAGTTTAACTATAGGTTTTAGTTAGCGTATATCGTATACGTGTGTATTTATTGCGTTTGCTTATCTTGTTGCAAGGATATTTATATGCTAAATGTGTAGTCAGAATGGATTTTCCGTGTGAATAACCCTTTATGAAAATTTATTGAACAAGCAAACACAAATATTCTGTTGCAAATCAAAAAATGCAATATGAATATATTCAATTTTGATTGCATAAATTTTGTTTCGTGGGTTAAATGTACTTTATCATTCGTATTCTTAGAATCAGATTTAAGTGGTTCTAAAACGTTTATTTATGTATATGTGAATGTTTTGATTAGCTTTATTATAACATTTCCCATTCATTGGATAATTGATTTTATATTTCCACGATAGTTACAATTCTTTACGTTTTAGAGCAGACTGTATATTTCGTTGCAGTAAGATTGTTTCAGTACTCGAAACTAGAAGTATAGAACCGTAAAAAACATTTTGAATTTCAATCAACAGAGTCGGAGCTGCAACATTCAAACTTTCAATACCAAGTAAGAATTTGAAGTTGGACGGTATCGTCATACTTATAACTTATATTGATGTACCAGTAAACTTATCGAAAGTAAATATTGAAGCAAATCGTACCAATAATGATATCGTTAAACATACACTGCACAAAGTAAGCATTATAATATTTTAATCGAAATGTTAGATGTTTACTTTATATAAAGTTACTATAGTTGCTATCACAGACGGACGAGATATGGACGCGAGTGCATGTAAAGTAGCGACTTCGTTTATTGAAAATAGCGGACAAGACTTTTTATTACCTATTAACTTGGACTTCAAATTCGGAAATTATTAAAAATAAAATATCAGATTTATCCAAAATCTATTTTCTTATCAATGTTTTAAAAATTTAAGTCAATTCTAGAACTGATAAACATATTATATAGTCTTGGAAGGCTAGAAAATCTACTTACACGTAAAATAATTATAATAAAGACATATGCAGCTAACTACTAGGCTTTTGCTACTTCACCGTTCATAAAAGCAAACAGGGCTCCAACCTAATAAAACAGTATAAAAAAGATATACACGAAACCGGTTAAATCACAAGGCCATAACTGGAACTTGAAAGAGTATACATCAGAATAATTCAGCTGCGAGAAACTACTTACTTAGGTTATAAAAGCTTAATAGGGTAGTTAAAAGGCGATTAAGATTTGGTTAGCGAAAGTATAGAACATAAACTGATAACCTTTCCTAAAAACCTTTTATGGCAACAGAAAGTGCTATCTTTCACTTAAAATGATGTTATATATATTCAAGAACAACGAAATTATGTGTAGTAAGATTTGAATTGTTATAGTCCGCGCAAAGTCTTCGAGAACGTCTTTTAGTTTGTATTCTTACTTAATAAAAAATAAATACTGCCATCAACAATGCAATCACAATCGTACATTTTTGCATGCGCGATTTTGCTATAGTCAATGTCATGGTCACTCTGGCAAAATAATACGTGGTCGGAATATCGATGATGATTCAAGGCAGAGTTGTCTATGTCAAATTTATAGGTTTAAAATGATGAGTGAAGATGATCGCAAATAGCATGAAGTGCAACCCGCTACCCGCATCACTCTGCCCTTCACCTGAAGCGCACAATATCCAACACGTGTCCATTTATTAATAAACTGTGCGCAAACGCCGCGCGTGTAGTGATGTAACTGCGTAGCTACACTTATTATGGATTTTGTACTATTTCTATTACGTGTATTAACGATAGATTGTTAGTTTGAGAGGGAAAGTTGATGTTACAAAGTTGCAACACTATATAATTAGGAATACTATTACTACTAATGATCAATGAAGGGTTAGGTACTTAAAGTTAAAAGTGGAAAGGCTTAAGTTAAAATTTACGGCAACATTTCGTAGAAAATTAGAAAATAAAACGATTCAATTTCAATTCAATTCAATTTTAATTGAACACAATGTTCAATTAAAATTGAATTGAATTGAATTTGTACCTCAAAAATACCTAATTTCAATGTTAAAAGTACCGTCAAAATATGACAACTAAAGAAACGTCCAATACGATAAATTCGTGCGACAAAATTTCAAATTTAGATCTTCAGGTGAAAGTACTACCAAAGCGACAAGTTCGTGACTCGAATTTTCAAATTCGGAATCAAAGAACATTCATATTTCCAAAGCTACAAAGGATCAGCCAAAAAATTTCGATTTGACATTTACTGTGGTCATTCCTAAAAATGAGCCATCAAATTAGGGCATATGCTTTAAAGTGTGGTAACTCGCAAGCGTTCAACGTCCAGTAATTGACATCTATTGGATGATTCGTTACATTGATATTTATCTAGTACTTATACCACTCTAATCAAAGACAATTGACATGAGGTTAAATACAATCGTTTTAGGTTAAAGCATTAATCATGTTACAATACTAGGCGTTCGGTTTTGTAGCATACTTTTCGCACGTTTCAATAGCATGCGATAAACTCGTGGCGTCTATAATAATAAGTTTGTTTACTAATAATAATATCGTTCAGAGTCTCACACTAGGATTCCTTGTTACATGTAGGGCTGACAAGTGTCTGGATTCAAGCGTACATGTCTGGCTTGCTACGATCGTGTCCAGACTATTTGTCTTTCTGTATTTGGATATGCCGATCTGCGTATTTTTATGGTTTTATTATTGTCGTTATTTCATTGATGCCTAACTTTACTGAAATATTGTACATCTGATTAATCAACACAACCCTAGAAACCCAGGTATATCTGAAGTGGTGTTCAAACATCTACACTGGATGGAAATATCTCTTGGTACCTAGTGCAAATATCGCTGTAAATGCGGAATCGAATTTGCGATCCAAAACTAATATTATGAAGTTAGTGACATATTTATTGCAGGTATCTTTTGCACTATCTATAGCATGTTGTAATATTGCATATTGGCTTATGTTCGTGATTATTTTCTTGGTTTGTGGTCATTTGTGATTTCTGTATAATTTTGTATTTGAATTACTTATTAACCCTAAAAGTCTGATTGAAATCTTAATGTTTCAAATTGTCGTCGGAATGTGTTGTTGTCAAAATGTATAAGTGTACAGCATACACTGGTGTAACCAGTACCTACGCACTAATACATTAGGAAAGCATAATTGGTGAATATTAAAAAAAAAAGCTCTTAAACAAAGAGCATTTTTTTTCGTTGGACTAAATCTTAACTTTAAGTTTGAATTGAGACAATAGAACAGCAAAAACTAAATAAAAGCCTGATTCTAGCATCTACAAAGTCTGCTACGAAGATACTTTATTATGTTAGTGTACCCAGCATTTGGACTCCTACCAATATTTTTTCGGTAAACCCCGTCCAACCCAATGGATCTTGGAACAAAACCCAAGGAGTAATTCAGATACTATTAGTTTGAACCGTATAAACCTGAGTTATGCTATCAGGAACCAATAATTCGTTATCTCGGCGAAGAATGCACTAAAATGGAGGTGATCTGCAGCCGAAGCAGCGGTCTGTGCCAAAATGAGAATTTATGTGGACAGAACTGGTATCAGAGTCGGTTTGTAATTATATTTGGATGGAACTTTATATGTTATTGAGCAATCTAGGATTAAGAATGGGTTTCATATCATCTTCAGGTGTTGGTACTAACATACATTTTGTTGATCGTCATTTGGATGTATTTGAGCACAGATTTGATCTCTTTTCAACCTGTGCGAAAATTGGATAAGAAGAATACCGAATGTCGATAAAAATGATGACTGCAAGAATTACGGCAACTATGTAGGAGATCAGTTCAGATGCATAGAAAAAATAGGTTCATTTGTATCGTACACGATTTTTTGTCAAGTTAAGTTAACTATGATCCAGATAGGCTTGTAATTATTTGTTTAATTATTTTATGTCAAACATGTTTATCTACTAATATCTAACCACGTACGAAGCTAGTTATTACTAAGTTGCAGTCGCTTTTAATTGTATCTTTACTTACTTGTTTAACGTCTTAACCATCTGTCAACCACAAATTGAAATTATGACAAATAATTATATATACACGTTCATAGTAACTATCATCAATATTCAATATAGCTATTAATACTTTATTAAGGTACGACTCCATATTAGCATCCTCTGTGCTCACTAATTATACAAACAATCTAATTAAAATATTTAATGTACCGTTTCACTAACCTAATACGCCAAATAAAACAATATATATCGAATTGCATTACCCGATGTTTCCAGAACAGTATTAATTATTTATCAATGACTAATACGCATTAGATTATGTGAATGGTCAACAGCTTGTTTATGCAATATTTATTTATGTTAATAAGTTTTATGATGATTTTATAGTAAAAAAATGTCAGCTGTCAGCTGATTGGTAGATCCGACATGTTGTCTAGTGTGTAGCCATGTATACAAGTGTTTATCATTTATTAAATATGTAGGAAATTAACTGCTAGAATATATTAAGGAAAACAGACTTTTAGTTAACTAGTATTTATGCAAGCAATTAAGAGAAATAAAAAAGAAGGCTTACTTAAATCAACAGAAGAAGTTAACTGTCCAGAAGTAAGTTATATAATGTAATTATATTCACATTACATAATATTAAGCCGCAGTAATTGCGAAGCTATTCTAAAGTAACGGCTCTGTTGACACTAGCCCTCATTATTTTGATATATTTAATGAAATTAAATCCAACAGCTTCCACATAATTTCTCTCTTGAACTTCAAGGCGCTTTATTAAACTAATTACGGGAAATTATATTAAAAGGGTCACACATTATCGCTCATTAAAATAGAAAATCACTTGAACAACCCACTAGCTTCTCAAATGCGGTAATTTTCTCAAAGTGTACATTTAGAAAGCGAATATACCGGTCAAAGCGGGTAATTGCGGTAATTTTGCGTTTTGTCTAATAGTTGCCGTTGCATGTGTTGATTGGGTAACATAAGCCTTTCTATGTGTCATTTAACATTTATAAGAGTAATATTTACTCTGGAGGGAAGTTCGGAAATGAGGCGACATTTGTGATTGAACCAAACAAGACTTTCTCGAGCGAAAAGCTCACGTGTGTAGTAAGGATAGAAAAATGCTGGATCATGCATGATGATGTTGCTAATTATAGTGTTATTATTAATGTTAACAGCTTCCAAGTTTCAAATTCCAAAAAGCCTACGCTGTAAAGAACGCAGTGAACGTACTACAAGTCTTATGCCTTTACGACTTTTAATAATTGGTGCGTTGTTAATGCAAAAAGATGAAGAAACGACACCGTCGCATTTGACAGAAAAAATCTAGATTACTATTACGTTACGTTTACAACGCAAAAGTAAGTAAGACCATGGTTTCGTTTACCTTATCCTAGAGAATAAAATGAACAAGTAATATATTTTTGAGCCAGAAACAAATGGTGCCGCAGATAACAAGGAAACCTCAAAAGGCAATATCCATAAATATAACTTGTTCATTCCTGTTATATTATGATAACATTTATGTAAACAAATAATAGGGAAAACATATGTTGTAATTCATAATAATAAACACGTTATGTTCCTAAAGTTTACAGACGCAGCTGACTGATGAGGTAAAAGTACGTATATGAATTTTGAATTATATAGATGTAGGTATTTTTATTTTTTTCTAGCTAAATGAAATATGACGTCGTATTGTAATACCGCGTAAGTGGCAATAGCTAATAAGGTTGAACATGGAATGTAAGAAATTGATATTTCGACCTTTACTACTCACATAAATAAAATATTTCTGGACGAACGAAATTACACCTAATTAGCCACTGTTACTAACGTGGTATTACTCTATAACCAGCGATGAGATACTATAAAAATATAAAGATAGGTAATCATCATCTATAAAATATCTAAGCCTTTTTGTGCACATAAATTCAGATCAAGATCAAAACACTCCACATTAAGTTTTTGCTGCAAAATCTATGAAACCAAAACTCCAAAGGTAATCACCACAAAACTGCTATATCCAGAGATCACAAAAACTTAATTTCCGCCTCGATGTTAAGCCCATAACATATTTTTGAAGTAACAGTAAAGTTTTATAATGCGTTTATAATTATACATTTACATGTAGGCTACACTTCGTGACAAGATGTGTCTACGTTTACAATGCAACCGTGAACTTAGAGAAATGGCTGTGTAACAAAAGGTGTCTAGCTAATGTTATATATGTTCGTTTTGTCATAAAATTGAGCCGTCAGTCATGTAGTGTATTGTTAAGTTTCGTTTAGAACTCTATGGAAGCTAAACTGCTTTTAAAATTGACTTTTATGTGATATTCTTTTTGCATGGCACTAGTGATAAATGGCACATTAGTCATTTTAGACTTGTATACGTGTTGACAAAACTTTTCTGCCATCAGAAATATTTAGGGATTAGTAACAGTTAAGCTAAGTATAGATATAAAAGAAGTAGGATTGTATGAAGCTAATCGAATCATTGTCAATACCATCAAAAACTACTAAAACGTCGAAGTGCTTTTTGTTGTTAATCTTTTCCATTTACTTTTTATTATACAATTTCCTTCAGTACTTTTGTTGCTTCAATTATATTTTATATCAGCCTTGGTTATAATAAAAAATCAAATGACTGAAATTATTACTGCAGTTACACGGGCTACCTAACCATGGACTACAATGACAAAAATGACATATAATTAAATTACCTGTATGAAGTACTAGGCAAGCCGCGGTTCCCATGTGTATGGGATATATTGCCGTTAGTAAGAGTATAGAATTACTGGTTCGCGGAAAATTACTGTGTGCTATAAGGTTTTTGTTCTCACATCATGATACTAAGTTTTTGCTTAGATTTTACTCGTTTATCGGTTTGGAAGAGGCTTTCTTCTAACATTGGTAATTGACAATAGTTGTAAAAGACGTTTTAAACTTAAAAAAATAATTACCAAAATTAGTTTTGTATAAGAAAGTGATTTAAACAAAACAAATGTAGAACGTGGTTATGTAAATTAAGTTATTGAAAAACATTACCGAGATCCAGATAAACCAAATTAGGTTTTAATTACGGTCATTCTTAAATTGACATAGTCTCATGACATTATGCATCTAATCTTAATGGCATGTAGGTATTTAATTCACAAAACGAAAAAGTTAACCAGTGATGTGCAAAACAAATGAAGTAAATAAAAGCAATTGATAAAACGATAACTGTGACAATGTTGAAGATATTATAATTTAAAACGATGCGATTTTGAAATTAATATTCAAATGTAAGGAAATTAACAACTATTGATAACAAATAACTATTGCTTAAAACAGAGTAAGATAATAAAACTGTACAATACTAGTCAGGGCAATTAACTTTTGCTATAATCTGAATACATTGTTTTTTACATGTTTACTGATAAATATCAAATTGCAGACCCTTTTGACTTTTAGGATGCTCGCGAGAACAGGCCCGAACTTAACATCACAATCTAACGAGATTACATTAGCCTCTCAAACAAAATAATCTTTTTATATCCTTTTCTAAGAACGAAATAAAAATTCATATAATAGAGTGCTCAGGCGAATCACTTTACGTTTCTTGGTATGTAAACAGAAAAGAAATCTTGGCAATGAGATAAAAAGGGAAAACCTTATGTTTCAAAATTCAATACGTTCTTATCTCGCGAGATACAGAAGGCAGCTTCGAACGAGAAATATCTTGAGAGGGAAGAAGCGTCGGCGGACAAAAGGATAAAGGCTTCGTAATAAAGAAGTCATAGTTGCTATATGTGGATGTGTATCGCAATGGAATTGTTTACATGCTAAGCTGGGGTGAAATGTTACGGTTACACAGCCATAAGGGAGGCTTCACTTGGGTTATTTAATAAAAGTTATGGATATGGAAGTTGTGAATTATATTTTTCGTGTTCAAATTTGTATTAAAATAAATATTTAGTAAAATTAATGATGCTTTAAAGGAGGTTATGAACAGAAAATAGCGGAATTAAGCCATCGTAAAAAATCTTATCATAGTAATCAATATATTTTATATTCCAATTTCCAGTATTTAATTTTTAATTAATACTTCAGTCTCATCATTAAGTTAAAGTTAAGAGTAAAATCTTCAATTTATTAATAAGACTATAATACATTTCATCATTTCTTAAAAACAATTACATATTTTAAAATTGTAACTTCCCAACAAACGCCGTAATGTAAATCATATCGGCACAATTTAAACAGTAAACAGAGTTTAAATAAAGGACTCCCTTGTCAGGATTCCTGTTCATTATGAAGCTGTAACGAACCCAAAATTAACAATATAGAAAATTGAATTATTCCTTTCAAGTGAAATTCTCATTAAACTTGAAATTAGTTACCCACTTCTTTGGGGTCCTAAACAGATGGTCAGTGTCTTTGTTCAAGTTAATTCTAACTTTGGTTGCAAGATCAAAGCTACCTCTAAGTTTAGTATTGTACGAAAAGGCCTCTTTTCTTTCTACTGAACCAACTTTTCTTATTCGGTAGAGCTGGTTCGGAAATAGGAGACATTACAGAGTCAATAGATGCCGGTACGCTCCGAACAGTCAATAAGATCTACGCTTTTGAGCCGATCTCGTTTCAGCTAACTTCTGGCTTACGACGTGATTGGAATCCTTAATACAAATTTTGCAAACTATTTCCCTTGATTGCGTCAGTTTAATCAACTGTTATCATTATGTGCGTAATCTTCATCTTTTATGTATTCCTAGTACGGGTTCTTTTCCCATCTATTTGGAATATTCATTTCATTTTCATTTCATTTCATTTCATTTCAAGTCCGAATGCAATTTATTTGTGAATGTATTATAACGCAACTTATTATGTACATGTCAGTTGGCTACTTTAATAACAACACCTAAAACTTAATCTTCATTTTTTTTACAAATAAATATATATGAGTAGTTCCATGAAAAAATAACTTAAGAACGAATAAAATAGCGTTCTGTGTCTAAAGCTATTTTATTTGTGTTGAATAAGATATAAGGCCGGTCCATTTACAAAAAGAGATCTCTAAGGTAAAGAGCTGGGTGACTAAAATGCTGTTACAATAAACATGTCTAGTCAGAGTCCGTAAAATATAACGCTAAACATCTGACACCAATCTCGAAGTTATTCCCAGAGCAATTACAGCAAGTAGCGGTAATCGCCCATTCGGGGATGTCGGATCACAATTCACTGACCCCGGTCCAATTTGATATGTTCCACAAACTTATATACAGTTTGATTAAAGGGAAAAGTCTGGGATACGAAAAAACGGATAAAAAACTTATAGGTTAAGTTGAATCAAGTGGCTTAAGGGCCGACAACTTCAGAATTCGGCGTCGAGAAAGTATAAACGAAAAAGTATGTAAGGGATTAAAGCAAAGTTTGTTTGGCAAGATTCCTAATTAATGAAATTAGATGAAACAACCCGATGTTTACTATAGGTAAAGTTTTGTATCACTGCTTGAATCTATCTCCGACTTTAATAGCATCTATTTCCTGTTGTGTTGCAATTGCAAATGATAAACTAACTTCATTAAGTTAATTAAGATCATGCTCGGAATATCTAACTATATTCTATAACACATAATCTGCTAGCATTAGAAGAAATAAATCAATTCTTTTTAAACGTATTGCTAACAGCATTGACAAATTAAGATGGAACAATAGATAGACAATTTATAACACCATTTTTAAAACCAAAGTTGAACATTGGTCTCTAGGGGCAAGCAGAACGATGTCTAGGAAATTCAGCGGGTCTGACGCGACGATGCATCAGCTGCATGTCGTAAAACCATTGCCAGGTGCTACCAATCAAGGCTAGGGCTGGACGGAGAAATTAAATTGTAAAAACGAGAATGAATCAGTTGTTTGCGTTTGTTATTCTAGTTAACTATTTGACTTGTTTACGAATCAAGTGGAATAGTTAGTACCTATTGTATTTTATACGACCCTAGTTTAAAGTTTTATAGTTGAGAGCACTCATCCGAATTCTAAAGTCAAAAACAAAAACGTTAGAATAAATTTGTTCTGTATACGTTTGTAATTCAGCTTTGACTATCGACGGAAACAATTTTGAAACATTCACTGTATTTTATAAAGCAACACTTGAAATGTTGACTTAAGAACAAAACTAACCCATTATAGTATAGCTATTGTAATAAAATCAAACAAACATCTCTATTGGAAAGCTATAGTAACATAGTTCTTTTATATCAAAAACTTTATTTACTACAACGTCGAGTTTCAATGTTTTCAATGTAGTAAATGTTTGAATTTATCGTACACATGCGCTTAATAAAAACTATGTTGAGGCAGTTACTGGCGAGTGCTCTCGAGTGCCCGAATCCCGCGCGTGTTTTTAACCCGCTCGATATTAATAATGGTTCTTTTACGAGGGTATTATTACTTACGTTTACTAGATTATACACTTATAAACGACCGTTATGGGATATGAGGGTTATTCATATTTAATTTAATATAGTGTGTAACGTTAAAACAACCTCCTCGGTCGTTATAAGTCGCTTCAGTCTCGAATGTCGTGGGTTTTAACAAGAAATATTTGTGTAACATCTTATGTTCCAGGTCTGATTGCTTGAGGGACTATGCTTTGTGTCTCGAAAAGCACGAGGGTCTATATTGTTATAGCATCTATATCAATTGTATACCAGGGAATGGGCAGCAGTATTTCTCTGTGTGTTACAACAACATAATACTGCGGTCGCAAACCCACCTGCCATAGTTACTATAACAATAATCCTTTCCCGGGACGTGGCCCATATTCAGCAGTGGACGCTATGTGATACTGAGCTGATGATGATCTGTTAGTTGACTTTTTGCTTTTGTGTTTTAATTCGACGCAACACTAAAGTGGCTTTGCTTAAATATTTTTAAAGAAATTTAAGACTTACAAAAAATTCCGAATGCAAAATGCATACACTTCGAGTATAAACGCACAACAAACTAACACTATTAGTCACAAGCCCCTCGAGATGACTCGAACGCTGAAACAGAATGCATTCAAAGAACATTGTTTGTGCACTAGAGCATCCCGACTCCCGGCCCATCCCCCTGGAGTTGGCACCGGAGCAAATATTGGTCGTGTATTAGCGGAGTTGGCTGTAACAAGTCACTTCGTAGCTTTGCGTTTGGTTTTTACTTTTTTATCGTTAGTAATGATGACAGACGATTTCTTATTTTAAAAATTATTTGTTACCTTTACAATAGTTTTTACAGTTGTTTGTACATATAGGGTTTAATCTTTATTAACTATGGTACGTTACTAGGGTTCATTTCGTATGTTTTTGTTTACACAAGAATTAATGCACAGTAGCAGTCACTGCAATATCAAAATGTTCAAGCTTAATTTGTTTTCACTAACCGACTTTACAGCTCCCGTTCCCCTTTAAAAATAAAAACCGTGAAGTCACCTTCACATAAAATTCCCTTTTCCGTCCGTCTATTTGCAATTTTATCTGCCATCTGAGGGGGAGGTTGTAAAAAAGTTTCAATGAAAACGGTCGAGTCAGTGCCATATTTCGCTCAGCTTTCTTCATAAATCGTCAGCATTGAATCTCATCTACATATCTCGGAGATTGTCTGAATGTAGATTTGGTTTGTCGCGAACTCTTCTCGAGTTCCGCAGACGAGACGCGATAAGACAAGTATGTCTACTGTTAATTGAAAGCGACTAAATTTATATACCTTAATATTTTAGTTGTTAATGTTACATAACATTCGTTAGATACATATAATTAGTGTTAAAGGTGATTAAATTATCTCATGTCGTTAAAGACTTACAAGATCAAATAAATCGATAAATGTGTTGGGTGTGTTAACAACCGCCACCCTTAAAATTTACACGTTCGTGCTCTCCGAGTGTTCAATTAATTCACACGGATTAGATGTTTTTAACAATGTATTTAACGATAAATATTTAATTACACTCTTTGTAGCGACCTCGTAAAATATATGACTGAATCATCAATTAAGGTACTCTGGTAGAAATAATTAAGTGTCTTTAGACGTTATTGGAATTATATTAAAATGCCTGAATTTAAAGGTAAAAGTCAGATTTAATAAAACAAAGATGTTCTAAAAATGTTATCTTCAGCCTCTTTTGAAGTCGATATTAAGTTTAATTTAACTTGTATTTGTATTTATATTGACTTCATTTAATTTGTTTTCAGCAACGAGATATTAGATTTTATTTTTGTCTCCCGGACATTATAGATCTTCGCAGTTGAATTATACTTGACTAAAACGGTTCATATTTCATTTGAATTCGACAAAAATAAATTCTTCTATCGTATTACATTGCAAGATAAAAAGACATCGCTTTCCGTCTTCTGAGTTTTGGCGGAAATTAAAAAGTCATCTCAGAATACTTGAGTTGTAATAAGTCGATCCGAACACACCTCACCCTCGCCATATCAGGAATACAGACCGCACTGGTCACATTTGAGCTGCTAGCCTCGAATATTTTTAAGTTCAAGGTCGCAAAATTGTATACAAGTTTCTTTTAGCTTCCTTATACCGGTTTGTGATGAAAGCAAAAGTTGACTTTATCAACCAGTAGTAAGGTCCAAGTTTGTTCGGAGAGGAGCTGAAGATTTTTTTCTGTGGTTTTTTTGTGCTTCTTGATTTAGTTCAGTGGTTCGTGTAGTTTTGATGGTGGAACAATGCAGGGTGTTAACTGGTACACCAGTTTCGAACTTATAAAGATCTTGTTTTATACTGTTGTTTACGATAACATTTAATTAGTCTATATTTATATTACGATTCTTTTTTTTACACGACATATTGTGCATATGTTGTCATTGACTAAAGTGCATTCTTTAAATTCAATGATTAATGATTACGTACAATGACATGTTTTAATGAAGACTTTAATACTTTGACCCTATTTTTACCTAACGAAAACAAAAAAAAAATGCAGCCCAATTTTAATATTATTATAATTGAAATAACATGTGTTCCTTAAAAATGTTTTAAAGAATGTAATATATTTATAAATATGTTTAAGCCATCAAAGCGGTTGAAAGCAAATAAAAATTATAATGGTATAGTAGCGGTTTTACCTAATTACCATGATTAAGATTCTCTCCTAACTCTCTTATTTACTAAAGATTCCATCCAATACTTATCTAGTGTTGTCTACTGATGAATTAAGTATTCCTGTAATGTTTACTTGATCATTATCATGTACAAGATATTTTAAGTGTATTATCCATATAGCATCATTTTTAATCCCTTAATTTAAGACAAACACTTAATATAAGACGTTAATATTATTCTTCCGGACACGTCAGAACGGATGTTTTGAAGCGATATTGATTCGATTCACTACTATCTGTATCTATGACATCATTGGTACAGAGTTGAAGTGTCTTATATGTGCAATATTTGATTACCTGTCTTATTATTATTATTTAATGTAAGGGATATAATTGCAGTAATATGTTCTTTGCCAAATAGCGTCCTGTTTTTTAACTTTTGGGTAGTCTAGATAGACTTTCAAAAATTTACTGACTAGAAAATCTTTGATATTGGAATCGAAAAAGTCAATAATGGCGTTGTATTGTTTGTACGTGGTTCGTAGCTTATTACATACAATATAAGTTCCATATTTGATAACCACAAAATGTAGCATATGAAGCAACTCAAAATTATCAACTTCATTTACGTGACTTGTCATTATAATTGTAGTTTTGCAACTGTGCGCATTAGTTACCCACTTTATTCATTTTACACATTCAACGCTACCATAGAAACTTGAACAAAAACTCCAGTAACGTATTAATCTCATTTGTTATTAGTATAACGATAGCAAGAACTTGTGAAAATCATGTCATTACTTTATATTGCATGTATGTTTATGACTTTATTATAAGGCGATTTAGTTATATTAGGAGCAAGTTGGAGAAAAAACGACTTGGAATAAGTTCTTGTACGGTACAAAGTAAGTTGTTAGGCAAACATTTTTTTTAAGTAACTGTTAATTGACTGTAACAACATTTGGATAGTGCTAAATACATCAATAATTAGTAGTATTATTGTGTACCGTTGAAGATGCGTGAGAACTAGACGCATAAAGTTAATTTACTTGAACACCGAATGTTTCAACTTGGGACCATTTTGTATAACATTAAGGAAACCTAGGGTCAAGATCTCAATTTTATTCTACTTAACCGTAAAAGAAGAAATAGAAACAACGATTTCGTAGTTACAGTTATTATGACAAATAATAATAGCCCAACCGTGTGATCATGGCAACGACGGCTAAGATTATTCTGTGGCGGTATCTAGAAAGCCTTATTAGGTATTGTACATTTATGGGCAGTGGGCATGTATGATGATGATAGGCTAACTAGTTTCCGGCTTGTAAAGTACTTACCTATATTTTCGCATGACTATAAAAGAGTTTGTTCTAACTGTTTCTGTTTTATGTGATGTCCGTTTTAATAGAAAATTTTCTTTGATTAATCTAATTAAAATTAAGGCTTTATGTTTGATTAAAGCAGCAGTTTATAATTACATATTTAAAATGATTTAACTATTTGCAGTAGTGTATTTTTTCACATTTGATAACTTACAATGTTAGATTGTATCTTTATATCGAATTAATCATACTTATTGACTATTGAAATATAAGACCAAGATAGTAAGCTTGTCTTTCCATATTTGGATAGCAGTTTTAATGTATTCAAATTTATTTAATAGGTATTTTGCATAGATAGAAAAACAGTACAGCGTATTTCAGTGTTACATTTATCTTATAGATCGTCTAGATATATGCTTCTTCTAAAGTTCATGGGTAGGTATACAACAAAAAATCGCGCTTATTTTGTCGCTATTAAGATCTTATCTAGATTAATTCGTTCTGATAAGTTTCATTCGAAAACTCACTTTTCAGAGAAACTTATATTGTTGCCCATCCAAGCTCTTTCTAATACGTACATTATTATCCGTAATCTATAATAACTGCGCAATGAACTGCCGAAAACACATAAGAAACTGCTGATGCAATAATCATGTTATAAGTTAACTTGACTCAGTTTAGGGGAAATACTTTTTCTTCCTGCTTAGTTTGTTAGTTGGTAAATATGAAGATACGGTGTTATTATATTGTGATACGAATACTGAAGAGGGGATTATATAACAGTTTGTATTTGAAACAATGTATTCAATATCAATGTTCCTGACTGTATTCGTCATAACACTAGACCAAGCTTTACCGCTGTTGCACTAAGTTTTGTAACACGACAACTTTTACTAGAACTAGTTAAAATAACAAGTCAAAATATTTAACAGTTCAATTATTCACCTAAATCTGATAAGATTTAATTCTAATTTCCAACGTTAAACCCGATTCGCCCATAACTCAAGCCCTTAACGAAATTAGCCCAGACTACCATTTCAATGTTAGACCATGAGGAATTCTGATAATTCACACGATGCAATTTATTTAACAAACATTCTCTGAACACCGTTTCTAGCCGTCACGCTACAAAAAGCATAAATCATACAAATGCTTCCAGTTTTCGATAATACTTTTTAACCCTTTTAGGATGCGGTTCCATTAAGAGCTATAAACTCTAGCTATTATATCTACTGCATGTTTTGGAAATAGATTTTCAGTTGCATCTAATTATTATTAAATCTAATCTTTGGAAATCTATCTGATTGAAATTTTACTTTTATTGGATTTGTAGTAAAAGTTCAAAAACATTAAGTCGAACCAATATCATAAATCATGTCACCATTTTATAATTTGTAGCTTAGAAATAAATAGTCAGTGCAACTATCTAATCGTCAACAGCTTACAGTTTCATAGTTCGAAGTTGTTATTGGGACCGCGCCTTTAAGCTATTTAAATTTCAAGCCAAACGTTGAGCTAGCAAAGAGCGATTTGTTTCATGACAGCGAGTGGAAATGTTTGGACTGAATTTTCGGCTTTTTTCACATTTCGTTTCTACGTTGAAAAGTTCGCTTGTAATTACAGTGGCTATTTTTTATATTTTTATTGAACTAACTTGATGTTACGTTTGTGATATATGAATTACATTTTCAAAATTGTTTTACTAGTTGAGAGATAGTTTGATTTAACTCAAAAATCATATTTAGAGCTGTAAATTTCTATGAAACAGATACCGAACCTGCAAAATAATCAATGAAATAGTTGTAAAGAAAACTTGAATACAAGTATGTCACTGGTTTTGTCTTCCGCTGCAGTCTCAGAATACATAAATAACTTTAACTGCCGTTTTTAAGACGACAAACCTATAAAACCCTAAATAAAATCAATACATTAAGCAGGACTGGCCGATACAATCCAATATTCATTCTCACAGGAAACCATAAGTAATAAGAGTCAGACCAGTAAGTCTGTCTAGACGAGTCAGGGTCAACGTTTGGACTATCGCACCTACAACTACGGATCTTCCTAGCTCAGACCTAACTTAAACCTAACTTAATGTATGCATGCACTTTGAAAGTCGATTTAATTAAAGTATAAATAGTGAGAGCGTCTTGAGTTAGAAGAGGAATTTAGTATAAGACCTTAATATATAGGTACTACAATTCTGTACAGTACTGTGTATCAGTTACAATAAACAAAAGTGGGAAATTATTTAATTTACTGCACTGCGATTGTCACGTAGTCGCGTTTTTTTAATTTAAATACGTCATGAATATAATTATGTTGAAAAAGGTAAAGTAATAAAAATAGTAGTATTTTATATTACTCTTCGGTTACTTACTTTGAAAAAAACGTAACTAAAAATAAAGCTCGCGATCATGATTAAAATAATGGCAAAGTTTCGAAATTGAAAACACCAGGGAGTATATTGAATCTCGAAACTAAAGAACAGCACGTTTTTGAAGTAGCAGCGTCTACTAAAGTCTAGTTCAGTAGTTTAACTGCCTTTACTGCAACCACTGGCAAAGTTAGAAACTTTCAAAAAACTAAATTAAAAGAAGCTAGAATTTTTCCAAGTCAATAAGTACCTAATTGTATAAAGGAGCCGTCTACAGGTTAATAGAATAACACGATTAGAAAAGTCGCAAGTGAAAAGAAGGAAGTCAGAAGAAAAGTTTAGGCAACGACCACTTACGGCGTGGCTTATTGGGGATCGATGGATTGTATTATTGCGATATTAGTTGTAGCTTTGGTTAATTTTCGGATACCGAAATTAGTTTCTTATACAAGTTATAAGGAAAAGGGAACAGAGTTCTTCTGGAAATAGTCATTCATTTTTGTGATAGCTTATATATTCTCATTGATGCTTGGTAGCAAGATCTTACAAACATTTTTTCGGAAATATATATTTTACGCGTAAACTTATATTTCCCAAAGGGTGTCTTCCTTTGCTCATTCAGGTGACCAAAACTGCCTCACAAAACTACTTCTAACCTTGAATTACCCACCCGAACTACACCTATCCATATTTTAGCACAAAAAGGAAAATAAAGTTTGCCAGACAAGTTTCTTTTTTTCGAAAGTGTCTTGGATCGGGTGTCGTCCTCAGCTTCGTCGTAAACTTTATCGTTTTTAGAGTTCTGTCGTCTTAATGATGTTGTTTCAACGTTTTGAAGGCTGCTGAATATTTAAGGCTTAAGTTCCGGGTACCGTGTTACTGTTTTAATGATTAAAATTAACCGGGTGGTTATAAACGGAATGAAATTTAGTTTACGACTTTGAAGTAGATGTAATTTTTGTTGGTAGTTTAAACCGCGTTTAAGCATAATTTTCCAGAGATGTAATATTATGACGTTACGGCAATTTAAATGGATTCGTAAATCTTGCTGATAAAATCACAGAGAAGTTAATTAGTAACGAAATTGACAGCAAAGGTACAAAATCAACATTGCCAAGCCAATTCTCGCAAGTCAAAAATGTACAACAACTAACACTTCCTTGAGAAATATTAAAGATTTTCGTCTTGAAACTCGTTCTGCAGGTCGCGACGCTCGGGGTTTTATTAAAACTGACGAGGTTTACTACTTATCTTGCGGTCGATGTGCCAGTGTCCTTTAGGTCAGCAATTAATTAAAGCTAAAAAAAAGTTATTTTATTTGTTGATCAGAATTTATATTCGATACAGCATATACTTTTATTTCAATTATCTTTACCTGATTACGTGCATAGGTACCATTTAAATTATATTTATGTTACGTTATGTTTAACTATAAACTAACTTGAATAATGGGTGTGATTACTAATTACACACATTATTCAAGTCGTGAATTAAGTCGTAATTAACTGAACGAAATTACAAGTTACCGTTTAAGACAAGAAATAAGCTGTAAAATATAAACACTGTCTGATAAATAAACCAGTTTTTGCCAAAAAATACTAGAAACAAACAACAGCAGTGGAAAATACGAATGAAAGATATATGTTGGTTTGTAGTTTTGTTTCTCCTGCTTTGGTCGACGTCATCGCGAGCCCCAACAAATTTATAGCCATTTGGTCTTTAGACTTTCTGTTTCCATGTGGGAGTTTCGCCAGGAATTGTGTTCTAGCTTTACGTTTTAATGCTCGTGTTTTTGGGTTAAATATGGATACAATTTGTGGGTTGACAAAGGATTCTTTTCTGTTTTATGATTTAAACAAGGTTACCTACATTACGAAAAAAAATTAACACTTATCATTTAGTTATTTTTTTTTTGTTCTAGACCTTATTATTAGATGTTTTAGTATTTATCTTATAACTTGAGGGAGTTATAAGATAAATACTGGTTTTATTATTTCAACAATAATTTAATAAGAAACCCTAGACAATAATCCAGTCATTTTTTTTAAGATATCTTTAATCGCTTAAAACAATTCGATTTACTTATCTACTTAACTATCAAAGACTTAAGTTTTTTTATTGTATGCTTTAAACTGTGTAGCATGCCACTTAAACAATTTATAGCTATCAAGATCTTACCCAACAATGCTGCAAACTGAGCACATTAATACTAATTATTTGCCATCATCATTATTTCTCTGTAACTACGTCCGATGCCTTAATACCCTGTAATACCACCCTTTAGGGACGGCCATCCTTTAAATCTCCCCAAATAAGTCTACGCTCACAAATTATTCCACAAAAAGGCAGGTAAGGAGTGTACACTCAACAATTTTCTTAAGCAACACTAGTATAATGGTGCTATTAAAACTACCCACGAGAAGCAAATTGCAACCGTCTAGAGTAATACACAACCAAATGTTGATTTGTTTTAGCTTTCAACACGGTTAGTGCTACCTATGTTATATGTTGAGTGGCAATAGCCGTACCAACAAGTATTATAATTGTTCTAAATAGTAAATATTACTAATAAGATATCCACGAAACGCTATCTGATTTTAAAAAACCGCGTTCTTACTAGAACTTTGTAAATCATTTCCGTATGCACTATAATAGTTTCCACGTGGAAGATATTTCGTGCCAAGAAAAATCAAAAGCAGGAAGGACGAATATCCAACTTCAAGTTCCCATTTATCAAAACAAATGTTCAACTTAAAAAAATGTTGTAACAAATCACGTTATCAAGCCTTATTCTAGGGTTGAAGTCGGAATACCGAACACGGGGAATTCTCGACATGCCTGCATATCGTGAGCCGCAGTTGTAAGACCCACATTATTGGTAGAAGACACGAAGTTCGCCCACCACTTGTACGACACTTTTTCTACGAACTCAATGTAAATTGTTTAAAAGATTTCGCGTTAATGCAAATGGCTACGTTAATCGCTTTTTAGTGTTCGCTCGGATTGTGTAAAGTTGCAGGGTTTCATGCTTTTAGTAACGAAATGAAGGGGTAATGGGAGTTGTGTTTAATCAATACTTTTAAATCGCAGGGGGATTTAAAAGTAGAAAACGGATTAAGTCAGAAGTTTTTGTGTCTGCCTTGAGAATTTTCACATTAAAGTAGATGGGCTTTAAAATCACAATTCAGGAAACGTAATTATCTTGCTAGAGATAAAGAATTCAGACACATTTTAACGAAACTCGACGCGCAAACACAATGCGAGCGTGAGCAAAAAAACTCTGAATTAGAAAGGAACGTTAAGAGTGTGAAAATTAAATTTTCCACAAACACAGCGGACTCGGGTGAAACATTTATTCTTACAACAATAAGTCAAGAGAACGTTAAATAACAACGGCTAAATAAAAGTGCGATAGGTAACCTTGTAGACTCGAACTGCCGCACTTCTAGCACAACAAAAAATCTAAACAAAAAACGAGACAGTCAGTCCGGTCGGGCGCTCCGAACATAATGATCTAAAGCTCCGCCCTTAGTTAATTTTGATTTTTTTAGGCACACCAAAACTAAAATTTACAGTCCACTTTTAAGTAATAAAAGCATATCGATTCCATAATTATAACTCTACAAAAAATACGGACAAACGTTTTTTAGACGATTCGGTTGCGGATTTTAAGACAGCTTAATTTTTCATGGGCAACCCCTTTTTGCTAGCAGACAGCAATTAAAGAACGAGCGATTTCAATCATTGTTAAAGGTAGGTACTTCACAATTATATCTTTTTTTTTATTTCGATAAATCGTGATGACAGAAATTACAATGTAATTGCGAAAACAATTAAATATTGCAATGATACTTTTAATCGTTTCCGTATGTTAGCAATGACATACGTTGAAACATTTTATTTCCTCGTATCTGATTGGAACGAGAGCTGGGCAAACGTCTGGGGTTATCACGTCCTGCGAGCTGCGTCGTGTCGCGGAGTGTATGAACTCGAGAAATACTCGGCTACAGCGGATGACTAAAAATAATTTGTTACGTGTTGACATTGAAATGTTAATGCACTCTTTACAACGCATTTCATGGTTCCATCTTGACCTTAATATTATATATATTTTTATTTTATTGATTGTTTTGACTGCTACAGCTTCATTTCATACGATATCGCGTGAGTTAGTGTTTATAGCGCGATAATGCGAAAAATTCATAAATGTGTGCTAGTGTCAATGCTCCCGTCTGTTTTACGTATCGTCCGCGTCATTTGTGTGTGCAGTAGATTTATCACCGTCATCAATGTACGATAGTTTATTTAATTCGTTACCGGTTACTGCGTTTTATGAAACGTTTCAACTTCTAGTGATCATCTTATTTATTTTGCGATTGTTAAATTTATTGCAAATGATTTTATAGTTCGTTAATTTCAGTAAAATTTTACTTGACTAAGCGTTTACATCACACATTATTCTAGTTTTATTTTCTGATGACTTTGAAAAAGAATTGTCAAGATAGGTAGTAATTTAAAGTTTAGATTGTCTGATCGGCCGTTCTATCATTATCGATGTTATTACGTTTCAATAGCATATGTGATTGACGTTAACTTCGTCTCAAATAATATGTCTGTACAAGGTTTTTATAATAGTTATAATAATGCATGTCTAATTTTGTAATAATAAATTGTTGAAATTTCGACATGAACACTTCATTATATCCAAGGTTCTAAAATCTAGTACTTATAATTTTCTGAGACCTTATTTAGTGTAAATATTCGTTTTAAAATTGCACTGGCGAAATAAAATGTTGAATGCCACATTAAATTTATATTGGAATTCGGATCTAAATTTAAAACCGCATCAAACAATTCACGCTGCATTTTTATACGAAAATAAAAACATCTCGTTTTTTTTTCGTATTCATTTAGGTGTTTTCATAAACATTTAAATTATTTCTATATCTCTGTCGAGCATTCGGATTTTAAAATCATTCTTGTTCCAAATGGTATGTCACTGAATTTAATTTAGCGTTCACTTTTTTTTATTTTAAGATTAACGGATGATTAAATTTGGAATTCTAGATAAATCTTTTTTTTTCGTTCTAATTGACGTTTTCGATTTATTTTTAATTCCACGTGGGATTTTTATTGCGTTGGTCTGGTGGATCGCATGTTAGTGCATCATTACTCCTTGTTAGCAACCAGTTTAGTGAACGAATTGAATTTCAGTGTCTTGCTAATGGCCGCGTCGGCCAATGAATGTTTATTACGATTATCTCCAAGATAATAGGGGACCAACCCTTTTCAACCAACACACCGAAATTACAAATTGTTTGAGTTAAATAGTCCGTTGAAGGACTAGCATTTTTAGGCCCAACTATAGGAATTAAATTAATTTTGTAGTAATTATACCGATGTATTTTATTAACAGTTAATTTTTTTTTAATATAATGTAATATAAACGACTTGGTACAATATTAAATTAGTAATAAGGTAATAAAATTACTTTTTTAATTTCCTCTACCTTTGAATGTCGATTTCCTTAACTGCGGTTTCTATTATTAATTAACACGACATCTGTGACTTATTCGCATACTACTGTTTTTAATAGCCAAGCTTTCTTTATTTTTATAAATTTATATTAATTTTTATTAATTCCTAATCTGTTTTTTTTTTTTTGGTTTCTTAATTAATGTAGTCGTCCTGAAACAGTTTCTTCGTTTTAAATGCTTAATTGTTTATCGTTATATTTTATACATACTTTTAAAATTACGCTAACACAACGTTCGTAAAATTTAAATATTTAGTTTTTTTTATGAAGGTAGTTATTATGATACGATTTTTAACGGAAACTTTGTAACTGCAGTAGGGACTGTCAAATAATTACTCGTACTTATTTGTTTATATTCACATTTAATATTTTTCGTAAGCTAATGGATTGTATTTAAATTTATTTTCATATAAAAATACCTACCTACCTATTTTTTTTTCGAATTTGCCGTTAAATTATACATTATAATTTATATTTCCTAACAATTTAAATAATTATTTAGTATACTGCCGTATGATAAAGTTATTTCATTCGTTAATTGACTATTTTACTTTAAAAAACTTTTATTTTCGATTTTATTCACAGTTTGCGTTAGTTCTTATTTTCAAACACTTTTAACACACCCGAATATTTTTTCCTACCTTAAAAAAATATAATGTCGACTTACCTGTGTGGCATCCGTGTATGGGGTCGACGAATTTTTGTCGACGAGTTGGGATCCGAACACGGGCATTCCACTCGACGACGTCGGCGATAGCGACCTCACATCCGACACTTGTTGGGGCACCATTTTTGTTTATCCAAAAAATAAAATAAACCCCAAATAAAACTTAACACAAAATAACACAGTTCACCTATTGCACTTAATAAACACTAGAGACTAATTTGTTTGAGTCCAAAATAAAATTCATAAAATATTTCCAAAAATTTATAACAGTCCAAATGGGGCGAAAAGAAGCCTCTGTATGCTTCCGTACCGCAGCCTCTCGGCAGACAAGACTCCGGAGACCTCCCAGTACCTGGACACTATCCTAAAAGCTTTCTCTTCTAGAACGAGATATCTGCTACTATCTTCTTCGCCGGCGAACAGTCCAAAAGTCATAATTTTAGCGGTGTCCCGACCGCAGTTCAGTTAGCACTGCGGGGCGATCGTGTCATAATCAATCGGGAGCGACGAGTTGTATGGGCTTTATGCGGCTACGTTCGCACTCCGCGATGACAGAGAACCTACTGACGGAGCGCCAACGTGCTGTCAATATACCCGCCCGCTCAGCTGTTCTCCCCTGCCCCGCGCCGCGCAAGCGCCCCGCGCTCCCCCCGCGTCACACTCGCGCGCCAGCGGCCGCCGGAAGCACACGCTTCCTCACGCCGCTCAGCGCACCGGTCCGACCGGTCGGCTTACGATCCATCGCCCGCTGCCCGGCTAACCGTAACCTACCATACACACTACCTACCCGTTTTAAATGCAAATTTTAGATGTATGAACATTTTATTTGGAGTTTTAGCCGGTATGGTAATGTTTACTCATTAATTTGGCGGAAAAGTTTGCAGCTAGTTGTTAAGTTTCGGGGAAAAATAATGGCAAATGTTGTTTACATTTTGTAATCAGTTGAATTTTATATTATGATTCTAATTAAAAACTCCAGCTATACTGTTACTATTTTAACAAAACGAAATTGTTTACACCAAAGTTGAACTAAAACATTTTAATAATGACTTCAAAATTTTATTTTATTTTCCAACTTTTTGACATCGCCCGACAGGATTTGTTTGGAATAATATAATTAGTAGGTAGCAGTATAAAATGAGAATCTAGAAGAAACTTTATACTTAGGGAAAATAAGATGCAATACAATATTGATATAAGTGATGTCTCTCATGCAACAAATACCTACATGCTGACTACATTATGACTACTGAGTCATCACGGTAAGTAACTAAAATAGGTACTGATTACTGAGTTAGTAGTAAATATTATACAAGAGATCTCAGATTCGATTCCCTGGTTAAGTAAACTTATATTTTTTAACGAAGAAATGCTAAAACAGCTTGAGTTACGATATATGTAAGTAGGTTATTAGGTATAATTGTCCCGAGTGGGAATCGAACCCAGAACACCAGGTCTCAGAGGCAACTATCGTAACCACTGAGCCACCGGTGCAGTCAAAACTTCTTATCTAAGTTCCTGATAAATACAATCATCGGTCATATAAAAAAAAAAAACTTTTTCGCCAAACTTCCGTGTGAGGATGGGATAAAATTTTGTGTTGTCTTTTCCCTGTGGCTATAGTTACAATAAGTGGACCCCAAAGAGGTACCTACTAGCTAAAAAATAGGTGAAATAAAATGTATTAAGTATCTTAAAGAAATTTCTTCAATAACATACTTAATCACTATATATGATACTATCTCCTGTTGAAAGGAGGGCTTATATTTAGGAAGCACCGTATATATACAGAAACATTAAGTACTAGCTGCGCCTCGTGGTTTTACCTGCGTTACTCTGCTCCGGTAGGGCGGAGCAGGATTTTTTGTAGCCTATATGGTAACCCAGCCAGCTTATAAACTATCCCCGTGCAAACTTTCACCTACGGTCAGACTTAATCTTAAGCGTTGTGACAGGTGAGACAGGTCTGTCCACGCGTGGACTTATCGGAAAATCCTTACTAATATTATAAACGCGAAAGTTTTTGAGTATGGATGGATTGATGGATGTAGGTATGTTACTCTTTCTTGCCAAAACTACTGAACAGATTTGGCAAAAAGTTTACATGTGAATCTATAATCTATGTGTATTATAAAGAGGACAGATTTGTATTCAATAGGTTATTAATAGACCGATTCGAAAAATTATTTAACCGTTGGAACTAAATTTAATTATTAAGTTCCCACGGGAACGGAAGTTACACGGATGAAACCGCGCGCGGGAAGCTAGTAGTTTATAAACTGGATTAATATATGGGCTACAAAACATCAAGTTCGGACCCTTTTTTTTTTGCTGTCCGGTGTGAAATGCATAAATTTACGCATTCCCACCGCCGCTGCAGCGTATCCGCGCGCTGGCGGTGGGTCATGTAGGACTCGCCCTCTCCATACCGTGGTATGCTAAACTAATACGACGAGGAGAGGACCCTACACCACTAAAACCCCCCGGACACTCCTCCGATCCGCCGTTTGCGGGGGATCAAGCTCCACTGGAACAGAGTAACGCGGGTAAAACTGTGGTAACAGCTAGTGACTTAAGTTTAGTTATTGACTGCCATCTGTCGTATAGTTACTAGCCCCGCATCCATTTTATAATTCAAGCATTAAAAAGACATAAAACAGTTTACGTAGTTTTTGATTATTCATATTTTAAACGAAAAACCATTGGTCGGACTTTATTATTTCATTAAAATAAAAATGATAGTTCTTTTATTGCTTTTATAGGAGGTCTAGTGATCTTTAGGGGCAGCTGGGGATAGTAATTGGTGATCAATAAACTAGCAATAAACGGACTACTGAATTTACCTTATATTAAGATTTTCTTGTGTACATATTATGTATTTTTTTATAATTAATGTTTACGTTTGTGGTTATTATTTTTCCATTATTTGCAATTATTTTGACAGGTAGGTACCTAGTATTTTTTTTTTTCAATTATTTTTTCTGACCGTTTCTTGAATTAAACATAATAATATATTATGAAAGACGGAAGACTGATAAATATGTTTAATGGAAACCTTGTGTTACGATGAATACCTACATCAAACATACACTTTAGAGTTACAGTAGGAGATAGAATCACGTAAAGTGATTAAAGACTTTTTTGCGAAATCATAAATTACAGAATTTCACTGAAACAATTTCCTAAAACATGTTTCTTTTAAAGAAAGTGTTCCTCTCATCACTAGATATGGCTGCTTTTCGCACTTGTTAATGTATATTTTTTAATATAGGTAACTACTTTTATTTTAAATAAAATATTTACTTGTTAAATAAAATTAATTATTTCCCAGAAATATCTTCACTACCGTAATAACTTCACAATATATTATCCACTATGACAACGATGCCAAACATTTGGAAGCACATTGTATTTAACAAAACATCTCTGTAATTTAGCTAAATGACACTAACACAAATAGAAGAATAATAAATGACAACTCAAAAGTAAAAAAAACAATCTTCATATCTAATCTTCCAATTCATAATTCAATCTTCAACATTTTAATATAAACAAAAATACAAAAATAAGGACGAAAAAATACAAACTTAACTTGACTCCGGAACCTCACACTGTATCAAGCGCCTTTGTAACCTGTAGCAAGGAATCTTTGATTGACACATACTCCAAGACTTGTAGACCAGAACGTACAAGACTTAACGCGATACTTACACATTTTTTTCAAATGGACATATGTAATTAGCCATAAGGCTTTTGTATTTCACCGGACATAAAAACGAACAGTGCCCCAGCCTTAATGAATGATATAAAAACTATAAGCTAAGCAAACTGCACAGAGGGCGCCTGTGAGACTTGGACCTCGGCTAAGGGCGGTCACTGGCGGCAGCATTTAGAAATGATGATTTATATGTTTTTAAACTTTCGCGATTTGTACACATAATTTTTAGTCCATACACAGGAATATCAGTTTCACTTTTGAAATGGAGGTAGAAAAAACGTTAGCTTTTCTCGACGTAAAATTGATGGTGAGATCGAATGGTACACTTGCACATACCGTATACAGGAAACCTACACACACGGACAGATACCTACATGCTGAATCGCATCATCACCCGCGACACCTATTATCCGTTGCAGCGTCACTTACAAATAGAGCATACGACATTTGTGACCCTGAACATTTGCATAGTGAGCTGAAACATGTTCAGGAGGTACTTAAGCGAAACGGATATAGAGGAACTATAGATTACACAAAGAGGAGGGAAAGAAAACCGGATGTAAGCAGAGCACCAGCCTTCTTACCGTATGTTAGAGGAGTAACGGATAAAGTTGGAACAGTACTACGAAAATACTCCATCAAGACTGTATACAGTCCGCCCTCTAAAATTACTAACCACCTGCGTACACCGAAGGACATCACTCCTCTTCAAACACCGGGTGTATATAGATTTGAATGCAATTGTGGCAGGTCCTATATTGGTCAAACGAAAAGATCCATCGCGGAAAGGACGAAGGAACACATTGCGGCAGTGAAAAACCGACAGCTAAACAAATCGGCCATCGCTGAGCATGTCGTTGATACAGGAGCCAGGCATTGGATAGCCAATTTACATCAACCACAAGTCCTCTCCACCGATCGTCACTATTACTCGAGAATAGTACGTGAAGCGGTTGAAATCAAAAAATATTCCAATTTCAACCGGGAAGATGGATACCGGTTATCAACGGCTTGGAATCCTGTAATCGCCAAATGTCATCGTCGCGACACCAATATAGTTCCCACGGGTGCTGACGTTGTGAGTGTGGTGTGTCGATCTACCGACAGTTCCGGAGTTAACAAAAATAAAAATTATTACGACCAAGCGGGGGTAGTTGCCGAAACCCGCCCTGTTCGAAGACGCCGTTGCTGACACTCATCAGTCTATCCGTGACCACGACTGGTGTAACCCATGTCGAAACGTCGGATTATTAAAAAGGTAATTATTTGCCTTAAATTTGTACCGCGATTGAGACCCGCGTCTACTAAAAATTATGATGATTTATGCATGTTGACTGCCTCCGTGGCGTAGCAAAATCTAAGATTACTTTTTTTTCGGGTGTGGTTGGCTGAGGGACTACCGTCCGTGCCTCCACGTTAAACCAAGTAATAGGCTGCAGTGTTTCCCTGAATATTACAACATAATACTGCGGTCATCAATCGAACTGCCAAGCGTGGTAACTATATCAAAACCCTCTCTCGGGAGGGGGCTCATGTTCAGCAGTGGACGTACGTTTTACGGGCTGATCGTGATCATGATTATGATGATGACGATGATAATGCATGATAAGCAACCAAAGTACCCATAAAACAGGACTGTACAATAACCGTACCCATTAACGCAATTAGAACACATAAAACCTAACAGAGTAATTAACAATTTTCCGTAAAAATGCAAATAAAATATGAAAACTGCAGCTTTTTCCTTATCAGCGTACTTTAACATATTTTTATCGTTCATAGTGTGCATTTTATGAGATGACAGCTCAGCTATAATAAAATATCAGTTGTTAAAATAAAAATAAAACGTAGAAATTAAAATGGTAGTTAGGAAAAAGTTTTTCCTGTCATAACTTCAGGGTTTTAGCGTGTTTTAGTGGTACTGGTATTTTGTTTTACTATTATTTACTGGTTTAATTTAAAAAGACAAGATATCTAGTGTTAATGTGTAATGTAAATCTGTAATACTATTTTTGCACCGCCCTCCCTCCCGCAAAAATTATGCACATGCAGAAAGGAAAAATAAAACGTGCAAAAATACAATCACCAGTCCGACACGTGTTTCGCTCCTCCACGAACATCATCAGCAATGGCGTAGCTATCGTAGGGCCAGGTGGTGCAGTGCAACAGGACCCCAGACCTCAGGGGGGCCTCTAACCTAAGCTTTGAAAAGAACGGGTCAGTCGCTAGCTCTAGGACGCTATGCACCAGGGCCCTTGTCCACCTAGCTGCAACACTGATCACCAGGGTAATGTTAACTACTCGAACGCTACTAATGATGGTGCAAAAATAGCATTACAGTATACAGAGTTATTTGTAAAACACCGGTAACTTCTCAGGACCATATTACTAACATCATAAACAACAACTTTTGTTCTACGACTTTTTACATAACATAATACATTTACCAAAAACAAACCTTCAATATTTCGTTGTCCTATCTAACACATTTCAACTCTGTATTCCTCGCTTCCCTCGCTATTGTCGGTACTATCGCTTTCTTTTGCTTCGCATAGACTTCGTAACATTTAGAGCGTTGAATTTAAATATTTTTATTTTTGTGTGTAAATCTGATGAATTAAAATATGATGAATTTTTAAAAGTCATAGAACAAAAGTTGTTGATTATGATGTTAGTAACGTAGTCCTGAGGGGTTACCGGTGTTTTACAAATAACTCTGTATAGACACATTTTTTAGCGGAATTAACATTAGATATTTTGTCTTTTTAAATTAAATTAATATGGATTTCCGCAAAGTAACGCCTGATTCTATTAATTTTATTTACTCGTATTAACTTGCGTCAAGTAAGTTTAATTTGAACTTGGGATAGATATATGTTTGTTAAGTAATATTTATACTCTTGAAAGCCCCTTTATCGAGGAAGACTATATAATATATATAAGGCTACATTTCTAGATCTTAGAAGCATAAGGATGGATTTACTATTTACTTCAAGCGTTTGGTCGTCAGTGCCGTCCTTCACCTATTAGAGGCCCTGGACACATTAGGATATACCTTCCGATGCCCTCGTAGACCCGAAGTCCGAAAGGCCCGCAAACTGTAAGTAGAGCGACAGTTGCACAAAACTCTCCTCATCATCATCATCAGCCCGTATAACGTCCACTGCTGAACATGGGCCTCCTCCCAATGGAAGGTATTTGCTATAGTCACCACGCTTAACAGGCGGGTTGGTGGACCGCAGAATTATGTTGTACCACACAAGGAAACGCTGCTGCCCATTCGTTTATATACAATTATTATAGATGATGTTATAACAATTGGGACCAACGGCTTAACGTGCTTTCCGAGGCACGGAGGGTAGTCCCTCAACCAACCAGACCCAGAAAGAAATCTTAGAATTTACACAAAGATTTCCTGTCCGGCGTGGGGATCGAACCCACGACCTCCAAGATTGAAAGCAAGCCAAATACCGCTACGCTACGGAGGTTGTCTATTTTTTAGAAAGATCGCAGATATGAAAAGTTTTAGATATATTTTTAATTCTTTGCAGTGACATTAGATATGGTGAGTAGATTACATAATGTAATCCACAGTAATTAGCCCGCAGTCCTTAGAGAGGCTTTCAGTTATCGTTTGAAGTAGGGACTAGGGGGGCCTAAACCATCGCAGGGTCCTAATCACGTGCCCAGTGGGTAAGAGGGGCCTGTTGGTCGTAAGTGCCAGTTAACGACAAAGCCGCAAACGACAATTGATTGTGACGTATAATGGTACATCTGATCTTTTGCTTTTGAGCCCTAGATTTAATTACTAGCTTACACGCGCGGTTTCAACCGCGTAATTTTTTTTATTATTATTTTCTTCTTGCCTTCTGCGGCAGACGAGGAAGCGGCACACCTGATGGTAAGTGTTAACCGCTGCTCATGGACTCAAGCAATGCCAGGGAAGCAGACTTTCATTGCACAAGCCGCTGCCTACCGTGATAGGAGTGCTCTATTTAAACCTCGTTTGAAGGAGGACATGTCTTAGTGCAAGGGAAACACCGCAGCAGGTAGATCATTCCACAGCTTATACGTCCGTGGAAGAATAACTCCCGTAGTAACTAATTTAATATTAGAAAAATCTGTAAGTGTTCGATAGCCCATTTATTGAGGAAGGCTATAAACTATATTTCATTATGAAGTTTCTAAGGGGACGGGAGTTACGCGGAAGCTGGTACCTAAATAAAATATAAACTTTCCGGGGGCCGGATCGCTCATGCGTACCCGGCTCCCGCCAACGGCGGATCGACGGAGTGTCCGGGGGGTTTTAGTGGTGTAGGGTACTCTCCTCGTGGTATGAGTTTAGCATACCACGCTATGGAGAGGGCGAGTCCCACATATACCGCCACCAGCGCGCGAATACGCTGCAGCGGCGGTGGGAATGCGTAAATGTATATCTCCCGGACAACAACAACAAAAGGTACGCATAAGTAAAAGGTACGCGTAAGTAAAAGGTACGCATAAGTAAAAGGTACGCGTAAGTAAAAGGTACGCATAAGTAAAAGGTACGCGTAAGGCTTAGCATATATTTTATTTTGTATGATAAACAGGAAGTCTTTATAAGTAAAACAAATAACAATTTAAGTTCTTCCTTCACGTACCTTTTCAGTTAGGTAATAAATAATACGGAATCCCCACAAAAATATAGATAAATTGCTTGACTCCCAGTAAGGTTGGCTTCTTTATTAGTGCGTTTTTTTTAATAATTTGTGTAAATAATAGCTTACCTACAAATCGTATAACGACCACTGCGGAACATGGGCCTCCTCCCGGGGGAGGGGATTTGCCATAGTTACCACGCTTGACAGTCGAGTTGGTGACCGCAGTATTATGTTGTACCACACAAGGAAATGCTGCTGCCCGTTCCTTGATATACGATTATTATAGATGATGATATAATAATCGAGAACAACGGCTTGGCGTGCTTTCCGAGGCACGGAGGGTAGTCCCTCAACCAACTAGACCCGGAAAGAAATCTTTGAATTTACACAAAGATTAGCAAAATACCGCTACGCTACGTAGGTTGTTGATGTTATCGGCCAAATAATTCGGCTATTTTCGATTGATGTTGAATAAATCCATACCATAACAACCATCTTTTTTTTTTTTTTTTTTTTTCGGACGGACATATGTAGTTAGCCAGGAGGCTTTTGCTACTTCACCGGGCATAATAACAACCATCGATCGAACGAAGTATCTTATATACAAGTTTTCGGTATGCTAACACTCACATCCTATAAACGTGAGCGATCCTGAATTACAGGGTAATTTAATTCAAATTAATTGTTTATTTATGTTAACAAACATTGAGCTTATCTTGTTAATTAGAAATTATTATAAGTATCTTTTTAGGCAATTTTCAAACTTTTAATTTGAAGTTTCAAGGCAGAATTTATTATTGTATTATACTTGCAAGAGATGGGTGATTAAAAATGCATTTTTTCATAACTCAGTTTGCCTGGTTTTGCATAGATATTGCGTGTTAATTTTATTAATGTTGAAGAATATTGTTTTCTTTCGGTTTGCCTTGAAAGTCGTGGTTTTGGGGTTTTGAGGTGAAAATGGTTAGAAGACATGATAAAAAAATACTTTCTTAACATTTTGTGTGATTATTATTGTAAAACTAATTGTGCGTGCCCGGCTTTTGCTATAAAATATTCTGGCCAATCAATTAATCGTTGTCTGTGTATCTCTGTGTGTATGTTTATTCCGGTAACACTCAGTAAGGGATGGAGTGATTTTGACCGAACTTTTACTGGTATATAGCTTATTTTATAAGGTATAATATACAGCACTTTTTTATTTATCCTGTCTATATGTTTGTTCGTAAAGTCCGCTTAAATGTAGTACAGAATAAGTCGGGACTATAATTATTAGATACCTTATATATTCCTGATTTTATTCTGTTCTGTGTATAATTCAACTTATAAGGACAAAACAAGGACCTTTCTAGGGAACATCTTCCAATATTTATAGGGAAGACAGACCGAGTTCCATATACCATCATAGATTATTATGTGAAAAGAAGTAACAAATTACCCACCATAACGATGGAAGTGACTTATGCGTTTTTATCCCTAGCATGTGGTGCCATCTATCGTTGTCCCCTGATTGATGCAAGTATAACTTTGAATGGCAGTCATAACTCTTGTCTGCCTCAGATTAACTAGGCCGGGACTAAGTTAGGCAAACTTTGAGAGAGGTAATCGTGTATGTAAGTATATATTATGTTAGGATTAAGTTATGGGTAAGTATGCTTTGCTATCGACGACTGTTGACTGTTGCGCTGTACAAAGTTTTCAATGTTTGGTTTTGCTTAAAGTAAAAAAGTGAAGAAATTGGAACCAGCTGCTTTTTTAATTTGGAAGTCACTTTTAAGATCATTAACCGTAGCTTGAGAGCATAAGCATAACTCTAATAGGTTTGATTGTGTAGAAGAATCTTGGCGTGTTTTTTGGCGGATGTCTAGGAGACTTTTGCTATTTCACAAGACATAGATCATTGTGAAAAATTAAGACTGTTTTCCAGAAATAAACGTGCACTTGCTTCATAACTCTTGTCTGTAAGTATACTTTGCGATCGGTTCAAAGTTGACTGTTGCGCTGTAAAAAGTTTTTCAATGTTTGGTTTTGGTTAAAGTAAAAATGGGGAGACTGGAATCAAAGGATATTTATATCGGACGTTTCTTTAAAAAAACTCCATAACCTGGCTAGATTAGATTGATTACATTTTATTAACTTGGTAAGGTAAATAATAATGCCCAGTTACTAAGTAGGTACAAAGTTTTATATTTTTGCTTATCCAAATATGGCATTCAAACCACATAGGTTATGTAACACATTTAAAGGCTTGTTTGTAAATTTAGGACGACTCATTCGCTTTTCCCCCCCACGATGTTTTTGGTTGTCATGGTATTTGTATAGTGCTTTTACTATTCCTCTCATAGTATGACAGGGTCGTGGGTCGAAATAGTGCATGAGTCAATTGCAACGGACCTAGCCCGATGTTCATCAACAAGCCTCTCTAATTACTTTCCGCGAACATTAATCACCTTAGCTTACAAAGCAAAATAAATATTAATCAATAACACCTTCGTTCGCCGATCATTGCTATCGATCAACGCCGTTGATTGTTGTATAACCTCCACTGCTGAACATGGGCCTCCTCCCAAAGGAGGGTTTCTCCCATAGTCACCACGCTTGGCAGGCGGGTTGGTGACCGCAGTATTATGTTGTAATACACAGGGAAACGCTGCTGCCCGTTCAATGGTATACTCTTGTTAAAGGTCATGTTATAACAATCGGCAACAACGGCTTAAAGTACATTTCGTGGCATGAAGGTAGTCCTTCAACCATCCAGACCGGGAAGAAGAGATTTATTGTCCGGCGTGGGGATTGAATCCACAACCTACGAGACTTAAAGCGAGCCAAATACCGCTACGTTACGGAGGTTGTCAATGTTGTCGGCCAAATAATTCCGCTATTTTCGATTGATGTTGAATAAATCCATACCATATCAACCAACGATCCGTAAACCAATGGTCGCCGATTCGATGGGCGTCGGACTTGTGATCTTGTGATCGCTGGTTCGATTCCCACCCGATACGGACGTGAGCCCATGTAAAAACTAATGCATTCTACCATCAATCAGTGAATTATCGATCGATCTAATTACACCCTTAGTTATCAAATTGACAATCATGACCTAGCAGTGACTCACAATGTCAAGGTACAGGAAGACTGTCATCGAATGACGCGTGCCGTACCTACTGCTCGCTAAGCACAATTTTATTATGAATCAATACATTTCATGTGACACTGCACTTTGATTCTTGGTAAAGAGATTGATTCCGTTAAGGCCTTATTTGGCAGTCGACGTGCATATTTTTTCATTTATCGGAACGTTTTCGGAATGACATTTATCTAATATATAAAATTCTCGTGTCACAGTTTTCGTTGCCATACTCCTCCGAAACGGCTTAACCGATTTTGATGAAATTTTTTGTGCTTATCCGGTATCTATGAGAATCGGCCAACATCTATTTTTCATCCCCCTAAATGTTAGGGGTAGTCCACCCCTACATTTTTATTTTTATTTTTCAGACAAAGTTAGGGGTAGATTAGAGGTAGGTGTAGGGTAGGGGTAGGGTAGAGGTAGGGTAGAGGTAGGGTAGGGGTAGTGTAGGGTAGGGGTAGTGTAGGGTAGGGGTAGTGTAGGGTAGGGGTAGTGTAGGGTAGGGGTAGTGTAGGGTAGGGGTAGTGTAGGGTAGGGGTAGTGTAGGGTAGGGGTAGTGTAGGGTATGTATCGATTGAGGCAGTACGAAGTCTGCCGGGTCAGCTAGTATACATATATATTTTTTTAGATTTATAAATTTGAGATTTAAAATAATTGTATCTGTTTTTAAATTGGTCGATATGGAAGTCATTGGAAGAAGGTACTATTAAAAAAAAATGTCGGTAGCATTCACCGCCTAGGCATAACGCCAAGTAATAACTCCCAGACTGGTTACGCTGTTAAGAAGTTTTTTGTGATTGTCTGTACTGTGGTCACCGACCCATTCACCCAGTGTGGTATTGGGTGAATGGGTCGGTGATAAAGGTAATATACATACATCGTTCATGGATGTTTTATCAATTTGGTGCATGGGCTTAGCAAACCAGAAGTTCAACAGAATAGTCTTACCGTTTTCATAATTATTGCAATCTTCATCGTCAGCCCGTATGCCAGTGCTGAACCTTCAGCAGTGGCATACGGGCTGTCCGGAGCGGGAAACGAACCCGAGATTTATGGCGAGATTCGCACCGCTAAGCCCAACGGAGGCTGTCATTGGTTGCGTTTGTAATTGCATATTGTATTGTATTGTAAGACTATATTTAGCACACCTTAAGTTTATCTTAACGCTTTAAGTAACACTCGTGCTCTTTGACTTCCGTTTTTAAGATACGTAATTAGAATTATGTCAAGTCCATCAGCTTAAACATTTCTTAGAAATGTGTTGTTATACGCTACACATCAAATTCCAATGAATAACTCTCATCATCACTGTATCAGTACCTACCTACTTGATAGTCATTTCCTCTTTTGATTCAATTTTAATTTAAAAAAATTGCGGCATTTATTATGGCCCGTTGGTCATTTTAGATGACAGAAACTGGAAATTCCTGGTTAACGTAGGCTATGTCTAATGTTTTTAAAACTTAAAGTCATCATTAGGGTTATCGCTGTCGGAGGGATTACTTAAGTCCGCTGAGCCGCGGTCCTAGACCACAGATGGAGTTTTCTTCCGCAGGTCAAAGTCGAAGTCAGTCAGTCATATAGCCACCTTTTTTTTTGTTTTAAATAAATAAAATCGAGAACCTTTCTGCTCCATCAGCCATCAGTTCTTGTGTCATTATTACCACTTCAGCTTGCTAATCCGTTGAGCTATGTCAGTGACCTTCGTTCTCGTGCGGATCTCTTCATTTCTGATTCGATCATGCAGGGAAACGCCGAGCATAGCTCATTCCATAAATAGTACTTTTTACAAAATGTTGCAAAATATATAGTACTTTTGGCATATTCAGGAAAAAAAATAAATCACATTTATTTTTAATCATTATTTATTTTCCCATGTGTATTTGTTTATTATTGTTTGCTCTGGCCTTCAAGGTCTTTTTTTACATAAATAATTATAAGAATCTGAGCATGTTAGATCTATATTAAAATAAATCAACAAAATATTAAAAAGGGGTAAAATTTGGATTACCGAAAAAATATATAGTACGATACTTTATACTATATTACGGGTGGCAACCCCATTCTTTATTCACATAGACGTCATAGACACATTTAATTTTTTTATGTTTTTGTGATTCGTCCACTTTTTTTTCCTGCCACCAGTTCTTTATGAGGCAACTATGCAAGAACTGGCTCACTGGGAATCCGTGTAAAAAATAATATATTTTTCTTAGATATTACAACAAGTTTAGCAGTATTTCATAAAAACAATATCAGACACGAACAAGATTATTCTTATTTCTAGAGTTTTTGCTGTCATTGTCACTTTTTTTTTCTTAATATCATCTTATATTTTTATGGACATACATAAGGTTTTTTAAATACATACTGTGATGTGCAACATATTATTTTAACATAACATTTATATTGAAAAAAACCGAAAAAGTTTTATTCAATAACATTATATATATTTGACTGCACCGGTGGCTCAGTGGTTACGATAGTTGCCTCTGAGACCTGGTGTTCTGGGTTCGATTCCCACCCGGGACAATTATTTGTGTGAACCACAAATAGTTGTTCTGAGTCTGGGTGTTCTTTGTGTCCGTGAAATGGATGTTTGTAAAGTCCCCCGCGACACAGGGATTTATATCCCTAGTGCGGGAGATGTCTTTTAAAAAAAAAATATATATATGTTGATTGGTATTCGACCACCTCCGTAGCGTAGCGCTATTTGACTCGCTTTAAATCTCGGAGGTCGTGGAATCTTTGTTTACCTAAATTCTAAGATTTCTTTCCGGGTCTGGTTAGTTGAGGGACTACTCACCGTGCCTCGGAAAGCACGTTAAGCCGTTGGTCCCGATTGTTATAACATCATCTATAATAATCGTATAATATCATGGAACGTGTAGCAGCGTTTCCTTGTGTAATAAACATAATACTGCGGACACCAACTCGCCTGCCAAGCGTGGTGACTATGGCTAATACCCTCCCCGGGAGGAGGCCCATGTTCAGCAGTGGACGTTGTACGAGCTGATTATAATTATATCTGTCCTATCAAATAAAAATTAAAAACCATCATCGTTATTTATGATTAAAATATGAAACTTATGAAACACTTCATCTACTCCAAAAAAAAAACAAAACTAAATTTTTAATTCAATTAGAACCCTAACCACGAATTCATTCCAACGTGACCATCCCAAAAACCCTTTGATCACTTCTCAAAAGCCTTCGTTATCAACCACATCTCTACGCCCTAATAATCCTTTATCTACGTGATACTATTCTACACATTAACTCAATCTAAGATTGTGTACGACTCATGGTAGTACACACCTTTAGATAAGGGCCGAAACAACTGGTAGACAAAAAAGTCTTGTACGGAGTTCGACGAACATCTGATAGAATAGAATCGGCCACTTCACGTCAGCGTGGACGAGGCCTTAGAACGAGCGGGGTTCTTCGATATGTGTTGAATTTAATTTTAGTTTTGGTATTAGGTTAACACTAGAAATTCAGAAATTTTCTTTCAATATTAGATTGCCGTGTGGTTTCCGGCTTAGAATAGAACGCCCCATATCTTCCCATGGGTGTCGTAAAAGGCGACTAAGGGACATATGGCTGATAGATGAGCAGCAGCATCCATAAGCTAAAGGTTTACATCTTATTGCGATCACCAATCCGTCTACCAAGCGTGGTGATTATGGCAATATCCCTCAACGATCCTGGCTTGCCAAGGTCTGTTAAGAGGAGGCCCATGTTCAGCAGTGGACGTTAACGGGCTGTTGATGATGACGATGATGATGATAAGATAGCCCATTTGACAAGGAAAGCTATATTAAATGACTAGTTTACCCGGTGTGGTTTTACCCGTGTATCTCCCGTTCCTGAAGGAACTTCATCTATACTAATATATAAAGCTGGAAAGTTTGTTAGCTTGACCGCGCTAATCTCAGAAACAACTGGACCGATTTGAAAAAAAAAATCAGTGTTAGATATCCCATTTATTGGGGAGGCTTTAGGTTATATTTTATTTTGAAGTTCTGATGGGGTCGGGAGTAACGCGGGTGAAACTACGTGCGGGAAGCTAGTCATTAAATATAGCCTTCCTAGCTAAATGGGCTTTCAGAAGTATTCAAAAATTGCGTAAGAAACATCTACTTCAAACACAAATTAAACTTACTTGACGCATGTAGGGTTGCATAAAAGTATTATTATAGATAGTGACGTTGGTCAGGACAATGATGTTATAGTAAAGAAAGATGTAGATATTATCTACATATTTCTTTACTACTGACTGCACCGGTGGCTCAGTGGTTACGGTAGTTGCTTCTGAGACATGGTGTTCTGGGTTCGATTCCCACCCGGGACAATTATTTGTGTGAACCACAAATAGTTGTTCTGAGTCTGGGTGTTCTTTGTGTCCGTGAAATTAATGTTTGTTAAATCCCCCGCGACACAGGGATTTATTTCCGTAGTGCGGGAGTTGTCTTAAAAAAAAACATATTTTTCTACGGCCGCTTGTATACTAGATACAAGTGGCCGTAGAAAAAGCGACAGTTGCACAAAACTCCACTAAAAAAAATGTAAACTCATTATCCCTTAATCTTATCGCCAGCCACAGCCCTGAGCCGAGGTCCAAGCCCCTCAGTGGCGCCTTCATGTGCAGGTTGCTAACTTTGTAGTTTTTAAAGCTACACGAGCTCTGCTCGCCTTTATGCCCGGTAAAGTAGCAAAAGCCTCGTGGCTATCTACGTATGTCCGTCATAAAAAAAAAGACGTAGATAGGTCCACCTTTTAGGTTTCCGTACCCGAAGCGTAAAAACCGGGACCCTAGCCTAATACTAAGATTTCGCCGTCTGTATTTCTGTCACCAGGCTGTATCTCAAGAACTGAGACAGTTGAAATTTTCACAAATAATGTATTTCTGTATCTGCCGCTATAAAAACAAATTCTAAAAATAAAATAAAAGTGTTTTTTTTTTGCCCTAAATCAATAACGGCATCAGGTAGGCATTGAAAATGGTTTGGAAACCTTCGTCCGACTCGCACTTGGCCGGTTTTTATACATCACCATTGGGTCAGTAGCTTTAATACTTTCATGCAACCATAGGAGAAAAATAAGACGCACTACCGAGGGTTTTACGAGCTTTCCATAATATATATGTTAGGTTTTTACTGTCATGTCCGCCTTAATAATTACGTGTACAGACTGTGTCACTTTTAACAGGTTCCTGGGTTCTATAATTAATTGGATTTTGTTTTTTATTGCCTTCAGTGTCATACTAGCAAGCGGCACACCTGATGGTAAGTTTTAACCGCTGCTCATGGACTCAAGCAATGCCAGGGAAGCAGACTGTCATTGGACAAGCCGCTGCCTACCGTGATAGGACTGCTAGGACGTGCTCTCTTTAAACCTCGTTTGAAGGAGGACATGTCATAGCACAAGGGAAACACCGCAGCAGGGAGATCATTCCACAGCTTACACGTCCGTGGAAGAAATGACCGCTGAAAACGTACGGTATTGGACGGAAACGAATCTAGGTAAAAAGGATGAAGCCTGTTGCGACGCCGAGTGGTACGGTAATAGCATCCTCGGAGCATTCCCCGTGGAAAAGCCGGTAGAACACACAGAGGGAACCAAAGTCCCTCCGTTGCTCTAGTTAGTAGTAGTTTTATTTTGTTGTAATTGTTACTTTTAATATTATGATTCATCTATTTTAGTACCCCACCGACTTCAGTCGAGCCTAAAGTCCACAAGGCACTTAAACCAGACATTAATAATGGACAAGTGATTAAATATGCAACGTTTTCGAACTAAATTAATATTATTAACAAAGAACTTTAATTTGTAGTTCTCAAAGACTTTGAGACTAATTTAGCTTCTGTATAATGAAGATCTTAAGAAGTCCTTTAGAATACCTAGAGCTCATATATAAATGTAGGTGCTCATAAAACACGTCAACGCTGCACTTGAATAAGTATTCATATTCAACTTAAATTAAAACCAAGCAACTTCAAGGAACTTAACTCCGCTCTTTTCGAGGGCACGGTCTTAAAATCGAGACTTTATCCAGCTGAGGATCATACATTTCTCGTTTCCATTTAAAAACCAACTTTATATCACAGCTCATAAAGTTTAAATTTAAAATTCCAGTCGCCTCGCAGAAAACGCAACATGCAACAAGCTATACTATGGTATACATTTATCTTATGTTTGTGTTGTGGTCTTACTCGGGCATCGATGTTTTGTCCCGTTTCCTCGTTAGGTGATTTGTTGCCGTCTCTCTCGCCCGAATGAACCGGTTGGAACACGTCCACAGTATGTTGGAAAGAATTGTGGTGATAAGCAACATAGGTACTTATCTGGCCTATTTAGAAACACGACTGGACATGAATATAATATGCTTCATTTTAATATTATTGTACCCTGCTTCGGTATAATCAGAAAGACCTAGTTTTGTTTTGCTATTACATATTATATTTTTATCGCTGTAGGCTAGTTGACCTCTATCTAATTATGTTACACAATGATGTCATAAGGAATTTCAGTTCATAAAACTGGAAGATGGTTATATAAATTAAATTTAAAAAATATTTTTTGATTAATGTCTTTAATCGTGGAGAAGTTTGTCAACCATTTCGAGACGTCATAGACCTAGTTAAAAAAAACTTTATTTTCTGGATTCTGTCTAAAGTCTTTTGAGCCTGTGAATCCCTATTTATCTTAGGACTTTATCGGTGTATTCTTGCAGCCTCATAATGGTTACTGTATTTCTTGTTTAATTTCATAAAACTCACGGTTATAATAACCATAATAACTCAGTATAAATATATAAATGATCGGTCCATAACTATAACATTTCTGTGTTATGACGTCATTGCTCCAGGAATGACGCTACGATACAGATAATCTATAATCTAAGATGGCTGCACCGTTTTTGTTTGTATATGTCACGTTAATCTTAAAATATTTATTTAAGCGCTTTCTAACCCTCAACAAAGTACCATATTTTTTCTTGATCTAGTAAAACGTATTCCTTAACCATAGAAAAATACTTTTGATAGCATATTGTATCAGTTTGTTTTATTTAATGTTAATATTGCATGGAAGATAATCTTTTTCTTAGGATCTGAGTATTTAATGGGAGTAATGCTTCGTATTTATCTTGGCTTATCAATTTGTATAAGGATATTTGCTTCATCCTTATATCGAACTAGTTGTTCTTGTGGTCAATCCATCTTGATTTGCTGCTCAACTCCAATGGCGAGCGTAGTTATAGCAGTATGGACACTAAGTTTGCAAAGAGTCGGTGGATGCGGGCCGCTGACTATCGTTCCCGCTGGAAATCGATGGGGAAGGCCTATGTTCAGCTGTGGACGACAGCAGGCAGATATGATGATGGACAAAAATACCAATTCTCCAATGTGACTGCACTAATTCTGTGCGAAGTTAAGCCGTAATACTATGAACCACAAGAGCAGACTGCAATTCAACGCAACTAAAGACACAGTAAGACAAATCATCACTAATATTTTCAATACACGTTAAATAATAAGAAGTAGATACTCCAACATAAACACAAACAAAACAATATGACGAAACGAAGCAAAGAAAACGGATGACCAATTACGAGTTACGAAAGAAATAATCACATGGCTACATAAGGACTTAATCACGTTCATTCTTCACAAATAACTGGCGAGGAAATTGCACAGATCCATACTACTTCTCTCTTATATGTTTAGTTGTCGCCCAAAGCGGTGTAATGTTTTATACCAAACAGTTCTGTAGCAAACTGCTTGAACTTAATCAAGAACTAGGAACTAAGTATATTGTTGAACTACCTTCTGTACTTAGGTGCTTATTTATAATGAGCTTTGAGTGATTACCATCGAAACGTTTAGGGATTTTTTATATTAATTTCGGCAAGGCACAAGATAGCGACGGTCCCTTACAAAATCATTATCGGCTCGTGTAACGTCAACTGAATATGGGCCTCCTACCGAGAGGGATTTTGTCATAGTTACCACGCTTGGCAAGCGGGTTGGTGACCGCAGTATAATGTTGTAACACACAAGGAAACGCTGCTGCCCGTTCAATGATATACGCTTGTTATAGATGATGTCGGGACCAACGGTTTATCTTGCTATCCGAGCCTTGGCGGGTAAGGTATTTTAGAGCTAAACCAAAATAACCCGAAAATAACATAATTTACAAAAGATTTCTTGTTGGGCGTAGGGATGGAACCCACGACCTCCGCAGCTTAAAGATTTATACCATTACTCCGCTAAGTCGTATGGTTTCCAGTCTGACCATGCCATATCTCACAATCAATAAATTAATAGAAAGTGACATAAAATACGAATAGGCCAGTGACGGGTGCCAGAAATATGTCTGACATAAAGTGACATATTATAATAATATGACAGGAGCTACAAACGAATTCTTTGAACGGCTGGACTTAGTACAAGTTTTCTGATTAATATTTTTATTTTGAACACCGAGGGATAACTAATTTTGTTAAAGGCCAACAAATTGACTTATCTTAAATTAAAGATGAATGACTATTGACATTATATTAAGCATTTTATTACTGTAAGGCCCAATTTTTTAATCGTCAGTTAAAAGTTGTCGGAGGAATAAATTTGAATTTTGACAGATTTTGTATTGACGTTCTGTCAAAATTCAAATTTATTCCTCTGACAACTTTTAACTGACGATTGAAAAATCGGCCCTAAATGTTATAAAATATGAAGATATTTATTTCAATGTAATTTAATCCACCAAGGGAGCGTTCAAGTATTACGTAACGCAATTTTTGAAGATTTTTGACCCCCCCTCCCCCCCTTATAACGCACCGTAACGTTTTTATGGATCCCCTCCCCCCTCTCTAAACGTTACGTAACACTCAAGTGATAATTTTTACCCTAAAGTCGTAAAAAGTTATGTAAAAGTTTTTACACTTGGTATAGTTTTAATATACTAAATAAAACAAGAGAATTTTAATTCGCAACACCTATGCAGGTATCATTTTGTTAATTTTTTATACATTTTTGGCTTTTAATTTGTTTTTGGTTTTGGTTTGTGAGTTTTAATTACCTAATGTTTTAGATACAATGTTACGTAACGTGTTCTAAGAAAGACCCCCTCCCGCCCCTGTAACGCATCGTAACGTTTTACGAGACCCCCTCCCCTTCCTAAATTGCGTTATGTAATACTTGAACGCTCCACCATCTGTCCGATCTGCGATCCTAATTTACAGTTTTTTTAAGGAAACTTCTAGGGAAATAAATCCCTATGTCGCGGGGGAATTTACAAACATTCTCACGCACACCCAGGCTTAGAACAACAATTATCCATGGTGCACAAAAATAATTGTCAACGGTGGGAATTGAACCCAGAACACCTTTGAATTGTACCTTATGCAACGGTGTATCGAGGAGGGAAGGGCAGCTTTCCATTTTGAACTCCATGTTATAAAAGCTAGGTACGTCCCATGTATTGATTCAGGTGGTTATACACTATTGAAATTGGCCACTATCAATAATATTCGCCTGACCTTAACTCTCTTCAACGCCAAGGATATTCACGTATCTACAAAGCAAATTATCCTTGACCATATCTCCTAAACCTTGAAAAGAAGCTTTTATTGTACATAATCTTTATGTCAAAGCTCATAAGGTTTGAATTCGTATAAACAATACTGTATTTACATTTAAATTCGTGTGTGCTGAAGTAAATATTGAAAATAAAAATGTTTGCAATGACTCCGAGTTTTAATGAATGTTTAACGAGTATCAAGGCATGGCATAATTACAAAATAAAATAAACACATGAAAGAAATTAATTATATTTTTCGCTTTTGTACCTATAAAATGGTATAAAGAACGGGTTTCTTAAATTAATATATGTATAATGAGCAAGTTTCATTTTCAAGATTTTATTCTTTACTAGCTGCGCCCCGCGGTTTTACCCGTCTTACTATACACCAGTGGGTGGGAGCGTGATTTTTTGTAGCCTATATGTTAATAGAGCTTATTAACTATCCCCGTGCAAAGTTACAGCCAAATCCATTCAGTAGTTTTAGCGTGAAAGAGTAACAAACATCTATCCATCCATACTTACAAAATTGCGCGTTTATAACATTAGTAGGATTTTCAAGAACATGTTTTTGATGTTTTTTTTAAATACAACTCCCGCACTAGGGGAATTAATCCCTGTGTCGCGGGGGGCTTTACAAACATTCAATTCACGGACACAAATAACACCCAGACTCAGAAGAACATCTGTCTGTGGTTCACACAAATAAATGTCCCGGCTGGGAATAGAACCTAGAACACCAGGTCTTGTAACCACTGAGTCACCGGTGCAGTTTTTTAAATAACTGACTTTTTTATTATTCGAAACACAATGCTAATGAGAAAGTATGGAGCCTTCAATTTAGCTGGTTTCATTAAAATAAAGCAGACTATAAAATTACATTTCGGACAGGTATATAAAGCCACCAGGCTTTTGCTACGGATTCATGCCTTTATGCCACCGAGAATAAAGGCATGAATGGCGCCAACCTTATTAAATGTTTTAAAAACTACAAACTAGGCAACCTGCGCAGGAGTTCGCCTCATTTAGTCCTTGGACCTTGGCTTACAGGCAGGGGGATATTAATGATTTTTAAGAATTGTAGGGGAATTTTGTGCCACTGTCACTCAACTATACGACTCATAGCGCTGTTGGACTGCAGGTCTGTAATAGTATAAAAAGGTTTTATGCAAAGTAAGTGTCGGTGGGGGGAAATTTGGCCTATTTGCCTTGCTTCGAGCTGTATGGGCTTCTATAGTAGCCCATCACTATAAGACTACATAGATGATATCTTCCATTTGAGTTGATGGTTGTGTACTATACATTGAAATCTATAAAACTGACCCCACATTTGGCGTGCGTATGTTACATGCGGACAACAGCTCGGCGGTGGTAGTGGGTGACAGAGACAGGAGCTCAACGCTCTCGTTGTTCGCGTTCTTCACACGCTTGAGGCACATGTGCGCCAGTGTGGGGTCAGCCTAAGTTTTTTGGGTGGTCTTATAGTGTGTATATTGTGTCTTGTAAATAAAATCAATGTACTTAATCAGTTTTCTATTTCTTTCTCTCTATAACATACCTAAAGTTAATATCAACCTATTATCATATCCACCATTTTGAGCTACATTCAAAACAAACTCCAATGTTCTCAATTATTAGGTTCAGTATTGAGCAACATTTTACGTAGATAAGTCATTTAAGAACTGAAGATCAGACCGTGCCTTCTTAGTTGTAGCAAACAAACCCAATCGAAAGGCAGTACGAACCTTGGCCTAATGCCATATTATGTCCATTAAAACGGTTTATTTGTTTTCGTATTATCTTGAACATTTTGTTTAATATTGCTCCGAGTAACCTACATATAAAATTAGAGTTAGAAAAGGCTGGATTTTGGGAGGTAGTTTTCTAATGTTATATTTAAGAAGCCGTGTGGTTTCCGGCTGCCAAGCGTGGTGATCATGGCAATATCCCTCAATAACACTAATTCCCAAGGTCAGCCAAAAGGAGGCCCATGTTCAGCAGTGGACATAAACGGCCTGGTGTAGTGAAATATTTTATATAAATGGATTATATCATTACCTAAGGTGTAGGTATCAGCTGATTGACTAACACCCGGGTCAACGAACGCGCGACCGATCGACGCGAGCGCTAGGTATCGCGAGGTATTACTATCGGTTCGATGTCACTTTCGAGTTCGGTTTTTCACGATTGTTAATCAGCCATTTTTGGTTTATAATATTTAGTTTTTGTATAAATTGAATGTTTAACTCAGACCAAACCTTTTCGCTGCGGGAAAACAACCATTTAAATTTCAGCGTGTATAGATATTTTAACGCAACGATCCTTTTTAATAGTCTATCCATTACATTTTCCATAGCATTAAAAGATAAAGATTACTTCAAACGTATGTTAGGGAGAGCCTCCGTGGCATAGCGGTATATGTCTCGCCTCGAAGGTTGTGGGTTCAATCCCCACACCGGACAAGAAATCTTTGTGTTAATTCTAAGATTTCTTTCCGGGTCTAGTTGGTTGAGGGATTACCCTCTAAGCCGTTGGTCCTAATTGTTATAACATTATCTATAACAGTTGTATACCGAGTAACGGGCAGCAGCGTTTCCCTGAGTATTAAGACATAATACTGCGGTCACCAACCGGCCTGCCAAGCGTGGTGACTAACCCTTTCTAGAGAGGAGGCCCATGTTCAGCAGTGGACGTTATACGTGCTGATGATGATGTTAGTGACGCCCGCCCGTTCGTACAACTTAGATTTCCTTAAATTGCAAAGCACTAGGCTCCTTTTGCCATAAAATATATATTTTTCAATAGAGAAAATTTGAATAGAGATGATTGAATATGAATGCTGTGAATCCACTTGTAAGACTAGCAATTTAGCTTAGCAATAGGGGTTAACAAGAATAACACAAATACCTATAGCTATTAGTTTTCCTAGAAATCTGTCTCACATAGTCAAAGCCTCAGATGCTGGACTAACAAGCGAGTTAACAAACTATAGTTTAGCTCAATAGGTTGAAGCCGATCAAACGTATATATCGCAGCTTTAATTTGATAGTGGCACAAAACCAAATGTGTCACATTTTGATAATGAGTTTTAGGAACTTGTTATTAAAGATTAATTTGCTTTGAATGATTACATTGTTTGTGTCACTATCAAATTAAAGCTGCGATATATAATCCTAAGGTATAGTTCCGAACTTGACTACTCGACGGTCTTAGTGACGTGTGTAGGTGTGTATACGTAATTGAGATCTGGAAGGCCATTAAATAATTAGTTGTACTGCAAGGTTTCTTCTAAATAAAAAGTTTAAATAGTTAGTTTGTTAATTTTTTTTGTACTTATTTAATTTAGTAAATATTAATCTGTAGGTACTATCTGTATCACTTTGTGACTATGAATGTTGTATTCACATCGAGTAGATGTCAATCGTAAATTTTTATTATGTAAGTTTACTTGAATGTAAGTGATTGAATAACGGTTTTGAAAATTATAAAAAAAAAAAAAAATAGTACAATGTTTTCCAAAGTGGCCCACATAGACCTCCTAAGTCTACGGCAGACATGACGGGGGTCTACGTTGGTTTAAAAAAATGGGTTCCTAAGGTGTAACTGTACAATATGATAGAAAGGAAGCATCAGAGAGTCCAATGAAACCAGTTATATTTTAAAGAGGGCCACTAGACACAAAAAATCGTTTGGGAGCCGAATGTTTTGCATTCATTTTTGCATTATAAGGTAGATTTTTTTAAGTACCAAATGACGTATTTTTAGCTTCTCTAGACCCTATGATCTAGGCTTTATTTAATTATGAAGTTCCCACGGGAGCGGGAGTTATGCGAGTGAAACCGCTCCACGCTAAGTCCACGCGCTCTGTGCACAATCGTCTTCATCATTGTCCTCCACACCGTTCCGATTTTATTCATTCTTCTTTCCAATCTTGAAGTCAGGATGGCTAAGAATCGTTTAACATTTAAGCGTAAAGTACGCTTACATATCAGTCAACAACTTTCAGAGTCGTTTCTGCTATGAGTTCTCCCATGAGTATAGTATAGTATTAATAAATACCCATCATAAATATAGTATCAACTTCTAGTATAGTATTTATATTATATATGTATTATTAGAATGTAGTCTTAGATATTACGTATTTTTTTATCCTACCAGTATGGTAGTAAACTAATTAATTATCTACTACTTCCGTGCACCTATCACTTTTTCTCTGCACCAACCTATGGTTGACTGGTAGAAAATGCCTATGACATTAAGTCCGCCATGTTTTTATTTTTATTTATTTTTTACTATCATTGTGCAAAAGATAAATAAATAAATTAAAAAAAAACCGCCCGCGGAAAGCTAGAAGTTTATACGGAGAAGGAGTGCAGAATGCTAATATTATTTTAATTAAGGTCGAATTTCGATCACTGGGCGGCCACTAGTACTGATCAAGCGTCCCAATTGTCAAGTTTATCAGCAAAACACATACTCCTAGTTACATATTTGTTGGACCTCCATTATTGTTAAGTAAATAATAAAATTGATAATATATGGGAACACTGACGCGTTGGCTCAACCTATATGGTACCGCTGTGTAATTAACTAATTACTGAACTTATTTATTGGATTAGCAATAAATTGAGTATTATAATTATCTACTTTATATTTAATTTACTTACTTTATCAGCGCAATGACGTCCACAGCTGAACATTGGCCTCCTGTTGAGTAAACTCCGCTCTGGCAGACTTTGGCAGAGGGTGGTTGAAGGACACTGCCGTAATCACCAAGCTTGGCAGGCGGATTGGTGATCGCAATAAGGTGGGAGTATATTTATGCTAATGATGAACTTGATCATTAACTAGACTCAGAAAGAAATCTTTGATTTAATAGAACATTTTCTTGTTTGGAGTAGGAAAAAAACCTCCAATAATAAGGCGAGCCTTATACACCACGAAGGTGCATACAAAATAATGATGCATAAATATTTAATATATTTATGCATTATTAAAAGTTTGTTTGTGTGCTTGAACGCGCTGTTCTCAGAAACTACTGGTCCGATTTGAAAAATTCTTTCCGTGACGGATAGCCCATTTTTGGAGGAAGGCTGTAGGCAATATATAATTATAAAGTTCCCACGGGAACTGGAGTTATGCGGGAGAAACCTCGCGCGGGAAGCTAGTTAATACAGAAACTTTAAGATTTTGTTTGCTTGAACGCGCTAATCTCAGGAACTTCTAGTCCGATTTGAAAAATTCTTTTAGTGTTAGATACCCCATTTTTCGAGGAAGGCTATAGGCTATATATTTTTATAAAGTTCCCACGGGAACGAGAGCTAAGCGGGCAAAACCGCGCGCGGGAGCTACTAAAGAATAAAATGTTCATAATTTATTACCAAACCTCCAATTATTTACCTTCAAACCTGTAGGTACCTACCTACATTGAATTGAATTGGTACTGCTGTACTCAAAATTGAACTCGTGTCCTACGAATTAATTCACGATATTGCGATATAATTTAATCAAATACTAATTAATTACAATAATAGATTGATACAATGATTATGAGATCACCGGCTGATATAAATGAATCAATCAACTAAGAAATACAAACATTTAATTGACTGAGATAATAGAAATAGATAAAAATTGTTTTAATTTAAGTTACGGCTCTATTGAGTAATCGACATACTTGATCGTTTTTTGAAGGAATCGAAAATAGCTAGATATATTCGACAACCTCCGCAGCGTAGCGGTATTTGGCTCGCTTTAAATATCGGAGGTCGTAGGTTCAATCCCCACGCCGGACAGAAAATCTTTGTGTAAATTCTAAGATTTCTTTCCACGTCTGGTTGGTTGAGGGACTACCGACTACTACTACTCCGTACCTCGGGAAGCACGTTAAGCCGTTGGTCACGATTATTATAACATCATCTATAATAATCGTATATCAAGGAACGGGCAGCAGCGTTTCCTTGTATTACAACAACATAATCCTGCGGTCACCAACTCGCCCGCCAAGCGTGGTGACTATGGCATTTACCCTCCCACGGGAGGATGCCCATGTTCTGCAGTGGACGTTATAAGGGCTGATGATGATGATGATAGATATATTGTTAGCTTGACTTCGACCACGTTATATAAGGCTATAAGCTACTAGCTTCCCGCGCGCGGTTTCACCCGCGTAACTCCCGTTCCCGTGGGAACTTCATAATTAAATATATGTCACTCAGGGTAAATGTAGCTTTTCAATGGTGCAAGAATTTTTGAAATCGGCATAGTCGTTTTTGAGTTTATTCATTACAAATATAAACACACATAAAAAAAAATCTTTCGTCTTTATAATATTAGTATAGATGTAACAATTATCTACGACTTTGTTTATTTGAATAAAAGTAGTATTTTCTGCTGCCAATATGTATCATAGAAGATATAATGTCCTTTGGGACAAACGCCTTAACGTGCTTGATTACAGGGGACAGTCCTTCGACCAACCAAACTTAAAAAAAATCCTAACTAATATTATAAACGCGAAAGTTTGTAAGTATGTATGGAAGGATGGATTGATGTTTGTTACTCTTCCACGCAAAAACTACTGAATGGATTTGGCTGAAAGTTTGCACTCAGATAGTTTATAAGCTGGATTAACATATAGGCTACACATAACACGCTCCGACCCACTGGAGCAGACTGAAGCGGGTAAAACCGCGGGGCGCAGCTAATCTTTCATATTTCACAATGTTTTTTTTTATCGAACCTTAGATCCTCGAGATTTAAAGAGAGACTTACACCGCTAAGCCACGGTTGCCATCTATATGAACAACAATTTCCATCGACCTTGTAGTACGGTCAGCAACAAAAGTAGCTATTCATCAGTAAGTTTACATGTACTAATTTCAGGTTTCATATTACTTGTAATCCGACGCTTGTTTATAAGTAAGAGGTCAAATTTGTGAGTAACTATGTTTTTTGGTGACACTGATATCTTGGAAGTAGATTAGTGTGTTATTAAAGGTGTAACATGACTTTTAATTAGGAAGCTGTTACCCGCGACATCATCGGCTTAGTTTTAGTTTTATCCATACAAATTTTGCAAAACTATCATCACACGCAATTAATCTAACTCGGCGAAGAAAAAAAATATTAAAAGCTCCCTCTCCCCGTCAGCGACCACCTTGAGCCGAGGTTCAAGTCCCACAGGGGACGCCCTCTTGCGCAGGTTGCTTAGTTTGTAGTGTTTTAACTATTTACCTATCTCTTGATTGTTATAACATCATCTATAATAATCGTATGTCAAGGAGCGGGCAGCAGCGTTTCCTTGTGTGGTACAACATAATGCTGCGGTCACCAATCCGCCTGCCAAGCGTGGTTACTATGGCAAAATCCCTCCCTCGGGAAGGGGCCCATGTTCAGCAGTGGGCGTTATATGGGCTGATGTTGATGAATGAATGTTCTCTAGAGAACAAAATTAAGTAGGTACTGTAGTGAGATTAAGGTTTTAATCGCTCACTACATTGATTGACCGGTATGACGTTCTGGCTGCTAAAATATTTATTATTCGATTTAGTCAAATCCAAAATTGAATTTAAACTTTAAATGTCAATAACATTATATTTTACAGAGAGATTTGTGCTGTCGAGAAGTTGGGACGTGAGCCCGTTATTTATTTATTGTGATAGTAAAATGTGTTGTGTGTTTATGTGTTCATTCTAATATAAAGTTATAAAGTCTTCCTTCTTTCATTTATAAAAGAGTGATAGTGTATAGTGTTCGTACCCCTCACACACCCTCTTCGAGGACCAACATCAGCGAGCCCTGCTGAGCTACGCACCCATAGGCGTTACAGTACCTACCCTTGACTTTGCGAACAACGCCGCAAAAACAGCTAGTCTTTTTAATTAAAGCAACAATTTCTAAGCTCTTATGACTCATTGCTCGTGAAAGCGATAAATAAACATTTAGCAATGCAAGCATTAGAATTACCGTAATTTTCTTCGCTAGGAATGTATCGCGATAAAGAATAAAATAGGGCTACAGCTCGGCCTCGAACCTGCACCGCTTAGTCACCGGCTATCAGACTTATTAGTCATTTCGCTACTGTCGCTTATGTAGGGACCTATATTTAAACCTTCAGTAGGGTTACCATAAATGTTTCTGCGCTAATCGGGACAATGGTCAGAGTGGGGGGGGGGGGGGAGATGAACCAGAGCCGAGGGGTTCTCCCATTGTGCAGGCAGGACGATAAGACAAACAGGAGCGCGTATTGCGGTCGAAGCAGGATTCTATTTAGCGCGCCCACCGGGACCATTGCATTGTTGGCCGTGACACCGGGACATGACGCTCGAAACCGGGACATGTCCCAGCGTACCGGAACGTATGGTAAACCTAACCTACAAGGATTCTTCATTTCTTATTAAGATACTGATATCTGTCTTGGTTTACAAACAAGAGCGCATATTGCGAACGAAGCAGGGTTCTTTTTTTTGGTTAACGCCCACCGGGACCATTGCCTTGTTGGCTGGGATACCAGGACAAGTCCCGGCGTACCAGGACGTATGGCAACCCTAACCTACAGGGATTCTTCATTTCTTATTAAGATAATGATATCTGTAAGCGATTTTTAGTTTAACAGCCCGTTTACGCCCACTGCTGAACGTGGGCTTCATCTTGACGGAGTCGTTGGGGATATTGCCATTAGCACCACGCTTGGCAGGCAGGCAGGTGATCATAGTAAGTATAAGTAACATCGTCTGTTTGTTTGGTTGTCCATGTATTCTGGCTGATCTACAAAATAATAATAGGTCTTTTTCTACCCATTTAGTCCAGTGTTTCCCAAAAATGGATCTCCCAAGGCCTTGTAGTTTAAGCTACCCCTTCGTGACCCCCTTAATACTTTTTAACCCAAGTAAGAAAAGAAAAAGAAAAATGTTTTATTTGAACCGAATAATAGTTACCAACTAATGTTTACAGAATAGTGAATGCACAATTATACAAAAGGTACAAGTACTGTCTCCCAAACTAGGCCTACATATATAGGCATCATATAGGCCTGTATTTCGGGAAACAGTGCTTATTCTAATTATTAATCTAATATATAAAAGAAAGTCGTGTTTGTTACAACACTTATAACTCGAGAACGGCTGGATCAATTGTCATGGTTTTTGTTTCGTTGGATTTGTCTCCGCCCTGAATAGCAGAATACATTTTAAAAACAAAAGAAAGTCGTGTTAGTTACACTATTTATAACTCAAGAACGGCTGAATTTTGAAGAACGGCCGATTTGGCTGAAAATTGGTAGGGAGGTAGCTAAGAACTGGGAGAAGGACATAGGATACTTTTGGGTAGGGGTAGGGTAGGGTAGGGTAGGGTAGGGTAGGGTAGGGTAGGGGTAGGGTAGGGGTAGGGGTAGGGTAGGGGTAGGGTAGGGGTAGGGTAGGGTAGGGGTAGAGTAGGGGTAGGGTAGGGGTAGGGGTAGGGTAGGGGTAGGGTAGGGTAGGGGTAGGGGTAGGGTAGGGGTAGGGTAGGGCAGGGGTAGGGTATAAAAGTCCACCCGTGCGAAGCCGGGGCGGGCCGCTAGTAGTTTTATACAAAGAAAAAAGAGGGGAGTCAGTATTATTGGTCATTTATATGTATGTGTCAGTATTAAAGAAAATTAATTCTAGGTAAGCTACATAGAATTTGCACTTCATAAGAACATAGTAAAAATGTTTTATTTACGATGCATCGATCGATTGTAAGCGGCTGTAGCCTAATGGCTACGGCGTCGGGTTTGTAATCTTGTGATTGCCAGTAGGAGTTAACAAGTATACTAGTAGACAGCAAAATTCCGCTAGTAATCTTAATAAAAATGATTTTATTTTTAAAACGAGGCGGTCGAGTTGCGACCTCATATTTTATTTTTAAAGGCCCGGTACCGGGACGCGACCCGGCAAATGAGAAACGCTGATTTAGACGAAAATTTCATTGTTAGCTTGCTCATAAAATCCTTATTTAAACCGGATGAAGTCGCGGACAGCAGATAGTTAAATAATAAAACTTCTTCAATATTTTCGTTTTCACAGAAATAAAACAATAGAGGAAAAATTGATTACTTCAGCAACTGATTATACATAACTCTTTACCATTATGTGTGGTGGAGTGATCTCATTATTATGTGGCGGGGAGTTAATGTGATAAGACACTTTGTAATGTGTGTGGTCATTTAGTCAATTTAAATCTTACCTACTTTACTTTATCAGCCACTGCTGAATATAGACCTCTTTAACAGACCTTGACAAGTTGGTCGTTGAGGGATAATGCCATAATCACCTCCCTTGGCAGGTGGAATGGTGATCGCAGTGAGATGCAGGATATCCTTGCGCTGTCGAAAGAAATGTTACAGAAAAACAGACCCGGAAGGAAATGTATGGTTTTACACGAAGATTTATTGTCCGGCGAAATATCGAATCCACGACCCCCCCAACACTTAAAGCGATACTTTTATCGCGACGCCATGGATGCAGTCTACGATTATACGACTAATAACCAATTTTATTTTCGACTTAATTTCTCCTGTTCTAAGGTAACTTAAATAAAATTAACTACAATCTAATATCACAACACAGACAGATTCGCACACAAAATATATCCAAAGTAAGTCTAAATTTATAGAAGAGAATTTGAATTAATTGTTCGAAGCCCCCAGCTAAAGTAAGTTTTAAAATTATGATGATAAATTTTGTAGGGTTTATTAAAACTGGAATATTTGTTTAAGGGCCTACCCGAGGTAATGGTTCAAATTATGTATGAACAATATTAAAATTACTCGGCTTCATTTTCACAACTAGCTGCGCCCCGCTGCTTTACCCGCGTTACTCCCAATGGATTGGAGCGTGATGTTATGTAGCCGATATGTTCATCCAGCCTATCTAATACCCGCGTGCAAATTTTCAGCCAAATCCGTTCAGTAGTTTTTGCGTGAAAGAGTAACAAACATACATCCATACATTCTTACAAACTTTCGCGTTTAATATATTATAATAGCATGATAGGTAGTAAATAAAATCATTTATGTGGTCTTCTGTTAGGTTGACATTGGGCATATCCATTTTTCGAGAGTTGTCACATGTAGACGATGGTGGGGAAAGCTGGTGGTAGGTAAGAGGGGGGGGGGGGACATCGGTTGGTCCTTGTGTCGTTCATACTCTCGAAAAATGCGCAGACCCAATGTGGGGTCAGCCTTAATCGGTATGAAAAATTGGAAAGGGCTGATGATAAAGAAAAAAAAGAATGTAGATATCAACAACCACGTCTAGAAATTATCTAACAGTTTTATATTTTTTTGTAAGATTACTAGCAGAGTTTATGCACGCTACTAATATTGTCAACCTCTCGTGCTAAGCTAAAATACTTGTGTTACGAGTGGGTTCACGTCGGTAGTGCAATGGAGTGGGGATCGAACCGGCGACCTCATGATCACAAGTCCGACGCCCAATCCATATGGGCTATCATTATGGCCGCTATTATTATTTCCATTCAACAATCCTCTTAGTACCTCATTTATGGAAAATCGTGGAATAAAGGTAAATCTTCGATGCCTACATTTCACTTTAATCCTCGCTGTCAAAGCTTGATTGGTGAACAGATTTTAATGTTTAAAATATTCATTAGTGCCGACATGGACGGATTATTTAACGTACCTATTAATAATTTTATAGCACACCTATATTGTGGAATATGGAATATGTGAATGATCTGTGGTTGAGTTTTTAATGTATTGTTAAATAGCGCGCGGTTTAATACTAACCTTTGACACTAATACCAATAGATACTAATAATCATCATCATTATCATTAGCCCGTATAACGTCTACTGTAACTAAAAATAAAAATGTCATGCCCTACGGTACCGAAACATGGGCAATGTTTCGGTACCATAGGACATGACAATATTTTTTGAGTTCTATAATTAATCCACTTATTTTCTAAAAATATTAATATATATAGTGAATATATTGGACGCCGGGCAAGAAAACTAACATTTATTTGTGTGTTTAGTTGAGATACTTTCCTCCGTGCCTCGGAAAGCATGCTAAGGACCTCCCATAAAGACTTTGCTAGCTGCATTATGACATTCAGAGTCTTTTTATTCACTAATATGGTATTTTATAGATTAGAGAGAGATTAGTACAATTGGATATTTACCTATATTTCCAAATATTGACCCAATTGCAGTAACCTCTCTTTAAATAATATGTGTATGAGCTGTGGTTGAGTTTTAAATGTATTGTTAAATACCGCGCGGTTTAATATTAAGCTTTTGACACTACAGATAATCATCATCATCATCATCATCTGCTCGTTTAACGTCTTCTGTACTTACAGTGGTACTACAGGTCAAGATGTATTTTATTATTACACTAATTAATCAACTTATTTTCTAAAAATATTAATTTTTAAATAAATATTTTTAGAAAATATTATGTTAGCTTAATAAAATAATAAATTCATAAAACTTCTAAGAACCAAATATTCATCGCCGTTAGACTATAAAGTTTTATAATAATAGTAAAAAAAAAACTTTAATTTATTACAAAACTTTGGTCTACTTTTTAAAAGCTCAAATAAAACCGAGAGAATACTGAATTAGAATTGTCTGAAATTATCATAAGCCTAAAGTTTTAATTAAAATAAGTACTTAGTGTTCAGACTTCGGGGATTGGAATTTTACATTTTTAAATATATAATTTGTCCTTCAAACGTTTTTGATTTGACCACATTTAATTTACTATATTAACTAAAATAGCAGTCTTTTTTAATAATGCCGCATAAGTCCGTGTTAAGTCTTTTAAATATGCATCGGCAGATAATAGTAGGCATGTCCACGTTATGAACGTTACGAATATGTAAAGAAGGCTTATATTAAATTAAACATTTTCATTTAGAAGTAATATGTTCTATAAATAACTTAAAATAACCGGCCAAGTGTGAGTCGGACTCGCGCAAGTAAGGTTCCGTGCAATTTTCAAGTGCCTAACTGTTGCCGTTATTGATATCAAGCAAAAGAAGGGAAGGGGAAAAATGGAATCCTAAATGGAATAATATTTATTATATTTTATTTTTAGTATTTGTTGTTATATAGCAGCAACAAAAATACATAATTTGTAAAAATTTAAACTGTCTAGCTATCGCGGTTCTTGTGATATAGCCTGGTGACAGACAAACAGACAGCTAAATCTTATTCTTGACAAAAAAAAACAATGTTTAATAACAGTAAATGAGAAACATTTTCAATTAAAATTAAAATTTGAACAGAAAGAGGTCTGTCAGTCTTGTGTCAATAAAAAAGTTCTTATTATTAAATTAGTAATTAGATTCTAAAGTCTTGTAGTGTGGTTCATGGGAAAGGAGTTTAGACGATATAGTTCACCACGCTTGTGTAATGCGGGTTGGTGAGCGTGCAGTAAGCCAGCTAACTTGGCCATTCTAAAGTAATTATATTATCTTTATACTAATATTACATACATACATACTCACGCCTGTTTCCCAGCGGGGTAGGCAGAGACAATGGACCTCCACTTGCTACGATCCCTACACACATCTTTCGCTTCATTCACTCTCATAACATTCTTCATACAAGCACGTCGGTTTAGGGTGGATCTTATTTGACCTTTTGCGAGGATGTCTCCGATCTGGTCAGAGAACGTTCGTCGAGGTCTTCTCCTTCCGATTGTGCCACTCACACTTACCATGTACACCTGTTTTGTCAATCTTTCTTCATCCATTCTTTCCACGTGACCAAACCATCTCAATATTCCCTTCTCTATCTTCGTAATCACGTTCTCTTTCACTCCACACCGTTCTCTTATCACGCTATTCCTTATTCTGTCATTCAATGTTAACCCACACATACTTCTCAAAGCTCTCATTTTCACTGCATTAATTATACTTTGATCCTTCTTCTGCCATACCCACTATCTTCTACTATACTAATATTATAAAGAGGAAAAAAATGATTTTTTTTTATTGAATAGGCTCCGTAACTACTTGACTACACTATAGTGTAGTCAAGTAGTTTGACATACGCTATAATTAATTGTGAAGTTCCCATGCCTTTATGCCCGGTGACGTAACAAAAGCCTCGTGGCTAACTACGTATGTCCGTACCAAAAAGAAAAGAAGTTTCTATGGGAATGGGAGCTACGCAGGTGTTATATTAATTTGGGCCGGATTGCTTTTGCGTACCCGGCCCCCGCCAACGGCGGATCGAAGGAGTGTCCGGGGGGTTTTAGTGGTGTAGGGTCCTATCCTCGTGGTATGAGTTTAGCATACCACGCTATGGAGAGGGCGAGCCCCACATATCCCACCGAATGCGTCAATGCATTTCCCCCAGAACAAAAAAAAAAAAGGTTTTATATTAATTTATGTTAAATTTGTTTGTGTATATTATTTAATATTACCGCGACATTAAAATACATATTTCTGCGATGCGTTATTATTTGTGTGACAAATATCTTATACAATTCACTGGTAAAATGTTATCTCCACATTCTTCAGATGCCTTCAATGTAACGAATCGGTAAAATTATCTAATGTACATATTATAAATTATCTTATTACATATTATAAATTATCTAATGTAATGTATATGTTACGGCTAATAGCCGAAGTGCGGCTACACCTAGTTTTAGCCGACTACAACTAGTTGTAGCCGGCTAAAACTAGGTGTAGCCGCACATCGAATACCTATGCATGACACAAAAAGAAGTTGGGGTGGTTAAAAAAAAAAAAAAAACCTAAACCTAAACCAATGGAGTTGAACAGGGACTTATTCAGGTTGATCTGAGTTTAACCGCATGTGGTCGGCTGGACCGGTAGTTGTTGTAGCCGGCTAAAACTAGGTGTAGCCGCACTTCGGCTATTAGCCGTAACATATATATTATATACCTACTGTAATTTACACTACTGAACTCTGGCCACTCTTGAAGTAAAGTTTGCCTTAGAAATACTGTCGACCAATTTCGGCCACGGTGGCCAATCTCTATGGAGACCTACTGTGTACCACATTTGTGTGCGCAAATACAGATGCACATTTATTCTCAAAATCCGATGGGACAATTCTACCGACACGACCTGTGAGAGGGCAGGCGCAGGGCCAACAGCTTAACGTGCTCTATGAGGCACGGATGAAACACCACCGACTTTGGACCTTCGAAAAATGTAAATACCAAACAAATTTTTTTTTGTCTAACCCGGTACTGAACCAAGGTCTTGGTTAGTTACGGATAAACATAAATACCGCTAGACCAACATAACAGCGACCATTACCTATATAAACTGAACTTCTTCATTAAGGTCCACTGTCCAACAGTCCAATAAGGTCCACTGCTGAACAAAGGGCTCTTTTTAAAAGAACTTAGTACTTAATAGTCGTTGAGAAATATACAAGAAGAAAGAAAGATAATACATTTATTTACGGCACATACAAGGAAATAAAAAAAGAAATAGATTAATAGCAGGTATCACAAGTATAAGCACCATAAATGGGAACTGGCTTCAGCATTAACATACAACAAAAATCTGAAAGATCATTGCGCAGCGCTGGTATTCTAGCCAGCCCCAGTTTTGACGCCACGCATGCCAAACGTCAAATAAAAACATATAAAATACAAAAATTAGCAATAATGCGTAATCTTATCAAAAATGATGTGCCCATAATAAATATGGCCATAACCGCCATGATTGACAGTCTTGATTGATGATGGTAAGATGGTAACTAACATCGAGACTTGAGGTGATAGATGCTGCTTCCCGTCCATCAGCTGTAGGTCCCTATATCCCTTAATAGCCTCTTATGTCACGCAAAGGGTGTGACACGGTATGGCCTATTCTAAGCCGGAAACCACACGGCTAGAAACAAAACTATTTGATTTTATTTAATGTTTACACGTAAAATATTTCAGTAATGTTGAATAATTTTATCTTTAAACAAAGGTATTGTAGGAATGCGTGCAAATATTGTTATATTGATGTCGCATCGTACTATATTCTGATCTCTTCATGAAACAGATAAAACATTCTTTGTGTGAAACGACATGACTATTTTTGGATAAATCACGTTTATGATTAATATGTCATCAGTCCGGCATGGGGATCGAACAATCAGTATCTAAGTATATTTATTTTTTAGGGCTCCGTACCCGAAGGTTAATAACGGGACCCTATTACTAAGACTTCGCTGTCTGCCCGTCTGTCACCAGGATCTATCTCAAGAACTGCGATAGCTAGACAGTTGAAATTTTCACAGATTATGTATTTCTATTGCCGCTATAACAACAAATACTAAAATTTTGCCCTTTTTTGCTCGATGTCAATAACGTCCACCGGCAGGCACTTGAAAATGGAACGGAACCCTTCGTGCGCGAGTCTGACTCGCACTTGGCCGGTTTTATATTTTTTTAGGTTACGTTGACTTAACATTAAACGTCAAAATTGAACTATTTACTAATTGATATATTAGAAATAATTTTATTTGTTTTTTTTTTTGCGGCATACGGCATGTCCATATTATGATTACGACGACAGAAAAAATTGTGATTTCGTCAATAATTAAGTCTCTACAATCTCCACCTTTTCTGATCCCTGCCTTGGACATAATTTATTTGTGAAATTAAACATTTTTAGTTGACATGAGCTGGTTTTTGAAAGAGATATTTTAGGTCTACATATTTTTCAATAGATTAAGAGTGTAAGTAGTCCATAGCAAGCTCATCCCGACCCTTAGTTTGCAAAGAACCATTCGATGACCTCGTAGACTCAAAGCCTGAGAGGCATGCGAACTGTAAAGTAGAGCGACAGTTGCACAAAACTCCCATTAAATACAAAACGTCATAATCCCTCAATCTCATCGCCAGCGACCGCCCTGAGCCGAGGTCCAAACCACACAGGGGCACCCTCTTGCGCAGGTTGCTTAGTTTGTAGTTTTTAAACCATTTTTCATTAAGGCTGGAGCTCTGCTCGCCTTTATACCCGGTGAAGTAGCAAAAGCCTCAATCAAACAAAGTATGACCGTCCAAGAAAAAATAGTCAGTTAGTGGTATTTATTATTATACCTACCAATCAATATATAATACTAGCGACCCGCCCCGGCTCCGCACGGGTACAATGCTGATGTATTATACATATAAACCTTCCTCTTGAATCCCTCTATCTATTAAAAAAAACCGCATCAAACTCCGTTTCATAGTTTTAAAGATTTAAGCATACATAGGGATATAGGGACAGAGAAAGCGACTTTGTTTTATACTATGTAGTGATTATACAGAGATTATTTGTTTTCGAACTGCCTAATCTCAGGAACTTCTAGGATATATAAAAAAAATATTTCACCATTAGAAAGCTACGAGAGCTGTATTCAATTATGAAGTTCCTACGGGGACCGGAGTAACGCGGGTGAAACCGCGCGCAGGCTGCTGTATTTCTGTAGAAGGTCGTTTTAAATAATAGGTAATAACAACATGAAAGTTTGTGATGTAGGTCCATAAGACATAAAAAGCCCTCAATCCCCATCCAATGGGCATGACAGCGAAAAGTTTCACTCAATTCCAACGTATCTTCCTCATCATTTTTCGATTTTCCTGTTTCGTTCAAATTAAAAGTTGATCGAATCACAACATAATTTCCACTCCCGTTTCCGCCATCTTGACATTTACGACAAATCGCAATTCCATTGAATGATATCCTCGGCTAATCGCATTTCAACACCATTCCTTAACTCCACCCAATGGTTCAAATTATGAATCTGTCGAGCTTACATCACGTAGCATATTTTCCAAGAAATTAGATCGCCCGCCAAAATTCCTAAGGGCGTTCAAGTTTATGCTTGATATATAGGTACGGAAAAACACACTTTACGTCGTAACTTACTTCATTACCTACACGCAATTTTCAACCTTAATCCTTAGAGCATAAAGTCGATGTATATTTTGTTGCTTCTCACGAAAGCTTGTGTAAAAACTACTGTTCATTTTTCATGTAGCATATTACGGTGGGTAGATGCAAAAAAGAAATAATTTGAATGTAAATAAATACGTAGTGCTTACTCATGGCACTGATAGTGATGTGTAGGTAGTGGAGGGTACCATCTTGCCGATTAGAGATGCTTTTAGGGTCGTAATTTGATTGATTACAAACATTTAGTTGATATAGTTATAAGAAGATGTTAATGGGAAAATCTTTGATGAAAATTGAGATCAAATTGTTAAGAAGGATGATATAGTTAATAGTGCATAATTATTGCTTACAACCGCCGTAGCTTGCTTAAAATCTCGGAGGTCGAGGGTCACCACTCTAGAGAAACGGGTGTTGTGTTCCTCACGTAGGGTTTTGCTCAAGCAGTGGGTATATGTGCATATAGGCTCATGATGATGATTTTACGTGACTCAAGACCTAGTTTTCCTTTAATTTATCAGCTCATTTATGCCCACTGCTGAACTAAGGCCTCCTTTTTAACAGACCTTGGCAGGCCAGAGTCGATGATCGATATTGTCATAATCACCTTCCGAATGGCATGCGAGTTGGTGATTGGAGTAAGATGGGAGTATCTCTGAGCTGATAGATACTGCTACTCATCAGCTATATGTCCTTTAGTCGTATCTTACAACATCCATAGGCACTACACGGTCTTTACACAATTCACACCACTTTTCATCCGTTTCAGTTATAAAACGATACAAAAAACAGATAACACAATTGCCCTATAGTAACCAAGTGAAGTGTGCAACATAAAACTATTATCTCATTAATAGAATGATTAAAAAAACGTTAGGAATGTAAAACAATTGAATTAAAAAAGCCGGTAATGCAATATACGTGGCTATAAGGAGGACAAACAATTATTGCCACGACATCATGAGTTACGACTTGTTTGTCTATAACTCTTAGGCCCTTTTTTGTAGTGTAGGTTGCACTACAAAAAGACCTTTAACCTTGCTGTGTAAGTCTACGAGCCTCGCAATCTGAGAAGCGGCCGTAGCCCAATGGCTAGGGCGTCCGACTTGTGATCTTGTGGTCGCCGGTTCGATCCCCACCCATTGCACTAGCGACGTGAACCCACTCGTAACACAAGCATTTTAGCTTAGCACGAGGGATTAACAAGAGTACTAGTAGACTGCAAAATTCTGCTAGAAATATTTAAAAAAAAAACTGTTAACTTACTAGTTCGATTCCCCTGAAAAATTATGGGGTATTTTTTTATTTACTTGCCGAGCTTTGCAGCCTACTAGTATTCTTGGTAACCCCTCGTGCTAAGCTAAAATGCTTGTGTTACGAGTGGGTTCATGTCTGTAGTGCAATGGGTGGGGATCGAACCAGCGACCACAAGATCACAAGTATGACGCCCCTAGCCATTGGACCACGGCAGCTTTATTTTGGTTCTGGGTTTGGATAGTTAAAGGAATATTAACATTGTCTCCGATAGCGTCTTTTTAGTTTTGTGCCATTAAATCATATATGATTATTGTTGAACAGCGGTCACCAACCGTCCTGGCCAACGTGGTGACTATGAAAAAGGGTTAACGAGTAGAACTGTGAAATATATTTATCTAATTAGCTGTTTTAACTTCTTCAATTAGGTATTGGTTTTTTTTTGTTTCTCTTTAATCTATGTGCACCTACTGTTCTTTTCTTTGCACCACCCCAAGGTTGACTGGTAGAAAATGCCGTTGGCATTAAGTCCGCCTTTGTACGATTTTTTTGTGCATAAAGTTATAAATTTTTAATTTTTTTATTTCATTTTAATTTTTATCTTTGTTTAGTCTTTCGTGTTTACACAGTCTACATTTCAATTGCATAAAAATGACAAGTGGAAGTGCGGAGTCCACTAATACAAGCAATTCCTTGCTTAAAAGGTGATCTCTAATAATTATGTATCGAAAGCCTATTGTAATTGAAATAAACGTTTTTTTTATTTTATTTTTTTATTTGCAAAGTTGTAAAAATATTGATTACTTATTTATTCTTACAAGTAATAACTACTAAACCGATCTAGATGTATTCTGAACCAAAGATATATTAAACCACATATAAATATTTCTGTAAAATCTAAGATTCCTTTTCGGGTCTGGTTGGTAAAGGAACTATCCTCCGTGCCTCGAAAAGCTTGTTAAGGCGTTGGTCCCGATTGATAAAACATCGTCCATAGGGATTGTATACTAGGGAGCGGGCAGCTGTGATTCCCGTTGTATGTTTTTACATAACACTGCGGTCACCAACCTATCTGCCAAACGTGGTTGTATTTATTCAATTGATTCACGTTTTACGGCTATTTTTCCATATAGATCAACATTTGACCTCAAATTTAACGAAAACAGCGGCCTATTTTTATGTTTCACTTTATTTATGTTCAGTAATGTTTGCAAAAAGTGAAATTATCTTCGTAAACAGTGTTTGCAGACCCCAGGGCTGCCTCAAAGTTATTTACGAACAAAGTTTTACTTTATGACCGCGGCTTCCTGTAATGTAATTGTGTATCGTAGGCTTATAGGTACGTATATTTGTCTAATAAAGAATATACTGTACACAAATAAATTAGGATTACAGAAAAAATATCAGAGTTTCTATATGTCATCATCATCATCATCATCATCATCAGCCCGTATAACGTCCACTGTTGAACATGGGCCTCCCTCTTAGAGGGTATTTGCCAGAGTCATCACGCTTTGCAGGCGGGTTTGTGACCGCGCTATTATGTTCTACCACACAAGGAAACGCTGCTGCCCATTCCTTGATATACGATTATTATAGATGATGATACAACAATCGGGACCAAAGGCTTAGCGTGCTTTCCGAGGCCCTGAGGGTAGTACCTCAACCAACCAGAGCCAGGCGAGTTCCACATATCCCAACGCTAGCGCGCGAAAACGCTGCAGCGGCGGTGGGAATGCGTAAAAGATTGTCCACCCGGAGAGCAAAAAAAATGGGGTCCGCGGGGCCATGTATTCCTTAGCGAGTATCCATTCCTTTTTAAGTTAATGTTATACTACATATCCTAAAAATCATATACATAATGACGGAAAGAAATCTTAGAATTTACACAAAGATTTCCTGTCCGGCGTGGCGATCGAACCCACGACTTCAGAGATTTAAAGCGAGCCAAATACCGCTACGCTACGGAGGTTGTCGTTCTATATGTATTATAGTTAATTTCTCAACAAAATCTGAAACTTGACTGTATTGTCATTTCAAGTCTAAACAAAGAACAAAAAACAATGCTAAGGCTTTTTTTCTTTTTAAAGATTACTAGCAGAGTTTTTTGAACACTACTAGTATTCTTGTTAACCCCTCGTGCTAAGCTTAAATGCTTGTGTTACGAGAGGGTTCACGTCGGTAGTGCAATGGTTGGGGATCGAACCGCAAGATCACAAGTCTGACGCCCCAGCCATCGGGCTACCGCTGTTCATTTGCTCAATAAATCGCATTGTCAAGTAATTAACTAGCAATACGACGTATTTCAAAAATACATCCTCCGCGGCGTAGTGGTATAAGTCTCGCTTTAAGTTCCGGGGGGTCGTAGGTTCGATTCCCTCGATTCTCAAACTGTTTCAACATTTTAGTTACTATGATACCACCATGTGTATTTTCATGAATTAAAAAATCTCGGGTCTATTTACAAGTGGCAGCTGACATCCTCTGTATAAAAAAAACTCTTTGAAAAACGATCCTGATTCATCGTATAGTGTATGCAAGTAGTTAATTGTATCCCATTTAAAGTATTTTACGTGTAAACATAGGATTAGAATATAAATAGCGAGGAAGAAGAGACTTTCTAGAGTAGTTTTCAGCCTTTTTAAAATTTATACCAATCAGTGGCCCTAGAGATTTCCTATCGGATAGATAACATCTTTTTTTTAGGGTTCCGTAGCCAACTGGCAAAAAACGGAACCCTTATAGATTCGTCATGTCTGTCTGTCTGTCTGTCTGTCTGTCCGTCCGTATGTCACAGCCACTTTTTTCTGAAACTATAAGAACTATAATGTTGAAACTTGGCAATTAGATGTATGTTGTGAACCGCATTAAGATTTTCACACAAAAATAGATACATAGAACCGAAACTCAAAAAAAAATCTTTCATCAAAACAATACGTGTGGGTATCTATGAATAGGTAATCAAAAATGATGTTGAGGTTTCTAACGTAATTTTTTTCTAAACTGCATAGTTTGCGCGAGAGACAATTCCAAAGTGGTAAAATGTGTGTCCCCCCCCTGTAACTTCTAAAATAAGAGAATGATAAATCTAAAAAAAATATATGATGTACATTACCATGCAAACTTCCACCGAAAATTGGTTTGAACGAGATCTTGTAAGTAGTTTTTTTTAATACGTCAAAAATCGTAAACCGCAATTTAGCTTTCATTCAATCAACTCGAATATAAAAATATAAAATAACATTTCATATCATAAACAAACGCTTTTTTATTTATTCTTGATATCAAAAATAGGTACTTGGTACTTGTAACTGAAACGGAACCCTTCGTGCGCGAGTCCGACTCGCACTTGGCCGGTTTTTATTTATTCTTGATATCAAAAATAGGTACTTGGTACTTGTAACTGAAACGGAACCCTTCGTGCGCGAGTCCGACTCGCACTTGGCCGGTTTTTTTTTTGGGATAAAATATAATGACCACCAAAAATATATACTTGACACCAGAAAAATAAAGTCTAAAATTATAATAGTACTAGCTATTTTAGTCACGACTGCACTTCAAATTGTATTCGATCACCAAATCTTAGCGAGCAAATTATTGCGCTATTTCTACCTTAATAAAATCAATGAAAAATGACAATCGGTTAGGTTAGGTTAGAGCTGCGGCCATACAACGCACGAGCCGAGCGAGCGAAGCGAGCGGTGCCGCGGCAGCGGCCGGCGAGTGCCAGAACCGAATAGTAAATTAGTAAAACATTTAGGTACTTTTGGTGATCATTTACTACTTTTGGGTTATCAATGATTTATTTGGAGTCATTTTGCTTAAATACGATAGCGAAATGTTAAAACTTTGGTTACAATTTTACATTAAAATGCGGGTTTAATTTTGGTGATCATTTTTACTATATCTGATGGTAAGTTAAACATAAGCCTTTTTTTTTTAAAGATTCCTAGCAGATTTTTTGCAGTCTGCTAGTATTCCTGTTTACCCCTCGTGCTAAGCTAAAATGCTTGTGTTACGAGTGGGTTCACGTCGGGAGTGCAATGGGTGGGGTTTGAACCGGCGACCTCAAGATCACAAGTCCCTAGCCATTGGGCTACGGCCGCTTCAACTAATATATTTTTACTTAAATATGAAGCTGAAGGGTTTGTTTGTTTGCTTAAATGGGTTAATCTCAGGAACTACTGGTCTGGCTTATACCCGAATATTGTTATAGCGGTAGACTGTATAATTACCTACTTAATAACTGAATGTACGTTGTGAATGTGAATTAATTAATAATACTTTTATGATAAAACTTATTTTGAACTGACAGCACGATTTGTAATGATAACAAAAACATGGTGACTTATAAAAGAGAAAAGAATTAGAAAAATAATAATAATTTAAAAAGCTTAAAGTTTATATAAAAATACGTGGAACTTCAGCCAGTCGCCAACAACTTGCTATAACCTTTTTTTTGTCGAAGAATCTTTTTTCTATCTTGATTGAAATTAAATGGTAAAATTAAAGAAAGTGAAATTAATAAGTTGTCTACGAGATATATAATTAAACATAAAACCAGCGTCTAATATTGGATACGAGAAAGACTACTAATGCTAGGGATTAAGCAACTTTCCTTTTATCTGCTTTCAGATTTTCTTGGGCGTAAAACAGATATTCTTACGTTACGAAAACTTTTATTTTTGATGCTTCATTACAACTTACACCTATAATAACAATATAAATCCTGCTATTATATTATTTAGGCGAAAGTTACTATAGAGATATGGAAATTCTTTACTCATTTTTGCAACAACTACTGGATCAATTTGGCCTATATTTTGCACTGGGATAGTTTATAAGATAGGTTATCGTATTGACTGGAAAACATCACGCTACCTCCCGCTGGAGCAGAGTAACAGTCATTCGCGGGTATAACCGCATGACGCAGCTAAAATAAACATATTATTGAGATTTAGAGGAATCAATGTGTTATGGACTTACGGAGTACATAGTACAGTACGTAAGATCCGACGTTACCTATTTTTATTAAGAGTAAAATATAATATATTATACAATCAAATTATAAACATTCAAAGCAGCTAATTTCATATAAATAACTTATAAAATACTAACTATACTAAATCTACGCTACTGGGCAAAGTTCCACTAATGCTGGCATTGCCATATTGAATGGCAATGCTTATAAGCATTCCCATTCAATGTGATTTAAATAACAGCACTCGGAGAACGTGCTGCATAATAATAATATGTAGAATATACAAATGCGGCACGTTTCCTGATCCTAGATTTTTTCCCATTTATTATTCTGAAAAGTACAAGTGTATGTAAACACCCAAGTGCTGAATAAATTCGTTATTTAATATTATACCAGAGTAAGATGTTACTCTTCAGTGTTTTATGTAATTTTATGGTTTTTAAATTATTATTACTTGGTAAATATTGTTGTTCAAACTTTTATTAAGTTATCGTAATAAATTAGGGTACATTTTCGCTTATCACAACTTCGAAGAACAGATTCAAAGTTTTGATTAACAATAATATTATTATGAGAATTCTACTATTGTGTTTATCTTTAAGCATCGATTGAAATAATTATTTCAGTAACAGAAAACCACGTTAACTAGCTATTTATGTAGGCTACTAGCTTCTCTTGCGAGGTTTTATCCGCGTAATTAAGGTTTTATCCGCGTAACTATGGTTTTATCCGCGTAACTAAGTTTTTATCCGCGTAACTATGGTTTTATCCTGTGGTAAGTACATAATTAAATATTGCCTATGATACTTTTCAATAAGGTATCTTTCTAATTACACTAGTTTACAAAATATAAAAAATGTCATGTCCTTCCAGTAAATTTCATATCGTTTTATTTATTGACAATAACTAAACGCAAAAATGTATTTGTTTTATTTTTATTACGTCAAAGAATCAAGTTATCAACGCATTTTATTGTAAGACTACCCGCAAGTTGATTCTGAATTCATTCTAAAATTTAGCTGCATTGTAGTGTTCAGTTAAATAAATATTTGTTTTTAACATGTCAAAAAGGTTGTGTAAAGTACACCCTGACCGTTTTTGTTACGTTTGTGGTGAACTTATTATATCTAAGAAAGGATATCCCATAACGGAATCTCTGAAAGGAGCATATTTTCGTTATTTTAAAATTTCGGTCTCTCACCAGGACAAAAAATGGGCTACTCACGTTTTTTGTGAAAGATGTAGAAAAACGATAAAATATTTTTTAATTTTAATATGCCAATGATATGGAGGGAACCATCTAACCACGAAAATGACTGCTACTTCTGTCTCACTAAGACATTTGGTTTTAATCAGAAGAACAAAGATAAAATAATATATGCAGATGTTCCTTCGGTTACTAAACCTATCTACAGCTCAGACAAGCAACACTTCCAGAACCTCCCGGTTGTTCCAGCACAACATTGATGACTAACACGGAATCCGAAGAAGATCAAATTCAAAGTGACACAAGTTCTGGGCAACAAAAAAAAATGAAAATTACAGACAGTTAATTGCTGATTTATTACAAAAATTTCAACGAATGGGTGTCAGCATGTCTATGAAAATTCATTTCCTTCATTCGCACCTTGATTTCTTCCCTGAAAACCTCGGAGAAGTCAGCGACAAACATGGAGAGCGTTTTCATCAGGATTTGAATTTTTTTGAACAAAATTATCAAGGATACTGGGACCAAGCCATGTTAGGTGATTATTGCTGGTCTGTTATAAGAGACACAGACTCAAATAAATACAAGAAAAAGCTAAGGCAATTCATTTTTAATTTTTTTTAATATTTTTGTAGGCATTTTTTTGTAAATCAAAAATAATAAATATTTTGGAAACGTGACGTGTTGGATTTTTTTCATATTTTTTTTTAAACTCAGATCACCTCATTTGATATGAAAAAACACTTTCAATTTCAAGGACAAAAACCATGTAAACTAGTGTTATGAAAGAACTAGCTGCGCCCCTCGGTTTTACCCGCGTTACTATGCTCCAGTGGGTCGGAGCGTGATGTTTTGTAGCCTATATGTTAAGCCAGCGTATAACCTATCCCGGAGCAAAATTTCAGCCAATTCTGTTCAGTAGTTTTGGCGTGAAAGAGTAACAGACATCCACCCATACTTACAAACTTTCGCGTTTATTATATTAGTAGGATTTATGTAAACGGTCCAGTAATTCCATAGTCTATTCAATGCTAACATAACAACAAACAATCAAATTATTCCGCTTGATAAAATTAGTATAGATAATGAAGTATCCATGGAAAAATGGGATTCAAAGGTTTTAGATAAATCATAATCAACCTGTATAACGGCTTGTCAAGCTTTACCATATACACGACTCGGAAAGTAATTTTAGATTTAGCTCAAATAGGTACATCTCGTCCATCTCGAAATATACAGGGTGTCCCAAAAGATTACGTAGCTGGCTGCTTAAGGGGGGTGATAGGGATGGTCACAAGGGTCACCAGAAAAATATAAAAAAATCCCTCTGGGTGTTTAAAAAAATAAATGGCATTTTAAAAAAAATTAAAAAAAATGCTGTTATGTAATCTTCAATAACAACAAGGTCATCAACATCAACATCAAAAATAACAAGGTGTAAAATTTTAAGTTTTTAAAAAAATGCCATTTTTTTTTTAAATACCCAGAGCGGATTTTTTTTTTATTTTTCTAGTGACCATTGTGTCCACCCCTGTCACCCCCTTTCCCAGCTACTTAACCTTTTGGGACACCCTGTATATCGATGAATATCCAAGACTTGAAGCGAGACTGAAACCGCTAGGCCATAATTGGAAATTATAAACAGAAGTCAAATTAAGGCACTAAAAATCCTCAGCTCATTTCAGAACTTTAATATCCTTCATATAAAAAGAGCTAAGGTCCGCATTAAGCTAACAAATGAAGGTCCATAGTAACTAGCGACATATCAGTCGTTGGCCGCACACCTTTTGGGCGTAATATCGAAAATGTCCTAATTAAGGGGACGCGACAAGGGCGGGCTGCAGCTATATTGCGACCTTTCGATATATCTAATGAACAGTAGGGGAAGATTGCGACGGACCAAGGTAAAAGGTTGAGCGGTAATTTCAACAATATTGAGGAGCATATTGGTTTACAGCATCAGTTCTTATCCTTCGTAGTCTAGTAAATTTTGCAGTTCCTGCGTCATGCTCAGAGGTTGTTGTTTCTATCCCCACGCCGGACAGGAAATCTTTCTGTAAATTCTAAAATTTCTTTCCGGGTCTGGTTGATTGAGGGTCTATCTTCCGTGCCTCGGAAACTATGTCAAGCCGTTGGTCCCGATTGTTATAACATCATCTGTAATAATTGTATATCAAGGAACGGGCAGCAGCGTTTCCTTGTGGGGCACAACATAATACTGCGGTCACCCATGGCCTGATGTGTGATGTGCCCTGGGAGGAGGCCCATGTTCAGCAGTGGACGTTATACTTGCTGATGTTGAGCTGGCAAGTTGTTAAAGCGATTGCTATGGAAAACCTTGCTGAAACCAATTATTTATTTCAGGGTCTGGTTGATGAAGGGATTAGCCGATCAAATTGCTTGAGCTCATTTTTTCTAAAGTGAAGCAAATGCTCTGTGAACCAATAATGATCGGAAGTAAACATTTTATAATACCCTAAAAAAATCATCCCAACTATAACTGTCATCAGTCAATATAATGTCCACAGCAGAACGTGAGAATCCTCCCGAGAGAAGGTTTGTCATATCATTTGTCAACACGCTGAGCCGCAGTACTATGAAATAACATTAGAAAACGTTGCTGCCTATTCCTTGGTATACAAAAGGCATGAAGACTAAAGAAATATATTAAGTCCGTCATTTAGATTACAAAAAAAAATATTGGACACGTATTTTTTTATTTCATATTTACAAAGCAACAACAAACTTTGATATTCAGGAGAGAGGCTTATGACGTCACTACTAGACACACATTGAACCTAGAAGTGACGTCACGTGAAATTTCAACGCGGTATCTCCGTAAATATTTGTTTGAGGAACGAAAAAAAAATATTTTTGGTAATCTAACTAAACGACAAAATATATTTTTTAGTCTTCATGCCTATGAAGACAATGATGTTATAACAATCGAGACAAACTTAACGTGCTTTCCGAGGCTCGGAGGGTAGTCCTTCAACCACTAGATCAAGAAATAAATCTAAGATTTAATACAAATATTTCTGATCCGTGATCCCGGACATCGGATAATGGATATATGAATTTAGCAAATTAGCCACCATTTAAAATAGGTCTCAGCAAATCCCAGATTCCCCCACAATTGATTAATATCGAAGAGTAAATGAAAGATGACTATACCGCTTCCACTCCTACCTTCTTCCATCCCTTGCGGATAAAGGAAAATATTTGGCAATGAAATCCTCAGCTCCCGTGTAATTGTGACTCTCGCTCAAAGAATTGTGTCTCCAATAGATACGGAATGTTTTGCTACGAAACAATACTAGGATTAATGGATTACAGATACCCGTGAAGATACAATTACGAGGAAAGCTCCTTTTGAATTTCCCTGATTGGTTTCCAAAAAAATCTTGAGCAATTCGTCGTAGAGGATAAAATAGATTAGCAAGTTGGTTCAGCAAATGATGAATTCGTGAGATCTCTTAGGGTTACCACATATTGTGCAGATATCTAATCATCATATCATTCTGCAAAATGTGTGATGGATGATATTAAGCAAGAATATACGTATGTAGTCTCTAATCAAGGCCTAGTGTCGTGCACGCGTATATCCTCCTGACACGTCTGTGTTTTTTTGCGGATATATGTAGTAAGCAAGAAGGTTTTAGGTTTAGCCCGGCAGTCGGTAAAACTTTATGTGAAATCAAAGATTTATTTTCAGGATGGTTCTCCTACCATCATTGTGACTTAGGTTAACTTTGAGTTGTCCACGTAGTTTGAACTTGTAGTTTATCTACAAAGTTCCAAATATCTAATATACTTGGAAAAACATTAATTACGACAAGGGTTTTAAACTATTACCACTGTGATTCTAAGTGAGGTTCACAACCACAAGTAAGGATGAAAATTACAACGTAACAGTATAACGGTCCGTGATTATTTATCCAAGTAATTTGAGTTTTATCTCAAACGCAATAGGTTATGCTATATGATATTTATGTAGTTTGAGAGCGGCTGCACTTTTATTTTTAAGTAGTTGCTAATACTCGAAATGATTTATATTTTTAGAACAATATCTGCATTTCTTGTACAAGAGATTTAAAATTACAGATTAAAATGAATTCGAAGCTGTTTTAGGGGCCTTTCGTACAACCTAAATTATCTTTAATTGCAAGTACTAGAATTCATTATGTTATATATGGTTATCATTGCCTTCTCCTTGAGAGCAACTGTATTTAGTAAAAAACACATTTCTATTTTAACATTCTAATGTATCTTTAGATAGTAATACTGATAGCAATTATCCTGCCCATCCCAATTATTACTTTTTTTCGCACGGACATATGTAGTTAGCCACGAGGCTGTTGCTACTTCGCCGAACATAAAGACGAGCATTGCTCCAGCCTCGATAAATGGTTCAAAAACTACATACTAAGTAAGACCCCCTGTGGTACTTGGACCTCTGGCTCCGGGTCGTCGATTTTGGTTTAATTTTAGTATTTTAGGAAAATTTGCGCATCTGTCGCTTTATTTTACAGTTCGCAGGCCTCTCGGACTTCGGGTCTACGAGAACATCAGAAGTTTCTTTGCAAACTAAGGATCGGGAGGGGCAATTATTACCAAAGACTTAAAAATCACGGTACATTATAATATATTTCAACAATTCAATTAATGACTCCATTGTGAGTCATTAGTTACAGTTTCAAATACACTGAAAATTGATTAGCTTGTAATATTATTATGAATAATCTAGTCTTTTGTGAATCATCATTAAAGGCACGCGGAAGGCATCGTTTTACAATTAGAAATATACGAGTAGTTTTCGGTTGAGTCAGAATTGGTAACGCAGTGTACTGTCATTTTAATTTATTATTTGTGTATTTGAATACTTAAATGTTTAGGCGATAGTAGATTTTAGACCAGCGTAAACATGTAGTAACAATTTAACCATCATCAGCCCGTACAAAGTCCACTGCTGAACATAGGCCTCCTCCCGAGTAAGGGTTTTGCCATAGTCATCACGCTTGGCAGGCGGATTAGTGTCCGCAGTATTATGTTGTAATACACAGGGAAACGCTGCAGCCCGTTCCCTGGTATACGATTATTATAGATAATATTATAACAATCGGGACCAACGGCTTAACGTGCTTTCCTAGGCACGGAGGGTAGTCCCTCAACCAACCAGACCCGGAAAGAAATCTTAGAAATTACACAAAGATTTCTGGTCCGACGTGGGGATCGAGCCCACGTTCCCGAGATTTAAAGCGAGCCAAATACCCCTACGCTACGGAGGTTGTCGAACAATTTTATATTTGTAGCAAATGTGATTAACAAAGTTGTGTGGTTATTTCTAAAATACCATTTAATAGTAAAGCTGGGAAATCCTATAATCATCAGTACGATTAGTCCGTATAACTGTTGACCTCTTATAATGTGTCTCATCATATTAATGTTATTGACCTTTAGTTATCACCCACAAAGGTGACAATTCATTCCTTACATAAATATTATCCTAGTCGGCAACATCAAAAGCTATTTTACAAGTCATTTAGGACATAAAAGTTCTTTTCGCTTTATTAGGATCTATCCGACAAAGGTGTGAAGAGGCCTTAATGGCAGCATTATGGATCCTTGAAAGTGCCATATATGTATAGCATTTAAAACGATTTTGATTCAAACAAGTACTAAATGGTTTGAAAATTTGAAAAATATAATAGTGATAGAAAAAAACTTATAATCCATTAGTAATGTTTATGTTTATATTTAAGCGATATAACCCGCTTTAAGTTTTGGAGGATCACAGGTTCAATTTCCACGCCGGACAAAAAAAAACTTGGTGTAAAAGTAAATATCTTTTCCGGGTCTAGTCTGTTAAGGGTTTTCGCTTCGTGCATCGGTTGCAGGTTAGACCTTTAGTCTCGATTTTTGACATTATATATTACCCGTCGTATAACAGAGGAAGGACTGCGGTGCATCTCCATGTCATAGGCACAACATAACACCGTGGTCACCACTTCGCCTGCGAAGCGTTTTGACTATGGTCATTCCAGTGGCACCCTGAGCGTTGGTCCTAACCCCATAAGGGTGCCCTCAGGTGGATGTCTCTTAGACCTTGGCCGGATGTATGTTAATTTTGTACCTGTTACCTTTAAGGCATCCTAAAATAATATGTGCAATTGTCATTTATCGCACGACAGACGGACAGACGGATTAATAAATCTGTAAGATCAAATAATGTTAACATTAATTTAAGCTACTTAAGTGATTCTTTTGTTAGATTTAGTCTTACACAGTGTAATTTTCACAAGTACAAGTGTTACATACACTCGTACTTGTCAAAATGACACAATACCTAAGTGCTGAATAAATTTCTTTATTTCATTATTTGTGGCCGTGTGGTCTCCGGCTTAGAATAGACCACCCTATGTCTTCCCATGGGTGTCATAAAAGGCGACTAAGGGACATATGGCTGATAGATGGGCAGCAGCATCTATTGGCTCAAGGTTTACATCTTACTGCGATCACCAATCCGTCTGCCAAGCGTGGTGATTATGGTAATATCCCTCTACGATCCTGGCTTGCCAATGTCTGTTAAGAGGAGGCCCATGTTCAGCAATGGACGTAAACGGGCTGTTGATGATGATGATTATTTATGGCAAATCTCACCTCGACCACTGTACATCATTGGATGCAAGTTGATGATGATGATGCTGGCACTAAAGCATTAATGCATATTTTCTGGTTCCCCATCTAATGGCAAACCGTGGTGTGCACATTTAATCAGTAAAATCGAACAACAAATGCAATTACGAAACGAATGTTCCTTGTATTGATACAAGCAAGTATCTAATTTATAGTCATTTAACCGTTTGATTGACTTGAATGATACTTCGTAAATACATTCTTAGTAAAATGGTTGCGATTAATGGTAAGTATGTGAAAATTTAGCTGAAGTCAGCTGCTTCATAACGATCCATTCATTAAAGCAATTGAAAAATTAAATAATGCTTTCTTTGTTTGCAAAACAACAAACATATTAAGTAATAATATAAAAAAATAGCTTTACTTAAAGGATTTTTATTTAATACATTTCGCCTCTTTATAATATTAGTATGGATACATATAAATAGAACTTGGCTTGCTTGGCTTGAACGCGCTAATCCCAGAAACCTACCGGTCCGATTTAAAAAATTCTTTCAGCGTTACATAGCCCATTTATCGACGAAGGCTATAGGCTATATATTATTATGAAGTAACCACGGGAACAGGAGCTACGCGGGTAAAACCGCGCGCGGGAATCTAGTTTATCATACATGCAACGCAGCAAATATAAATCGACAATTGCATAATCATTCCCCTAAAGAGTTCTTCGACATATTTTCTACGTTTAAATCGTGATTTTTTGTAATGTGTATGTTGCATACCAAAGAAGTTCTTGCTATATTGTAAGGTAAAATAGTTGAGCTAGGATTGAGCATGGTTACCAGATGGTCGACGAGAAGAAAGAATATTATTTATAATAGTACTCGGTTTGTAGGATCGGAGATAAATGAAAGACTTGGTGCTAATTTACCAATACCTAAGATAACAAATATCGGAGCAATAAGTTTAGTTTTATACAAAATCTATCAAAATGGAAATACATCTATACTGATACATAAAGCTGAAGAGATTGCTTGAACGCGCTGATCTCAGTAACTACTAGTCCGATTTGAAAAAGTATTTCAGTGCTAGATAGCGCATTTATCGAGGCAGGCTATGAGCTTAGTATGTTTTGATATGAAGCTCCCAAGGGTACGGGATTTACGCGGGTGAAACCGCGGGCGGGAAGCTAGTTGCTCTGATAATTTTTATTTAAGGATTGATAAATCGGCCCTAAATATATACATTTTAGTAAGTACTAAATTTTCGGCAGTAGAATTAAGTGCCAGTCAGCCATGGTCAATTGTTATGAGTTTTTATATACACAAGCAAGCACTACTGTATATAAGCCCTACTTAAAGAGAGTTTACCGACCGGTGTCATCACATTTGGCAGTTGGGTGACCGAAGTATTAAGATCCAATAGACAGACACACACTACCTTTCCCCATTCTAGACCCTTAGTTTGCAAAAAAGTCAGAAAATAACGCGAATTGTAAAATACAGCGACAGTTGCACAAAATCCTCCCTGAAAACGAAACGCCATCATCCCTCAATCCCTTCGCCAGCGACCTGAGCCTAGGTCCAAGTTCCACACAGGAACTTAGTTTATAGTTTTTAAACAATGTATTTAGGCTGGAGTTCAGCTCACCTTTTTGCCTAGTGAAGTACCGAAAGCCTCGAGATAACCTACGAATTTCCGTCCGAAAAATTAAATGTTCTTTCCCAGGCAGCTTAAAGTGCTTTCCAATACACGGAGAATTCAATTTAATCTCTCAATAATCTAAGTCAGAGCGGAAAATTCTATGATTTTACGTTCACGACATCGTCGTAACTTCACACGTTTATAGGGTTCCGTACCCAAAGGGTAAAAACGGGACCCTTTAACTAAGACGTCGCTGTTTGTCTGTCACCAGGCTGTATTTCAACCTTAACAGCTAGACTGTTGAAATTTTCACAAATGTATTTCTGTTGCCGCTAAGCAATTTAAGGGGTGACGTCCCATACAAAAAACGTGTTTTTTTTGCCCTTTTTAGCTCTTTATCAATAACGGCAAAAGTAATCAGACATTTTCATTTCATTGAAAATGGTACAGAACCCTTCGTGCGCGAGGCCGACTCGCACTTGGCCACCTTTTTTTTTTAATATCACCGATACCCAAACCGTAGTATTCAATTATTACGCTAACACTTTGCTATACCATTTAGCAGACATCAAATTTTTACCGCAACTCCATAACGGATGAATTAGATCTTTTAGCTGCATTAAGTACTTTGGAAGTAAATAATGCGTGGGAGTTTCCGGCCTAGTAAGGTTTTTGAGAAAAAGCACTGTTTGGCAATATAAGGTAGGTCCCATTTTTCTTTTACAGCCTTTTTAGTTCAGCAGTGTTACGATGCTACTTTGCTTATAACGGTAATATATTTGACAGTGATTAGCGAAGTCATGGACTTGAGACCCGTGTTAAGCAAAAAGTTGACTAAAAAAATGACGTATTGGTGTAGTTTCACTTATGCCTCGGAGAGCACGTAAGTGCGAGGGCACACGATGCGTTGCGGCGCCGCACCGCAATGATTTCACCGTATCGGCGGGCACACGGCGGGGAGTGGTGAATGCGTTTACGATCCATTTTTATTAGCAGACTGTCCAACGCTGCTGTAGCGCCGCTGCGACATAACAACGGCGGCGCCCTACCGCTCGTGTGCCTGCCGATACGCTGAAATCTTTGCGGTGCGGCGCCGCAACGCAGCGTGTGCCTTCGCACTTAAGGAGTCCTGCGCTTCATCTTTCGTTACAGTAGAACTGTCGCACCGGATTGCATGGGCCTAAGGAGATAAAGAGAGCACATCATTATGTCTCATCATCTCCCTGAATCTTACAGTCCATCCATGTTTTTTTTGCCTTCCTCTGCCAACATATCCTCGGGTTACCAATTATTTGTATAAATTCAAAGCAATTTGTATAAATTAAGGCGGTACCCTGATCAAATATCCTTGAGCATTCGTTCCCTCAATACCCAGCTCAAGAGATATGTGACGAGTACGCTCAGATTTTAGAATAAAATCCAATTTTGGTCATTTACAAATTTTTTCACTACCGAAATGTTCAGTATTAAATATTCACTAATGTAAGTAGCAAATCAAAATAATGGTTACTTTACAAGGATATTTGGTTTATCAATAGGTAATTATTTATCATTTTTCGTGGTTACATTGTGAGGAGATTAATTGAACATTATAATTTTTTATTCCCTGGCCCTTTGTACGCATTTTTACAAATTAGTCTCTTTTCGCGTTAAACATTTTTTATAAATATTTGGTTTATTCTGGTAGTCCATCTCAAGTCCAAAAGTCTTATTTGAGGGTAAAAACTAACGGTAACATGAAATCAAGTAACATTCATGAAGAAGATGGTATATTCCTGCTTGGCTGAAATTTAATTTACTTTCTTAATTTAATTTTTTTCGGATCCATACTGCAATTTCTATAAACCATGTAGGATCGGTAAACCGATTAAGAAATACAGAATTGATAAGCTTTGCTTCTATTTATATATTAATTGCCAGAGACTTTGTGCTCGTGAAATAGTAACTTTAAGTAGGGTTTTGTTTGGATAAAAGTTTAAGTCTTGGTAAAGGATAGGGACAACCTTCGTAGCGTAGTTGTATTTGGCTCGCTTTAAATCTCGGAGGTCGTGGGTTCGAGCCCCACGCCGGACAAGAAATCTTTGTGTAACGCACGTTAAGCCGTTGGTCCAGATTGTTATAACATCATCTATAATAATCGTATATCAAGGAATGGACAGCAGCGTTTTCTTGTGTGGTACAACATAATACTGCGGTCACCAACCCGCCTGCCAAGCGTGGAGACTATGGCAACCACCGTCTCTCTGAAGGTCTATTTACAGCAGTGGACGTTATACGGGCTGATGATGACGATGAAAGGATAGGGGCTACCTCTATCCTTTACCAAGATTTAATCTAGGTATATCTGTACAAAAATATATTAGAACCGTTTCTGTGTTTAAGGCGAGAAAATGTAACATATAAACAGGCAAACAGAGTTACCCTCGCATTTATATTATAATATAAAGTAATGATAATAATCTACTAGGAGTAATAAACTGATAATGATTATAAACGTTGGAAAAATGGGATCTATACAAATAAATACATTTTAAGTGAATGTACGCAATTTAAAATTAACTGGCTTTTACTAAATGCGAAAACAGCGCTGGACAGTTAGTTATTATATTATAATTATCTTTATGTACTTATATGCTTAGAAATGTAGCTTATTTGTCTTTTTTAATATCATAGCCCTTTTTATTACCTTGTAATTGTAAGGTTTAGGTTTATTGCAACGTGATATTGGGGATTTCACTATTAATTACAATTTCTTCATTACCTTTCCACGATTAAATATAAAAAAACATATAGCTACATATAATAATTATAATTTCTCCTCTGATTAGAAAGTAAATGCTATAGCCGATTATGTTTAAGACAGTCTATAACCTCTGTAAGATGTTAAAGACTGTCTTAAACATAATCGGGAATGTGATTTAAAAAAATAGTTCGTCTGGTGGTAAGTCGTTTCCGTATCCTATGACCACCTACAATCCAAGAAGTACACATAATTTAGGCTCTTAATTGCCAGGCTAATAGGACAGTGAGAGACCACGTCCCACATCCATTTCATGAATCTGGGTCGTGGTCTCTCATGGTGTGTTTCATAAAAGAAGATCAATGTCGATAAGCGAGCTATGGAAAGTGCTATGCTCGAAATTTCCAAGTGCGATCTTATCAGAAATGAAGAGATTCAAAGAAGAACAAAGGTTAGGTATTAGGCAACTGAGCAGGGCACAGAGGTCGAACAACTAATGGTCGCAAAATTTTTCTTAACAGGAGACCACGAAATGACAAGTGCACCGTTGATCCAAAGCCAGGAACAAAACATTGGTCAATAGTCTTTTTTATATTATTTCGCTGTGGTGTTTTGTAAGTTGAAGGTACTGCCTAGCTAGTGCACTTGTTGAGCATACCATTAAAATGTGTGTAAGAAGACCAAATAAGCGATCGGCCAACTAGGAGCATACCATTCCAAAATTATAGGGTGGAATTCGACCCCTGATGGAAGAGTGGGAGCTATATCATCCCTCATCTGGGGTGTTGCTATGAGGGTTGTAACGCCCTTAATTTTTTATTGAATATCCTCTCCGAGAAACATCTTTACCACGTCTTTACAAGTTTCTAGATTTTGGCTGTTTACGAAGTTAGCTTATTTTTATTCGTTTACATGTTAATTTGTTTTCGGCAACTAGTTTTTGTTTGCTGTTTCACTCGAATAATGAAGTTTGTAATTATTATTATTATTTTTTTTTTAAATGACAACTCCCGCACTAGGGAAATAAATCCCTGTGTCGCGGGGGACTATACAAACATTCATTTCACGGACACAAAGAACATCCAGACTCAGAACAACTATTTGTGGTTCACACAAATAATTGTCCCGGGCGGGAATCGAACCCAGAACACCAGGTCTCAGAAGCAACTTCCGTAACCACTGAGCCACCGGTGCAGTCATTTAATTAACACTTTGATGTTTTTCCTATTTTATAAGTTCGGAGTTAGCTTTCGCACCAATATTACTATTGTTCAATGACATTTTAACTTTTTTAAGTTACTGTTAATTTTTTTTTATTATAAAAGTATTTGCCTTGACGTTGATAGTTAAAACTCTCGATATTATTTATTTCCAATAATGAGTAAAATAAATTATATACAACTCAAAGTTGCTAATTAAAATAAAAACTAACTTATAATATTCTAAATCTATACTGGTTGCTATTGTTAAAACTGATATCAAATTAATAATATTTTTTGAAAAATATTGCAATTACTATATTCAATATTCAAATACACATTAAATCATATACGTACACTAACAACATTCATAACGTTTACTATGTAAGTAAACTTTAAAATATTAAAGCAATGACTAAGTTGATAAAACATAACATATATCTCACGAAAACTCTATGAAATCACACAGTAATAAACAAATACTGATACGGAGTAACAATGCTAAAACAAGATTAACAAATTTGGGGTATTCACGGGAAAAATTCTGTGAAGGAACAACAAAATGATCTCGACAAACAACAGGAAATCATCCTTAAACCTTAACAGTACAGTCGAAAATCGCGACTTACGCAAACACTATTTCAAACGTTTGTATATTTTACAATGTACATACCAACTTGTCTTATCATCTCTAATCAACCTTACAACTCAGATGTTAAGATACAAAATCGGTTGTTCAAGCGTCTTTTTAAGAGGGTGTAAGCCTACTAGGAATGAGGTGAGTTCACCAAATATTGACATAAGACTTAGTGGATTCGACACAGAGAAATGTGTCCAAATAGTAAGGTGTCGATGTGTATTTGTAGAGCAATAGAAACCGCAATAAGATGGCGAGATCTGTTGCTGACGAGGCGGGCTGGCTGACAGATTTGGAGAGGGTACCTTGTATGTATATCGCTGAGTAAATGTACATAAAATACTTACGATATTGAATTGAGAGTCCGGAACATATACAACTTATGAGAAACATGGGTTTGAGTAGGTATCTATTCAATGTATGCTATAATTTAATCTAAGCCTATAAATAGGTAAGTATAAATATATGAAAACGAATCCCTATTACTCTTGGTTCGGCATCTTTTTTTTTATTGGGTCTGTTACAAAAAGAAGAAAAAAAATAATAATTGAGAATACTAAACCACTATTCTAATTCCTAAGCGCTTTTGACAATTTAATAAGAAACTCGCTTTAGAAGCCGTGGGTTCGATTATCGGACCGGAAAACAGCTCAACTTAAAATCTGTGTCATTTTTCTGAGCCTGCTTGATGGAGGGATTACCTTCCGAAAGCAGTATAAGCCGTTGGTTGCTACAAAATAATCACTATTGCGGTCACCAATCCGCTTACCAAGCGGGGTGACTAGTATGCCAAAACTTTCATACGGAGAGGCTCTTCTTCAGCTGTTGATGAAGGATATAATAAGTTAAATTAGTAATTAAATTAATTCATTACAGTATTATTAACGTCATAGATCGCATATTAATGCTTTATTAATTAACGTTGCATCGTATAATTACAACAATTATGAAACAATAGCTAATTGTGATTAAACCTTATTCAATTGATTATGAAATATAAGTATTGTGATTTTTTATGTCCCTTTTATTTTATATTTTATTAGGATTCCGTACCTAAAAGTAAAAAAGAGCTCTAATAAAATCACGTTGTTGTACTGTACACACTGTCACTTCTCAGTAACGCGTGGACGTAGCAAGCTGAATTCATACTCTCTGAAAAAAAAACTTCTAAGCCAACGCAATCAATAGATGCAGCCGTTTATTCCTCAAATTTTCGACACTCGCCAGGGAATCAAAACCTACAGGGTAATTCCTGTAAACTCAGAATCTTGAAATTTGGTACATAGCAACGTCTTATAGCACAGATAAAGGAAACATTGCGAAAGCCATACATTTTTAGTTACATCATATTTTATAATCAATACAGGTATTTACAGAACCCTCATAGCACAAGTCCGACTCGCACATGGCCGGATTTTTTAATGTCACTTATTTTAAACTAATTTCTCCATACAAACTTTGTTACTTCTCTTCACTCTCTTAAGATGTGATTGTTTAAATATCATCTCATCTCTTATCATCTTTTTCTTAAGAGTAGGGGAATACCAAAGAAACGATAGATGGACAGTGTAAACGATGATATGGTTAGAAATGAAGGAAGCGGCCGTAGCCCAATGGCTAGGGCGTCGGACTTGTGATCTTGAGGTCGCCGGTTCGAACCCCACACATTGCACTGCCGACGTGCACCCACTCGTAACACAAGCATTTTAGCTTAGCACGAGGATTAAACATGAATACTAGTAGAATGCAAAACTAAGCTAGGAATCCTTATAAAAAAAGGGGGGGGGGGACTGTCGATATGGCGGCTAATAGAGGAGCATGGAAGAAAAAGACATGCTGCGCCAACCCCTAATAAATTGGAATAAGGGCAGGAGAATGATCTCATCTCTTATCGGATGCCTACTCGGATCGGATCATGAAACTTGGAGGATGCATAGAGTCGCTATGCACAGTGTGGTCAGCAATCCCTTTGCTAAGTGTGGTGACTCTGACAACAGGCCTCGGGGATGTGGCAATGTGTATGATAAAGTTCCACAATTTAAGAAATTAATTAAACCAATATTACAACGAAGGAGCTGTCGCCTGTCAGTTTTATTTACTGATGACGAAAACAATAAGTCATTGCAATTAAATTTTAATTTTAGTTGCTAACTTATAATTATTTTCTTGTTACTGTTTCAACCCGTTTTCAATTACTTTCAAATAACAATCTAACTCAACCCAGACGTTACGAATTCATCAATTTAAACGACCTAATTGTACAGTCAACTACATAATATTTAAACTAAGATATAAACCGCTTACACTTAACCTAGAATAAAATATTGAGAGGTTGCTCAATTTACCTACTTATGGAAATATATGGACAACCTGCGTAGCGTAGTGGTATTTGGCTCGCTTTAAATATCAGAGATGGTGGGTTCGATCTCCACGCCGGACAGAACATCTTTTTGTGAATTCTAAGATTTCTTTCCGGGTCTGGTTAGTTGAGGGTCTTCCCTCCGTGCCTCGGAAAGCACGTTAAGCCGTTGGTCCCGATTGTTATAACATCACCTAAAATAATCGTATATCAAGGAACTGGCAGCAGCGTTTCATTGCTACGGAGGTTGTCATGGCACCCTTGCTCCATAGTAACTTTAACTAAGATATGCCGTGCTATTGATAGCGTTCGTTGTAATGCCTAACCGCGTCGTTTTAAATTCGTCCCTCGCACATTTTATCATGTGTCCGACTGTACATTAAAATGAAAATAATTTATATTGCAAGAATACTCCAGTAAGGCCAGTACAAAGAGAATAATTAATGCTCAAATTAATAGCTTTCACGTTTAGCACTGATTGAACGGGAAATGAAAATTAAAAGAGTCATTATTATATGTGCCTGTTTAAATATAAAAACCGGCCAAGTGCGAGTCCGACTCTCGCACGAAGGGTTCCGTACTAGTTGCAACTTTGATCGATGTTAATAAAAGGTAAATTGTGGTTTACGGTTTATGACGTATTAAAAAAAAACTACTTACTTGATCTCGTTCAAACCAATTTTCGGTGGAAGTTTGCATGGTTATGTACATCATATATTTTTTTTAGTTTTATAATTCTCTTATTTTAGAAGTTACAGGGGGTGGGACACCCATTTTACCACTTTGGAAGTGTCTCTCGCGCAAACTATTCAGTTAAGAAAAAAATGACATAAGAAACCTCAATATCATTTTTGAAGACCTATCCATAGATGGGTTACATGGGTACACGTATGGGTTTGAAGAAATTTTTTTTGAGTTTCAGTTCTAAGTATGGGGAACCCCAATTTTTTTTGTTTTTTTTTCTATTTTTGTGTGAAAATCTTAATGCGGTTCACAACATACATCTACTTACCAATTTTCAACATTATAGTTCTTATAGTTTATATATTTTATAGAAAAAAGTGGCTGTGACATACGGACGGACAGACAGACAGACAGACAGACATGACGAATCTATAAGGGTTCCGTTTTTTGCCATTTGGCTACGGAACCCTAAAAATACCGTCAACTTATGGAGACAGCATGATATTGTGGCTGATATCTACAAAAGACTATGCTAAATCTGTGTGGCACCAATCTCCTCTTTCCCCTTAACGGTCAGTAGGTTTGCTATAAAATTATTGGTTTTGAACTTTATTAGAAGCTAATAGAGTTCAAAATATGATGGATTCTATTTTCCTCCGCCCTTTAAAGGTTTAAATCACTCTTTACAATTTTATCATGCTGCAAAAATCTGTTTTTTAAGCTATTGACACCGGTTGTTATAACAGCGTTTAAACGTTTCCCTGTGTGTTTGAAATCGCGCCATCAAAACCACCACCTAATGCGAGCAGTATCCATCATCATCATCAGCCCGTATTACGTCCACTGCTGAACATGGGCCTCCTCCCGAATTTTGGGTTCTTTTTAGGCCAGGCTAATGACATCCAGCTGGTATTAAGTGGCATAGGCGACAAAATACAAGGATAACTATTGTCAGTACAGTTAATATGAACCGCACTCGCCAGTCTTATTCGCCGATCCCTTCCCTACCCCTTCTTACTCACTCCCAAGAAACTTAATCAATAATGTTTTTTGGCCGTGGTATTCTTTATGGTAGAGATTCTCCTTTAGTCTCAAAGCTTATTCAACGTACTATCGCTATGGTCCAAAAAGCCGTTCAAAGTGATTTCAATACCTCCCTCTGGGTGTGAAACTTGTTAGCCATTTGGGTCATATTTGTTCACAACTGGTGTATATTTGTCCATTGAAATGTCAATCACAATGAACAATAGTCTAATACAAAGTACCCGAACGCTAATTAATACGTTACTCCAAACTTAGCTGAAGCGCGTTTTGTTACGCTGTCACAGATTAAATGGATTAGTATGATCATTTTGTTAAGTAATATCAAGGAGCGGTTGGCAAATATTAAAAAAGAAAACCAAGTTTACCTAAGAATAAGGTCTAAAGTCGTAGGAATTGTGATTATTTTCAAAAAAAAGTGACGCTCGGAGCGGTTTGGGTCACGAGAACCTCTCCTGATAATCTCAGAAGTTTTTTCTTTTAAAGATGCAGTATTTGGAGTCAGTCCTCCTATATATATCGAATTTGCATAGCAAAGGCACTGCATATGATTTCTTCTATTTTATAATCCCGAGGAAATTCTCATAGTATAAAACAATACATTGCCATCTCTAGAAATTGTGACATGATGGGTTTTTCCACAAAAATGGTTATTGGTATTTATTTAACTACCTGTTATTTGTTTTAATTTATTTCATCTTCTTACTTATTTCTCATCTCCTCATTGTTTGAGTTTCGTAAAGTTAATCATAGATTTAAGGCTCATTTTTTAAATTAAATATTTTTTATTATTAACATACACTTGTACTTGACAGAATCACAATGTAAATATTTATAGTAAAATAAAAACTATTACACTTCTTATTCTATGAAATATGCATCTAGGTATCTAACAACAAATATAATTAACCTACAGACTACATAGTCCATCTAATAATTAATCATTATGAAAGTGTTTTTTTTTTGTTATAATTATACTACTAATATCTCCAAACTGTGACATCAGGGGTGCGATTTGCTCCCCTACAATATAATTCGTGATTACTTGCGCGTCGATGGTTCTGCGTTCATTTGTTTTAATGACTTGGTTGGTTAGAGTTACAAAAGTTTCGTGGAATACTTGTCGGATCACGCGTACCTATTGTTGGCAATTAAATATGTATGGTAACAGATATTTGGTTTCGTTATATTGTCATATTTTTACCCGACCTTGGCAAATTAAGGAACAGTTATGGTTTAAACAGATAGTTAAAACAATTACTCTTCTTTCGCTTTGTTTTCTCAATCTACCCAGTCGAGGTCCAAGTGCCACATAGGGTGCCCTCTTGCGCAGGTTGCTTAGTTTGTCTTTTACAAATAATTTATTAAGGCTGGAACTCTGATCGCCTTTATGTTTGGTGAAGTAGTAAAGCCTCGTAGCTATGGATAAATGGAATGCAAATCCTGGGTGAGAAATATCCTAATAGATATTTAATTAAAGTTAGGTCGGAAACAAGCCTTTTTTGAACTGGAACCAGTATAAAAACCACTTTTAGAAATAGATCTGCTTATTTGACTCCCTTTGTTCTGCTGTATTTACCATTCGAGCACCTTAAAGTATAAACACAGATGTTTTTATTTATCTAGATCTTTCAGACAACCTTTTCTTTTATTAGGATTAAATTAAGGAAGCAGAAAACCATTTTAATCAGTCACCATAAAACAAATGAATTACCAGCAAATTAACGTCCATAAAAACCGTTTTCGAAATATTCTAAATTCAAACCTATTCTCTCCCAAACCCGATCATCACCTACAATCATTCCCTTTGATCGAAAAAGTAAAAAAAATATATACGTTTTTTTTTCTAATTTGTCTTTAACATAAAGGGTTTGGGGAGGTTTAAATTAAAGTCCAAACAAGGATTGTGTGCTGAAGCGAAACGAACTGGGGATGTTTAAATTATAGGCCTTGTGTTAACAACGATCAAATAATTTAGGATTAACACTGATGTGAGTAAAGACAGGATACAGAGGTATTTGTGTACACTAATGAAATTATATTTTATTTGAAAATATGGGTACAAAGTAAAACATAGTATATCGGTTTAGGTTATAATAAATGTAACTTGAGCCTAGTACAACCTCCAGGGCTCACAAGAAATAATCTTTAAGCGACCGTAGCCGGCTAGGGTGTCTGACTTGCGATCTTGTGGTCGCCAGTTCTATCCCCACCCATTGCACTACCGACGTGAACCCACTCGTAACACAAGCATTTTTAGCTTAGCACAAGGGGTAAACAAGAATACTAGTAGATTGTTGATCTGATGTGTTTTACTTTTAAGGTAATGTTAATAAATAAATTTCTATTATGCTTACATCTCTACTTATGCGTCGAAGATAAAATTATCAATACACTTAGCGGATTTTTTTAATATACATATTTCATAGCTGTTTTATTAAAGTTAACTATTATACATATTTTTACTGCATTAGTATGGAAAAAACTGCTACTCGGGACCGTTAGAGGTATTTTTATATCGCATATATTTTTAATCATAGAAATAATTTAAATAAAATTTTATATTTTCATAGGCTGACCGCTTAACCTTAGGCAGACCGAAAGTTATTTTTTTTTTTTTTCCAAAAAGCAACAATATTATTGTCCTGGCGCGGAAATCTAATCCACGATCTGCCTGACTTAACAAATGAGCTTTGGTGATAAAAATAACTTTCAAATTTACCATTTATTTCAACACTAGCTTCCCGCTCGCGGTTTCACCCGCGTAACTCTCGTTCCCGTCGGAAATTCATAATAACATATAGCCTATGTTCTTTCTCAGGCTCTAGAATATATCTGTACCAAATTTCATTTAAATCGCTTCAGTAGTTAAGGCGTGATTGCGTAACAGACAGACAGACAGACAGAGTTACTTTCACATTTATTATATTAGTAAGGATAGTAAGGATTACAATTTGAAATTCTTGTTAAACTAAATCAAACTAAAATCTTAGGTTCAAATTGTAGGTATCTACTAGGTACAATGTCATAGTACTAAATTCATTCCTCCGTAGCTTAAAGGATATCCTGTAGTGAACGATTCACTAAACCTATATAATGAAGACCTAGATTCTTTGGTTGTCAAACTGCGGCCCTGGCCCTCATGTGTCCCTTTGACGATATTATATATACCGGGTGTTAAAATATAAGTTAGTATGAGGAAGTCAGTAATTATATGATATACACGGATCTGTTGTTAAGACAAGAAAATGCATATGGATATTCTTTTAAACTTGTCCTCAGTTCGGACAATAAACCCACTTGTTTTGGAAAAAAAAACTTAGATTATTTGTATGTGGATATTGTTTATGTAGGTACGTACATATTACTATAATATACTATTGTATATTTATTCTAGACATTTTTAGAATAAATAAAATGTATTGTATTTCATATTTTTAATTGAATTAAGTTGATATAAAATATGGGATAGGAATATGCGATAAGACAAACTCAGAGTCGGTCAACGAGCTATGGATAGGGCTATGTTCGGGGTTTCTCTACGAGATCGAATCAGAAATTAGAAGATACGCAGAAATACGCGGGTTACCGACATAACCCAACGGATTAAACAAGGACAAGCGCAACAACGGACAAGCGTAGGACGTCCACCAACTAGATGGACGGATGACCTGGTAAAGGCCGCGGCATCACGGTAGATGCAGGAAATCTATGAGGAAGGCCGATGTCCAACAGTGGACGTCCTACGGCTGTAATGATGAAGTAGATATGGGCGGCTAGAATCATCTCAAAGATGCATCCGGCAGACAGCACTCGTCGCCGAGGCCGTCCACGGAAGCGTTGGCGTGATGATTTAGACCGCCGCCTGCAGGATTGCCCACAAAATGCTTTCGAAAGAGAAGCTTGGAAGGAATTGGGGGAGACTTTTGGCCAGCAGTGGGACAGTGTAGGTTGATTAAAACCAAAGTAGATGCTCAAATTTGCGACCATTTAAACTACATTTTATGCATTATAGATATGGTGTTTATTAGCAACATTTAAACGATCAAATCAATAGTAAAATTGAAATAATGTATGTTTTATTTTTCAAAATGACTGGGGTGAGTACAAGTTTTTTAAAATCTATGAATGCAGTTTTTTTTATCTTATGTGGCTTTTGAGCAGAAAAGTTTGACGATCACTGACCTGCATTATTGAAATGACCTAGGCTCAACAATTGATCTATAATAGTTAAATTTATTGTGATATTCTTATGAAAAGCCTGATTTATTTTTAATGGACCGGTGGCTCAGTTATTGTTATAGTTGCTTCTGGTTGTAAGCCGTATCTACATACTTACTAATAAACCCACAGGGTCAAGAGTTACACGTAGATCAAACAACATTTATTATACCACAATAGAAACCTGGATAATGAAATGATTGAGTTTCAAGTATCTACGTATAACTTGAAACTCAATCATTTCAATCTGTGAATTTCTATTATTCATATCTTTGTTATACGAACACGCAAAAATAGAGAAGGTTTCTGCATAGATTTAAAGACAACCTCCGTAGCGTAGCGGTATTTGGCTCGCTTTAAGTCTCGGAGGTCATGGGTTCGATCCCCACACCGGACAAAAAATCTTTGTGTAAATTCTAAGATTTCGTTCCGGGTCTGGTTGGTTGAGGGACTACCCTCCGTGCCTCGGAAACGACGTTAAGCCGTTGGTCCCGATTGTTATAATATCACCTATAACAAGCGTATATCAGGGAACGGGCGGCAGCGTTTCCCTGTATATTTCAACATCATACTGCGGTCACCAATCCGCCTGCCTAGCGTGGTGTCTATGGCAAAACCCTCCTTCGGGAGGAGGCCCATGTTCAGCAGTGGACGTTGTACGGGCTGATGATGATGATGATGGCATATAAAGCACACCCAGATTCAGACCAACTATCTGTGGTTCAGACAAATGACCCGAATAGGAATCGAACCCAGTACACGTATATACGTGGTATGCGTGTTAAAAACAGTTCCACCCAATACCTCTAGAAAACAGTCGTAATATTTAATTTATTTATTCGTCTATCAGAATAGGGGTGTTATAATGACATTGAAGGTAATTATAACCCTTTTACCTTAAGGGCACTATCTGCAGTTGTTGTTTAACCAATGTTCTTTGTTGGCTTATAAAATTAATGCTGAAATTTTCATTTCCGTGATCATTTGTACGTCTGTAGCGGACGTTGCTCAGAAAATGAGTTTGATTGTTAATTAGTCCTGTTTGTTCAAAGGATTTCATTTTATGAAGAGCTAAGTGTTTTAAGAAATTTGCTGCCCCATAATATAGAGATATTTCTATTGAGGGCTTTTTCTTTGTTTATTCGTTCATTACGTTTTTTTGGGTTCCGTAATCGAATGGTAAAAACGGGACCCTATTACTAAAACTTCGCTGTCTGTCTGTCACCAGGGTGTATCTCAAGATCTGCGATAGATAACCAGTTGAAATTTGCACACATCATGTATTCCTATTGCCGCTATAACAACAAATACTAAAATAAAATAAATATTTAAGGGGGGCTTCAATACAACAAACTTTTTTATTTGCCTTTTTTAACTGTTTTTTTTTTATCTCGCTTGATGGAAGGCGAAGATAAGGCCTTAGATGATACACGCTTGCCTAGATGCTTGAAAATGGTACGGAGTCCGCCTCGCACTTGACCAGTTTTTTTATTACCTTCCGCGCAGGGTTTCATGACAAAATATAAATTTGGCTTCCTCAATAAATGAGCTATCCAACGCTGGAAGAATTTTTCAAATCGGTCGCCTAGTTCTTGAGAATTTCACTTTAATATTTTAGTGAGATTTAGCTATTAATAAAACTGGAAATACCTACCTATACCATATCGACGTCGCTATAACCAAATTAGAAAAGAAGTCAGAAAACCAATTCGAGCGAACCACTTAAGGATATTTTCTCTAACAACTTACACCCCTTTTAAGTCTGCTGTTGACAATTTATCAAAAGTAAATCGTAGTCAAAGTGATTTTAAAACAATCGAATTACAAAAAGTTCTCGATCCATCCGGTTTGGCGTCACAAGGGCAAACGAAAGGGGAAGGGAATGCCTCGAGATCTTAAGAAGTTAGAATATTTTATTCGATTTAACGTTTCTTTTGGTAGTGATGAATTTGTTTTCTGAAAGAGCTTTTTATTGAGGACGGGAAAGGAAAAAAGATTTAGAATACCATGGAGAGGTACCGAACCGAAAAGTACTTATAGTATTTATTTGCATTTTTATATTGTTTAATTTCTGTAAATACCTACATTTAAGGCGTATAAGAGTAAATATTAAGTAATTATCTCAATTTACATGAAAAATTAAATAAACCTACTGGATGACTTTTATTTTTTTTGGATGGACTTACGTAGGTAGCCACGAGCCTTTTTCTACTTCACCGGGCATAAAGGCGAGCAGAGCTTTTTGCCCGGAGCCTTAATAAATGGTTTAAAAATTACAAACAAAGCAATCTGTGCGGGCGCTCCCTGTGAGGCTCGGCTCAGGGCGGTCGCTGGCAATGAGATGGAGGGATTATGACTTTTAGTATTTTAGAGGAGTTTTGTGCAACTGTCGCTCTATTTTACAGTTCGCGGACTTTGGGTCTAAGAGGGCATCGGAGACTTTTTTTACAGTCTTTTTGAAAATAATAGGGCATGATAGGTATATGAAGACATGCGTAAGGTATATTTATTTTATGTTTTTTTTTTATTGGCCAAGAGTGAAAATCGTAACCGTAAAAATGCGTACCTAAGTAGATATTTACGCTATTTCGCTTACTCTTCTCATTTATATTTGATTGTAGTATTATAGGCAACTATTTTAACTAACGTAACGTAACTGCCGAATTAGGTACGTTTTTTTATCGTTATGATTTTCAATCTAAGTCAGTAAAAAAAAGATAAAATAACTAAGCCTTAGACATCTATTTCATATACATATCATGCCCTATTATTTTCAAGACGGTAAAAAAAAGTCACCAGGTATATTTTCAAAGTGACTTTTGGGTAATACCTCGCAGCGGCCCTCTTTAGTGCGGCACGTTCTCCGAGTGCTGGTTTTTACATTGCACAGCAGATAAGCATTGCCATTCAACGGCGTAATGCTGCCAGCATTCTGGGAACCTTGCCAAGTAGAATAGATTTAGAATAGTAGTATTTTATAAGTTAGTTTTATTTTAAATTAGCTACTTTTAGTTGTATATATAATATGTATTTTATTCATGTAATATAAGATCCTTTTAGGTCATATTTAAGATATTTCAGATTCAGTTGCAGTAAAAATACCAAAATTAAAATAATCATCATCAACAGCCCATATAACGTTCACTGCTGAACATGGGCCTGCTCCCGAGGGAGGGTATTTGCCATAGTCACCACGCTTGGCAGGCGGATTGGTGACCGAAATAAAATAATAAGAAATATTTAAACTAGCAGTTTCAAGTTTTATTGCAATACAATCGGCAGATGATGTATAAAGTCACCCAGAATCGCTGCTGTCCGTTCCCTGGCATACGCTTCTTACTGATGATGTTACAAACCCAAGAGACTCACGTAGTCCATCAACCAACCAGACCCGGGGAAAAATCTTAGAATTAACACAAATATGTCTTGACCGTCGTACGAATCGAACCCACGACCTCCGAGACACATATCGCTACGCCATAGACGTTACACGCCTTTTTTATGTCCATAGCATAACGAATAAAATGGTATCTAATGTGCCTAATGTGTAATTGCGTAAGGTATTTAGCATTCTAACCCCATTGTAATAATTAATGGTTAACTTACTTTATCTTTTCTCAAAGCCTTTAAATAACAGATCGCATTAATTTGTCTTTCCACAGATTAAACTCCAAAAAATAATTAACCCTACAAACGACCAACCCGTAAAAATCTAATTAAATAAAACTTAAATAGGTTACGGTGATAAACACCCCTACTAGTGTTAATCGATCGAGTTAACCCTAAAAAAACAACGGCCGGGCTTGCGTGACCCCAGTAATTAATTCTACGAGTGAGTCGGTTCTATCATAATTTTATTGTACATACTGGTAGTGTAGTGTTAATATGTATTCGGTGTCGGTGTGAAACGATGTGCGTAAGTGATAAATAGTTAGTTAATTGTTTATATTATAATAAATTAGGATGTGGTATGCATGAGCTGTTTAGGGTTAGCTGAGAAGAATTTTTGTGGAATACATACATTTGAAAATCATTATTAGTTAACTCGAGTCACTCTGCTCCAGTGGGTCGAATCGTGATAATTTGTCTATATGTTAATCCAGCTTATAAACTATCTCCGTGCAAAATTTCAGCCAAATCCGTTTAGTAGTTTTTGCGTGAAAGATTAACAAACATCCATCCATCCATTCATACATACAAAATTTTGCCTTTATAATATTATTAGAGTAAGGATTATGTTTCTACATATGTCGCGTATTACTACTGTTTATGAAAGGAGTTAATGCACTGCTATTTCCAAAATTCGTGAAAGTAAGTAAAAATATAATTCCTAATGACGACTTTGAAAAAATTGAGCTCAAGCATGTGTTTTACTCTCACAAAATAAACATGGTTTTGATAACCTTTAATTACTGACCAAGTTTAAGTTTATCATATTATTATGTTAACTTTTGTGATTGGCAATATATAAATTATTAATATTATTACTGATTATTTAACAATCCAAGATAACGCATAGTTGGAAAAGTTGTTTCAATTGATGTGTACTTAGACATACATACTTACTTATAAATAAATATATAGTTTGCAGTTTTCCAAAAACTAATCAAACAATAACTACTTTTCAGGTAACATTAATATCCTCATCGCTACCTCACTACCAAAGTGTTACAACCGCCATCAAAATCCCTTCCAAACTCATATCTTATTACCATATAATTAAAATTCAAAATGCAACAATATAAAACATGAATTATGTCATTTAATAACCGCTATGACGTTGTCGTAGAAACACTACATTTTGCACAAAGCGAAAACACCTGTTAAACTTGAAGTTAGCCAAATGCGCTGTTGTATGAGTACGACGGGTAAAGTTTACAACAATGGGACAAATTAGGATTGTACGTAGTAAACTGAACAATCTAACACAAGCACTTTAGCGTTCTGGCGTAATTCATGAGTAATGTGCAACAAACGTACCCTTGGAAGTACAATTTAGATTCAGAACTTAAGTATTTCAATTGCTCTGAGATCGCTATGATATAAATATAAGTAGCAGTAGACGAAAGAGACATGCGAACGCTTCTGTGAATCCGCAACTGCACACTCAAACCTTAGATTGTTGCGGCATCCGACTATAACCCTTTGCGCTCTAAGCGGCGGCGTAAGCATCGTCAGCCTCAGTGAGCCAAAAGAACTTAAAGGACCCGGACGACAAGATTACAACTTATCAACTAGCAGTACATAATCTCACAGATTCTAATTCTAATTCGTCTGACTCGCAGAAGGTAAGTGCGTGACAGCAAAAGGCGAGGCATTGTTCTTGTCGTTGACGTTAGGGCATTCAATAAGGCACGAAATACATAATAGTACAATATCAAATAGTGTAGTAATAAACTAGGACTTCTCCATTTTGATTAGGAATATGCGGTAAGCAATAACGTGCAAGACAATCGGCCACAAATAGTTGTTCTATGTATGTATATAACATTTATATAGTTCTTCCGACTGATTTCGACGATGGCGGCCACCTTCCATGGATATTAGCTATTTGTAGAACATATTAGAGGGTACAAGTTTTAGAAGCCAAAGAATAGGGCCCCAAAATCTTTTACGTAAGCCGCACAAAATTCCCTTAAATATTTTAATCGCTATCATTCAGAGACCGTTCTGAGTCAAGAAGGCGCGAGTTTTCAAACCATTGAATAAGGTCCTGCTCTTTATGTCCGGTAAAGTAGCAAAAGCATCTTAGCTTAATATAGTTTATGTCCATAAAAAACTGTCCTTTTCTTTGGAATATAAAATCTAGTCAAAATATTAGGTAGTTGTAGTACACTTTTTTTTTGGTTCTCCTTTATCTAAATGCATTTACGCATTCCCACCACCGCTACAGCGTATTCGCGCGCTGGCGGTGGGATATGTGGGACTCGCCCTCTCCATATCGTAGTATGCTAACTTATACCATGAGGAGAGGACCCTACACCACTAAAACCCCCGGACACTCCTTCCATAAGCAATCCGGCCCTAGTTCTAGTATCTAATTGTTAGTCGCATATGTTGAAACAAAGAAGATTTTCCGCTATATTATTTCAATATTGATTCAATAGAATAGCACATGGAAGTCATAATTCATTCAACATATGACATCTCAAATTTTTTTACTGACTTCTATCGGTTCCCTCAAAGACGGCGGCGAATATAAATGATTTTTCATTGCATTTCTGGAATTTCTGTGGTATGTTCATATCAATAAATAAAAACCCACTTTCTTCTATCCCTATTCATTTATTCATTCGACTGTATCGTAATGAATTGCTGGATATCATGGGACAATGATTACGTTATTTTGCCTGTGTGGAGATGGCAAAGAAATGAGTAATTCTCCACCGCATAAGGCAGAGTAGATTTTAAACTACGAGTTAGTATAATATTCATCATCATCATCATCATCAACAGCCCGTTGACGTCCACTGCTGAACATGGGCCTCCTCTTAACAGACCTTGGCAAGCCAGGATCGTAGAGGGATTTTGCCATAATCACCACGCTTGGCAGACGGATTGGTGATCGCAGTAAGATGTAAACCTTGAGCTAATAGATGCTGCTGCCCATCCATCAGCCATATGTCCCTTAGTCGCCTTTTACGACACCCATGGGAGGACATGGGGTGGTCTATTCTAAGCCGGAAACCACACGGCATCGGCAGTATAATATTGATTAATAATATTACAACAATACTTATAAGATAAGAATAGATAAGCATATACAAATAAATACAGCTGAAGTAGCAAGTTTCAACTAATACTAACTACATTACAAAATATTCTAAATCTAAGGCTTCTTGGCAACTTTCGCAGAATGCTGGCATCATTGCCCTGTTGGATGGCAATTATTAGGTATCTGTTTTACACTCTAAGAACGTGCCGCATTAACGAAGGTCGCTGCAAAGTTTTTAAAATTAATTTGGCTAACTGGGAAGTGTTAAAATTTATCTATTCGTTATATTATTTATAATAAATTACTTCAATGTGCGAGATTATATATTTCCTATGAGAATGCGCTTTGCATTGGCGCTTTAGGCACAGAATCCTACAATATTATAAACGCGAAAGTTTGTAAGTGTGGATGGATGGATGTTCGTTACTCTTTCACGCCAAATCTACTGAACGGAATTGGCTGAAATTTTGCACAGTGATAGGTTATACGTTAGATTAACATATAGGCTACAAAACATCACGCTCCGACGCACTGAAGAAGAGCAACGCGGGTAAAACCGCGGGGCGCAGCTAGTACATAAAAGTACAAGATCAAATACTCGTAGGGTAGTATTATAGTATTATTACTACCCTACGAGTATATCCTAGGTTATCCTAGGACTTCTCCATTTTGATTGGAAAGGAGCTGTAGGTAAGCGATAACTTGCAAGGTAATCGGCCATAAATAATTGTTCTACATAATCTAGGTATATAAAATATGTATATAGTCCACTCGATTTCGACTACTGCAGCCAATCTCAAAGGTTATTAACCGTCTGCGTAGGAAATGTTAGTGCACAAGTCTGAGCGCTAACAGGTGCACTCTCAATGCCTTTATCCTCAAAATTCGATGGAACAGTTCAAACAACTCGAATGTTTCTTTTATGTTTTGGACGGAAATACGTTGTTAGCCACGAGGCTTTTGCTGCTGCACCGGGCATAAATGCGAGCAGAGCTACAGCCTTAATACATGGTTTAAAAACTACAAACTTAGCAACCTGCGCAAGAGGGCGTCGTCTGTGGGGCTTGTTTTGTGCAACTGTCGCTCTACTTTACAGTTCGGAGGCCTCTCGGACTTCGGGTCTACGAGGGCATCGGATGGTACGACTGGTTCAAGACGGATCGGGTGTAGGACGGCTCAACGTTCTCTTCGAGGCATGGATGAAACATTGCCAACCTTCTAACTTTAAGCTGATACTTAGCCTTTTTTAAATAGAAGATTTCTAGCAATTCAATTTTTGGCTAGATCCAGGCGTCGAATTCGGTACTTCCCTTGCTAGTTACGGTCAAACAAATTAGTGCCAGACCAACGTGGCATATCGTCATCATATCATCCACTGCTGAACATCGGCCTCCCCCATTGATTTCCAGCCGGAACGATTGCAGATGATCAGTGGATGCAGGCGTCATCTACTGATCATCTGCAACCTTAGGTCGGCGGTCTATCGTACAGGCGTTCCACGCTCCGCTTGCCAGTTCGTGGACTCTACTCGAGAACTTTTCTGCTCCATTGACCGTCAGATCTTCGAGCTAAGTGTCTGCCTACTACCATTTCAGCTTACTAATCCGTTGAGCTATGTCAGCGGGCTTCGTTCTCCTGCGGACTTTTTCATTTCTGATTCGATCACGCCGGGAAATGTCTATCATAGCTCTTTCCGTAGCTCGCTGAGCGATTTAGAGCTTTTTCAAGAGGCGCACAGTGAGAAACTACGCATAAATTTATTTGAGTATTGTATTTTGAGGACACAAAATTAACTATAAGTAACCACCATACCATCACTGTTACATCATTAGTTTCTAATCTCCATTTTCAATCAACACAACTTTATTTTATTCACAACACACAGTAATTAATACCAACGCACATATGAATACGTCTTGAATAAACAATTAATGGTATTCAAAATTATGCAAATACTTCAAAGATATGTAACACTTGCCGACAAATATCAAGGCATTTTAATTGTGGCTTAAATGAACCGTGGCCTGATGTTATTAGGGTTAACAAAGCTTCACTTTTTTAACGGGTTACAGGTAATTTGGGGTAATTTTCTTAAGTAAGATACTGTATTTATTTTGGACCTTCTAAAACGACGATTTATGTGTTTCCTGACTGCTTAATAAATTGTATTATTTTTACTTGCATGGATCCATTTTATTCATATAAAATATGTAGCAGGGGTTAATTCTGTAGTATTGACACAGTGCGGCCGCGGCGGTAGAAACGGAGGTATATATTTCTCAATTGTCTAGACTGTTGATACATCTAATCAGGTCAGAATAGAATATCATGTATGAATGAATGCCATGAATGTCAGGACAGAATACGGAATATACTGGCAAAAAATACGCAATGCATTTACCAGAAAAAAGTTAGTCGAATATAATCTCGGGTAAAAGCATAAGGGATAATATATATAGGCTAGTGCCGTGTGGCTTCCGGCTTTGAATCGACCACCCCATAACTTCCCATGGGTGTCGTAAAAGGCGACTCAGGGATATACAGCTGATGGATAGGCAGCAGCATCTATCACCTCATAGATATACCCATTTTACTGCGATCACCATCCCGCCAGCCAAGCATGGTGATTACGGCTATTTTTCCTCAACGACCCTGGATTGCCAAGGCCTTTTAATGAGGAGGCCCATGTTCAGCATAGGACGTAAATGGGCTGGTAAGTGAAGTAAGTGTATAACAATAAGCAAACATATTGTCTACTTGCGGTGGTGGCACAGTGATTTAAGCAGTCTTTTCTAGGTTTAATTCTCACCAGGTAAAACACGCTTAGTTAATATATGACCAAGTTGAATATTTTTTCTTAAGTCTCCACGGCACAGGACTTCATTTCCATGGCCAGAAGTTGAACTTACACTACAGTTATCTAGTAGGTAGGAACTTAAGAGATTTGCCTGAAGTTACCTAAAGTACTGGTTCATACTAGTGTTGTAGCGATGTCGAGTGCTTTGATGGATGTGAGGTGATGCCTTTGTCGGCGTATAATTAAATAGTTTGCTATGTTAAGGTACTATTCTTTATTCGATTACTTTTTACGTTCAAATGTATGTGGCCTGTGACTATGTGTGAGACGGTTTTAGTGCAAACCATCTCGTAAATAACAATAAGGTTATTGTTTTGTCGTTTTGGTATTTTTGTGGAATACTCTAATTAATATTTAGTTATTCTATTTATGGTATATTTTTTATAATAATATGTATATTTGTACTTCGATAGTAAAGTTATATTGAGATAATAAATTAAGAATTGAAATGAATTTATTGAGAACTAGCTTCCCGCGCGCGGTTTCACCCGCGTAACTCCCGTTCCCGTGGGAAATTCATAATAAAATATAGCCTATGTCCTTTCTCAGGCTCTAGATAATATCTGTACCAAATTTCATTTAAATCGCTTCAGTAGTTAAGGCGTGATTGCGTAACAGACAGACAGACAGACAGAGTTACTTTCACATTTATAATATTAGTAAGGATGTCCTTTCTCAGGCTCTAGATAATATCTGTACCAAATTTCATTTAAATCGCTTCAGTAGTTAAGGCGTGATTGCGTAACAGACAGACAGACACACAGAGTTACTTTCACATTTATAATATTAGTAAGGATTAACCAGACCTCAAGTATTTTTTTTAAATTCAATTTCATTAAGCGCTGTGTAAATTGTAAGATTTCTTTCAAGATCTATTTGGTGGACTACCCGTTGTGCTTCGGAAAGCACGTATTGCCTTTAGTCTCGATTGTTAGTCAAAAATGTAGTGTTGTTCGCTAAACCTTAGATTGGGGAAAATCGAGCACTGAACCGATTATGATGTGGAATTCACCAGATCAAAGCTAAAAGCAATAATTGTGTGTGACTAACCTTTTAATCTCCAGTTTTCCACAGCGTCTGATGATGTCCAGCCCTCAATTTTCGCTGTTTCGAGTCGAGTGGGGTTACTCGGAACTTACTAAGGCTTTTTGAATTATGCACCAATCAAACACACACGAGCTAGCTAGTCATAAAGTTGTTGATGATTCTAGAGTCTATAGAACGATTAAATGCGAGTTTTCAGATTGTATATCAGCCAGGAGATGCGCCCAGCGGCGTACGCTTTTTTAATCCTCCTTCGAATGAGGTTTTGTGACAAAAATATAATATTATCATCATCATCATCAACAGCCCGTTTACGTCCACTGCTGAACATGGGCCTCCTCTGAACAGACCTTGGCAAGCCAGGTTCGTAGAGGGATATTGCCATAATCTCCACGCTTGGCAGACGGATTGGTGATCGCAGTAAGATGTAAGCCTTGAGCTAATAGATGCTGCTGCCCATCCATCAGCCATATGTCCCTTAGTCGCCTTTTACGACACCCATGGGAGGACATGGGGTGGTCTATTCTAAGCCGATAACCACACCAATATTATAATAATCATATTACAATCGTACCTATACTAGAGAATGAAATCGTATACTTAACCACTGCAGCCACCAACCCGCCAGCCAAGCGTGGCTATATGACTAAAACTCTCCCTTGAGAGGAGGAAAGCATATCGCAATGTTTAAAAAAGGTAGCATAATATTTGTTTATTTGTTTTTTTAAAAAGACAACTCCCGCACTAGGGAAATAAATCCCTGTGTCGCGGGGGACTTTACAAACATACATTTCACGGACACAAAGTACACCCAGACTCAGAACAACTATTTGTGGTTCACACAAATAATTGTCCCGGGTAGGAATCGAACCCAGAACACCAGGTCTCAGAAGCAACTACCGTAACCACTGAGCCACCGGTGCACCATAATAAAATGTTCATTCCGAAAGTCTTGTCCATTCCTCTATGAAATTGAATCAAAATCTGTTATGTGGTTAAAGTGTAACAGATAGACAAACTTACCGTATTATTTATTAGACGCATGCAGAGATATTTTTGCACATTTTTATAAACTTTGTTATATCAACCTCCTTAGCGTAGCGGTATTTGTCTCGCTTTAAATCTCGGAGGTCGGGGGCTCGATCCCCACGCTGGACAGGAAATCTTTGTGTAAATTCTAAGATTTCTTTTGGTTGGTTGAGGGACTACCCTCCGTGCCTCGGAAAGCACGTTAAGCCGTTGGTCCCGATTTTTATAACATCATCTATAATAATCGTACCTATATCAAGGAATGGGCAGCAGCGTTTTCTTGTGTGGTACAACATAATACTGCAGTCACCAATCCACCTGGCAAGCGTGGTGATTATGGCAAATACCCTCCCCCGGAGGAGGCCCATGTTCAGCAGTGGACGTTAAACGGGCTATTTTGCAATATTATGAATTATAATGAGTTGCTGTTGAATTCCGCTAAAACTTAATTAACGACACAGAACCATCATTTTGCAAAGTTGATTGACGTTATACAAACATTTCCTGGTTACTTTAATGTTCTCATTAATTTCATACTATTAAACTAAAGAACTTAATCTATTTTAATTAAATAAGTGAGAATACTTGTGGTTCAACAAGCTTTCAATTAAAGAAACCGTTTTCAATTAGTACATAGAATTTGTAATTATAATAAGATGTTAGTATCGCAAATCTAACTAATGTAAATCGTTTCTCTTAGAGCAAATACCATTACGCTAGTTAGCTATAGGGGCAGACAGACATTGACCTTCGTCTATACCAGGGGTCTTCAAACTTTTAAGCCTTAGGGCCTTAATGCTCTATGGGCAAAAACAGCTTAATTTTTTCTGCCATAAACTTACTGGTATTTGTAGACAAGTCGCTAAGTGCGCAATCGAGTAATACTTATTTTGTGTTTTATTCTTAACTTAACTCAACCATAGGACATTGGCAGTCGCAGACCAGATTGAGACACTAGTCTAAAGGTCTCGCGGGCCAAATTGATGGTAGTTTGAAGACCCCTGGTCAATGCTTTTTTTTTTTTTCTTTGTGAAACTTGTTTTACGCATCCCCTCCGCCGCTGCAGCGATCCCGCGCCGGCGAAGGGGTACGTGGAACTCGCCCTCTCCATAGCGTGGTATGCTATAGTCATACCACGAGGAGAGGACCCTACATCACTAAAACCCCCCGACCACCCGGACACTCTTCCGTCCGCAATTGGTGAGGGCCGGGTACACGAGGCAATCCGGCCCGTCTTTACCATGCCTATGCCTAGGAATTGCATATATGGTTGCCATTATTGTTGAGAACTGATAAGGGACTTATTAGTGGCACGGAACAAGTAAAAATACGAGACGTGATACGGTGGCAGTCTCGTATATACGGGACGTATGGCAACACTACATTATTGTATACCTTACAGCTTAGTATCGTATTGTGATTTTTTAATCATCATCAGCCCGTACAACATCCACTGCTGAACATGGGCCTCCTCCCGAGGGAGAGTTTTGCCATAGTCATCACGCTTAGCAGGCGGGTTGGTGACACAAAGATTTATTGTCCGGCGTGGCGATCGAACCCACGACCTCCGAGATTTAAAGCGAGCCAAATACCGCTACGCTACGGAGCTATAATAGTAACCTAATATACATCAACAGCCCATTTACGTCCACTGCTGAACATGGGCCTCCTCTTAACAGACCTTGGCAAGCCAGGATCATAGAGGGATATTGCCATAATCACCACGTTTGGCAGACGGATTGGTGATCACAGTAAGATTTAAACGTTGAGCTAATAGATGCTGCTGCCCATCCATCAGCCATATGTCCCTTAGTCACCTTTTACGACACCCATGGGAAGACATGGGGTGGTCTATTCTAAGCCGGAAGCCACACGGAAAACTTAATATTATTAAACTACAACACTCACGCTATTACGCTACAATGTTATTTAGTTAGGTAGGAAATTTCATTGGAAATGAAAGATACAATTATTTTATTTTCCATTAACAACAACTATTGATAATAAACACAACAGCATACAAATTAATGGGCCAAAATAATATATTAGTCCCCTGACATCACCCGCGCTTAAGAAGCCGGGTTCGTATTTACATATCGTATATTTAAGGCGACGTTGTATTGTTCACTTTGTTATATTTCACTTTTAAAAGACTTTTTACGTTAGTGACTTTGGAATCCTGCTATTTATGCAAAGATTTCGAAGAGAAATGGACGCAATTTGGTCTTTAAAGGTACTAAAAACAACTTTGCCAGTAGTAGTGTCCTGACGGTGGTCGAAATTTATTAATTACCATTTTGAAATGTACTTATATTTGAACCCATTTTTTTTTGTTGGCCTGGGTGAAATACATTTATGCATTCCCACCGCCGCTGCAGCGTATCCGCGCTTTTGGCGGGATATGTGGGACTCGCCCTCTCCATAGCGGTGGTATGCTTACTCATACCACAAGGAGAGGAACCACACCACTAAAACCGGACACTTCTTCGATCCATCGTTGGCGGGGGCCGGGTATGCACGAATCAATCCGGCCCATATATTTATTTGACCCCTGGCAGTATTCGAAAATGCTCTCTACTTGGTGTCTACCAGTACATATCTTGTAAACGTAGGAAAGAGAATAATTACAAGACAGAATTGGTCAAATGCAAAAATATCTTGCTCAAAGTATCTCAAAAGAAGAGATTTGACTCGTGACAGCAGATTTGAGTCCTACCAATTATTAAGCCATGAAGAAAGGGAATAATCAGTCCCTATGTACAGGACTGGCTACCCAAAAGGGTGGTTAGTGTAAATAAATACCCTTTAGTGCCAGGATACTAGATTTTTGGTACTAGCTGTCCTTATTTGGGCCCTTATGCCACTAAACATTAGGTGGATAGGGTTCATTTACCTGGTCTGGTATTGAAAAAAAAGGCTCGAATCCAATTGTCGAATTCGTTATTCTCAAATTCTAAATTAAATACACGTACCTTAAGTAAAATCTTTGAAAAACCACTTTTCACAAGTAATTGAAGAAAAGAAAGATGCTTAGTACTCAAAAGGGAATCAAAAAACGCATCGCCAACACGGTCCCGAGTTCAAAGCCAAGTCATTGAACTAGGCAGTGGTCACGACGCCGCCCCCGTTCACTGCACCACTCCAACCTAAGTTCAGATCAATTAAGCTTAGCGTTCACCTTTTATACTGCGATTTACTTTGATAAAAAAAAAGTTATTTGTTTAATAAATGCTAAATAATAAATCCCATTTTAAGTACATAAGGGTAAATGAAATAAGTAAATGCGAAAGGTAATTCACGTGTTGATGAACTTATCAATAGATTTTTTGTGTGTAATTCGCAATAAATAATTATTTTATTTCATATCACTACATAGTATAAAATAAAGTCGCTTTCTCTGTCCCTATATCCCTATGTATGCTTAAATCTTTAAAACGCGCTACGGATTTTGATGCGGTTTTTTTTAATAGATAGAGGGATTCAAGAGAAAGGTTTATATGTATAATACATCAGCATTGTACCCGTGCGGAGCCGGGGCTAGTATTTTAATAAAATACATAAAACAATTAAGTATAAGGTGAGACTCTTGTCCCTTTGTACACCGGGCGGCTATAGCATAGTTAGTATTGGTGACAACTTGATTCAAAGGAAACATAATGTTTATTTGTTTGGATTAATAAAATTTATCAAGTCTCAGATATTGATATAATAACACATTTTCAATACTAAAATATAATAATAAAGGTATTTGAATTTTGACATAATTGACAACATATAATTTTTTTTACTTGTTTTTTTTTTTAATGAAACCAGATAAAAAATTAAGCTTACCCTTAACTTACAATTTTTTGAAATTCAGTTTTTCATTAACAAAAAAACATTTTAGTGTGGCCCGTTCTAAATAGACGTACCTATGCGCCGATTTGAGACGAAATGTGTTGGTCAAATTTGAAAATTTTATAAAAAAACTTACATTACCTAATGTTAAACGCTTGTTATTAAAGTTGCCAATTTAAGAATTTTTTAAAAGTTTTCAATTTAAAATGGGTAATATTTCAGTCCGTAATAGTCCGAGCGTAATGATGACATCGACATCGCGCATTTTTCAGTTTTTATTTCTTTATCAAAAGTAGCTGGAATAAAAATAATCAAGTTTTGGGACCTGAATTCGAAAATAAAGAAACGGTATATTTGTTTTAGGGTTTTAAAAAGTCTGAAATGTTGTCAATTACCATACTTATGTAATTTGTCAAATTAAAATTTACTCCTATGATATTTTTTTTTTCTGACGATTCAAAAATTACCTTAAAGGTAATTTTTGAATCGTCACTCTTTAATTAGACGAATAGCTATTATCACAGCGCTGCAGCGGAATTTCGTTCAAACTCTTTGAAAATGGCGCTAGTTTAGCTGGTGCAGGTTAGCTAGGGTAGGATCCTCGACGTCATGACCGAGGAACGCGTTGTTGCTTATTCCCCGAACTGTGATCTAGTGCCAGCGATCATCAACACTGTTCGTAAATCTACTCTTTACTCCAGTGGCACCCTGAGCGTTGGTCCTAACCCCTTAAGGGTGCCCTCAGGTGGATGTCGCTTTCACTTTGGCCGGATTCTTGGAAGTTAATTTTAATTTTAGACCTGTTACCTTTAAGGCATCTTACTATACCTAATGTGTACATTTGTCATTTATCGCTCGACAGACGGACAGACTGATTAAAAATTCTGTAAGATCAAATAATTATAACAATGTTTTTAGCTACTTAAGTGATACTTTTGTTAGATTTAGTCTTATAAAGTGTAATTTTGAAAAGTACACGTGTATGTAAATACCTAAGTGCTGAATAAATTTCATTATTTCATTGCTTAGAGTAGCATCTCTAGTACGAAGTTATATATCTCAGTGAACATGCGCAATATTGGATGATGAAGTTTGGGAACGGGACTTACGCGGGTGAATCCGCGTGCGGGAAGCTAGTTAACAATAAGGTCACATTATAAAGTCTGTCATAAACTCGTTTTTATAAAAATAATACCATAACTATCATGTTAGTGATTTAAGACGGAGGGAAATCTCGTTTCTGTCATCATCATCAGAAACGTCATTAGGTACACGACCACAAGGTAATCCCTTCGTAATAAATAACTGCGTAGTTAAGGTCAGCAGGTTAACAATAACTAGGTAGGTACCTATTAGATATGGAACGAATGAGAACTTTCACTTTTTATTAGGTTTTTTTTTATCTGATTTTCTGACAGTGTACTTTGTGGTTATGTGTTGTTGCTTAGGAGAACTGAGAGCCTTGTTGGGCCGGATTGCTCATGCGTACCCGGCCCCCGCCAACGGCGGTCCTCTCCTCGTGGTATGAGTTTAGCATACCACGCTATGGAGAGGGCGAATCCCACATATCCCTGCAGCGGCGGTGGGAATGCGTAAATGCAAGTCCCCCCGGACCTGAGAGCCTAGCCAAAATGCTAAAGCTAATGTTTGGTACTGTAAGTCTCGCTTTGACTCTCGAAGGTCGTGGGTTCGATCCCCACTCTGAACAGGAAAATCTTTGATTAATTCTATGATTTGTTTCTGGGTCTAGTTGCTTGTGGGACGACCTTCTCCTGCTCCTCGGAAAGCACGTTCCGCCGCTGGTTTTAATTGTTGCAACATAATCTATAACAATCTAGCGACATCTACAGTAGCCACACACAAACTACTAGTAGACGAGCAGCGCCATCTAGCACCTAGCATCCTAACTAACCTGTATCACGCAATACAAGTTCGCAAGCCTATTCGAACAGATACAAGTTCCGAACAGTAACAAATGGCCGTCGGTCGCCGGGCACACCACCTCGCCCGGCAAAGAAGATCTTCATTTTCTGTGGAGGAACACCACCAACCGTTCCTCTACAACAACATCGGTCACCAGCCCGCCTGCCAAGCGTGTTGACTATGGCAAAAACCCTCCCTCAGGAGAAGGCCCATGTTCAGCAGTGGACATTATACGGGCTGATGATGATGATAATTCTGTTTTAAATCTAAGATTTCAATCATTTTCATTAATTGCTCTTGCCGGGAATAACTTCATAATACCAATGACATTTCCACCCTTCCACTTGACATTCCGATGTCAATGAACTTTGAAACTTTACATTTGAAGCCTCACACCCTAGTAATTACCTCCTGCAATTTCAATTTACCTTCTGTTCGGATTTTTGGTAACTAGGGGTAAACTTTTTAGGCATGTTTATATTACCGAAGATTGAAATTATGTACCCATAGTAAATTATTGCGCACTTATTGGAAATTATAAAATACTAGCGACCCGCCCCGGCTTCGCACGCGTGCAATGCTGATGTATTATACATATAAAACATCCTCTTGAATCACTGTATCTATTAAAATAAACACCTCAAAATCCGTTGCGTAGTTTTAAAGATCTAAGCATAAATAGGAACGGACAGACAGCGAGAAGCGACTTTGTTATACTATGTAGTGATTAGCTGATCCGAAAAATGTAGTCCTTTCTTTACCAAAACTCATTATTTAATTAAAATTTTATATAAACCGGATAACTCTGAATTAACCGTGATGTGCTCGTGCACTAAGAGTAGCACGCATTCTGTCAATGTCATGTCAAAAGCCAAAAGATTACATTAAAAATGTTTCCATTGTCAAAAGCGCTAAAGAGAATAACAATTTTTAATATTGCGCAATGTTCTTATTTTTTTCTTGTTTAATATATAGTTTATACCTTTATATCTCTAGCATATTACACTTGATGCTTAATATTACAGACCCGTTTAAGTCGTTTGCCATCTTTTACCAAAAATCTTGCCACGCTAACCCTTAACCCTTGCACATAAATTTACCAAAAAAAAAAATATGCATCACACCAATAAATTAATAAAAAATACCATTAGAATGTCATTAAATTCTTAATTAATTACAGTGGCGAGCAAAAAAATGGACATTAGTATATATCAATTAGATGCACCTGCCTTAATTTCGGGCAAGTATCGAATTTACATGTAAATTATGTCTTAATTTATTTCAAAAGAGATTTATTGATGTTTTTTTATGCGATTTAGGGTTACGTATAAATGGATTGGGTAATAATGGAGGTCATATTTTATGAAAAGGGCTATGGAATTATAATTGTTCTTTTAGGGTACCGTACCCGAAGGGTGAAGACGGGACCATATTACTAAGACTTCGCTGTCTGTCTGTCACCAGGCTGTACCTAAAAAACCGCGATAGCTAGACATTTGAAATTTTCCCAGATGAGGTATTTCTATTGCCGCTATAAGAACAAATACTAAAAATAAAATAAAATAAATATTTAAGGGGGATCTCTATTTTTTTTCTTGATATCAATAACGGCAACAGGTAGGCACTTGAATATGGTACGGAACCCTTCGTGCACGACTCGCACTTGGCCGGTTTTTGGTAAAAGCGAAGTTCTGTGTTCCATAGGGTAAATATCCCTATGATTAAAAAACTCAAGGAACTCGTAAGAGGTGACTAAGGGACATACTGCTGATGGATGGGCAGCAGCATCAGTTAGCTCAAGGTTTACATCCTACTGCGATCACCAATCCGTCTGCTAAGGGTGGTGATTATGGCAATATCCCTCAACGATCCTGGCTTGCCAAGGTATTTTAAGAGGAGGCCCATGTTCAGCAGTGGACGTAAACGGGCTGTTGAAGACTTAACAATAAATCTACAAAGCTGTAGTACCAATTTTAACAAACACTATACTTATTAGGTAGCATATGCAATCCATTTTTAAGCGGAGGAAGTGTCTAGTAAAGAATCTATAGATAAATTAATCCCACTAATATTATAAACGCGAAAGTTTGTAAGTATGGAAAGATGGATGTTTGTTACTCTTTCACGCCAAAACTACAGAACGGAATTGGCTGAAATTTTGCACCAGGATAGGTTATACGCTGGATTAACATATAGGCTACGAAAGATCACGCTCCGACTCACTGGAGCAGAGTAACGTGGGTAAAACCGCAGGGCGCAGCTAGTACATACATGACACAAAACTTTGTTCCCATTTTTACCAATATTTCGTTGACAGAGGAGAGCAATTTCGCACACTTAAAGTTTATAAGAAAGGAAGTATAAGAAAGGAAGTGCTAAAATGCATTTTTTTTAATTATTGCCGAATTGCAACCACTAGACGACTATTAGTGTATAAATATGATATACGTACACCTTCACTTTACTACTAGTTCTTAGAAAACATATTTGACCCATCCACAAGGGCTATCATTGATCGATAACCCAGTGTCACATTAAAAAGCTTTTGTCATAAAACTGAGTGACAGTCATACTCTAAGTCAGAGGTTCCCAATCTTTTTCGGCCCGCGGCGTAGTAACAAATTTAAAATTTGTCACGACGCCTTACCCAAGTTATTTAAATTGATTGCTATTTAAAAAAGATACAGCTGAATAACATAGGCACCTACAGCAATAGTAGTTAGGTTAGGTATATAATAAATTTAATCATTTACAATATGAAATAAAGTTTTTTTTTATTATAAACTCAATGGGTCTGCATTGCATTCGTTGTTTTCTACGAATAAGCCGTATTCCCCATATCTACGACACATGGTTCGCGCATCAACAGTACATACACCGATACACTTTTCATAATGCATATTATTTTTTACAATAAACTTGTCAAGAATTTAAAAGTCTAAGTCCTGAATGGTCTAAGTTCTTTGCGAGTGCTAAAAAAATTTTAGCATGTGAACGGTAGTGTTGGAAGGGGAAGACCAATGTGGACGTTCTACGTTCAAATGGAGGACGTTCTTATAAAAGGCTAGGTTAAAAGTACCCTAAACCGAAGGACATGCATGAGGAAATTCATCAATGTAGAAGAGGCTAAAGTGGCATGTCTAGATCGTAGCATGTGGAAGGAAGTGGTCTTTGTATGTATGTATGTCAAAAAGGTACCAAACATTTTTGGTTTCCGATAATTATAGAGGCTCGACTCACAGCGACTCTCGATTTTCTACGGCACACACTTTGGGAACCCCTGCTCTAAGTAACTATTATCCGAATCGATATATCACAATATGACGCCACTACACAAAACTATCGATTTATCATCGATTTGTCATCGAGAGAAAGTCACGGGCTTCTGTTTAGGTTACGGAAAGAAAGGTAATAAGTTTGTATGTAGTTAACTTTTTAATATTTACGTAGAGTAGGTATGGTGTATAGATGCGTCGGTATGTCCATCGGATTTTGGTAGTATATTTTGGGGTATTTTTATTTCAAAAAAATCAAAATATTCTTTATTCATATAGACACATTAAAAATATTTTTAATAATGCGTCCCTTCTTTTAACTACCACCATTTCTAAACGTGACAACCCTGAGAAGAACTGATAGAGAACTCTGAGGAATCCTTTTTTTTTAAATGGTTTTGTTACAATTGTAAATAAAGCAGTTTGTATGGGCGACAATTTTGGGAAATGTAATTTCCACATTTCCCAAAGTTTTATTTGCAAAAGGACAGGTGACGCCGGGTACTAACAGTTAGTTGGCTATAATAGTCTTATTATCTGTAAGTCCCTTTTGTTGTAGACATTCCTTCAATACGCACGAAGCGATTTGCTTCTTCTTTCATAATGCGGACGGCTAAGGAGTGGAATTCTCTGCCGGCGTCAGTTTTTCCGGAACGCTATAATCTGGACATCTTTAAGGCTAAAGTGAACAGACACTTTCTAGGCAAGCGTGTATCATCTTAGGCCTTATCTTCGCCTTCCATCAAGCGAGATTATGGTCAAACGTAAGCCTATAAGAAGTAAAAAAAAAAAAAAAAAGTATTATTATTATCAGGCTGTATCTTATTATGGGACATAAGCATCAAGGGGATTTCAAATAGTCCCCCTGAGAAGCTCGCGGATGACCGCAGTGTCTAGCACAGATCGCTAATTCCTATACAATACCCCCCTGGGTATACAATTGTATTAATATAGTTATATTAATATTATCTACCATGAAAACAGTCAATTCGCTTGTGCAGAAGATCACTTAGTTAACAAACCATATCTAGAATCAAGGAGGCAAGACTTAGGAAGACCACATTTCTTGGCTTAAACACACAATGCAAATATTTGAAAGTATGTTCATATGATGCGTTCATTTATTTTCCTACCACCAGTTCAGGACGAAGCAACTCTGAGAAGAACTGGTAAGAGTTATCTTTGAGAAAGAGTATTGAACTTCTTGACTTGATACCGCTTCATACATACATCATCATCATCATCATCAGCCCGTATAACGTCCACTGCTGAACATGGGCCTCCTCCCGAGAGGGAGGGTATTTGCCATAGTCACCACGCTTGGCAGGCGGGTTGGTGACCGCAGTATTATGTTGTAGCACACAAGGAAACGCTGCTGCCCGTTCCTTGTCATACGATTATTATAGATGATGTTATAACAATCGGGACAAACGGCTTAACGTGCTTTCCGAGGCACGGAGGGTAGTCCCTCAACCAACCAGACCCGGAAAGAAATCTTAGAATTTACACAAAGATTTTCTGTCCGGTGTGGGGATCGAACCCACGACCTCTGAGATTTAAGGCGAGCCAAATACCGCTACGCTACGGAGGTTGTCACACATTCACATACATACATACATATAATCACGCCTTTCTCCCATGGGGGTAGGCAGAAACTACAGAACGCACCTGAACTTTCTGAAGAACATCACCTATGATACCGCTTCAATTGTTGTCTTAAGAACGAATTCGTTGCTTAAGAATCATAATAATTGTAAACATTAGCCGATATCACCTAGCACGTGAACAATTATTTTGCTGCACCTCATTATAATTTCATTGAATGTTGCGTAAAATATATAGTGACAAATTTAAATATTGACGCGAACCACGCAATGAGTATTTATAATAATAATAATAAAGCCCTTTATTCTGAAATTAGCAGTTACAAAACAATATACATAATCTATTTCTACATATCTTAAAAACTAAGTTTATTATAAAAAATCTCTAATTTCAGTGTGCCTTTTGGCATAGGCCTCCTCCGAAAACTTCCAGTGGCTTCTGTCATTTGCCACCCTTATCCATTTTGCACCCACAGTCAGTTTCAAGTCATCTTCCCATTTAATTTTTTGTCTTCCTCGATTTCTTTTCCCTCGGGTACCATTCTGTTATGGCCTTGCTCCATTTACCTTTATTGTCACGCATCATGTGGCCACATCAATGAGTATTTATTATAGAAGTAATAAAACCAGCACACAGATCTATTCTGTGACAAATGGTGCTACACTATATGGGAATAGGTCTTATTACATTTCGAAATAACTCAATGTGAGGTAGCAAAAGCCTCATGGCTAACTATTCATATCTGCCAGAAAAAAAACATAACTGAAAAGAATACATACTATGTGATACCATCCTTTGGGCGTGATTATATACATATGTATCTTATTTTTGCTGTTGCAGTTGACTTTATTTTTACTAGCTGCGCCCCACTGTTTTACCCGCGTTACTCTGCTCCAGTGAGTCGGAGCGTCATGTTTTGTAGCCTTTAAGTTAATCCAGCGTATAAACCATCCCGGTGCTAAATTTCAGCCAATTCCGTTTAGTAGTTTTGGCGTGAAAGAGTAACAAACATCCATCCATCCATCCGATCGTTGGCGGGGGCCGGGCACGCAAAAGCAATCCGGCCCACCGACGGCACCTGCGGCGCTTCACATGGTCCTGCTCTTAACAGTCCTTGTCCAGCCAGAGTTATTGAAGGATATTGCCATAATCACCACGCTTGGCCGGCGGATTGGTGAGCGCAGTAAGATGGGAGTATATTGGAGCTGATAGATGCAGGCTGCTGCCCATTCATCAGCTGTATGTCTCTTACGATACCCATGGGATATGGGGTGGTCTATTTTAAGACGGACATCACACACATCAAACCAGTGTTTTTCAATCTGTGGGTCACGACCCCCAGGGGGGTCACCAGCAAAAAGCTTTGCCAGCATTGTGCTTATTTTCACAGCAATAGCGGTTTATTCCAAAAAAACATTTACGTAGTATTCAAAATAATATATTTCTCTCGATATGACACAAGGGGGTCACCAGATTTTTTTAGCCTGTAATGGGATCGCGAAATGATAAAGATTAAAAGACACAGACTTAAACGAGAGAAATAAAAAAATCAAGCAGCGGAAAAAAAAAACATTTTCGAAATTTAAACTTTTATGAAAAACAAATGAGAGTATGAATTGAATTTAAAAAAAAAATATACATGCAAGAAGGTTGTGGATCACCTCTGTTCTTGAAATCAGATAACAAAGCCGGTTTTGAACTCGTTCAAAAAAGCGACCTATCTACACGCTCCCCATTCATTGTCCTAAATGGTTCATGTTTAAAACGAACTATAACTTAAGTTTAGGCGTTAAAAAGCCTATTAACCTATTTCATTTGAAAGTTACTTCACATCCAAATCAATCACCCACCAATCAAATTACAACCACATGCCATACGTGATAGAGTCGAAATTAGCTTGTTGTGTGTCTTATAACGGAAAGCTAGTAAGTGGATTGTACTGTGTAGTGTTCTTAGTACCAGAAGCTAATAAGCAATTATTGTGTTGTTAGCGTATATAAGGCGCTGCCAAAGTATATGCCTTCCTTATAACAGTATATAACGGTAAGTTAATCTTGAAGAATAAAATCGGACCAAACAAATTTTGAGTTAAATCTTAATTTACTTTTCGGGTCAGGTTGGTTGAGGGACTACCCTCCGTGCCTCGGATAGCACGTTGAGCCATTAGTCCTGAAAATGTAAATATTATCTATATATCGTTTACCAAATACAAGCAGTTGCGTTTATCTGTGTATAATATACACAATGCTATACATAGTATAGTGGTCACCAATCCGCCTGCCAATCGTAGTGTTTATAACAATAGCTCCTTCGAGTGAATGGTTTAGGGCTGATGATGAATATGATGGCTAGGTAATTTTGCCGAAGAAAAATCAGTGATATTTTTGTTTGTAAAGATACTATTTATTATAAATTAAAAAAAACATAATGTAAATCCAAGTCGAGGCTCTCTTTTCTTCCTAATAAATCCAGGGTTGGAGCCAGCACACCTACAAGTATTAGGAGACGATCTTAAACTAAAAAAAAAAAAAAAATTAAAAAAAAAACAACAGAAATGTATTAACTACAAACGGCACTTTCACCTGTAAACGGTAGGCATATATTTCGGTAGCACCTTATATAACAGTGACCCGAGCATATCAATGACCTTACAAACATTGGGACATAGAAGCTTTTTTGTTGAACACAAGTAGTTCGTAGTTTAATGACTAGTTCATGTAAGTTTATTGGTATTATGGAGGCTTATGTTCGTAGTAATATATAGTTCGACAATCTCCGTAGCGTAGCGGTATTTGGCTCGCTTTAAATCTCGGCTGTCGTGGGTTTGATCCCCGCACCGGACAAGAAATCTTTGTGAAAATTCTTAGATTTCTTTCCGGATCTGGTTGGTTGAGTTACTTCCCTCCGTGCCTCGGAAAGCACGTTAAGCCGTTGGTCCCGATTGTTATAACATCATCTATAACAAGCGTATACTCGGGAACGGGCAGCAGCGTTTCCCTGTGTATTACAATATAATACTGCGGTCACCAACCCGCCTGTCAAGCGTGGTGACTATGGCTAAACCCTCCCTCGGGAGGAGGCCTATGTTCAGCAGTGGACGTTGTACGGGCTGATGATGATGACACTTATAATATTAGTAAGGATATATTTATCTAATCAAAGGTCAGCCGTAAAAATAAGTTTCAAGTTTCTACCTTAAAAACCAATTAAGTGCGGGTCGGACTCGCACATGAAGTGTTCCGTATTGATACCGACCAAAAAAGGGCATAAAAACACGAATAAACGACCCTTACAAAAATATTTTATTTAATTTAGTATTTATTTTGTTGTTATAGCGGCAACAGAAATACATAATTTGCGAAAATTTCAACTGTCTAGTATCTAAAACAACTAAAATCCCCCGGACACTCCATCGATCCGCCGTTGGCGGGGGCCGGGTACGCACAAAGCAATCCGGACCTCCGACGGCACCCGCGGCCAATATGGCGCCGCGGGATCTCCTGGGCCACACTTACTGTGGCGCATTTGCCAAAATATCATCATCCCCCCCTTTCAACCCCCTACAACTCTTTTTTCGCTATCAAAAGTAACCTATGACTCTCAAATTTTAAATACACTATCTCTTTTTTTCTTTTTTTTTATAAAGACAACTCCCGCACTAGGGAAATAAATCCCTGTGTCGCGGGGGACTTTACAAACATACATTTCACGGACACAAAGTACACCCAGACTCAGAACAATTATTTGTGGTTCACACAAATAATTGTCCTGGGTGGGAATCGAACCCAGAACACCAGGTCCCAGAAGCAACTACCGTAACCACTGAGCCACCGGTGCAGTCAAAATCATCTGTGTACCAAATTTCCTTTAAATTGGTTTAGTAGTTTTGGTGTGTAAGGCCGACAGATAGACAGACAGAGTTACTTTCGCGTTAATTTATTTTAGAGTTAATTTATAATATTAAGTAAGGAATTAGGATTTGTTATTTTGGTTTTAGGATCTATTTTTACGGCTCAAACCCGTGATTCGATGGCAAATTGAGTGGTGATCATAAATTGGACTTTAATAAAACGTTTTATTTTGTCTGTCTGTGTATTCCTCCTGATCGTCGCCGGTAGTTGCTAATTGAAAATATATGATGATTAATAAACGTAACATAGCAGAATTACCTAGGCTTTGGTCTTATTTTTTTTTTATTTGCAAGACAGCCAGTTCAAATAATTTAAACGGGACTATTCACACTTATAAAATCACACTTACAATTACCCCCCTCGCCCTCCCGACCCATAGTTTGCTAAGAACCTTCCGATGCCCTCATAGACCCGAAGTACGAGGGGCCCGCGAACTGTAAAGTAGAGCGACAGTTGCACGAAACTGCCCTAAAATACTAAAAGTCATAATACCTCAATCTCATCGCCCTGAGCCGAGGTCCAAGTCCCACAGGGGACGCCCTCTTGCGCAGATTGCATAGTTTGTAGTGCTTAAACCATTTATCTAGGCTGGAGCTCTGCTTCCCTTTATGCCCGGTGAAGTAGCAAAAGCGTCGTGGCTAACTACATATGTCCGTTCGAAAAAAAAAAACATTTACAATTGATTAGTAAATTAAATCCTGCATCATAACTACTATTCATTCACAAGTAACATCTATACTATATACTAATATATAATGCTGAAGAGTTTTTTTGATTGTTTGGTCCAGTGGTTGCTGAATTTAGCGCTAATCTCAGCAACTACTGGACCAATTTGAAAAAATATATCAGTATTAGATAGCCCATGGAAGGCAATAGGTTATATTTAATTATGAAGTTCCTACCTGAACGAGAGTTACGCGGGTGAAACTGCATGCGGGAAGCTATTATAGTTACTATATAAACATTAATCATAGAACTAAAATTGTACTAAAAACCATAAAATTATCGGTTACACAATCCTAAATAAACAAAATCTAAACGATCCAAAATAAAAACATGTTTTAAACAAACATTGTATAACATACGGAACCACGAGTAGCCATAAAAACCAAATTAAATGTTATATTAAATGTGGTACCCTAAAAATGATTTATAGCGTGTTACTTCTGGCTGCAATGTATCCCTGATTCCGCAGATAATGTATCTTCACGCCTTGCTTTATATTGGGTCAGCAGAACTGTAGAAATATTAATGAAACATAATACAATATTATCATAATATTTATGACTGTTAGTTAGCTCATGATTAGAGTTTAGTTGAGATTGTTAAGATTATTTCAAACGGACCATGTCTACTACTTTTGCCATAGTCACCACGCTTGGCAGTCGGATTGGTGACCGCAGTATAAGGTAGATGATGTTATAACAAACGGGACCAACTGCTTTCCGAGGCACGGAGTGTAGTCCCTCAACCAACCAGACCCGGAAAGAAATCTAAGAAGTTACACCACGATTTCTTGTCCGGTGTGGGGATCAAACCCACGACCTCCGAGACTTAAAGCGAGCCAAATACCTACCGCTACGCTACGGAGTTTGTGTATGGGCACTAGTTGAATCAATTTAATATCTACCCCACACTCCTGCCTCGGACACCTTCATTTCTTGGATCCCGCATCGAATTGAAACAGAAAATTTAGAGGAGGAGTTGGAAAGTAAAATTCCACTTCCCTCCAATTTGATATTTGGAATGATTGTTTGAATCATAGGTAAGTAGTACATAAATTGCTATTAATGTAGCCGTGTGGTTTTAAGCTTAGATCAGACCACCCCAAGTCTCCACATCGCCCTCCCGACCCTTAGTTTGCTAAGAACCTTCCGATGCCCGCGTAGACCCGAAGTCCGAGAGGCCCGCGAATTGTAAAGTAGAGCGACAGTTGCACAAAACTCCCCTAAGGAAACTAAAAGTCATTATCCCTCAATCTCCCCGTCTGCGACCGCCCTGAGCCGGGGTCCAAATCCCAGAGGAGAAACCCTCTTGCGCAGGTTGCTTAGTTTGTAGTGTTTAAAACATTTATCTAGGCTTGAGCTCTGCTCGCCTTTATGCCCGGTGAAGTAGCTAAAGCCTCAGGGCGGACATATGTCTGATCGACTGATGAAGAATTGATTAATTGAGGTAGTTGTAGTGAATTAGTTTAATAACGATCAAAACTTGTCAGACGTATTGCTCTTTGGTTATCACAAAATATCATTTAAACATATCGCATAAACACAAAAGCATCGATTTTAATGGCACCAGTAGTGCAATCATATCTAGTACTAGCTTTCCGCGCGCGGTTTCACCCGCGTAACTCCCGTTCCCGTAGAAACTTTATAATAAAATATAGCTTATAACCTTCCTCGATAAATGGGCTATCTAACATTGAAATAATTTTTCAAATCGGACAAGTAGTTGCTGGGATTAACGCGTTCAAGCAAACAAACTCTTCAGCTTTATCTATTATGGCAAATGGCAAATAACTCATTATTAGGTACCAATTCTTTGCGTTTTTATTCTCGTGATAATTTCTCAACGAAATGTCCGATTGGAATAAAACAAAAAGTATTTTACTTCTACATAAATACCCTTGATAACACAATGCTTAATTTGGATAAGGATTAATATTACGATATACATTTAACGTAGTTTCTTTCTTCAGACGATTTAATATTTTTTTATGAACATAAAAGCGGTTATTGTGACTAAACTATGATAGTTAGATATATGCTCTCGCGGACTTTTTTGTAGATCTTAATAAGACCTACAAACCCGTAGTACATCATTTTGTTCTAATGTCAATAGTTTTTGCAGCGCACGCATAGATAGGATTTCGCTTTTACACCTTGGGTTACAAAATCGCAATTTTCTTACGGATCCCAATTTTTTTTAAAAATAAAATATAGCCTATAACCTTCCTCGATAAATGGACTATCCAACACTGAAAGATTTTTTTAAATTGTACCAGTAGTTCCTGAGATTAGCGCGTTCAAACAAACAAACAAACTCTGCAGCTTTATAATATTAGTATAGATTGGAAAAATATCAATGCAACGCAAGCTTCGATCCAGAATTGAACCCGTATAAGTTCAAGCAAATAATATACACTCGTGATAGGTCAATCTCAAGTCCATTTAGCACCTCAGGCCTTTCGTTAAAGATTGATAATTGCTATGCAAATAATAATGAGGGGGTATTTGAATAGTCAATGGTATAATGGTTGGAGGGCTATCGTTTAATCAATAGAAATTATAATACGTGCTAGACTTGTGCGTGCTTTACGAACGGCGGTACTTAGGTACTGGTGCTAATATTAAGGCGCTGTACTTAGTCAAAATAGGCTTCACAAAACAGTTTTTTAACCAAATGTTTACATTTTAGAGCAGCTAAAAAAATATATGTTAATCTTGATCATATTTATGGGGGGACCATTGTGGTCAAAACACGTTTGCGGTAAATTTTATCGATAAAAAAAAACCATAAAATAACCATTTAAATTGAAATTCTAGCAATTGTAACTGTATTATTTATAAACAAATCTTGATAATATTAATAACAGTGATGTAATATATAATAATAAAGGGAACTGTTGTTTTTATTTATCGATTGGAATAAGATATTTGCAAGGATTAATGTATTTAATAACTCGAACGAGTCGAACGAAACGTTGCGCCATCGCGGCGTCTCTTCGCTTCTCTTTCATTTCTACGCGGAGCAACAGTGACAAAACTAATACGTAAAAGTCGTCTATTCACCGCGCCTTAAAGTGCTAGTTTGTACTTTTAGTTTATTTAGTAGGTATGCCGTGTGGTTTCTGGATTAGTTTAACCAGCCCGTATCTTAATATGCGTGTCGTATGAGGCTACTAAGGGACATACACCTTATGGATGGGCAGCAGATTAACAATCCGCCTGCCAAGCGTGGTGATTACTTCTTAATGACCATGGCTTACGAAGGTAGTTATGTCAAAGAGGAGCCCATGTTCAGCAGTGGACGTAGACGGGCTGATAAAGTAGTAGGTACACTATCTTAACTTGTTTTTGTGGGAGCCCTTAAACTTGACATTTAGATTACTAGATGAACCGCGCAGTTTTTTTTTAAATAATTGTAGACTGTTTTTTCTCTTATTGATGTTCCCTCCATAAGCGAGCGTGATATATATATATATTTTTTAAATACATCTCCCGCACTAGGGAAATAAATCCCTGTGTCGCGGGGGACTTTACAAACATTCATTTCACGGACACCCAGACTCAGAACAACTATTTGTGGTTCACATAAATAATTTTCCCGAGTGGGAATCGAACCCAGAACACCAGGTCTCAGAGGCAACTATCGTAACCACTGAGCCACCAGTGCAGTCTTATATGATATGAGTTGTTAATTTTAAATATGGCGAAGTTGCAACGCTTAATTATTACTTTTACATAGGCTTTCCGCGCATTTCATACCAATTAGCTTCCAACTGATAAAATAATGCTGATAATGTATCATTCTGCAAGTTAAATATTCGTGATGAAAAAGATGAGTGCTGAATTGATAGAAGTTAAAATTGTTAATTATACATTTTTGTCATAATAACTATGATTTCATTAATTAACATATTGTGATAAAAAAAGTATTTTTTTTATTTTTGTTTCAAGCATCATTCAAAAGGGGATAAAATATAATAACCACCAAAAATATATACTTGACACCAGAAAAATAAAGTCTAAAATTGTAAAAGTACTAGCTATTTTACTCACGACTGCACTTCAAATTGTATTCGAACACCAAATGTAGTTAATGATCACCAAATGTAGTTAATGATCACCAAATCTTAGCGAGCAAATTATTGCGCTATATTTACCTTAATAAAATCAATGAAAAATGACAATCGGTTAGGTTAGGTTAGAGTTGCGGCCATAAAACGAACGGCGGCCAGAACCGAATAGTAAATTAGTAAAACATTTAGGTACTTTTGGTGTTCATTTACTACTTTTGGTGATCATTTACTGCTTTTGGGTTAACAATGATTTATTTGGAGTCATTTTGCTTAAATACGATAGCGAAATGTTAAAACTTTGGTTACAATTTTACATTAAAATGCGGGTTTAATTTTGGTGATCATTTTTACTATATCTGATGGTAAGTTAAACATAAGCCATTCAAAAGTAACTGACAATAATATGTTTTTCATAATTATTTATTAATTGGTTTACGTGGATACAATCCGTACGTCAGAATTATACCACTCCACTACCATAGGGTGACTGGTAATTAGTGACCGATATCTAAACACATGATTGTGCTCATGATAACAAACAACTTTTACTATGGCACCAAATATGAAATCGCGAAAAAAAAATCAGCTGCTCCCTACCATGTTGACGAGTTATGTGAACATGAATGTATGCAACAGCTGATTTTTTTCCGCGATTTCAGGATTTGTGCCATAGTAAAAGTTGTTTGTTATCATGAGCACAATCATGTGTTTAGATATCGGTCACTAATTACCAGTCACCCTATATATGTAGCTAGATATAGAAATTTAACGCGAAATAAAAATATCTAAGTATAAACACACAGTTCCCATTATCCACAAGAACTGTAAAACTTTGTCAGCTACCAAACTAAAAATGTAAACCTCGGCTAAAGCGTCTGATCACATAAGTGAATAGAACCGATTACCCCCTACATCCGAGTCCGGCAACACTTCGCTAACTTCACAAGTCGTTCGTTTATACAAACTTTTCCACACTCCCAGTACTTCCAAGTTACAAGTTTTCTAGTCAATTTGTTACTACAGAAATTTGTTGAAGATATTATATACTTATATGTTTACATGCCTATTTCAATATATATGATGTCTTCATCATCAGCCCGTATAGACCACTGCTGAACATGGGCCTCCTCCCGGGGGCGTGTATTTGCCACAGTCACCACGCTTGGCAGGCGGATTAGTGACCGCAGTATTATGTTTTACCACACTAGAAAACGTTGCTCCCCGTTCCTTGATATATGTTTTTTATTTTAAATCGGTAATTAAAAACAACCGGCCAAGTGCGAGTCGGACTTGCGCACTATGGGTTCCGTACCATATTCAAGTGCCTGCCTATTGCCGTTATTGATATTTAGTAGTTTTATTTTTGTTGTTATAGCGGCAATAGAAATACAAAATTTCATCTGTCTAGCTATCGCGGTTCTTGAGATACCGCCTGGTGACGGGACCTTAGAAAGGATCCAGATTTTATCAACTGTTTTTGAAGAACATTAATTTATTGTGTCATTTTAGTTTTTTTATTTTAGACTAAAATTGAGATTTGGCTAGAAAAATATTATGTAAGTTTAATTAAAAACTAGTTAAGACAGATCAAAGCCTTTTTAATTTAGCGCTTCATGTAATTTGTTAGACGTTATAATTAGGTGCTCTTAAAGTAATTAACAACCTTGGGAGAAATAAAACAGTTTAAATTTGCTAAATAAAATTATTGAAAAACGACAATTGTAATATAAAAAATAAGTTAATTACTTTACCTAACTTTATAGTTAGGTATATAGAGTAACTCCGAATTTACCCTTTTAGTTATATTTTTCCCCACATAGTATAAAACAAAGTCGCTTTCTCTGTCCCTATATCGCTATGAATGCTTAAATCTTTAAAACTACGCAACGGATTTTGATGCGGTTTTTTTAATAGATAGAGTGATCCTAGAGGAAGGTTTATATGTATAATACATCAGCATTGCGCCCGTGCGGAGCCGGGGCGGGTCGCTAGTTAAGTAATAAATTAAATTAGGATAACATTGGATTGAGAGGGAGAGGAAGGCCAAAGAAAAGATAGGTGGATTGTGTAAAGAGTGATATAAAAGAAAGGGGAATTAGTAATAGTGGGACGGGTTACAGGACAGGATTGAAGAAACAAACGTGTTGCGCCGACCCCAAGTAATATGGGATAAGGGCAGGAAGAAGAAGAAGAAGAAGAAGAAGAATAGAATATCTTGCTCATTTAATTGTAGGCTTGTTGACGAATGGATTGCTGTTTATGAAAGACTGAGGATCAGTGGCCAAGCAGTAAAAGGATCACTTTAAACCTCGGAGGTCGCGAATTCAATTTCCGCGCATCACAAGATGTCATTTTGTAAAATTAAAATCCGAGTCTGATTGGTTGAGATCATCTTCCTACCCTGCTCCCATTATTTGGGGTCGGCGCAATATCTTACATATTCACACATTTCTTAGATATATCATCTTTCACACAGTCCATTAACATACGTAGGTAGCCACGAAGCTTTTGCTACTTCACCGGGCATAAAGGCGAGCAGAGCTCCAGCCTTAATAAATGATTTAAAAACGACAAACTTAGCAACCGGACCTCGGCTCAGGGTCACTGCCAAGGAGATTGAGGGATTTTGTCTTTTATTAATTTAGGGGAGTTTTGTGCAACTGTCGCTCTACTTTACAGTTCGCGGGCCTCTCGGACTTCGGGTCTACGAGGGCATCGGTACCGTGGTAAGAAAAGCACGGTACGCTGTTGATCCCGATTGTAATAAAAATATCATCTGTAATAACTGACTGCACCGGTGGCTCAGTGGTTACGGAAGTTGCTTCTGAGACCTGGTGTTCTGGGTTCGATTCCCGCCCGGGACAATTATTTGTGTGAACCACAAATAGTTGTTCTGAGTCTGGATGTTCTTTGTGTCCGTGAAATGAATGTTTGTAAAGTCCCCCGCGACACAGGGATTTATTTCCCTAGTGCGAGAGTTGTCTTTAAAAAAAAAAGAAAATAATACTATGCCAGGGAACAGGCAGCAGCGTTACCCTGTGTCTTATGTATCGCATTAACACACAGTAGTATCGATGGCTTCATGAAGGTGTAGCTATTACAGCATCTGAAGCAGCATACCCTGCTGAAGTAGCAAAAGCATAATCAACACATGTCCGTCGGAAAATCATTTTATTTCGTTTATTTTACCAAGCAGCAAATAAATATACTACCTGCCATAAATAATCGTTGACCGTGGGATGCCGCCTATGCGTTGCCCAAGCACAGTACTACAAATTTACCGCAATTTTTGAACTTTATTTTTTTTGGCCTATCTTCTAATGTGACGCCCTATCCTACTCATGAGCGTGGGCCCATAGAGGACCAATACCCATGTTCCCCGCTCCTTTAGCCACGCCTATGGAAGTAGACGGCGGGTTTCTGACCTCTTGCTCCCTGTTGGGCTTGGACCTCGGCACAGGGTTGAAAATTGCTTAGTTTATACTTTGAATATTTAATTATAGTTCACAGCAAAGTAGTGTTTAGTAGACATTTAGTTTTGCCACAAGGCTAGAATTTAGCCTTGTGGCTAACCTTAATAAAAACATAGCTACATAACCGGGAACTACAGAGTCACAAGGCTAAACTTTAGCCTTGTGGCTAAACTAAATTTTTACTAAAAAAACTGCGCAACCTATGTATATACAGACGCATCGCATATGATCGCTTGTTATACAAGAGCCTTTAGCTACCAAAGTACTAGGTAAACCGAGTAGTAAGTCTTAGTATTATAAATTTGTTGTTTAAAGTAACTTGAGATAATATATCGCTATTTCCACACTGGGGCGAGCAGGAAACAATCTTTCATAGTTGATGTACTACGGAAATTGGACGCTAAACGAATCGATAACACCGTTGTTCTACTAGTATTTTGCGATGGCTTTACTTGGGTATCGTATAATGTTTTATGATATCGATGTTGGTCATCGAGTAATAGTAAAAACAGTATTAATATTGTATACGGTTAAAGCATTTTTTGTTGTAGATATCTGTTTTATCTATACTATAATATTATCAAGAGGTAAGATTTGATTGTTTGTTTGTATTGAATAGGCTCAAAAACTGCTGGACTGATTTAAAAAAATATTATAGGGTTGGAAAGCTACACTATCCCCGGATGACATAGGCTATATTTAATTATGAAGTTCCCACGGGAACGGGAGTTACACGGCTATAACTGCGGGCGGGAAGCTAGTGTGTTATATTGCTAAAGGTCTTTTAGTCGTGTGGTTTCCGGCCGAGATAAAACCACCCCATGTCTTTCCTGCCCGGCTAGCATATGCTGCGCGACTCGAGTCTACTCTACGTAGGCCGACCAACTACATTGCAGAAAGTGTCACGTGACAGTGCGTTTCTGCAATGAGAATTGGTCGGCCTCCGTAGAGTAGACTCGAGTCGCGCTGCCTATGCTAGCCGGGCAGGAAAGACATGGGGTGGTTTTATCTCGGCCGACCAACTACATTGCAGAAAGTGTCACGTGACAGTGCGTTTCTGCAATGCGATTGGTCGGCCTCCGTAGAGTAGACTCGAGTCGCGCTGCCTATGCTAGCCGGGCTGGTGTCGTAAGAGATGACTAAGTGACAACCGATGGATGGACCAGCATCATCTGTGAAGCAGCATCTAAGGAAATAATGGATTATATTTAAAGCTGGTAAACTCACGGCAGTTACGTTATCAGCTATATAACAATACTTTTTACTTTAGTAAGTTAACCTCCGTTCTACATAAGCAAATCTCTGTATGACAGAGGACTTGCAAACTTAGTACTACTTTTACAAATAATCGGGCGAGTTTCATCGGTTCAGTTACAAATGTTTAAGGTTCCGTACCCGAAGGGTAAAAACGGGACCCTATTACTAAGACTTCGCTGTCTGTTTGTCACCAGGCTGTATCGAAAGAACCGCGATAGCTAGACAGATGAAATTTTCACAGATGATTTATTTTTTATTGCCGCTATAACAACAAATACTAAAAATAAAATAAAGTAAATATTTAAGGGGGGCTCCCATACTTCATACATGTTTTTTTTTTAACCTTTTTTTTGCTTCATATTAATAACGGAAACAGGTACGCACTTGAATATGGTACGGAAATATTCGTGGGTGAGCCCGACTCGCTCTTGGCCGGTTTTTTAACTAAGCAAATATTACAAATGGTTTTATATGATATAACAACTCATAAATGAGGTACGCTTGCCATTGTATGTACATTATCTCTGTAAATGTATTTTTTTATGTTAACAATAAAGAATAAATAAATAAATCATCATCATCAACAGCCCGTTTACGTCCACTACTGAACATGGGCCTCCTCTTAACAGCCCTTGGCAAGCCAGGATCGTAGAGGGATATTGCCATAATCACCACGCTTGGCAGACGGATTGGTGATCGCAGTAAGATGTAAACCTGGAGCTAATAGATGCTGCTGCCCATCCATCAGCCATATATCCCTTAGTCGCCTTTTACGACACCCATGGAAAGACATGGGGTGGTCTATTCTTAGCCGGAAACCACACCACGGCCAAATAATAAATAAATGATTTTCCATAAAATCTATAAAATCCAGTTATATACCACAATACCTGTTAGAATAAGGTTAAGTGACACATAACCCGGCATGTCATAAAGCGCAGATAAGTTAAACAAAAAGTGTTGGGAATCTGACTTGAGTTGGGCTGAGTCGATCAGTTAGTTCCAGAACTGATTGACTTTGTTCGACTTCCACTGTTGAAGGTAAACACTCCGGCTTTGACGACATAAGCAGGGTTAGATAGTGAAGATTACAATAATTAGAATATTCATCATCATCATCAGCCCGTACATTGTCCACTGAGGGAAGGTTATGCCATAGTCACCACGCTAGGCAGGCGGATTGGTGACCGCAGTATTATGTCGTAATGCACAGGGAAACGCTGCTGCCCGTCCTCTGATATACGCTTGTTATAGATGATGTTATAACAAACGGGACAAGCAAAAAGAAATACCTAAATGTTGTATGGGTGCCCCCTTGTAATATTAATTTTACTTTTAGTATTTGTTGTTATAGCGGCAACAGAAATAAATAATTTGTGAAAATTTCAACTGTCTAGCTATCGCGGTTCCTGGGATACAGCCTGGTGACAAACAGACAGACTGACAGCGAAGTTTTAGTAACAGGGTCCCATTTCCCTTCGGGAACGGAACCCTCACGGGGACCTGGAAAGAATCTATGATTTTACACAAAGATTTTTTATCCGGAGCGAGTATCTTACCCATCTCCCTAGCAACCTAGTTTTGTTTTGTATCGCAAGATTTGCAAGGCACTAAAACTTCTTTTGCTATGTATGCTTCATTGCCGTCTTCTTGAGGGAAACTTTTTTTCTAAACCACAGATATATTTTTTAATTTTATTATTATGTTTTCATATTAATACTGATGGTAAATTTTTCTGCCAATTATTATGAATAAATTACCTTTTCAAAATCAGGAAGTATCGAGATACCTATAAAGAATAAAGCTGAACAGTTTATTTATTAGCTGGGACTCGCTCAAATTAGAAAGTGACATAAAAAAAAACAGTGTTTTCCCATTTATTGAGGAAGGCTATAAGGTAGGTATATTTAACTGTGCATTTCCTATAGAAATGGGAGCTCCGTGGGTATAATATATTGTACCAGACCCTTCTGTCCCCATAGGAACCTTAAAAATACCTGATTTACTTCTAGCTTTCTAATAGCCTACCATAAAAGCTATTTTTATAAAATCAATCACCATGAAACATAAATACAAAATCATATAATCTTCCATCTATAAATTAGTTAATTCTTAAATCATTACCCTCTTTTCTACCTCATCTTTACCCTTTTCATATTTTAAACCTTTCAATACATATCAATGTATCAACAAAACACATACAACCATATCCTCACATGAGCTTCGCAATTTAACAACCATTTATCAATTCTCTTTTCACGAATATTAGTCTCAGCTTAAACGAAAAAAAATCTTCTCAATTTCAAAACCGACGTCTAAATAAACCAAAGTACAGTTACCTTCGTCCTCTTGCCCTTTCCATCGAAGACTTGACGACCAGCACACATGCAGAAGTGCCAGGCAAAAATCAGCCGTATGTCTCATAAACTAAGGTTGATAACAAATGCAGATGGATAGATGTAACTTGGTAACAAGTCTCGAGAACTGCGCTACCAAACTACGCATAATATAGTGTAATATATATATCGACTTTATTTACTTTTCAACTTTGTTTTGTATGTAAATAATATGGTGATTTCTTACAGTAGTATTATGTGTGTTTAGAATTGGCTAGTGTTGGTTGGGTACGTTATAGTACTACGCAATGTCTTGGCGACCTGATTTACATAAGCAATGGAACTTAGACCCGCCTATATAATTATATTTAACTTTCTTTTTACGTAGTCGGGTAAAATATCAGCTACATATAATATTACTAGCTTGTAATGCTACTATTCCATTTATTTTGGGCAAACCGCAATTTTGAAACATTCTTCATTAGTGTTCTGCTTCTATTGGTGTTGTCGTGATGATATATAGCCAACTAGCTGCGCACTGCGTTTTACCCGCGTCACTCTGCTCTAGTGGGTCGAAGCGTGATATTTTGTAGCCTCTATGTTAATTCAGCTTATAAACTATCCGCGTGCAAACTTTCAGCCAAATCCATTCAGTAGTTTTTGCTTGCAAGAGTAACAAATATACATACATCCACACATACAAACTTTCGCATTTTTAATATTAGTAGGATATCCTTCCTCGATAAATGGACTATCTCACGCTAAAATACCTTTGTAATTAGTGTTCGATTAATATTGTCAATGCGATTTTTTGCGGTGATAACTCTCTCTCATTAGTATCATCGTTAACTCAAAAACTACTCAACTATTTTGAATGAAATTCGGCATAAATATCGTTTATAATCTATATTAATATATTAGCTATTAGCCATCAGGCTACGGTCTAATGGCTTAGCGAAGCAGTCCATTGAATTGGAAACCGCTAGGCATATCTAATTAGTCTAAAAATACTGGCTTTGCCGTATTTTATGTTTTGATGGCCTAAGCTATAATCTAAAAAGCCTCATTATGAGAACTGTCAAAGGTTATTTAGGGCCTTTTGAAGACAGCCTTAGGGTATGGGCTTTATTGCCTTAGATACGTCTTTACTCAACGTTGTTCTTTTTGTCTTTATGTATGCCACAGAGTAATTTAAACAAATATTAAGCTCTCACACACTACATGAGCACATAAGTATGTGAAATGTGAATATTCACACGTCCCAATGTAATCCGATGACATGGCATATTGACAAGAACAGGGACAACGTAAACATCATTTGTTTAAAGTACTTATTAAGAATATTCTATTAACTATTGCAATATTATGAACTGGAATAAAATGGATAGATTGTAATTGATAATCACAGAACGATTCATAAGATATTGCGTCAACTGGTGTCGTTATCCAGAAATAAAATAGGCCAAATTTCTAAAACTGCAGCCGCGTGATAAATGAAAATTCATTAGTTTTTCGTTTTTTTTTTAAATGTGGCGTAGCTTTATCCTGTAATAACCTGTTCTAAAATTCTTCTTCTTCTTTTCCTTAGTCGTACACTCTTGGCAGTGTTCGTGGTCATATCAAAGTCGATGCTTGCGACACAGCAGCTCTTGCGACCCGTCGCCATGTGTCTCTGTTTCTGATGGAGTGGGAACAATCGTTGATCGTATCCCCCGTGACGGGCTTAATGAGGTCTGTCCATCGTGTTGGGGAGCGGCCACGAGATCTTTTACCCTCAACTTTCCCTTGCAACACCAAACTTTCCATGGAGTCCTCATTGCAAGAGATGTGCCCAAAGAATTTGAGGATTTTCTAAAAGTACAATAAAATATTTTTCTTGGCGGTAGAATTAAATTAAGACCCTAAAGTATATTAAAATGTCTCTCGCACTAGAAAAATTAATCTCTTCGTTATACAAAAACCTTTTTTCACCTTATAAGGAACATTTTTAAGTACAAACATTACACCCAATATCAGAAAATATATGCATAGTTTCTACAAATTGTTGTATTAAGTGGGAGTCGAACCCACAACATCAAGTCTCAGAAAATACTACGTGCAACTTAGTGCCACTAGTGGGGCCAAGGTTAAAACCCACGAGATACCAGCTTTTAAAGATAGTTTACGAAGTAAGGTAAAGACTTACTAGTCTGATTTGAAGAAATATTTTAGTATTAGATAGATTATTTATCGAGGAAGGCTATAGGTTATATTTATTTATGCAGTTCTTAAGGGATCGTCAGTGGCAAACCGTGCGCGGAAAGCTAGTCTCCCCATAAATGTGACGCCACCATATTTTTTTTCGGACGGACAAATTTAATAAGCCTTGAGCCTTTTGCTACTTCACCGGGCATAAAGGCGAGCAGAGCTCCAGCCTAGATAAATGGTTTAAACAATACAAACTAAGCAGCCTGCGCAAGAGAGCGTCCCCTGTGGGACTTGGACCTCGGCTCAGGGCGGTCGCTGACGAAGAGATTTAGGGATTATGGCTTTTAGTTTAGGGGAGTTTTGTGCAACTGTCGCTCTACTTTACAGTTCGCGGGAATCTCGGACTTCGGGTCTACGAGGGCATCGGAAGGTTCTTAGCAAACTAAGGGTCGGGAGGGCGAGGGGGGACGCATCGCGTTCGCGGGTGCACTCTTCTCCGGCGGGTCGGATAGAGTGGTCTCTGTAGTTTTAAGACAACTCCCGCACTAACGAATTTAATCACTGTGTCGTGGGGGTCTTAACAATCACAAAGCACACCCAGACCCACAACTTTCTGTGTTTGACACATATATTTCTCCCAGGTGGGAATCGAACTCGAAACAGCAGTCTCCGAACCAACTACAGTGATCAGTAACCCACCAGTGTAGCCTAATTAGCCTCGGTATCGAATTTGGAAATTATAGCATACAAAATACCGCTAGATCGTTGTGCCAGATATTCACACAGATTAAAATTTGGCTATTAACTATATCCTTTAGATTCTTGTTTGCAAGCTTAATTAAATTATGTGTGACATAATTTAATTAAGTTTAGAAGCAAGTTAATCCAGTTATGAATTATATTCATATTTAGTTATCATCAGCTTGTTTAATGGAACCTGCTGAGCATTGCCTTCCTGGAGTGTTACGTTAGTCTTTTTTTTTTTTTTTTTTTTTTAGAAATAGGTTAGCGTTTGACTACACCCTGCCTGATGTTAAGCATCGGAATAGCCTAGGATAGAGCACGCTTACCTAGAAGGAACCGGTTTACTCTTGATTTGAAGAGACCCATATCGTACTTATCGGGAAATATAGACCCCGGCAAGGAGTTCCACATCTTCGCAGTACGTACAAAAAACGTGGACTCGAAGCGCTTCGTACGTATTTTGGGAATATCGACCATGTACTGATGGCGCCTCTCCGAGTGTCTTGTTGTCCGATAGAAGAAAGGGGAAGGCAGAACTAAGTTGTGCAGTTCCTCAGCACACTCTCCGAAATGTATCCGATAAAAAACCGACAAACTGGCAACCCTTCGTCGGTGCGCAAGGCTTTGCAGCTGAGACTCGGCTACGCTGCCTATTAACTTTTTGGCGCGCCTCTCAATCGACTCCAGTGCCTCTAGTTGATACTTGGCGGAACCATCCCAAAGATGAGAACAGTACTCCATACATGCTCTAACTTGGGCTTTGTATAATGTGAGCAGCTGATTTGGTGTGAAGTACTTTCTCACCTTCGAGAGGATGCCAAGCTTTTTGGAGGCTATTTGGGCCTTCGACTCAATATATGAGCCAAAATTTAGAGTCGATGAAAGAGCAACGCCTAACAGCTCAAGCTTGTCAGTTAACTGCACGGATACATCTCGGAAAGAAGGAGACAGTCGAAACGGCCTCTTCTTTGCGGAGAACAAACACGCCTGGGTTTTACTAGCGTTAAACTGAACCAGGTTGGCAACGCTCCAATCGGAGACTGCCTTAAGGGACAAGTTTAAGCGTTCAACCATGGCCTCTCTGAGCAACTCTATATCCGGCCCACTGGCCCGCGCATTGGAAGTGTAGCTCTCCACGACCGTGCTGTCATCTGCATACCCAAAGGTACCGGGCTTCAGCAGATCGTTGATATGCAGCAGAAAAAGCGTCGCAGAGAGTACAGACCCCTGGGGAACACCGGCATTGATAGCCATTTGCTCAGACGAGCAGCCGTCAACGACCACTCGTAATGACCGATCCCTCAGGAAATCCGAAATCCAAGCGCAGAATGCAGCAGGTAGACCGTATGCAGGAAGCTTGCCAATAAGGCTATCGTGCCAAACCCTGTCAAAGGCCTTCGAGATGTCCAGAGAAACGGCAAGCGCTTCCCCGTGTCTCTCGATGGCCTCACTCCAGATGTAGGTAGCGTACGCTAGAAGATCCCCAGTGGACCGGTTTCGGCGGAAACCGTATTGTCGATCGCTGAGGAGGTTGTTAGCTTCTAGGTACGCTAAAAGCCTGGTGTTGATAACACGCTCCATGCTCTTGCAGAGTATGGAGGTGATGGAGATAGGCCTGTAGTTTGAAGGGTCAGCACGACTACCTTTTTTGGGCACGGGTTGCACATTTGCTAGCTTCCAAGACTTCGGCACCAGTCCAGTCTCTAGAGAGAGGCGAAAGAGGCGTGTTAAGACAGGAGTCAACTCGGGTGCACATGTCCTCAACATAATGGCGGATATACCATCAGGGCCACTGGCTTTATTCACGTCAAGATTACGAAGCGTTTTGCGAACTTCCTTTTGGCGAATGTGAATGTCATTCATGACTATCTCGCTTCCTAGGACGTTAGGAGGAATCGCGCTTCCAGCATCTAGTCGTGAAGATTCCGCAAACAGAGAAGCAAACAAGTTGGCTTTCTCTTCAGCAGTGTGAGCCAGTGTTCCATCAGGCTTCTGCAGTGGAGGCAGTGAGGGGCGGCAGAAGTTTGCTTCGACTGATTTAGCTAGGGACCAAAACGCTTTACTACCCGCGGGGTACGAAGCCAGTTTGTTCCCTATTCGGCTAATATGGTCAAAGCGAGCCTTTTGTAGAGCCTTTTTGCAGGACTTGGCAGCCTTGTTAAAAATTCTCTTCTTTGCGTGTATATCCTTTGCCTTGCGCCTACGAGCATCGACCCAAGCCAGGTATGCCTGATGTTTGCGCGCCTCAGCGCGTCCACATTCAGCCCCGAACCATGGGCGATCTCTGCCAGACGACGGTACGTCAGTGAACGGAATAAAATATTCCATCGCTAATCGTAGCACATCGGTCACAGCATTGGCGCAGGTGGTAGGATCACCAGAAGAGAAGCAGACAGGTTGCCAAGGATAAGATGCAAAGAAGGACCGCATCTCATCCCAATCTGCTGACTTGTATCGCCACATCCGCCGATTGCCTTTTGGGCAGGGATCGGGCGGGGAGTAGACAGATACAGATTTCACCAGACAGTGGTCGGAACTACCTAAAGGTGAAGAGACCGACACTGAGTAGCGGTCTGGATCAGTTGTCAGCAGAAGGTCCAAGCAATAGGCTGTATGCGAGTCAACGTCTGGTATCCGTGTAGCTCCTTGGACCATCTGGGTGAGATTTAACGCTAAAGAAAGCTTACGCGTCTCTCTCCCAGCGTGGTCGGTGTCCCGGTATGGGAACAGCCAATCCTGGTGATGGCCATTAAAATCCCCCAGTAACACCATTTGAGCGGATGGGTACTTTTGTTGAGCTGCGTCTGCCACCTCACAGAGGTATTCAGCGAGCCGAGTTGTCTCCGGATCCCCGGTGTGCGAGCGGTAAACACAGGCATACAGAATCTTATCAATGCCTGTGTCAACCAAAGCCCAGAGTACGGAGAAGGTGGGGTCCTCGAATCGACGGAGACGGCGAATGCAGATGTCGCCCCGAGCATATACACATACTCCCGCACGTGGTTTGAAGTTGTGCTCCAGGGTATACCCTGGGTAACTAAGGTACGACACGTCGGAAGGACGACCAATCTGCGTCTCCGAGAGAAACAAGAGGTGAGGTTTTTCAGTCTCAAGGTGGTGATGGACAGGAACGAGATTTGAGTGCAAACCCCTTATGTTACAAAGGTGCACTTTCAGTGAGAGGGAGTGCAGCCGCTGTGAAACCTTTCTCTTTTTATTATTTCTCTGCATGGTGTTGGGAGTAAAAAGGGTCGAAAGTCGACAGTAGGACGAGGCATCACGCATTGCTTTTCCAGAAAAACACACACAAAAACTAAACGCACAACAGGGGGACTAGTCTGGAGACTGCGGGGACGCCCGAGCCCCCCCAAAGACTACCATCATGCCCTCTCGCCCGGTTGCCAACCAGCACGATGGCACATCCCTGGGATTTTTCGACAGTTGGCGGGGCAGCCTCTCATGAGTGGCTGGGTCACAATTGGGCCCCCTACTGACTGCGGTCGGCCAGCGGTGCACCGTGCCTCGGATCCCGCTACCCTCCGCGACTAGTCTCTCAATGCGGCAGTTCGTTGTGTTTAATGTTCGGTTTGCAATGGGACGCTGCTGTCCTGACTCGACTTTCAAATGGCATCACCAAACAACACGCCGGAACACGACAAAGTCGTTTGGCGGCGTGGCTTTGTTCTGTGGGTGGTCACTAGCCGCGGCCGAAGCCTACCACCAGTAAGTGCAGCTCGTTTAGCACCACCCAGGAGTCACGTGTAGGGTCTCGAGGGTAAACCTACGGACGCGAGCTGCTTCGACTCCCAAAAAAAAAAAAGTCACCACACTTGGCAGGCGGGCTGGTGAGCGCAGTGTATAGACACAACATATATATACACACAACATATATACCTAGAGGTAAACGCAGCATATTCACTAAACAGGTTTAATATTAATTACATTCGAAAAAATATTTATTTATAGTAACATGGACCGTGTGGTTTCCGGCTTAGAATAGACCACCCATCTCGTCTCATGGGTGTTAAAAGAGGCGATTAACGGTCATGCAGCTGATGGATGAGAAGTAGCATCTAAGTTATCATTTTACTGTGATTACCAATCCTCCTGGCATCCGTGGTGATTATGACAATATCCTTCGAGGACCCTGGCTTTCCAAGGTCTGTTAAGAGTAGCCCATGTTTAGCAGTGAACATAAACGCGTTGTAGAAGTAGGAGGAAGACCCATCTAGGGTAATTCAATAAAGCGAAAGTTGATTAGTAATTAGTAATTATGCTTATTTCACACCATTATATCTTTTACTTCTTGTTGTCTTTTACTACCCTTTCTATATTTTTATTAATTCTATTCCACCCTAAGGTTCTTTTAGATTTTTGATGTAGCTTAATGCTGAAGCCAGTTCCCATTTATGGTGCATATACATGTAATACTATTAATCTGCCATAAATAAATGTATTTTCTTTATTTCTTTCTATATTTAATTATGAAGTTTTTACAGGAACGGGAATTACGCGGGCGAAAACGTGCGCGAAATGCAGTCATTTAGTAAGGCTGGAATAATGCACGCCTAATGCCCGGTGAAGTAGCAAAAGCAAAGGCAAAAAATATACAAATCTTAAGTTATCTTAATAAATACGCTATCGTATATAAATCTCTTTAGTAAATAAACAAGAGTGATTAAGCTTTCTCACTTCCCTTGTACCTCCAGGCTATTAAGTAAACGCACCTACTTTCTAAAGGCTTATTACTACTAATGAATCTCTACAGAACATTCATAATATACTTATTAAATACAACCTCTGAAGCGGTATAATTCTTGAAGGTCCTGGACAGGAATTTTTTGTGTATATTCTTAGATTTCTTACCAGGACTGGGTTGCTTTGGAAAGAACGTGACGCCGTTAGTCACGATTGTTATAACATCATCTATAACAAGCGTATACCAGGGAAAGGGCAGCAGCGTTTTCTTGTGTGTTACAACGTAATACTGCGGCAACCAACCCGCCTGCCAAGCATAGTGACTATGGCGAAAACCTCCCTCGTTAAGAAGCTAGTGTTCAGCACGGATTGCCCAGCGTACCCGGCCCTCACCAACGGCGGAAAGAGTAGTGTCCGGGGGGTTTTAGTGGTGTAGGGTCCTTTCCTTGTGGTATGAGTAGCATACCACGCTATGGAGAGGGCGAGTCCCGCATAACCCTTCGACGGGGCCGGATCGCGCTACAGAGGCCGAGAGGACAGGTAAATGCATTTCCCTCCGGACAAAAAAGAAAGGGATCAAAAAATTTCAAAACAAATTTTATTTTGTAGGTATCACTTATTACTATTTTATTATTATTATTATTATATTATAAACAGACTTCAATATTATTTATTTGTATAGATATACATCCTTGTAAAGCATAGACGAATAGATAGTTTTTACTTAACCAAATCTAAATCAACAGTAAGGTCAAAATTAGCTTACAAACCAAGTAAAGTTAAATAACTTCTATAACTACTATAACTTCCTTCAAAATACACTCTGAAACTCAGGTTTCAATATACGAACAGTTTACATCATAAGTTAAAACAAAACTCGAAAACGCCTACAAAACCGACCAAGCAGGTATACATACGGAGTTTATAAACCAGGAATAGAGCCTAAAACCTTGGTCACGACTCTTATCCAATAAACCATCGCGCTCTCTCAGGCCAGTGCCATGTGCTAATAAAAACCAGTTTTGAGATGGTTTAGATCATACGATATTATAGTTCCGTCCATATATTTTGGTACTTTTCTTTCAAGGGAAATATGGATAAGGCATACACTATGATGCGATGGGGGGATATGTGGATTTTAGTCCTCCCCACTCTAAATACCAAAAGGGGTAAAATTTACCTAATAAAACAGCGTTTACAAACGCAAGAAATGGATTACTCTGAGTTTCTTGCCAGTTCTTCTCAGTGTTGCCACGACCTGAACAGGTAGGAAAAGAAATGGATGCAGCAAAAGAACATGATTAAAAAACAAATGAATTATGTCTATATGAAAATAATATTCAAACACATTCTGGCGTTAGGTAGTACTGAAATAAAGCACAGGAAAACTACAAGTGCATGATATACCGTCCCCTGGCAGTGCCCTCTCTTGGGCCCTTTATGAGTCTATTAAATACTGGTTAGGCATAGCGTGAAATATAATAACAGATCAAGATCAGAAAGAACTTACAACATTTTTTGTTTAACCTAGTTTAGATTGTAAGATGTATTCATTCATATTTTAGGGCCAATATTGCCGATCCCACTTTTCGATTATGGTTTCTTGCATGCATGCAAGTAGTCCATAATCGAGAGTAAACAGAAACTTCATTAAGTAACAGGAAATGATGATTGCGTATAATTCGGTAAAGGCCGTTAATCTTATACGTTATATTACTATGCTTATGGAGTTTTAACGACTTAAAATGATTTTTAAAAGTTAGTTTTAGTTTGTTTGTTTATTTGTATAATGAAAGTTGTTATGTGGGTCTCCTGTTTGTGCTTATACACTTTTTATTTAGTAGATTCTGACTATCTAAGTTTTTTAAAGACAACTCCAAAGTTATGACCATGAGGAAATATTTGATTGTTTGTATTGAATAGGCTCTGAAACCACTGGACTGTTTTGAAAAAATATTTCACCATTGGAAAGCTACACTATCCCCGGATGACATCAGCTATATTTAATTATGAAGTTCCCACGGGAACGGGAGGTACGCGGGTGAAACCGCGCGCGGGAAGCTAGTGTAAGATAAATAGCAGTGGTGTTCCAACACTACGCAATTAACTAAGCAGAAGAGGAGGCAATACCAGAAATCATGTAGTCTAGGTAGGGAGGCAGGTATAGGAATAGTAAGCAAATGCTGGATAAATATCATTTACTAGCTTCGGTGCGCAGTTTCACCCGCCTAACTCCCGTTCCCGTAAGTAGTAGGTAAGTAGTGAGTAAGTAAGTAAGTAAGTAGTAAGTAATTTTATAATTAAATATAGCCTATATAGCCTTCATAGATAAATAGAGCCCATTTATAACACCCCAATAATTTTTCAAATCAATTCCGGTAGTTTCTGTAGTTCCTGAAATAAGTGCGTTCTTGCAAACGAACAAACTCTTCAGCTTTATATATTAGTATAGATTTCATTGAAATAATACCTTATGTGTGTATATCACAGCTGTCGTCACGTCGAGTCGTGACAGCATCGTGTCGTATGCTATAAAAATGACTCGACCCGATCACTACCGCGCTACGCAAAACGTGTTTCTAATACGATTCCGAATATAATTTATGTATATTGCTTTTTGTTTCTGGCCACTCGATACGACGATTAAATTCAACGATTTCGAGACGTGGCGCCTATGATATTTGGGTCTCGGTTTATGATATGTAATACTTTCGACGGTAATTTGTCGTTGGTAATAAAAGGTAATTTCAACTTGGTACTTCCATTTGTGGATGTTGAAAATGTGAATATCGTTAGATAGATGGAGATTATGTTTTAATAGTGACTTTTACTATGGCAATACCCTCCCTAGGGAGGAGGCCCATGTTCAGCAGTGGACGTTATACTGGCTGATGATGATGTATATGAAAATATTGCTTTGGTTGTCCCCAATTGTTGAAAATAATAACTTCAATATTATGACCTTTATCAATAGTTACTGAGTAATAAGTAGAAAGTATGATTAGACCTGTTAATATGTGAAAGTACAAGTACAAGATGGATTTAAGAAAAAAAAAACATACCTACGTCTTTCCCTTTAAAAGCATACCGAGTATAAATGACAGCCTCCGTAGCGTAGCGGTATTTGGCTCGCTTTAAGTCGCGGAGGTCGTGGGTTCGATCCCCACACCGGACAAGAAATCTTCGTGTAAATTCTAAAATTTATTTCCGGGTCTGGTTGGTTGAGGGACAACCCTCCGTGCCTCGGAAAGCACGTTTCCAATTGATATAACATCATCTATATCAAGCGAATATCAGGAAACGGGCAGCAGCGTTTCCCTGTATATTAGATACAACATAATACTGCGGTCACCAATCCGCCTGCCAAGCGTGGTAACTATGGCAAAACTCTCCCCCGGGAGGAGGCCCATGTTCAGCAGTGGACGTTTTACGGGCTGATGATGATGATGATGATGAGTATAAATTAAGACCTCAGAAGCATAAGAGCAGCCATCCTTACATACATGCATTACTATTCTTCAGAAGGATTGGTCAAATGTGAAATTTTACGATAAAGGCATATATAATGACGTTGGCGCACAATATCACTTTTGAACTTTGCTTCTGAGCTCCAGAAATCATGTCACAACTCACAGGAGCATAGTATATAACAAGATAAAATTGTTGATCATAATATCTCTACGAGCTATCAGCATTGAAAACTTTGGACCCGTTACTGTAGCAGCAATCATCATCATCATCAGCCCGTATAACGTCCACAGCTGACCATAGGCCTCCTCCCGAGACAGGGTTTTAGCCATAGTCAGCACGTGCAGCAGGCGGGTTACTGACTGCAGTATTATGTTGTAACACACAGGGAAACGCTGCTGTCCGTTCCCTGCTTACCTTTAAGCCCGCTTAACGTGCTTTCCGGGGCACTGAGGGTAGTCCCGTAACCATCGATACCCGAAAAGTAAACTTAGAATTTACATTTACAAAGATTTATTTTCTGGCGTTGGGATCGAACCCACGACCTCCGAGATTTAAAGCGAGCCAAATGCCGCTAAGCTACGGATGTAGCAGCAAAACTAAATTTAAATAGCCTCTACTGTACCAATTTCTGAGAAACTAGGACAGATGAAAGCAACTCTAATTACGCTAGCACTTGAACAGAAAAACCGACCAAGTGCGAGTGGGACCCACGCATGAAATGTTCCTTACCATTATCTATACAATATAAGACACTATATTATTTTAAGATTTTGTAATAAAGAAAATTTTCGACTTGTAGTGATGTATGGGAGAACCCCTTAAATATTTATTTTATTTTGTTTTTGGTATTTTGTTTGTTATGTCACCAACAAAAACAGTAGAATTTGTTTATACCTTGATTATTATTAATTTAAACATTTATACCTACTAATATTATAAAGTGGAAAGATTTGATTGTTTGTATTGAATATGCTCCGAAACTACTGGACCGATTTGAAAAATTCTTTCACATTTGGAAAGCTACACTATCCCCGGATGATATAGGCTATATTTAATTATAAAGTTCCCACGGGAACGGGAGTTACGCGGGAGAAAACAGCGCGCGGGAAACGTGTTAATGAATAAAATATATATGTACCTACAACTAAAAGTAATAGGCTACGGCTTGTATATTATAAGTTTTTTTTAAACAAATCAATTTACTTTTCATTATTTTGTATACAATATATATGATATAGTTTATTTTTATTTTTATAAGAACATAGCTCTAAATTCTGCAATATAATTGAACATATTTTCCACCCCGTATATTATTATAGATATTCGTTATATTCCGATCCCTATAACAACAATACCTTTGCCAAACCCCTCCACACTTCCCTATCCCCACCATAACTTAATAAGGCAACCCAGCATACAAAGCCCACAGCCCCGCTTATTACGCCAATAAGCTTGGCAAACATTGCCAATTTTCTGGCAGATAAGTGGCAAACACCTCGTCAAGTGGCGATACCATATCTAAATAGGCTTTGATCTGCCGTTAAAAGATAAGTTATAGGCTATAACTTAATTAAGTAGTCGGCTATCTACAGATTATTAGGGATGTTACAGTTAACGAGTGTTTCGAAGATAAAATGGTCGAAATGTGGTCGCTGTGATTTTGGGATAGTGGAAATTAAATACAATGACACGATGACGCGGCAGTGTTCAGTCGTTTTATCTTTTATTTTTATTATGTGGTTCTAAACTATTTGTGTCTATGATTTATTAATTTATAGAAAAAAATTAGTGCCCTTATCTCATGGCTTTTATGTATTGATAATATTGATATGTATAAATATTTGTATTTGTGTATGTAAATAAGACAGAGAGTTATGGAAAAGGATGAAGGAGGCCTTTACCCAAACAGGGGTCTTTTTCTTCGGACGGATATACATAATTAGCCACGAGGCTTTTGCTACTTCACCAAGCTGAGCAATCTAACAATCTAAGCAACCTGCGCAAGAGAGCGCCCCCTTTGGGGCTTGGACCTCGGCTGAGGGCGGTCGCTGGCGATGAGATTGAGGGATAATGACTTTTAGTATTTTAGGGGGTTTTGTGCAACTGTCGCTCTACTTTATAGTTCGCAGGCCTCTCGGACTTCGGGTATACGAGGGCATCGGATGGACAAACAGGGATCCATATCTCATAAATTAATAGTAACACTAATTATACGTACCTACTTAATAACATACATTGTAATTTAAAACAAAAGTGAAGATATGGAATAAAATGGCTTGATTATATAAATAAGAAATAAATAAGTAATGCTATCCCATTTAAAGTCGATTTATGAATTTAATTATAGCAAGACATTTAAGATTAAATAAAATATTAATTTAATACTATTATATTATCCACAATAAAACCAAAAAAAAATAAAGAGTAATTTAAAAAGATTTTATGAGTCGTAAAAGGTACCCGAGTTGTTGAATTAATTCGATCACGTTTCGATTAATGATTATGTAATTATTAATTTCGAAACAAAACGAACATTCAATTATATAATCGTTGTGATCCGTTGTAAGTTCAATCCAATTATCTTGACCTCGTAAGAAAAAAATAAAAATAATACAAAATGTTCAACCAACTCCGTTGCGGTCAGCAACCTTAAAAAAAAAAAGTTTTTTTTTTTCGTTTTGAAATAATTAATCCGTCAAACGGTCGAACACAATGACTCATTTAAAAATTGAGTTCTTTTTTCGAATTTACTTCTCGGTAGCAGAATGGTCGTTTGTAATCAAAAATCGATAAGTACAGCACTAGTGAATCATCGAGAACTCGAATCGATGCTTAGGTACGCGTTCGATGTATTACAGACTAGTATTCTGTAGTATTATCGGTATTTGGAATGATTTACGCAATTCAATTGTTTTGATTTTGCCGACTCGATTGTGGAATAGTGATTAAGATAGGTTTAGTATTGCGCAAGGGAAGTTCAATTTAAGCCCGTAATTAGATAGATTTTATTGCTTAGCCTCACATTCTTCAATATAAAACATATTATAGACATTAATTACAACATATATATTTGTGAGATTCAGTCCTAGACATAACTTAAGTATTTTAAGTACAAAAACGATTCGATAGTAATATTATTTGAGCACTGAGCGTGACTAGGTACATAATCAATATGGTCGTAAAACTATCAGTTCCGTAGTTTTGTTCCTCACGTCGGACAACCTCCGTAGCGTAGCGGTATTTGGCTCGCCTTGAATCTCGGAGGTCGTGGGTTCGATCCCCACACCGGACATGAAATCTTTGTATAATTTTTAAGATTTCGTTCCGGGTCTAGTTGGTTGAGGGACTACCCACCCGTGCCTCGGAAAGCACGTTAAGCCGTTGGTCCCGATTCATCATCTATAACAATCGTATATCAAGAAACGGGCAGCAGTGTTTCCTTGTTTGGTACAACATAATATTGCGGTCACCAACCCGCCTGCCAAGCGTGGTGACTATGGCAAATAACCCTCCCTCGTGAGGAGGCCCATGTTCAGCAGTGGACGTTATACGGGCTGATGATGATGTTCCTCACGCCAGACAATTTTTTTTTGTTTTTGTATACCAACCCGCATGGCACACGTGGTGACTATGGCAAATAGCCTCCCCCGGGAGGAGGCCCATGTTCAGCAGTGGATGTTATACGGGCTTATGATGATGAGAAGACTCGGGAAACCACATGGCATAAAGAAAGCGAACAGAAACCGATAACAATCAACTATTTAGTAAAAAGGTGCCTGTATTGTACAAGAAAATAGGTAACTCGATTCTTCTAAAAAACAAGAACACCAATAGCTTAGCTAATATTCTCGCATGCAAAACTAAACCGATCCGTTTTACTATGTGCCATCATGCTCCTCGCATGATGCATTGGCCATGCATTAGTTAGGCTCTGCTACCCGTATTACGTTACAACTGAGTCTACCGGATATGTGTTCAACCGCAGTTAAAAGGCGAGTTCAATTCCCGTGATAGGCAAATTATAATGTTTTTTTTTAAATACATAGTTGCTTAACGTCAGGATGTTGGGGGTGTCTTGGATAGCGTTACTGTGATGCAAGGAATAATTACTACATGTGAATTGGTATACACATTGCGCTTTAGCTGAATTTGAACCTAATAACCTCCGTGGCGTAGTGGTGTAAGTCTCACTTTATGTCTTGGGTTTGATCCCCACGCGCGAACAAGAATGTATTTTATAAATGTAAGATTTTATTCCGGTTCTGGTTGGCTGAGGGGCTATCCTCCGTGTCTCAGAGAACGCACACAGAATACAACAACGTATTCTGTTCCCTGGTAAAATCCAATTTTATAATGAAACACCAGTTTCATCATCATCATCAGCCCGTATAACGTCCACTGCTGAACATAGCCTCCTCCCGAGGTAGGGTAATAGCCATAGTCACCACGCTTGGCAGGCGGGTTGGTGACCGCAGTATTTTGTATGTAACACACAAGGAATCGCTGCAGCTCTGATATACGATTATTATAGATGATGTTATACCAATCGGGACAAACGGCTTAACGTGCTTTCCGAAACACGGAGGGTAGCTGTCCCTCAACCAACCAGACCCAGAAAGAAAATCTTAGAATTAACACAAAGATAAACGACGTGGGATCGAACCCACAACCTTCGAGATTTAAAGCGAGCCAAATACCGCTACGCTACGGAGGTTGTCACTCACTAATTTACTGTTGAAATATATTAAAATTGATAAATAACGATGTTTTCAGTTTGAGTCAACGAACAACTAAATAAAAGTACCTAATGTCAGTACGAACAGACGAACAATTACCAAAAGTAATGTAGTTAATGACAGAAACTGTAGAGCCATCTTAAGTCTTTGATAAAAATAAATAAAATACATATTGATTAAACTTGAATGTCAATTCGAGTCATTAACATTGGAGGACAAGTTGCTGACGACTAATTGAGTATGATTCGCGACTGATAACAGAACGTGTACTGACTTGTTAAATGGATTTAACATCTCTTAGGCTGACCCCACATTCGGCGTGCACGTTCCTCAAGATGTTATTTAAAAAAAAAACACGATGTGTATACGATAATGATTAGGACTGTCATATTTAGATACTATCTACATAATTATGTGTGTCCTAAGAAAAAAGATTATGTTGCGTCTAAATAAAAACTTATTTATTCATTAAATATGAAACTTATGTAGGCGATATCTATAACTAAAATATAAAGTTAAACAGTTGGTGTGTTTGTTCTTAGTAACTATTATTCTGATTTGAAAAAAAAACTATAATTAATTATGATTTTTGAATGGGAACAGGAGTTATGCGAATAAAAAGGCGCACAGGAAGCTAGATATAACATATATTATAATAGTAGGAGGGTTACGTAAAAAGTAATAAGTACGTATCTCTTAACTAACCAGACCTGGAAAGAAATCTTAGAATTTACACAATGATTTCCTATCCGGCGTGGGGATCGCACCCAAGACCTCCGAGATTTAAAGCGAGCCAAATACCGCTACGCTACGAAGGTACGCTTTCATTAGAAGTTTATTAGAATATGGAAGTCAGGTGTGGAATCCTCGATACGAAATTTATAATAAACGCATTGAAAATATACAAAAAAGATTTATTAAATACATGTGTTACCGTATAAAATATAAGTATAAGTCTGATGATTACTTGAAACTGCTCTAAATTTCACTTTCTGCCTCTAGAAGAGCGCAGGGAAATAGCAGATATTACTTATATTCTTAAAATTATCTCTGGTTCTGTGGACTGTTCTGAGCTTCTGTCTAAGATTAACTTTAATGTTCCAGGCAAAATAACGCGTCATAATGTACCTATTTCTCTTGAGAAAGTTAATACCAACTATAGGCAAAATTCCTTCCTATGGCGAGCGTGTAAATCTGTTAATGTGGCTTTCAGATCGCACAATATGTTAGACATTTTTAATACGAATATAGGTACAGTCAGAAGGTTGCTGAGTCGAGATTTCTTTGATACCCATTAGTGAGGTGGGTACTATAGCTCTTATGGCACTTATGTAGTTCTACAATAATATTTATACGTGAGGACCTGTAATTGGCTTCATGATTATTGTATTGTTGTTATTGTTAGTTCTCAATAGCTGTTGGTCCTCCATAAGAATAAATAAATAAAATAAATAAATATGTAATACATCAATATAAAGATAAAACTACATATATTACGACATACCGCTTAGTGCATGAACTTCACCCCATAAACTATAAAACCGAGTTCGATATGACTCACAAGCCTTTCACAAAGATATGCTCCGCTTATCTGTGATTGTGGGTAGCTGTGCGGTATACATTGCTGGCCATTAAAAAAAAAAACAGTAATATTCATCGTCCAAGCGGCCGTAGCCCGATGGCTAGGGCGTCGGACTAGTAATCTTGAGGTCACCGGTTCGAACCCCACCCATTGCACTACCGATGTGAACCCACTCGTAACATCTCTCGTAGCATTTTAGCTTAGCACGAGGGGTTAACAATACTATTAGACTGCAAAATTCTGGTAGTAATCTTTAAAAAAAAAATGTGTTGTGTTTTTTGGTTTTGATGTTATAGCAGCAACAAAAATACATCATCTGTGAAAATTTTAAGTGTATAGATATCGCGGTTCATGAGATACAGCCTGGTGACAGATAAACATATGGACAGCCGAAAGACTGCACAAGGTTTTTACTCTCTGGATACGGAACCCCTTAAAATTATAACCTAAGCAAACAGCGCAAGGGGTCTCACTATGCATTTGCCATGCAGCCCGTGCTACTAGACCTCGGCTCATAGCTAAAACCCATGGGGTTTTATTAGCGACACCACATAACAACAGCGCAGACCTTTGCGCTAAGAAAAATCTTCAAAAGATTCGTATGTAGATGTCAATTAAACTCTTTACGACGGGCTTGACTAACAACAGGTCGTGGATTCAATTCCCGCTTCCTACAAGAAATCGTTGGGAAAATTCAAAGATTCTTTTCAGGGTCTGGTTGATTGAGGGACTTTTCTCCGTGCCTCGGTAAACATGTTAAGCCGAGGGTCTCGGTTGTAATAACATAATGTAGGTATAACAAGCGTATGCCAGGGAAAGGATAGCAGCGTTCCCTTGTGTGTTACAAAACAAAAGTGCGATCACCAACCCGCCTGCCAAACGTGGTTGTTCAGTAGTGGAGGCTACTATTTTTGTTACCTTTAAAAACTGTCAATGTATATCACTCGTGTTTGACCGCCACGATGACTCACGAGGCCTGCGCGCGCGCATCGCTAGGTGTTACATTGCGTATGAGTCATATTGTTAGGCTTTTTATTACTGTGTCGCTCCGATAACGCTGCGCTGGACACTTTTTGATCTAATTCTGACAAATACTGTAAAATATAATAATATTTACTGTACCTATTGTATTGTTTGTCTGTATTAATAGATAAAGCTGAAGAGTTTGTTTGTTTGCTTGATCACGCTAATCTCAGGAACTACTGGTCCGATTTGAAGAATTCTCTCAGTGTTAGATAGGTCGTTTATCGAGGAAGGCTATAGGCTATATTTCATTATATAGTTCTTATGGAAACGGGAGTTATGCCGGTGAAACCGCGAGCGTTATAACATCATCTATAAGAAGCGTATACCAGGGTACGGGCAGCAGCGTTTCCCTGTGTGTTGCTACATAATACTGCGGTCACCAACCTGCCGGCCAAGTCAAAAATTCTTTATTCATTTAAAATATTTTAAATCATGTTCTTACGATGCGTCCCTTTCTTTTTCTACCACCAGTTCTGGACGTGGCAACTCTGAGAAGCGTGGTGACATGGCAAAACCCCTCCCTCAGGAGGAGGCCTATGTTAAGCAGTGGACGTTATTCGGGCTGATGATGATATCTGGCGACATATTTGAGCGATATGATTTTGTCTGCCCCATTTGTTAAGATTTCGTATTTATACCGTTTTTTTTTTAATTGTTGATAATACCAGAGACTATATAATATATAGACTGACAATAGCAGTACAAAATATCGTAGCTCCTAAAACCATTTGATAACCAGCGGGCGTTACCGTCGCACCCCCTTTCGTAATAATTGCCGCTGAGATGTCGATACCAAGGACAGTCCTTTACAAAATGTTTTAAAAAAAAGATCATAGATGGCGTTAAAAATAAACTTTATGTTGACATAACGATTCTCTTTAGAGTTTCGTTGCACAACTGTCTTATATAGTTTATAAGTATTACTTATTTCAACACTATTGACTAAGTTTCGGTAGCTCATTAGGAGCGGAGGTTGCTTAACAAATGAGATGTTGTATGTTCAAGCCCCAGTAAATACATATAATTTTGTAAAGAAATAAGAAAAAAGAATTGGTTTTTGATAAAAAAAAATTAATTAACTTACTATTTCAATTTATTGAAATATTTTAGAAGCTTTTATTTAACTTGCAATGTATGTATGTATGTAATTTGTTCGGGTGGAATCTTGCAACTCAATTTTGAAGCAGACATCCTCAACTGATTCTGAAATTTTGCAAGCATATGCATATCGCGTGACAATGAAATAATATGGTACCATGGAGCTGATCTGATGATGGATTCGGAAGGGGGCCATAGGAACTCCTGTACCTACTGAACAAGATAAAAGAGTTAGGGCTCGTTTGTTTTGTGTTTATGAGTACTTTCCATTGCACAGGATGTCGAGGGTCTGATGAGGAGCAGGAACATTACCACTGGTACGCCCTTAATGCAAGCGCTAAGATAGTCGAGTTTGGACTCGTTTGTTTTGTGTTCGTGAGTATTTTCCATTGCACATGATCCACCCAAGTAATGAATCCAGTAAATAGGGTTACAAGCTAATGACTAAAAAGTAAAAAAAGAAATAAGAAGAAATAAAAACATTTTTAAAAACATGCTTTTATTAAAAAAACAACAGAAAGTTTAATTTGATGGAATTTCATTTAATTAAAATTCAATTTAAAATATCAAAATATATAGTCGGAACGCGTAAGCGACGCCTTTTGCACGGCGCTTGAGTCCTTTTAGGCGTGGTGCCGCGGTGCATAGCTACGGTGCTTTATAGGAAAGTCAACCTTAACTATGTACTTTTAATGCGAAAACAGCTTGTGAAGATCCAGTTGTAGACGTTAACTCGTTTTTCTAATAGATATATTTCGTATTTTGAATAACAATAACAATACAAATACAACCAGAATTCCAGAAATAAATAGGGTCATTTCGCCTGTTCGCGTCCATTTAGCGCAGTTGGCAATTATGACGGCGATAGTAAAAATGTTCCAGCACTAATTTCTATGAAAAATGTATGTCATTAGTCTATTTTATGATAAACTTTCAGTTTTGTTCGAAACATGTTGATATATTTTTTTAAATAGATAAACATCAAAATAGGCGTTTACCCAGTTTGCGTCCATTGCGGACGCAAAGTGGAAGTTTTGTAAATTTGATGTAGTAATTCACCTTATTTTAAGCGTTTAATATAAAATAAATAAATAAAAATCATTTTTATTTACGTAAACCTATTACAGGCACTTGCAAATACCCTTTGGTGAAGATACGATGAAAGCATGTCAAGCGCGACGCCCTGTACACCATAATAATTTAGCTTTAGCAGAAGTGTATCATGATGAACGCAATCGAAAGCCTTTGAAAGATCACAGAACACTCCAATGGCATCCTTAGATCTCTCCCATGCATCATATACATGTTTTATTAAGGCAACTCCCGCGTCTGTAGTCGAACGTCCGTTTGTGAAGCCAAACTGATTATCGTGTAGGAGATTGTTAAGATTGAAGTGCCTGAGTAATTGATTGAGTATTAATTTTTCAAAAATTTTGCTGATGGCTGGCAATATTGATATTGGCCTAAAATTTGCGGGATCATCCTTGGCACCTGACTTAAATAATGGGATGATTTTACTACACTTCAATAGGTCAGGGAATATACCCATATCAATACATTCATTAAAAATAGTTGTTAAGTAAGGCGCTACTACATCAATTACATTTTTTATGATTCTAACTGAAATTCCCCATAAATCACCCGTATTTTTGGGCTCAAGGGTTTTAACAATATTTATTACATCATGTACTGTAACATGTTCAAAGGCAAATTGTTTTTTAAATTCCGATACACTTCTACGTAAAAGGTGTTCAGCGCCAACATCTGAGGAGTTTAAGGAGCTAGTCGTCTTAGTGGGTATGTCTGCAAAGAAGTTATTAAACTCGTGAGCTATGTCATTCTTCTCAGTAATTATTTCACCGTTTATTATTAATTCTAGAGAATTTTCACGGGTAACATTTTTACCACATTCACGATTTATTGTATTTCAGGTGGCTTTTATCTTGTTACTAGAATGTTTGATTTTATTACTAAAATAATTGGCTTTAGCTTGAGAACATACTTTTTTAAATATTTTAGAGTAGTCACTCACATACGCTAGGAACTCGTCATCAAATTTATAGGTTCTAATACCATATAGCTCGTACAATTTGGTACGACTTTTATAAATACCTGGAGTAGCCCAATCATTAAAATTTAATTTAATATGTTTTGTGAAAGTTTTGATTTTAAACGTGGTTTGGAACTGAGTATTGATTTCATAAAAAAACAACGTGTAACTTAAATTAGGATTATTCAACTTCAACAATGTGGGATTCATTATAACAAGAATATTATTTTTAAATTGATTCATTAAGTAGTCAGTAACTGGCCGGCAAGTAACTTCAGTTGATTTACATTTGTCAACGGTATTAAATATTGCTAATTGGCCACAGTGGTCAGAGGTCAAACTATTAAGAATTTTGCTACACACTGATACACAGTTAGCAAATATATTATCTAAGCATGTTGACGAGTGTGGAGTTATACGCGTTGGTTCGTAAAACCAATTAATCAAATTGAATGATTTAAAAGCCTACTACACGATGATTAACATTGAATCTCCACATACTATAATACTTTTCTTGGTAAAATTTAATTTTGTGAGGGCATCTTCTATGACAGATTCAAATAAGTCAAAGTTGCTAAGGGGGGGGGGGGCGGTAAACTGACATAATAACTTGTCGCTCAAGCTCAACACATGACAACTCAATAGTGCGCTCAATAGAGAGGTTTACAATGTCTAGTCTTGGTTTACTTTTAATATTGTTAGAAATGAACCCCCATGAATTGCATTCCTCCTCACAAACGCACTCTGAATCTTATAATTATCATTATTAATATATGACAACTGATATCAGTTAAGAATATTCTTTAAGCAATGTTCAGTCATACATAAAACATGAACATTGAATTTGAATTACTGTGTCAATAGCTTTAACAGAAAGTCCCCACAAGTCTATTGTGCTTTTTATTTTAATTGTTCGGAATGCCTATACGATATCAACACCATTTATAACCTAGACACGTCTGATCTAATGTTCGCTTTTAATAGTCTTTCAGCTTCCTGAGGGGAAGATAATAGGTATTTAGTGGTATCCATTGGTATATTAGTAAAAAACATTGCAAAAAATTTAGCAATAATATTCTAAAAAACATAATCAAATTAATAATTACTATTATTCTTAATTTCATTATAAAAGTCTTATATTAGCTATGTATCCTAAAATTCACATAAAACTATAAAAAACTTATATTCGAATGCGTCGCTGCACACTATTTTTTTTTTCTAAAAATTCCGCGGGTGAGCTCACCCTTGTTGAACAGCCGATAGGTACTTTATTTTTCTGAACGGCATTGGTTTGGCACACGGAACTTTTGTCCATATGTGCGTGCCTATGCATGCTTATGCGTGCTTATGCATTCAAGTATTAGCGGTAATTACTTTTCGTTTGATTAGTGCGTTACTTTACTTATATTTGAGGATTTTTAAAGGGAGATCCGTTAAATGGCCGCGAATTGGGCGATGCACGCGAACAGGCGAACTTACCCTAGCGCTGGGTGATTGGAACCGACTAAAAGCAAAGATCGCTTTAAATGCTTCATTGTACTCCTTCTTTGATCTGCTGTGTGCGAATATTAGTGATAGGTGCTTCCGATCTATGAATGCAGAATGAAAGGCGATTTGGAATGCTTTAATCGCCCACTTTTTTTTTTAAGCATCGTAATCATCGTCGGTTACTAACTAGTATTAATAAGATTGCAAGGCCTTAGCACCACTACACAAAAACCACTCTATCCGACCCGCCGGAGAAGAGTGCGCCCGCGTTCGCGACGCGTCCCCGCTCGTCCTTTAGTTTGCAAAGAACCATCCGGTGCCCTCGTAGACCCGACGTCCGAGAGGCTCGCGAACTGTAAAGTAGAGCGACAATTGCATCAAAACCAAAATACTAAAAGTCCTCAATCTCATCGGCAGTGACCGCACTGAGCTGAGGTCCAAATCACGGCGCTTCCGACCTTTTAGTCGGAAATCACTACGCTAGAAGAAGTGCTTTAGCGCTGCATGTTTAAGCCCTTTAATTAGGCGAATATTCATTATGGCAGCGCTGCAGCGGACTTTCGTTTAAATTCACTTAAACTGGCGCCTGTTTTCTGCTTAGAATACCTTCTTTAGGTACCTACCTACCTATATCTCACTGGTTAGTACATGCTATGATAGCACCATACATTTAAATATATTTATAATCAGTGCAAATTAGTTGATTTCAATCTTTTAAATACGTCTAGTAGGTATGTTGTAGTTTACGTGTAATATTCGTATCTACATGCATAATATTTTATTTATACTGATAAATCTGCCTAATGACTAGTTTAACATGTAACAAAACAAATACAGCATGTTAAAAGGTCCTGCGCCCTTAAAAGTATGAAGCGAAGATAATAATCTCTAAAATAACAATTCAGTTTTACGCGAAACAGCATAACTACCTAGTTATGCTATTTCGCTCACTCTTTTCATTCATTGTGATTGCGGCCAGCGTTCGGGACCTGAGTTCCAGTTGTTATATAGGCATATAACAATAATAATATTATAATAGTATAATATTATTGTTTTTTATATTTTTTATTTAAGTCTGATTTAAGTAACAGCTTATGTACATTTTTAGAGATACGGGCGGCGGCGTTAGCCTTTTTAATTTTTGTATTTAAATAAATAATACATTTTACTACTTATTTGTGTTTTTTGCATCAATCGCAAAATGAAAATCGGAATATCGTAATATTTGTTGTTATAAAATAACAAAACTAAAATAAAATAAATTAATATCAATAATTAACATTTGCGCCATCTAGTTGAATAATAATAAATAATGCCATTCGACTTCGACAAATGACCATATATCGCTTGAACGCTACTACGGGCGACATCTGTTAGCATCCATGGTCCCTAAAATCGAGTTACGTTATTTTGTTCCGCTTTGTCAGTCTATATATTATATAGTCTCTGATAATACTTATTGTATAATATATTTTTTTATTACACTTAATAATTACAGATTCAAATTACATCGAACTTGTGTTACAACCTAGATTACCTTGTCATTCTTTTTCTTTTTTTTCTTTTTTACAAAGACAACTCCCGCACTAGGGAAATAAATCCCTGTGTCGCGGGGGACTTTATAAACATTCATTTCACGGACACAATGTACACCCAGACTCAGAACAACTATTTGTGGTTCACACAAATAATTGTCCCTGGTGGGAATCGAACCCAGAACACCAGGTCTCAGAAGCAACTACCGTAACCACTGAGCCATCGGTGCAGTCTAGGCGCAAGAGCTTATTTTTCCGTGTAGGTACATTTATTATGGCCGTCGCTTCAAAAGACACTTTTTTCTTTAAAATGTCATTCATGTCTATTAAAAATATACCTCGATAGTAGGTATAATGACTGCACCGGTGGCTCAGTGGTTACGATAGTTGCCTCTGAGACCTGGTGTTCTGGGTTCGATTCCCACCCGGGACAATTATTTGTGTGAACCACAAATAGTTATTCTAAGTCTGGGTGTTCTTTGTGTCCGTGAAATGAATGTTTGTAAAGTCCCCCGCGACACAGCGATTTATTTCCCTAGTGCGGGAGTTGTCTTTTTTCAAAATAGTAAAAAAAAAATAGTAATAATAGTGATGGCTAATTGTCCTTTTTTTTGTTTTGGGGAAATGTTTTAATCCACTGGACTTCAAGAGATAAGGAATCAGTTTTTGCAACAAACTTTTGCATTATTACATGGTCACCGCATGGCTGATTTTAACTGGCTGAGTTTAGCCGCTCTGGCTGAAATTGAAACCTACTTTTCGGCCCACAAAATTAAAGAATCAACTAATATTGAGTTACGAACAATATTTGGATCAACAGCAAAGAGATTTGCTTCTTAATAAAAATTAATTTGATATTTGTTGCATGGCAATTATCGCTTCCGGCGAAACGTTTTAGAACATGAAAAATGTAATAATTTTTTTATATAATAAATATTGGTTATTTCTCGAGGCTACATTTTTTATAGGTACAAGTGAATTTTAATGTGATGGTTCAAGTAATGCAATATCAGCCATACTATCACAAGGCGATATTGGTTAATATATACCTGTTGCTTTTGCATCCAGGACACTGAATAAAGCCATTATACCAGGACATTATAAGTATACAATTCCAAATAGATTAAGTATGTATATGTATTTGTGTATGTATTTAAGTATGTAAGTTTATATGTTGATGTAGGTATTAATATTTAAATTGCTTATTATCTCTCCCTGAATTTGATTACTTCTTTGCTTGCACCGCTTAACTTTTCATCTTAACCCAAAGGTTGACTAGGAGATAATGCCTCTAGGCATTAAGTCCGCTTTATTAACAGACCTGTAGCATAAAGTTTAAATAAATAAATAAAACTGAATGCAATTACAGCGTTACAGAAAAATAATGTTTAGCAGTTGTTTACGGTTTATGCCGTGTGGTTTCTGGCTCAGAATAGACCACCCCATGTCCTCCCATGGGTGTCGTAAAAGGCGACTTAGGGACATATGGCTAATGGATGGGCAGCAGCATCTATTAGCTCAAGGTCTGCCTAGCGTGGTGATTATGGCAATATCCCTCAACGATCCTGGCTTGCCGAGGTCGGTTAAGAGGAGGCCCATGTTCAGCAGTGGACGTAAACGGGCTGTTGATGATGATGATAGTTGTTTACGGAACTAAAGAGTATGTTTAAAAAAAATCTGCTTACTTAAGTTAACTACCCACCTTTTCTAATAACTTAACTACCGAATCTTTTATTTATTATTTACTAGCTGATGCCCACGACTTTGTCTTGACTTTGTTGTTATTCCTTCGGTTTTTAACTATCCAACTAGAACTCATAAATTTTGTGTGATTAAAAGTATTTAAAATGTTGACTTAGGATTTAAGGGTGGTACCTTACATCCTCGGTCAATGCTAAATTTCATGGAAATCGGTCCAATAGTTTCGGAGATTAGCCCGTACAAATAGACAAACAGACAGAGAAACAAAAAAATATGGATGTGTTCTATTTTAATTCTAACATCCTCCTGACTCGGTTTTAATCGTTTTTTTTTTCTATGTACAGAACAGACATTCGACCTCTACAGTATTGTTATATGTATATAGATTTAACATTTTAGCACTCAATAGTACACAGGCCGACTTAATGCCCAAGATTTTTTTCTCAGTCAACCATCTTTCTCCTTACTTACCAACCCAATCTTTTTACTAACGTAACTACCGAATACCCTGTCAGTACAATTAGGGTAGCTTCAAGAAACTACCCAATATCTAAAGGTAAAATTTATTCAATTGCTAACAAAAAACTGTAGCTATAAACGTGAAGCTCAGTAGTAAAGCATAGTACACAATAGTACGGATACAATAGTATTGTATAACACAAAACACATTGGAGGTGGAGCAGTTAAACAGCGCAGCAATTATTCACAAAATGCGTCCACATCGTCACACGCTCACTCCCTACCAACTAGCCAGGTTATAACAGAACTGACAGTGTTTTGAACTATGTTATAACTCATCTATCTTCAACATACATACATAAGCTCACGTCTGTTTCCCAGCGGGGTAGGCAGAGCCAATGGACCTCCACTTGCTACGATCCCTACACACATCTTTAGCTTAATTCACTCTCATAACATTCTTCATACAAGCACGTCGGTTCAGGGTGGATCTTATTTACCTTTTGCTAGGATGTCTCCGATTTGGTTAGAGAACGTTCGTCGAGGTCTTCACCTTCCGACTGTGCCACTCACACTTGCCATTTATACCTGTTTTGTCAATCTTTCTTCATCCATTCTTTCCACGTGGCCAAACTGAGATGGTTTGGTCACTTTCCCTATTCTATCTTCGTAATCACGTCCTCTTTCACTATCTATTCTCAAAGATAGAAAAGATCTTTGAGAATATAAAGTAACATATTCTTACTGGCTGATTCATCGACGCCGAGCCAGAACACGTGATATTTGGACCGTGACTTTTTCAACCCCTAAGGGTATGAAAAAGTGGGAAATCAATACATAGTATAAACCAAAGTCGCTCCCCGCTGTCTGTCTGTACCTATGTATGCTTAAATCTGTAAAACTACGCAACTGATTTTGATTCAGTTTTTTTTAATCTATAGAGTGACTCAAGAGGATTGTTTATAAGTATAATACGTGCATAAAAGTCCACCCGTGCGAAGCTAGTTTAATAATAAACCTCCTAAGGGTACGAGAGTTACGCGAGTAAAGGCGGAAACGATATTATTAAAACGCGACGCGGTCCGATGAAACACAACGCGTGTTGAGTCGAATCAAATGTATTGTTTTCTATAGACCAGACCGTCGCATCGCGTGTTAATAATGTGTTTCGGCCTTAAAACCGCGAGAAGCTAGGTCTTATATAACTGATAACTAGTGCTGTGCTGCTGGCTTAGCATAGACCGTCCCATGTCTTCCTATGGGTTTCGGAAGGCGAATAAGCTCCGGAACTACTGAACTGACTTCAAAACTTCTGTCACCATTAGAATGCCGCGTTATCCAGGAGAAGAATAGGCTATCATCATCACCATCATCAGTCCGTTTAACGTCCACTGCTGAACAATGGCCTCCTCCCGAGTAAGGGTATTTGCCATAGTCACTGCGCTTGGATCGCAGTATTATGTTGTAACACACAAGGAAACGCTGCTGCCCGTTCCTTGTTATAACAATTGGGACCAACGGCTTAACGTGCTTTCCGAGTTACGGAGGGTAGTTCCTCAAGCAACGAGACCCGAAAAGAAATTATAGAATTTACACAAAGATTTCCTGTCCGGTGTGGGGATCGAACCCACGACCTCCGAGATTAAAAGTAAGCCAAATACCGCAACGCTTCGGAGGTTGGTGTGTCGTGGAGAATAGCCTATATTTAATGAAAAAGTCCCCTCAAGAAAGGGTGAAACCGCATGCTGGTTAGTCAACCAAAACTACCAGTCCCATCTACAACCCCTACAATGTTGCTCTATGACCAACCCTAGCTCGTAAATATCTAAGCAATTTGCATAAGAACAGCAGTCACACTCTTTGCTACTGAATAAATTAACTGCTTTTTGCTTGATCCGACTAAGAAACTTTTTTATTTTAGTTTTATAGTTAAGCTTAATATTTTTGAACCAATTTTGGTTGGCTTAGAAGATTGAGGGTGCTGCGACTGGTTTATGAGAGAGGATATTCGATTTAAATTATACTCTGTTTTGAATAGGTGGGTATGACTTGATATGTTAATAACTTAGTGATTTCACGGAAAATAAAATAAAATAAAACCTCCCTAGCGTAGCGGTATTTGGCTCGCTTTAAAATCTCGGAGGTCGTGGGTTCGATCCCCACGCCGGACAAGGAAATCTTTGTGTAAATTCTAAGATTTCTTTCCGGGTCTGGATGGTTGAGGGACTACCCTCCGTGCCTCGGAAAGCACGTTAAGCCGTTGGTCGCGATTGTTATAACATCATCTATAATAATCGTATATCAAGGAACGGGCAGCAGCGTTTCCTTGTGTGGTGCAACATCTTACGGCGGTCACCAACCAGCCTGCCAAGCGTGGTGACTATGGCAAATACCCTCCCTCGGGAGGAGGCCCATGTTCAGCAGTTTACGTTATACGGGCTGATGATGATGATGGTGAAAATTTATGTAAATAATTTGACAAGCTAACCTGTTTTTGCTCACTCACATTATCATATATAGGCCCGAAAGCTTTTGCTATTTCACCGGGCAAAGAAGCAAGCAGAGCTCCAGCCTAAATATATGATTTAAAATCGCAAATTAAGCAAACTGCGCATAAGAACGCCCACTATGGGACTTGTACCTCGGTCCTCATCTCAGGGTGGTAGCTTGCGGGGAGATTGAAGAATAATGGTTTAAGATTTTTAGGGTTATTTTATACAAGTCGCACAAACTAATCTGGTAAATTTATGACACTAGGAATTCAATTAAGGCTGTTCACACTTAGGGCATGCGCGACCCCGTCACACGCTACTCCTGTCGCTCGAATGTGAACGATGCGTGTCCACAACGGTCTAGCTGTGCATACGCCGCGCACAAAGCAATCTAGTCGAACGCACGCTCGAGGAACGCATAAGCCCAATATTGGCTTAGATTTCGTTTCTCATGAAAATATTTACATACTTAGTGTACTTTAATAATTAGTTGCTTAATACTGATGTTTTTAATTTTTATAAAATTTTGCGCAACACCCAGGCTGATTACTGAAGCATAATTCACTGTAGTAATTTTCTTCATACCGTCATCAACAAGGTTGAGTGAAAAGGATCAAGAAATTACTATAATTCGTAAACGGAATAAAATTTTACGCAATTTTTCATCACTGTTTTACTAGTTCCATATAGAAAGAAATAGTGTCACGTAATACATTTTTTAACAATCATTTTTCAACCAATACGTAGCAGGTAGTCGCTCCCTATATCACACGTCAAATCATTATTACCTACGCACACAATACGTCAAAAACGTTTGATAGGGAAAACAAACGTCTATATGATTATCGTATAACCTTAGACCTCACGGGGGAGTGGGGCGGCGCTGATTTTTAATTTAGATAAAAAAACGTAAAAATTTTGATGCCATCACTTAGCATGCGTGCCGGCGGGAGACGAAGATTGAAGGCGGTGGATAAGAAATCTTGAATTTATATTAAATTTAATAGTTGGACTGTAAATGGGAGTATTTTGCTTGAGATTTCGGTGTGTTCGAGTTGTGTAATGTTGAAAATTGTTTTCCCAACACTTTGTTTGTTTGTAATGATTTGCTTTTTTTAAATTTAATTTCATAGTCAATTTTTTTTTCAATATTATACATATAAACCTGCCTCTCGAATCACTCAATCTATTTAACAAAACCGCATCAAAATCCGTTGCGTACCTAGTTCTAAAGATCGCAGCATACATAGGTACAGACAGACAGCGGGAAGCGAATTTGTTTTATACTATGTAGTGATGATGTGGTTTTAACATACTTTACATTAATTTCTTCATCTTCTATTGTTTTATTGAATTTTAACTTACTGACTGTAAATAACTATAATTGTCATATTCGTTGGTGCGCTTAAAATCCAGAGAGTGGTACCTACTACAAAAGCGGGTCCGTCGTTACGAAAACAAAAACAATTGACTATTTACAACAGTGGATGTTATACGGGCTGATGGTGATGTTGATGTGTCTGATTGTAAGTCTATGTAAATAAAAATATTTTTTATTTATTTTCTAGAAAATTCTTTGACCACATATTCACAAAAGGCAAATAAATACATGTAGGTACAAAAACAATACTACTATTTAAATAAATAATAAATAAATTTTATCTATCTATCATTCGTATCCACATCCAACAATCCACGTCAATACGTCCATACTTTGCATCCGCGCTCAACATTACGACACAATGTTTACAAGGCTTATTACGGCTCATGGGAACAATGACGCGCCATCTTTGTTTCTATGTCATATGTCATCTTTGACATTACTGTGACAATTGTTGAGTGACTGTCAGAGGCTTTTTTTTCTCGATGAAAGGTGAAAAGTTTTTTTTTCGTATGCCATACTTTTGGTTGGTTTATTTTTAAACGATGATTTAGTTGACATGCGGTTGATGGTGTGCAATTGGTAAAAGCTCTACACATTTTTGGACGGTTAAGTAAGCTTTTTCTTAAGGAAAAGCATCTGGAAATAAAAAACTTTACGTTCTTTTAACAAACTGGCTCAACTGGCTGAACATGGGCATAGTCACCACGCTTGGCGGGCAGGTTGGTGACCACAGTATTATGTACAGGGAATCGCTGCTACCTGTTGTATGGAATACAATTGCTATAGATGATGATATAGCAATCGGAGTTTTCAGACACTGACTACATCAATCTTCATTGTTATGGACTAGTGGGAGAGTAGACAGGGGAACTTACCGGCCTTGTTCAGACCGGGACGCAACAGACGTGGGATCTGCTTGATAAGGGATTCTGACGCAAGGAAGGCATCATGATTGGAAACAATTAAGAAAGCTATTAGTTAACATAAATAATTAATTTTTATTTGAGATGTAGGTATCTATTTTCAAATAAAAAAAAAGTAATAAGGAATAACTTTTATTTTGTCCACGGAGTAAATTAGCTGAAAACATTTACTTCATAATATAACTTAATATTCAATTTACAATATAACGAAGCAGATAAGTAGGTAATTTATTACTGGTAGATAAATTAATTAATGTATCGTAGAATATAATGGCGTCTCGATGAGGCCGCGTTGAAACCGGTAGTAGAATAACTCCAATAAATAAGCCAACACAGCTTCGCCTGTAGGATGAAAGAAAGGGGCCTCGTAAATTCAAACTGTCAGTGTTTCTTCCATAGCTTAACGGATAAAATATCAGCAGTAGCCTGGCGATGAAACAAGCTCGAATGCTGAATGGATGGGCTATTAATTAATATGAATCGGCTTAATGATGGTTCACTTCTTAATTAAAATGGCATCCAATCCATGCTTTTACTTATGTATACCTGTTACTGTAAAAGAGCGAAGTACGGTTAATCCAAAAAACCACTCCAAGGATTAACCGAATTTTTTCGGACTTACATATTATTATGTATTTAGCTACGAGGCTTTAGCTACTTCACCGCACATAAAGGCGAGCAGAGCTTCAGTCTCATGTTTATTTTGAAAATTTGGATTATCACTGTAACGCCTGCGATGCGACTGCTTATAAACTCGCGACTGGGGGTTGTATCTCAGGAGGGCTTAGTCTTGGTCCTCCGAAAGGGTCCCGCGGGGCCAATTTGGCTGCGGGAGCCGCCGAAGGTCCGGATAGTTTTTGCGTACCCGGCCCTCGGCAATGGCGGACGGAGGAGAGTCCAGCGGGTTTTAGTGGTGTAGGGTCCTCCCCTCGTGGTATAAGTAGCATACCACCGCTATAGAGAGGGCGAGTCCCACATATCCCACCGGCAGCGCCGTAACGCTGCAGCGGCGATGGGAATGCCGTAAAAGCTTTTCTCCCCGGACAAAAAAAAGTAATGGACTTCCGAGAGGGTGTGTGAGGGTACGTTCACTATCAATTGCATATAAATAAAATATGGCCCTCGTTGTATTTCCGAAAACCGTATACAGCCAGTACTGTCAACATAGTGAGGGATTAAAACCTCAAAATCACAACATACATTTTTATTCTTAAAAAATAAGTAGGTACGTACGTAAAAAAAACAACAAGAAACGTGCTACTACTAATAAACTTAAATATCTTCTAATGTAATTAACGAACTAGCTACCAAAAGTCAGTCACTACAATACAAACTTTAATTTATTCGATTCAGTCCATTTCACGTCAAAACGTGATACTTTTTTTTCGAGATTCACTCGTTTGGAATGAATAGTCAACATCGTACCCTTTTTTTGCCCATCACTAGTTATGTCAAATTTAAAAGTTGACAGCTTGTTTTAATGGCTCAAAATATAACTACTAAAATTGCTTGTAGGTTGTTTTTTGAGCCGCAAAGATAAGTTGGTTGTTGAAGAATATTTTGGGTCCATTTCGGTTTCGTTTTGTCGTGTCATAGTTAAATATTATTATACATAATGCTAGCATTAATGATGGACCGATTAAGTGGAGATAAGAATGTTAGTTTACTATGCGGTTGTAATAATAAGTGGATTAAACATGGAATGTGACCACCCTAATATGAAAGGGTTGTTTTGTAAAAAATATTTAGTTTTTTTATCATATTATTTGGGTAGCACAACACAACAACGACAACCAACTGCGGTGGCGTAGCGGTATAGGCTCGCTTTAAGTTTCGAAGGTAGTAGGTTTGATCCCCATGCCGGACAAGTCATATTTATACAAATTCTTATTTCTTTCCGGGTCTGGTTGGTACTTCTGTGCCTTGGAAAGTACCTTAAGCTGTTGGTATAACATCATCTATAACAAGCGTATACCAGGGAACGGGTAGATACTGCGGTCACTAATCCGCTTATGTGGTGACTACGGCAAACACCTTTAGCCGGGAGGAGACTCATGTTCAGCAGTGAAAGTCATACGGGCTGATGATGATGATGATTAGAGTAGCAAACATCTATACGTTCTACCATATCCGTTGATGGCTTGCGGTATTACCTAATATGAAGTCGTTAGTATCAGCTCGTTTACATCCCATGCTGAACATGGGCTAACCTCCCCTTTAACAGACCAGGCAAGCCAGGGTCGTTGTGGTCCATTACCGTAATCACCACGCTTGGCAGACGGATTAGTGACGCAGTAAGATGTGTTTTTTTTTAAACCTTACTAGCAGCATTTTACAGTCTACTAGTATTCTTGTTAAACCCCCGTGCTAAGCTAAAATGCTGTGTTACGAATGGGTTCACGTCGGTATTGCAATGGGTAGGGATCGAACCGGCGACCACAAGATCACAAGTTCGACGCCCTAGGCTACGGCCGCTTTTTTTAGATGCTGCTACTCATCAGGTGTATGTCGCTTAGTCGCACCTTACGACACACATAGGAAGATATGTCCATTCTAAGCAAGAAATAATGATACGTATATCAGTTACCTATTTACATAAGTTAAACACACGCACATTTCTTGTTCCCATTCAATTATACTCCGCTAGCACTAGCTCCTAGCGAGCTAGCCAGGTGTCTAAGCCGCTATTGTAAAAACAGAAGCTATTTTAAAGCCATCGATTATTTTAATTGGATTGATGATAAAGAAGTTTACTCATTACGTTGAATATATAATAGTTGATTCCGCTAGTTGGCAATTAATAAGTTGAATTTATTCGTCTACTTGAGTAGAATAATAATTGGTATAAAATGTAATAATAAATTATTGATGTATGTAGGTAATTATTTCTTTCTGTATATTTTGCTTGTACTAAGATTAATTTTCTTAATGTCTTGAATATTAAAGTCACCGACATCAGTACTTGTCCGTCCACAGCTAATCTTTGGTGTCCTTAAGACAGGATTTCGCTTTAAAACCTAATTTGAGACATGGTGGAACGTTCCTTGAGTGCTAGTATTTAATTACACAGCAGAAAAGCATTGCCATTCGAAGGGACAATGCTGCCAGCATTCTGGGAACGTTGCCAGCAAGCAGCATACATTTAGAATAGTTAGTAAGTATTATGTCAGTTTTAGTTAAAATTAGATACTTTAAATTATATAGGTATTTTATTATACCAATTAATATAATTTCTGACTGCACAGTGATGATATATAATATAGAGGTATTTATTTTGTTACTTGATTAATATACTGTAGTTATGATTAGTTAAATTGTCGAAAAATATAGATAGGTAATTTTAAAACATTATTTCCCCAAAACAACTACGTTTTCTTTAGTATAGTTGTTGTTTTCGCGAAAGATCACGTTGTCTGTCATTTGGGTTATAAGTTTCCTCAAGAAGGGTCACGCCTAAACCGGCCATCGCATGTTATGAAAAATGATATGAGACTAAAGGTACACTTTCTTGGGTCACGTCTGATCGGAGTCGCATGCTATTATGTAGATTACACACGATAATAACTGTATTATTGTGTAATATCACCGAAAAGAACCTTACTCTTTTCACTCTGTATGTCGAAAAAGAATCTTTGAATAAAAAAAAAACACAATCTGGGTCTCGCTGATGGCCTTGATGGTTCTTCTGTAGTCGTGTATCGTATATTCATGTTTAAAACTCGTATAATCGTCTAACATTTAAGTTTGTTTAGAGTGTATTTGTAGTCATGAAAACGCCTAATTCTTGAGTTGAATTTAATAAAACACCTTTCGAGAAAAGGCTAGGCAAGGCAAGGTTAAATAGATCCTATCTGTAGAATAGATCATATCTGGAGATATGGATTGAATGTTATAGATACATTTTGCGTCTAATCGCAAGACACGAAAGTGTGCCTTTATGGAGGCAAGAGGATTGGGCAAGGGTCTTAGCTAGTGGACGATGAAAACGTTTTTGGAAAACAGGTGTGTATCTATTTTATTTCTTTCTATTTCTTTTTTTTAATATTAAAATGCTTGTGTTACGGAAGTGCCATGGGTGGGGATCGTACCGACGACCGCATGATCGCAAGTCCGACGTACCTAGCCATTGGGCTACGGCCGCTTTAATCATCAAATGAACACCTATTTTACAAAAAAAAAAAACCTCTATGTTATCGCACAGTTTTAGTATTATTATGGGTTCAATACAAAAACATAATATTAGTATAATATAAAAAAAACATTATTTTAACGATTAGAGACAGAATAACAAATCAGGAACGTAGAAATTTCGATGTAGTCCCACAATGATGCAGTCTCCCTAACAAAGTATAAGATGCATTAAAAGTGATGGCAACCATTTACGGAGCATTAATTACTAATACAAACGAACCAACTAGTTAGCATAAAGTATTGTTGATCTGTAATTATTTAAATAAATTTTATGTTTCGTTTATTAGCACTGAACTACTGCTGTGCCATTTTAAAAAAACTTCTTCTTTTTCTTCAAATAATGGCCTCTAATTCTTCTGCAATTAGCCGTTATTTTGCCAATGCAATAGAGAGAGGCTAACGCCAATGTTAAAGATTGTAGTCGACCGAAAGACCGAAGAACCTTAAATTAAAATAATACAATCGGACCAGTTAGAAAGTCTAGTTCAGGATGAAAAAAGATAAAGGATGAAATTAAGGCTAGACTAGTCTTGAAATAGTACCTTCGTAGTTCAGAGTCAATGAAAGACCCATGCAGAAGATTTAGTCGAGGATGTCGCGCATTTGATACCAGGTTAGGTAATATTTGTGTTTTTACACAAAGATAGAAGAAAAATTGCCTATGGTAATAAAGGACACTGGTCTTATTGGCAACCTTTAATAAAGCTAAAGCTCTGCTCACCTTTATGCCTAATGAATAGCGAAAGCAGAGAGGCTAAATCAAAAAAGTTACCTCTTAAAAAAATCGGCTCGTTGGCATTAAACAAATGACAATAATATACCACGCACGGGTTCAATGCTGATGTATTGGACAAATAAACCTTCCTCTTGAATCACTCTATCTATAAAAAAACCCTGAATCAAAATCCGTTCCGTAATTTTAAAGATCTAAGCGTATGTAGGGGCAAGCGACTTTGTTGTACTATGTAGTGAAAAAGCACCTTTTTTTTGTTGTCCAGGGGGAAATGCATTTACGCATTCCCACCGCCGCTGCAGCGCATTCTCGCGCTGGCGGTGGGCTATGTAGGACTCGCCATCTCTAAAACGGGGTATGCTAACTCATACCACGAGGAGAGGGCCCTACACCACTGAAACCCCCCGGACACTCCTTCGATCCGCCGTTGGCGGGGGCCGGGCATGCATAAGCAATCCGGCCCAGTGAAAAAGCACCTGCGTACTCACATGATACTGCGGTCTCCAAGGTCCAATCCTAAGTCCATTCCAGGACTTAGTACAAGCTGATGATTACGATGATGACGCAAATGATTAAGACCACCCCTGTGCAAAAAAATGAATACTCCGCAACTTGTATTACGTCAGCATTAATTTATATAAAGACAAATCCACGTTTTAAAGTTTGCAGCAATAAATTCCTACATTCGCGTGACAAGCGCAGATGTTTGGAGGCTTATCTCATCAAAAAAGAAAGTGTAATACTCAAGTAATAGTGTTATATTTCTATATAGGTCACCTGCACGTATGTGCGGTGTAAGGGCCTATGGAAAAGTACCGATGCTCGTTTATTTAACTTTAGGTGTTTATTCGGAATTCAGTGTTATAGAACTACCCACATATTCCGATGCTCTCATAGACTGTGCACTAAAAATGACCTATATTTGGATAAACTCCTCTAATTATGTAAAAAATCACTCTGCAAGTCATCGACTTTTGCTCGGGTTGATTATTTATTACTTTTTAAACTATGTAAAATATTGGAGCTCTGATTGACTTTATGTCCACGAGTTTAATTTTTTATATATTAAACTAAGAAGATTAATGAAGATCATGTTTTGTTTATGAATAGGTTATTGCCTAAGGAAAAACATACATAAAAATTGTACAAAACTATCAAAAAATTATAATTCGTAACTCCCATGGTACGTAGTTTTAAAACAATTTGTTAAGCACTGCTAGCCTTCATACCCGGTTAAGTCGCAATATTCTCGTGGCTAAACACATTGGCCAGTCCGAAAAACTGAGAGCACAAGAGGAAGTATAATAATACTTATAAAAGACAAGGTTATGCATGTGCAAATATTCGTATTTATAAGTTAAATAAAATATTGCAAAATAAAAATTACCAAAGAGGGGTCCGGTATTTCGCTAAAGGCACCACATATTTATAACAAACTCTCAATTTTCAATACATTAACTGTTTTTCTGTTTTAGATGACATTTCGTGATTAAGATTATGTAGGCACTAAGTTAAGTTTCGATTATGTTAAGCCGAAATGTTAATGCTACTAATAAAACGAATACTGATAATATCCATATATTAAGTAACAGACGCTTCTCGATTCTAGATACTCAGGAAATCTGCTCGGTCTCAATAGGTCATATCTTGCTGTTTTATATGTTGCCAATGTGCCTGTCCCTGAAAGGTTATTTTTTTTTCGGAAGGACATACATAGTTAGCCTCGCGGCTTTTGCTACTTCACCATAAAGACGAGCAGAGCTCCAGCTTTAATAAATGGTTTAAAAACTCCCAACTAAGCAACCTGCGGGGGCTTGTAACTCGGCTCAGAGCGGTCGCTGGCGATGAGATGGAGGGATTATGACAGAGGGAGTATTTTTATTGTATTAGGGGGTATTGTGCAACTGTCGCTCTACTTTACAGTTCTCGGGCCTCTCGGACTTCGGGTCTACGAGGGTATCGGATGGTTGTCCCTGGAAGGTAATACGGTCGAGAGCCTGTGATTATCTTTATGCATCGAACTAGCCTTGAGCTGATAGATGCTGCTGAACATCCATCAGCTGATAATCCCTTAGTCGCTTCTTACGACAAGCATAGGAATGCATGGGGTGGTCTATTCTAGGGCGTAAACCACACGGTTACTTATTAGTGCTATTTAAAAATTACAATTATAATTAATGAAACTTGCCAAGTAAAATAGAAGTATTTTATAAGTGACGTAATAATAGGCATGATGTATAAAAAAATATATATTTAGTCCGTTGGTTAAAATACAAAATAATATTCGACACGTATTTTTTTATTTATCAAGTCAATAAAAATCGACAATGATACAGAGCAAAAACAAACTATAAAGCTGAGGAATGGGTGGCTTGTGACGTCACTATTAGGTAAAATTGTACCTAGAAGTAACGTCACACGAAATTTCAACGGGCTGTATCTTCGTAATTTTTTGTTTGAGGAACGAAAAAAAAAGCGTTTCCAATATTTTTTGGTAATAGAATTGACTAAAGAGATTTTTTTAGTGCTTATGCCTATTATGTATATATATATTTAAGTATTTCTTTAAGTAGGAACAATATGTACCATTTAATTTTTATTTTCTATTGTATTTTCTTGTATTACTTTACTTTTACACAAAGTGTATGTCATATAATTTACACTATAAGATAATTTATCGGTCTATCTTATTATATATCTCTTGATGTAATGGTCCATTAATTTTATAGTTATACCAAGGTGATTTTATTAAAAGTATTTACATGTATTCAGCACCTGCCTTTCTAGTAGCTTGCGTTCAGTACAGAAGTCCATTTTAAATACTGTATGTTTTAATTCAAACTTAACTGATAGAAGTAATATCGAGTGATATTAAATTAAAGAGTTTATGAAGGGATAACCTCAGTGGTGTAGCGGTATTTGACTCGCTTTAAATCTAGGAGATTTTGGGTACAAACCCCACACCGAACAAGAAACCTTTGGGTAGTTTTTTCGAGGTTCCTGAGGGACTACCCTCCGTTTTGTATCATCATCTACATATAGCCACGTACAAAAGGGAACGGGCAGCAGTGTTTCCTTGTGTTTTACAACATAATACTGCGGTCACTATCCCGCCTGCGAAGCCTAGCCTACTGGTTACTATGGCAAAACCCTCTCTCGGGAAAAGGCTCTTGTTCAGCAATGACTATGGACGTTTTATGGCTTGATGATGATGATAATGATGAAGGGTACTACTAGTTTCAGGTGATATATTTAAAAACGCTTAACTTTCATACAAACGAGTCGCAATGGAGTTTCAGGAGATACGGTTACTTTTTATATATAGATACCTGTAACACAGGGTTTGTTTCAAGGTAATTATGACGGGACTAAGAAAGAATGACATTGTTTAATTACTGAAATTAAGATATATAAGAAAAAAAGCGCCAATACTCACTGATTCTTTAAAAAAAGCAGCACAATAAATCTGCATACTTATGTTACACATTAAACCTACTAATAAAAATACCGATACAAATACCTTTATCTTTTCCAAGTATCCTAATTGAGCAGCGTTCCTAAAATATCGGATGAATCTTATAAATAATTGTATTTTCATATTATTTTCATATTTTTAGGTTGAGACATTTCCAAATCATAAAGTAAGTTTGGTCACCCTAATCATACCATAATCACACCCTAATCATTTCATATCAATCATCAGTATTATGAATATAAGTGACAGTTGATAGTAAAACTACGTTTGTTTTAATAGTATAAAGAATAAATTAGCTACTGCATGTTCTATATTTATCTTATACCAATATATAAAGCTGAAGAGTTCGTTAAATAGCTCATTTATTGAGGAATGCAATACCCTAAGTCTATTTTAAATTGTAAGCAAAAGAGATTTCTTTGACATACCAAAGAAGCAGTGCCAGATCAAGATTTCTTACTCCCGCTATCCAACGCCAGTAAACTTTAAGATTTTCGAACAACCTTAACTGTGGTATGCTTGCAATTTTTTTCCAAAAAAATTGCTGATAGTCATAATCCCTCTTTCCCCCCGCCAGCGATCACCCTGAGCTGAAATCCAATTCAAACAAGGGACGCCCTCTTAAACAGGTTTGCATTGTCTGTAGTTTTTAAACCATTTATTTAGGCTGGCTTTATACGAGTAGCAATAACCAAATAAAATTAATTAATTTAAATAAAAAATAAGCCGAAATATGTTTTGACTATTTACAAATACCTGTAATAGGTTTACGTGAATAAATCTTTTTTTATATATATTTATTTATAACAAGCCGTTTATGTCCCACTGCTGGGCAAAGGCCTCCCCCATATCTTTCCAAGTGCTCTTTTCTAGTGCCACTTCGGAACAGCCATTAAGGTACGAGTCTAGATCGTCCTGCCACCTCTTTTTGGGCCGGCCTCGGTGGCGTGGTCTAATCACATAAAAGGTAAAAAGAAAAAAAAAAAATTATATACCAATACGTAACAGCATAACTACTTATCGTCCGTCCAAAGAAATAGCTAATTTTATTCTGGGTGCTGTTTCTGGTGAAGAGACGAACCCTAAGTAATTGCTGAATTTCCTTACGAGTCCATCGGGCACAGCAAAGAAGCTTATAAAATGTAGATAATATTTGGTTGTCACGTTGCCAGGCTTGGCATTAATAAGTTGCCAATAACAATCTTTATTACATTGTCAAGCCTCAATGCTTGCACAAAGGGCTATTATTAACTTTAATACGAGCATCATCGCTTTCAAAAGGAAGAATTCACTGTAAAAGAGAAAAAAAGATTTTTCAAAAAGATCGATAATTTACCAAAAACTCATTGACCAAGAGACAAAAAAATACATAATAGGTTTATAAAATAGTCAACCTCCGTTAGTGGGTTCGATCCCCACGCCGGACAGAAAATCTTTGTGTAAATTCTAAGATTTCTTTCCGGGTCTGGTTGGTTGAGATACTATCCTCCGTGCCTCGGAAAGCACGTTAAGCCGTTGGTCCCGATTGTTATAACATCATCTATAATAATCGTATATCAAGGAACGGACAGCAGCATTTCCTTTTGTGGTACACCGTAATATTGCGGTCCCAACCCGCCTGCCAAGTGTGGTGACTATGGCAACTACCCTCTCTCGGGAGGAGGTCCATGTTCAGCAGTGGTCGTTATACGGGCTGATGATGATGATGATGATGATGATATAAAATAGTCAAATAGATGATAAATCGTATCTCCATAGCGTTATAAGTGTCAGAGGTCTTGAGTTGATGCCTGTACCGGACAAATACGGTCTCGGCACTATTAGCATCCAGGATCTTGACCATTCGAATAAAATGATAAACATTTTCATTCAATTTAGTTTATTTGTTCGGGAGATGATAAACTTTAAAAACATACTCTGTTGTTTTAATTTTATAAGAACTGTAATACATATATACTAATATATAAAGCCTAAGAGTGTTTGCTTGAACGAGTTAATCTCTGGAATTTTCAGTCGATTTGAAAAATTATTTCAATGTTGGATACCCCTTTTATCGAGGAAGCTTATAGGCTATATATAATAATGAAGTTCGTATGGGAATAGGAGTTACGCGAGAAACCGCGCGCGGATGCTAGTGCATCCATATACCAAGGTGCCTATAGTTAAACCTGCGATATACTCAAATGTGTCGACTGGAGTGATTTTAACGAGACTTTCACGAATTTTAAAAGGTAATATTTAGAGTACTTTTTATTTTGTCTGGCTTTGCGCTAAGTCGCAACAGCTAGTCGTATATATTAGGAAACGGTATCAATGAGATTTATCTTTTCAAATATTTCTTGACTATGCTCATTAAAATATTCTATAGATTCAACGATTGATAATTATTATGTTACTAAAATAAGAATAATAATCTTTTTAGATACTAATTTATCGAGAAAGGATTTATTTAATCATGAAGTTATTAAGGAAACGGGAGTATTACAGGTGAAACGCGCGGGAAGCAAATTTACCAATATCCCAATATTAATCCCACAACAAAAGTTACTCCAAACCAAGATACGAATTTCAGAGTTCCCAATTCAATAATTAACGTCGATAATGAGATAATTAGTGCACGTTTAGTGGTTGTGTCAGATCCTGGCAGGTGTGATGCGGTTCTAGTCGGATTGCCCCTGGCGATCGAACGTGCGTGGTTGCTGTTACTCTTTGTGAACAGTTTCGGTAGTGAGCGGAAGCGATATGGCTAAAATTTGGCCAGATATTATTAGAATAATTTTATATCTCGCTGCTGTAATTAAAAACATCAGATCATTCATAGATACATATCGTCACGCCTTTTTTCCATAGGAGTAGGCAGAGACAAAAGAACGCCACCTGTCTCGATCCTGGCACACCTTTGTCACTTCTTCCACATTCGTCAGTCTCTCCATGCATGCTCGCTGGTTATTAATACTTTTAATTTAGCTCTGGGGCGTCTTTCACCGTCTCCGTTCACACTCTTTCGATATAATTCTTTCGTTACTCTTCTTTTCTCCAATCTTTATAAATTTGAAATCCAAATTTATCTTAATTAAAAATACAAATTATCTTATGTTAATTCTGCTCAAAATTAACACTAGTTATTTAATTGAGCTTTTTCTCAATAATATAAGCTAATAGCAGCTGCCGGCGACTTCCATCCGATGCCCTCGTAGACCCGAAATCCGAGAGGCCCGCGAACTGTAAAGTAGAGCGACAGTTGCACAAAACTCCCCTAAAATACTAAAAGTCATATTCCCTCAATTTCATCGCCAGCGACCGCCCTGAGCCGAGGTCCAAGCCCCACAAAGGCGGTTGCGGGCAGGTTGCTTGGTTTTTAGTTCTTAAACCATTTATTAAATTTATTAAGGTTGGAGCTCTGCTCGCCTTAATGCTCAGTGAAGTAGCAAAAGCCTCGAGGCTACCTACGTATGTATGTATGTAAGAAGGTGGCGACTTCGCGTAAAGTTGCAGATTTAACGTAAAACACGGTCCCTGACCAAATAAAAAGTAAAAACGGAGCGCTGAAAATATCGCCCTAAAGCTTAAAACTCTAGCTTGGCGTGTACATACACAGCTACCGTCCAATCGCGTATAAAGACTATGCCTTACATTATTAGTCGATCTGTCGCGCGTAGCGGAGCTTCTTGATATCGTAAAATACTTCATTATTTGGTAACAAAAATGCCGAATCGTGTGTACCTACAAGTCAAAGCTCTACGTAATTTTTATAACATTGCGGTGCTGTTAAAAATTGTAGCAATACTGATACACAACAAAAAAATGGCTTCAGTGAATTGTTCCACAGCGCTCCGTTCAATGATACCACTTGGTCGTCGTCCCCAGATGTTTGTCACTTAATTGTATGTTTTTACCAATTTTTTCTATATTGATCCACTAAAACCTAGTAATAATTAATGTGAATTGAAACTTATTATGAGCAGAGGTATAAATGACAAGCTGAAGGACGGAATACTTTGTCTGTAATATGCTACAATTAACTACCTGTTTGTTATCTATGTAGTTGAATTCATATAATAAGAATAATTGTATTACATTATGATTCTGACAAGTACAAGTGTATGTAAATACCTAAATAAATTATAAAATAATAAAGTGCTGAATAAATTCATTATTTCATTATGACTTTACTTATTATTTAGTCTGAGATACGGATAAGCAAATAGCCAGGTAACATTCTTATAAAATGCTTTGAATTGACAAGTGCTTGAAAGTTGGTGTACGGAATTTTTGACTGCACCGGTGGCTCAGTGGTTACGGTAGTTGCTTCTGGGACCTGGTGTTCTGGGTTCGATTCCCACCCGGGACAATTATTTGTGTGAACCACAAATAATTGTTCTGAGTCTGGGTGTACTTTGTGTCCGTGAAATGTATGTTTGTAAAGTCCCCCGCGACACAGGGATTTATTTCCTTAGTGCGGGAGTTGCCTTTTTAATAAAAAAAAAAAAAAAAAAAAAAAAAAAAATATATATAGTCATCCGCCCAAACGTCGTTCCTTGTACCACAATAAGCTCTAACGGAGTTTATACTCATACATAGACAAAGTGGTCAGGTTTATTTCAGCAAAGCTAGCTTTGCTTCGGTTCCGTTGCTCAGCTCAATTTGCGCCAGTAATTGGCGTTATGACTTGGCATAACGCACTCTTACTGACCTCACTATTTACTGGATTGAAGTACTGCTGCAACTAGATTTGTAAGTGGCTGTTATGTCTGAAAGCATTTACGCGAATCATTGATACCTTTGCCTAATATATACGACTAGCTGTTGCGACTTAGCGCAAAGCCAGACAAATCAAAAAGACTAGTAGTCTAAATATTATTGCCTTATAAAATTTGTTCGTCGTCAAGTCTCGTAAAAATCAGTCCAGTCCACACATTTGATTATTTTCGCAGGTTCAACTATAGATACCTTGATATATGGAAGCAACTAGCTACGCGCGCGGTTTCTCGCATAACTTCCATTCCCGTAGGAACTTCATAACTAAATAGCCTGTAACCTTCCTCCATAAATGGGCTATCTAATGCTGAAAGATTTTTCCAAATCGGACCAGTAGTTTTTGAGATTAGCGCGTTCAAGCAAACAAGTTCTTCAGCATTATATATTAGTGTAGATACCTTAATAAATTCTAGACGTTAGTAATAGTCAAGATTCCAAGTTTGGAACTGTGTTGTGTCACTGTAGTCAACTGTAAGTCGGACTGATTGCACTGGTTTCACCAACTTTATCCATATCTCTTATCACAACTGTCCAACTGGTATTAAGATAACCTTAAAACCTGGAACACTATAGTTCGCATGTAAGTCTATGGTATCTTATCTTCTGAGCTATTACTTTACGAAAAGGTTTCTCAACCTTTTTGTCGACAATATATAAACTTTTAAAATAACATACCACCTTACAGATTATAATGATTTCAAACCTATTTTATGTTCGCCGATCGTACAATTAAGATTATCTTGTAATGCTAGACTAGTGCCTTAATATATAGCTCATTTCACCCGCGTGACTTATTTTTTTTAAATAAAATACAGTCTATAGCCTTCCTCGATAAATAGGCTATTTAACACTGAAAGATTTTTCCTGAGATTACAGCGTTCAAGCAAACAAACTCTTCAATATTTTTTTTATTAAAAAAACTAAATATGTTTATATTTAATAATTTCAATGTTTCGTTGAGATAGTAATACTGATGGCAAATCAACCGCCAATTATTAACAATTAAAAAAAAAAGTGTATGTATTGGTAAGAAATCGCACAAGGAAAATCAATCCCTACTCATCACAAAATCAAATTGAAGCGGCCGTAGCCCAATGGCTAGGGCGTCGTACTTGCGATCTTGAGGTCGCCGGTTCGAACCCCACCCATTGCTCTACTGACGTGAACCCACTCGTAACACAAGCATTTTAGCTTAGCACGAGGGGTTAGCAAGAATACTAGTAGACTGCAAAATTAAGCTATTAATCTTTAAAAAAAAAAACAGAATTCAAATAACTATAATGGGTCCCCACAAATTATTTTCTCTGTTTAGAATCGAACATAGAACACCCAGTTCACAAGCAACTACAGTTGCCAGTGATATTAGTTCAATAGCAACAGTAGTTGCTCCTGAACCTGGTGCAGTTAATTACATGTCTATATGACCCCCCGGGTTAATCCAATAGTTGGGAACTTCTGCTTTCTCAGATTAGCTGAGTTCTAATACCAGCTTGTTATGAATGGCTACATGTATAATGAAACAGGCATAAATAATGTGACTTTCACTTCAAGGGAATATGTTGCACTTAATCTAGTTTAAGATCGCTTCAAGATTAAGTTGAGATATATACAAGTTTTATACATATATTGTAGCAAGCACCTAAAACCAACACAGTGTGTGAATAGCCATATATGTTAGTTTAATACGCTAATAAAATAGTTGTCTAACCCGACGCAAACCATTAAAAGAAAATCAACTGAATAATAGCTAGATTTATAAAAGCTTGATATCCGCCTTTTGAGATTAATTATCTATCATTGGAAGTCCTGTCAAAATCATTTGAGCCATTTTTATGATTAGTCGGTTTATTTCGGCTAGTGCAAAAATTTTGGCTGCTTAGTTTGTAGATTTTTAAACATTTATTGAGGCTGGAGCACTGCTTGCCTTTATGTTCGGTGAAGTAACAAATGAGTGGTTACGGGAGCTGCTTCTGAATGCTGGGTTTGGTATCGAAACAGAACTTCTTATTTCTTGTAAAGTAGTTTCAAAATATATGCTAAAATACAATCCATTCATGGAAGTTAAAAATCTTAACAGCTTAAAACGAAATGTTTGGATTAACTCAAACACAACATCCCTCAAGGTCTATTCAAACCACACACCAGCTTAATCAGTTCAACCCTTCAATTTGTTCTAAATCAAAACGGAAGTAAAGCTTTATTCAGGTTTCACTCAACACGAACAATAATAAACCCCTTAGTCTTTGAAGTAGGTATGTTTGTTTGTGTGTAGATAATGGCAATCATTATGGGCAAACACCTAAGGATTACGCTTAGAGATGTGCCTATTGACAACTGTTTTTGGATATAATGATACTATCGGTATTCAGGAACAACAAAGACAACCTCTGTAGCGTTGCAGTATTTGGCTCGCTTTTAATCTCGGAGATCGTGGGTTTGATCTCCACACCGGGAAAAAAATCTTTGTCTAAATGAAGAAAATGAAGGCGAGTCAAATACCGCTACTCTACGGAAGTTATCTATATGTATATTTTCTATTACTTAATATATATATATTATAATAGCTTCTTTATTTTTGTTTCATCATCATCATCAACAGCCCGTTTACGTCCACTGCTGAACATGGGCCTCCTCTGAACAGACCTCGGCAAGCCAGGATCGTAGAGGGATATTGCCATAATCACCACTCTTGGCAGACGGATTGGTGATCGCAGTAAGATGTAAACCTTGAGTTAATAGATGGTGCTGCCCATCCATCAGCCATATGTCCCTTAGTCGCCTTTTACGACACCCATGGGAGGACATGGGGTGGTCTATTCTAAGCCGGGAACCACACAGAAACCACACGGCAATTTTTTTTGTTTATCATCACAAAATCAAAAATACCGTCAATTTGTCAAGTAATAGTTATTATTTCGAAGTCACGTTAACTGTGTAACTCTGTAGCATGTGATGTTGTTACAAATATTATACCCTCAAAGCTTAGAGGCAACACAAACAGAGAAGTCAGACACAGCCTTCATCGAGACACATCAACCGTAGTCGAAACTCCCCGAGGCTAAAATTTGCTAATAGTATTGCTATATAATCCAAATATTCAAAGCGGTACTGTGACTTACTGATTGACTTAGGTATAGACAACGCACATCCTAAATAGACTTAGAGTATGTAAAGTTTCCGGACAAGATATCTTTGTGTAAATTCTAATATTTCTTTCCGGGTCTGGTTGGTTGAGGGACTACCCCCCGTGCCTCGGAAGGCGTTAAGCCGTTGGTCCCGATTATTATAACATCATCTATAATAATCGTATATCAAGGAGCGGGCAGCAGCGTTTCCTTGTGTTGTACAACATAACACTGCGGTCACCAACCCGCCTGCCAAGCGTGGTGACTATGGCAAATACCCTCCCTCGGGAGGAGGCCCATGTTCAGCAGTGGACGTTATACGGGCTGATGATGATGATGATGATGTAAAATTAAGCGAATTATTCTGTAGATAACCAAGACGATAGCTAAAGAAGGACATTTGATTAATAAAATTATTCTCTTTAAGGGATGTACCTTTTGTTTTTGTGTCAGACATTGTTGTTAGACACGAGGCTTTTGTTACTAAAATAGAAACAAAAGCAAGCCTAGCTCATACCTCATTTATAAATGGTTTGAAAACTACAATATAAACAACCTGCTCAAGAGTCCTACAGCGCCCTCCTTGAGGAATTATGACGTTCATTTTTTCTGAAGAGTTTTCTGAATATGTAGCTCTATACTGTTTGTCACGTTATAGAATATCTTAAATATAGACTAAAAGCAGTATTTCACTAAACCTAATCAAGTAGGTAATATGATTATATCACTAACTTGCACGGTATTATCACTATATTCCTAGTAAGATGTATGGTACCTACATAATAATGGGCCGGATTGCTTCGTGCGTACCCGGCCCCCGCCAACGACGGATCGAAGTAGTGTCCGGGGGGTTTTAGTGGTGTAGTGTCCCCTCCTCGTGGTTTTAATAAAGCATACCACCGCAATGGGGAGGGCGAGTCTCAAATATCCCGCCGCGAGCGCTTGGATACGCTGCAGCGGCGGTGGGAATGCGTAAATGCATTTCCCCCCGGACAACAAAAAAATAAATAAAGGTGCGTACATAATTATATTCTTAGGGATTAACTATATAACGGCTTTATTTCCTGGCAGTTAAGTACTTCATGGAGCCGTATAAGTTACCCCACCAATCTCACCTTTCATAACACCAACCTTCATATACGGCAGAATGCTCATAAAACACAAAATTACACTGCTGTTCAAAATAACTCGCCAATGATATACAGCCTTTTAAGGTGCCTGATGGCGTGCTATGCACTACACTGTAATTCGCTGTGAAAGTGTACTTTAATTTGATGTGGTATAGATGTGAATTTATGGATAGACGTGGAAAAAATTGAAATTGCATGGTTTGAGTTCAGAATCGTGTAGTTATCGGTTTCCTGTACTTACGTTTGCCATGAGAGGACACAATATTCAATGGAAATTGAGCTCCGGGTAGAAGGACCGACCAAAAGTTGCAGTAATATTTTCAAATTGATAATGGTTTACTAGTTATAGTATTCAGCAATCCTGCAATTTTGAAAAAAACTATTTTGTCAATAGAAAATAAAATAGTACAATTCAATTTTCGTCGGTTTTAGCTATCCTAAAAAAGGCATTATGGCCACTTTAGCAGATTAGTTTGAGTTTGAATTTGCTCAGGAAGGAATAAAATCTTGCAAATCTTTAGACTACTTTCCGATTTAAAATGTTCTTTTAGCGTCAGATAGCCCATTTATCGATGAAGGTTATAGGCTATATTTAATTAGGGAGTTCCTGCGGGAATGGGAGTTAATCCGCGCATGGAAGTTAGTATCCAAATATTGATAAATGGTTTACTAATTACAATCTGCAGCAATCCAGCATTCTGGAAAAAAAATATTTGTTCAGTTTTTACCTACCATCAATAGGCATAATGTTCACATTTGATAGATGGGGTTGAATATCATGCAAATATCTAAACTAATTTATGAAGTTAAACAGTTTGTTTGGACGCGTTAATATCAGGATCTACGGGTCCGATTTAAACAAATCTTTCAGTGTTAGATAGCTCATTTATCGATGAAGGCTATACGCAATATTTAATTATTTCCACGAGAGTGTTTATTATTGTATATAAGTATCTATCTCTATCTCGCTAGTATTGTATATGAGTTGTAGCCTCAGTAACCTCAGTAGTTATTAGACATGTTATAAATTATAATACACTAGCTTCTCGCGCGCGGTTTCACCCGCGTAACTCCCGTTCCCGTGGGAAATTCATAATAAAATATAGCCTATGTTCTTTCTCAGGCTCTAGACTATATCTGTACCAAATTTCATTTAAATCGCTTCAGTAGTTAAGGCGTGATTGCGTTACAGACAGACAGACAGACAGAGTTACTTTCACATTTATAATATTAATAATATAATATTGTAAGGATAAGCAAATTATCCTGTCCATTCTGAAGTATTTTATTGACATTATTATTATATCAAGTAAAACAATTGGTACCAACGGCTTAAAGTGCTTTCCCAGCTACTGTCCTTCTAACCTCGTCCGAAGGATATATTTGATTTTACACAAAGATTTTCCAACTCAAGGCAATAGCACAGATTTGCATACTAAAGATATGCTTATGGTTCTATTAGTACATATAAACAACTTGCATTTAGAATATTAATAGCCATTAAACTCATTACAAGACAATTAGTCTCGTCTATAAAAAGATGAAGTGTTTGTATTTAAGGGGAAAATAACAGGTTTTACTAAATGCCTGAATTTCCATATATAATAGCAAAACATAATTAAATAGAGAAAATACCTGTGAGCCTGTTTGTTCCGCTTAATCTCAGTAACGGCTGGACTGTTTTTGACGTGTATTTAATTGACATTGGTAGATGGGTAATTTTGTAAGATGAAGTAAAGGCTCCTTTTTATTTTGTACGTCTATTTCCGTGCCTAATTTCCAAAACGGTAGTTTCGAGTTTCATTATTTGATTTAGCTTATAAAATCCTTATTTTACGCGGACAAAGTCGCAGACAGCAGCTAGTAGCTCATAAATTTCCTTACTTAAAGCCGTTACCATCTAGGTCAATGAAAAGTCACATACTAGCAATAAATAAGTACTGCATACAATAATAAATTCACTCTATCCTGTCTCAGTAATATTCTAATCCTGTACTTGAATACAAAAGCTCTACTTGAAAGAATATAATAATATGAATCGTAAATATCTTCAATAGTTATACGAGCTTTAAGATGTCAATTCAAGCAGTGAACTTTAAAATGAGAAGAATATGGATAAGACAAAGACAAAATAGGTTGGTACAAGGATTCTTTTTGTTTTGTAGAAATACCTTTGTTGTTGATTAATACTTATCAAAATTATTTATGTTTGTTTGGTATAATCGATCTACATATTATTATATGCACCTACTTTTTCGATATATATTATACGATAAATATATACGATTCGATAAATATATATTTTTCTTTCTTTCTTTTTTTCATCTTTCTTTTATATTTTTTTTGTTCTATATGGCTTTCACCCTGTTTTAAAGGTAAGCGCCCCCTTCCTTCGTTAAATTTAGACTTTCTTATGTTTCAAGGCAATAGAGCTCGTTTTGCCATATACATTTTAATATGGCCGTCTCCTTGAGGAAATCGGCATTGCTAAAATATTTGTTTGTGTAAAATTTTTGTAAATCAAATTCAGGTAAATTTTAATGTGACGTTTCGATAGTAAAACTGATAGCCAATCTTCCTAGGAACTAGCAACATTAGTGCATTAGTTATCCGAACGTTAAGACGACAAAACTACTCTTCTACTCAGGTCTCCATTGTGATATAATCCCTCCCACACTCCCGCCACTGTAACTCCTGTAAGCCAGGATCAACAGCGGCACACACGAAAGAGGCTCTAAGCTGTTAGGCTTAGGCTGGTCCCGGGACACCTAAATGTCTTGGATCCCGCATCGATCTCCATTGTGATAGTATGAGGTCTCCATTGTGATAGTATGAGGTCTCCATTGTGATAGTATGAGGTCTCCATTGTGATAGTATGACAACACACCATTGAGAGAAGAGTAGTTTTGTACCACGAGGATTAACGCATTGTGTGTGCGTTCGATTCTTCAATACAGCCCTGATGCTCCTTTGAGGAGCTAAACACGTGTCGGGTTTAGTCTAGTGATTGTATTTTTACATGTTTAAATATGCTTCCTGCATATTACGCATGAATTTTGCTCGCTGGAAGGCTTAGCAAAAAAAGTGCATCCCAGCATTAAGACACGTTTTAATTTTATTGCGATAGTATGATAATATACCATCGAGACCTAAGTAGTTTTGTATCACGAGGATTAGCGCATTGTGTGTGCATTCGTTTCTTCAACTCCACCCTGATGCTCCATGGAGGAGTGAAACACGTCTTTGGCTAGTGAAGTGCATTCCAGCATTAAAACACGTTAAAACACGTTTTAAAGTGTTTTTTTTTTTTATTTTTTTTGGGTTTACGCACTAAAATTCCGATAAAAGCCAGTGTTGGGTGCTCCGCAACCTGCTCAAGCATGACCTTTGGCGATCCCTGGACTCTTAAATGCTGTGGATATGTACAAAACCACGACATACATGAATGAATCCCGGAATCCCCTGTTTATTGCAGCCGGGCCCATTTGGAGGTCCACCTGCCATCAATTATTACCTCCTAGTCCAAATGATCAAATCCTAGTCAAAGCAATCAAGGTCCGTACAAAGATGACCTCATAACTCGAAGGTTATAAATTTTTACAAGTAGCTGAAAGCATAGTTGTAACACGTAAATCGTCATGAGACTTTTATGTTGCTTCAAAACGTGTCCGACCATCTTACAGAGCGTTTATAAAGATTTTCGCAGTTCACAACGTATAAGTAAGGGTTTTAACTGAACAGATAATTTTATGGTCATAGTTGTGCAGCAATGGAATAGGAATAGTTATGTAATCCGGGGCAAATCGTGTGTCTGTGTTATTGTATGTTTTTACCAAACTTCTATATTGATCCACTAAAACCTATAATAATTAATGTGAACTTAAACTTGTTATGAGTAAAGGAATTAATGACAAACTGACGGACGGACTATTTTGTCTGTAATATCCTACAATTTGCTACCTGTTAAGAATAATTTTGTAACATTGTGATATTGACAAGTACAAGTGTATGTGATAAATAAATATAGGTACCTAAGTGATAAATAAATTCATTATTTCATTTTTCGTTTCTTGCTTGATAAAAAAATCATGTAAGCATGAGATATGATTTAGTTAATTACTTAATTAGCCTGTTGACGTCCACTGCTGAACATAGGCCTCCTTTTTAACAGACCTTGGCAAGCCAGAGTCGGTTAGGGGTAATTGTCGTTATCACAACGCTTGGCAGCCAGATTTGTGATCGCAGTAAAATGGAAATATGTTTAAGCTGATAGATACAGCTGCTGTCCATTAGGTGTATATCCCTTAGTCGGCTCTTACCACACTTATAGGAAGATATGGCATTCTTTATTCTAAGTCGGAAACCACACGGTGTATTAATTGCCAATTTTTAACGATATTATATTTTATTTAAGGTTCTCGAGTGGAGACTATGAACTGGCAAGCGCAGCGTGGGACCACCGCCCCTGCACTATGGACCGACGACCTCATAAAGGTCGCGGGGAGTCGATGGATGCAGGCCGCTAGCGATCGTTCCCGCTGGAAATCGATGGGGGAGGCCTATGTTCAGCAGTGGACTACAACAGGCTGATGATGATGATGATATTTTATTTGACGTTTGGCATGCGTGGCGTCAAAACTGGGGCTGGCAAGGATACCAGCTCTGCGCAATGATCTTTTAGATTTGAATTTTTATGTTTTATTTCCTTGTGCCGTAAATAAATGTATTTTCTTTCTTTCTATTTAGTTATATATTAATAAACTTATAACACATCTACATATAATGATATAATGAAGGAATATACTTCATTATATTGTACATATACAGGTACACTGAATCATTGTCCGCAAATGTAACTCTGTCATCCTATATAATATACATTTATCTATTACAACAATAGTTATAAAAACTGGAAAAATTAAAACAGTCAACTACTTTTACTCAATCTGTAGCACTGGTGTAAAACACCACTTACAACCAACTATTAATTTAAGCAAAAGCTGGCAATTTTCTCTAAGAAACGGTACACTTTACGACGACTTAATAGCTGATGATTTCATTTGATTAAGCCTTGTGATCTGTCGCAGTGAAGGCAAAATATCTATCTAGTAGCGTTATTATTCACTTTCCAAGATGTAACGATGATAGGCAGTTAAGGCGTAACAATGATTTATAGTGTAATACTGCGTGTGAAATAAATATTGAAGCAGTCGTAGCCTAACGGCTGTACCGTCGGACATGTAACATTGTGGTCGCCGGTTCGATTCCCACCGATTGCACTACCGACGCGAACCCATTCGTAACACAAGCATTTTAGCTGAGCACGAGGGGTTAACAAGTATACTAGTAGACTGCAAAGGACTTCGCTTAATTTACTGATGAAACGAACGAACAACTTCGTGTCCTTACTTTTATTCCAGGGGGAGTTCCCCCTGGAATAAAAGTAAGGACACGAAGTTCGCATTATGCATTCCGTCCCCTGCGAAGAGGTATGTAGAACTAGCTCATTACTTTAGCGATATCACCTACCCACTAAAACCTCCCGGGTATTTCATTGCCAAGTCCACCGATATGTTTGACGAATGCTCCAGGTAACTTGTAGCTTTTAACTTTCGTAGCCTAGCGGTATAATTCTACCTATAACTATTCTGTAAAATCAAAGATTTGGTTTGGGGTCTTGATTGGTTGATGGACTACCCCACTCTACCTACCCTGTATCGGTAGGCACGTCATTAATTTATTAAACAGAATTCTAATTGATTAATAATAATTATTAAAGTTTTATTTTTATAGATATGTTTATCTAGATATTTTTTATAAATCATGTTCTTATGTTTCGTCTTTTTTTATTACAACCAGGATGTGACAACCCTGACCAGAAACTCAGAAGATTTTTTTTTAATAAATGTTTTTATTATTTTTATTAAAAAAGCAATATTGTTGCACACAAACTCACTCTTAAGCAGTTATGTTTACTTAGTCAGATTCAAAAATAATAATGCATTTGTTCCATATCGTGATTAGGAATTAATATTACGAAATACCCCTTCAAAATTGATTGCCGATCTATACGTGTTGTAGATAACACACTAACTCTCATAGAAAAAGTCCATTAAAAGCCAAAGAACCCATAAATACTGATACAAAATTTGATTTATTACACGATAAAAGCTACGCTAGGGATGAAACTACAACAAAATAATAATAATCGTTATGCAAAAAACTCTAATGGATTCGTTCAATCGAAGTAATGAAACGAACAATTGATTTATCGCTTGTCGAAGAAGAAAAATGAGTCTAAAAATATATCGGCTTGTTTAGAGCGGACGAAACGACGACGTCACGAATGTTTTATAGATTTCGACGAAGGTTGCTCATATAGCTCAACGGATTAGCAAGCTGAAATGGCAATGGGCAGGCCACACAGCTTAAAGAATGGGTCACAAAGGTTCTCGAGTTGAGACCACGAACTGGCGAACGCAATGGGTCCGAGTGCGTCGTCCCACACTGCGCTTGCTAGATACTGCTCGTTGGACCGAAGACCTCATAAAGGTCGCAGGGAGTCAGTGGAACTTATCGACGAGGGAGGTCTATGTTGAGCAGTGGACGACAACAGTCTGTATATGATTAAAAAATTTCACATTTTAAAGTCCGTGTAGTTTCTTATCACTATCTTTCATACAAATCGTATTCTAAATTACTTGGGGGTTTTTAAATACATAAATGTAGGTAGAAAATGACATTAATGAAAAATATTTATTGTAGTTTAATCTATTCAGCGTATGGATTCAGCCAAAGAAAAAAATATTTTCATTTTTTTAAAGACCACTCCCGCACTTTGGAAATAATTTTGATTTTGAAATTATTTTTTTAATACGCAGGCTCAGAACATCGTTATGAGGTTCACAAAAATAATAGTCCCCGGTAATAATCGAATCCAGAGTAGCAACTACTGTAACCACTAGTACAGTCTTATAAATTACTTCTAAACGCTATCCAACGACTACCCCACGACTTGCCAAAATCGTATCATCTAAACCAAATGTTTCATTTCAATGTTAGCTCCTTAGTAGATTATGAGCTATCGAAGCGAAATCATGCATATCAGGGTAATGAGTCGGTAATATATTTAATATGTTTTATGTTACATTAAATCGAAGTCGATAGTGATTGATTATTCGGATAGTTCGGTTAATATGATAGTGATTTATCTATGTTTATTTAATAGTTGAATTTGCCGAGAGCTAGTGAGGGTTGCAATAGTACTTAGTTGGCCAAGAAAGTACTTTCCGATGCCCTCGTTGACCTAAAGTCTGAAAGTCTCGCGAACTGTAACTTAGAGCGACAGTTGCACAAAGATCCGCTTAAAAACTCTAAGTCATAATTCCTCAGTCCTTACGCTAGGGACTGCCCTGAGCTGGGACTGGTCCCTGGGAACAGTCTCACACCTCTTGCGCTGGCTGCTTAATATATATTGTAATTAATAGAATCAGGCGTTACTTTGCGGAAATCCATATTAATCTAATTTAAAAAGACAAAATATCTAGTGTTAATTCCGCTAAAAATGTGTCTATATGCTGTAATGCAATTTTTGCACCACCCTCCCGCCCGCAAAAATTATGCACATGCAGGAAGGAAAAATAAAACGTGCAAAAATACAATCACCAGCCAAAGACCCGACACGTGTTTCGCTCCTCCACGGAGCATCATCAGGGTGATGTTAACTACTCAGTAACACTAGATATTTTGTCTTTTTAAATTAGATTAATATATATTGATCTATCTAGAGGTACGTGTATGTTTGTTATGAATAAACTCAAAACTACTGTGCCGATTCCAAAAATTCTTTCACCAATGGAAAGCTACGTTCACCATGAGTGACATAGGCTATATTTAATTATGAAGTTTTCACGGGAATGGAATTTACGCGGATGAAACCGCGGGTTAAGCTGGAGCCCTGTTGCTTTTATGTCCGGTGAAGAAGCAAAAGTCTTTAAAACACATAATTTATGGTCATAAAGCATTGGGCATTACCTAGTTTCACAAAAAATACTATCTGCGATTCATAAAATAAGATGTTTCTTCTGGAAGTTGAACATAGAAGCAAGCCTCAATCAATTATAAATCTTTAAATTTAAAATAAGATTGTTTTTGATGGCCAAAGAAAATACAATTATCATAACTACTTACTGTAAAACTGAAATCAATATCTGTGAAGTACGATATTTGTCTCAACAAATAATAATATAACGTTTCTTTACTTTATCCAGAATGGTTGGTCCCCATTTCATAAAATCAAATATTTCATTTCCATGGTATGCAACTCGCACTTGACCTTTTTAATGTGATTCATCTCACCTCATCTATTTTATATAAAACTTGTTCGTCTATAAAAAATTATAGTATACCTAGTGTAAGCATTAAGCTGTGAGATTCCTCAGCAGTTTTAAAATGACAGCTGTAAAAGGTTATATTCTGTATGTACATATTCCAGGTCATAAAGTACACATATTTAAGTATATGGATGATATAAAACGAAAACATAAAACTGACGTTTTGAAAGTCAAACGTTGAACTGTGGCCTAATTAACCACTGGACTGGCAGAAATTGCAGAATAAGCCGACAGGATAAAAAAAAATTGCCACTGTATCTTAAAACCCGCTTTCTATTCCTTGTATCTCACTCTCTTTCTTTGGTCTAGCGAGCCATGGGTTCTGATCCCGGGTGGGACCAAAAATGATCTCTTGAGACACTACCTCGGGTATATTCAAATTCAAATACATAATATGTATGTTCAAAATGTTATTCAAATTACGTAATCTATACTAAAGCTGAAGAATTTGTTTGTTTGGTTGAACGCACTACTCTGAGGAACAACTGGTCCGATTTGGAAAAAAAAATCAGTGTTAGATAGCCCATTTATCAAGGAAGGCTATTGGCTATATTTTATATCGAAATTATGATTGTAACAAGAGCGGGTAGGTAGGTACTCTATAAGAATCAAGAAGAAATAATATCAATAAAACACAAGTAAAAATCAAACGTGTACTATGATGGCAACCCTACGACCCACAGTGACCTCTTGCAACAAACAGACAAACGAACAGTATTGTGTAGAATGAGTTCAGCAATACATGGGCATTTCATTTGCACAGATTGTGTAACACACAATGTAATAGATTAACTTTGTGCCGTGATGGACATATTTTGATAGAGTTCAGAAAATTGTACATTTTAAACGAATCAAATATATATTTAAAGTAGGTTAAGTCTAGGTTTATTAAATCGTATTTCTTATTTATTTTATTTCATCTATAATATTAATAATCGTATATCAAGGAATGGGCACAGCGTTTCCTTGTGTGGTAAAACATAATATTGCGGTCACCAAACCGCCTGCCAAGCGTGGTGACTATGGCAAATACCCTCCCTCGGGAGGAGACCTATGTTCAGCAGTGGACGTTATACGGGCTGATGATGGTGATGATGAGATTACGTAAGCGGAAAATAATAAAGAATGTTAAACCTTTTCTCCCAAAATTCAATCATGGTTATACTTTCCTCTAAAATACCTAAGCAACATATTATGGTACTTACACTGCATCCTTCTAAGTCAGCAGTTTTAAGATGCTATACTCATGAACATTTCACCCAACCCTATCTATCTCGAAGGCCATTCATCATAGGGGATGTTTTGTTACCCCAACCTGTTTACCCTGCACTTACGACTATGACGAATAAGTTTTTGTGTGCGCTCCAAATTCAATTTAGGTTGAGATTAAATTTAAGTTACTTTATAGCAGAGGTTTCCAAACTGATCGAAACTAGTTATGTTTTTAAAGTGGGTCCAGACTTTAAAAACAGTTCTAGTTTCGATAGACCTCTGTTCTTTATTTATTTATGAAGGAAAACAAACAGGTCAAAAGAATAAGCATATTAAAAAAAAAACTAAATTAAGTCAATTTTTTATTTTTTTATTCATTATCATCATCATCATCATCAGCCCGTACAACGTCAACGTTGACTCCCGTGGCGTATCCTGTAGCTGGGGGCCCTTGACCACTTTGGAAATCACTGCTTTAAAGTTACGTAAGTTGACTTAATAGCAGGTTACTTAGGAAATGTAAATATGATTTTTAGTAAAATTAGAAAATTGTTTCATTAGAGATGATCGATCAGCTCTTTGTCTTCAGGATATTTGGTTTTAGCTTTAATTCAGCGGTAATTCTAAGGAAGCAGTCCATTTCTTAATTAAGGATAGATCAGATCTTGTATTATATTGACAGGTTCATTAAATTACTAGCTTTTCGCAAGCTACGCGGTTTTACTCATGGAGTTCCCGAGCCCGTGGGAACTTAATAATTAAATACAGCCTATGTTAATCGTAAATAATGCAGCCTTCTAATGCTTAAATTTTATTTGAAATCGGTCAAGCATGAGTATTTTCAGAGCTTATTCAATGCAGACAAACAATCAAATCGTTGTTCTTTATAATATCATCATCAGCCCGTATAACGTCCACTGCTGAACATAGGCCTCCTCCCGAGGGAGGCGACGCTTGGCAGGCGGATTAGTGACCGCAGTATTATGTTGTACCACACAAGAAAACGCGGCTGCCCGTTCCTTGATATACGATTATTATAGATGATGTTATAACAATCGGGACCATCGGCTTATGGTGCTTTCCGAGGCACGGCTCAACCAACCAGACCCGGAAAGAAATCTTAGAATTTATACAAAGATACCGGCGTGGGGATCGAACCCACGACCTCCGAGATTTAAAGCGAGCCAAATACCGCTACGCTACGGAGGTTGCTTTATAATATTAGTACTATATAATAAAATATCTTCTCAATAATTTTATAACTAGAGGTCAATAACATCTTTGCACAATTTCTACTAGTCATGGAAAATTCAACGTTTAAAGTTCCCATACAAATTAGTTCCATCATAAAAGGTAGGTGTTACAGTTTAGCTGTCACTCCGATTATAACCTGCACGTTATATTTTTTGTAGCCCTTCGCTACGCGAACCTAATATCGTGCTTCATAGCTCAACGTTTAGTCGACTACAGCAAAGTCATGCGAAAAGAAAGGTTATGCTTATGGCAGTCTTTGTATTTATTTGTTTTCCTATGGATATAAGAAGACTAAGGGGCATACAACCGATGGATGGGCAGCTTTTTTTCGGACAGACATACGTAGTTAGCCACGCGGCTTTAGCTACTTCAGAATGCATATAGGCGAGCAGAGCTCCAGCCTTAATAAATCTATACTAATATTATAAAGAGGAAAAGTTTGTATTTTTGTTCCGAATAAAATCAAAAACTACTGAACAGATTTCAATATTTCCTTCACCATTAGTATGTTACATTATCCCTGAGTAACAGGCTATAAAAGTTCACCCGTGCGAAGCCGGGGCGGGCCGCTAGTGGTTTATAAAACTACGACTATGACTTTTAGTATTTTAGGGGGTTTTGTGCAACTGTCGCTCTACTTTACAGTTCGCGGGCTTTTCGGACTTCGGGTCTACGAGGGCATCGGATGGGTCTTTGCAAACTAAGGGTCGGGAGGACGAGAGGCCGTCGCGGGTGCACTCTTCTCCGACGGGACGGATAGAGTGGTCTATGTGTAGTGGTGCATGGGCAGCAGCATCTATCAGCGGCAGGCGGATTGACTGCAGTAAGATGGTAACTTACCTTGAGGCTACATACCCTCTTACTGCGATCACCAATCCGCCTGCCATGCATGGTAATTTACAACTTAGTAAAAGTATTTTTAATTTACCAATCTCTTTACAACTCGTCCCTAAAGGTGCCTTAAAGTGTTCTAAAACTAACACTGCAAATTTACACTCAATTTCATTTTAACTTGTTAGTATATAGTATTCTATTACCTATATGTAAATAAGACCTAGATCTTAACATGTTCTGTGAAGCGCGATAGCTTCTCTGAACTACGGATGGATGGGCTTACAGCTAAAGCCGGTGCACCTAAGTCTTGTAGGCAGACACAGACAACATAGGATCTAGCATATCGTCTATAACTTAGACATAACACGTAACAGTGCAATACTAAGTAATCTAAAATAATATTATATATTGAAGGCAACTCTGTCTATCTGTTTGTCTATTACGCTTGAACCACTATAACTGTGAATCGATTTTACCAACCTGATTGCACCGGTAGTTCATTGGTTACGGTAGTTCCTCCTGGGTTCGATTCCCATCCGGGACAATTATTTGTGAGAACCACAGATAGTTGTTTTGAGTCTTTCTGTCCATAATTTTAATGCTAGTTTTGTCTCCTGCGACACAGGGATTAATTTTCTTAGCGTTGGAGTTATGTTTTAAGAACGAAAGAATCCTAAATGGCGTACCAGTATAATAAGGTCCTCCTTATTGGTGTTCTTTGTAGCTTCTGAGATAACGTAACTGACATACAATGATGAAATGAAATCTAAGAGATGTTATGTGATGAGCCCGCTACATCGCCGTCTGCGTTTTTTTCGATTTCTCCATTCAAACTTTTCCACTTCTTTTCATCCTTTTAGTGATGGCATTTATAAAATACTGTCTTATACGAGGTGTACAATAATATGTTAGTAAAATATTTAATTTTAATATTTCTATTAATTTTATAATTAAAAAAAAAAACAATTTTGTCAGGGATTTGTAAATTTTGTAACTGTACCTAATGTTTATACATCAGGTATTCCGGTACAATGTGACGATTCATACTTTGAGTATGTATGAATTGTCATGTAACGATCTAACATATAACTGGTTATATTTTTTATTTAACGTCATATAGAGAATATACCACCCAGTTTCAGGTCTGTACGATCAGCGATTTAAGCTGTAAGATCTGTCGGTCATTCATACAGCGTTTTTATAATATTGATATCTATAGAGTGTTAAAAATCCGTAAGGTAAAACGTGAAAGAATATTATAACATACATCCTTAGTAACTTTCTCATTTATAACATACAATACTTACTAAGCAATATATTAAAGTTGCTGATTAATTTTTCGAAGCTTCACACAAATGTATACTTTACATCAACGAATTTAAAGTTCATTTATCTTTACACCATACAATTGACCCTTACACTTTAAAATGATACAATACAAACAGGGCGTGAAGGTACCAATGTAGTTACTTATCACATCGCCCTTTAGCTGAAGTTACGAATAACCTCCAAAGAAATATTCAATACACATACAATCAGTGTATATATTAATGTTAAGATTCTGACTTTAGATTGCTGCAAATCAAATTGTATAATCAAAAAGTTACCCATATTAAAGCAACTAACAAATTTGGAGACAAACAAAATTGAGCTTTATGATGAGGGCATAAGAGTTAACGGAGTAAGATAGGGGTATTCAACATTTTTGTTCGATGTAACAACTATATATTTAAGGCAAGAACAAGCTATTCAGCCTACATGCGTATACGCAATTGTATTAAAACAATAGCAATGTTAAGGTTGGCAATTGTTTTTGTTTACTCAAGTTGATAGAGAAGCCATAGTTTTGTATGGTGTGACGTAGTGTGTCTTTAAAGATTTTTGATTAGATCTGTTGTTGATCTGCATCAATTGAAATAATTAGTAGTTTTAAAATTTTGTGAGAATATCGCAATATTCTAACATTCTTTATTTATTTTAGATCAGAAACTCTTATTAGACCTTTTTGAGGGGTTTTGATGACATACACTGTTAAACAAATGGCAGGGACTATAGATTTAAACATAGTAGCTGCGCCCCGCGGCTTTACCCGCGTTACTCTGCTCCAGTGGGTCGGAGCGTGATGTTTTGTAGCCTATATGTTAATCCAGCGTATAACCTATTCCGATGCAACATTTCAGCCAATGCAGATCAGTAGTTTTGGCTTGAAAGAGTAACAAACATCCATCCATACTTATAAACTTTCGCGTCTATAATATAAGTAGGACTAGCTTTCCACATGCGGTTTCACCCATGTTTCTTCCGTTTACATAAGAAATTCATAATTATATATAGCTTTTATTGCATAAATGGGCTATCTAACAGAGTTTTTTTTTTCAAATTGGACCAGTAATTACTGACATTAGCGTTTTCAAGCAAATAAACTCTTCTGCTTTATTTTAAGACATTAAGAACATACGATCCTTTTGGGATGTTGTTAATTTAAAGTAACTATTACGTTTATTTTTACTGTTAACTTAAAGATTGATACTAAATACTTTGAGTTTTAATACAGCTATCACCCGGGACTACCCGTAGCCTCCACAATTGAGGGGCTCCTTTAAATAATCATCATCATCATCAGTCTGTTGTAGTCTACTGCTAAACATAGGCCTCCTCCATCGATTTACAGCGGGAACGATCGCTAGCGGCCTGCAACCACTGACTCGCTGCAACCTTTATGAGTTCGTCGGTCCATCGTGCAGGCGGTCGTCTTACGCTGCGCTTTCCTGTTCGTGGTCTCCACTCGAGAACCTTTCTGCTCCATCGGCCATCAGTTCTTCTATGTGTCCTGCCCATTGCCACTTCAGCTTGCTAATCCGTTGAGCTGTGTCAGCGACCTTCGTTCTCCTTTCTCACCTATAAATAATACTTAGAAAAAAATTATCGACATTTAGAAGAGTGAATAACTTTTCTTTTGTTATTTTTGCTATTTTACTTTTACCTACAGTACTTTGACTACCTATGTACTTTTATCTTAACTACCTATATAGTTTGGTCTTCCTATGGGCGTCATAAGAGGTGACTAGGGGACACATATCTGGTGAATGGGCAGCTGTATTTATCATTTCAAAGTTAAGTACCATCTTGCTGCGATCACCAACATTTTTACCATAAACTGGCAGTTGGCAGTTGAAGTGAAGTTATATGGCGTAGAACTACAATGATCGTAACTTCACATACTATCACAGCTTCTTCCAATGTAGGCAGTATTCATTTACATACTAATATTACATCTAAATGCTAGTAATAAAGCTAGCTAATAGAGCGAGCTTCACTACATAGTATAAAGCCAAGTCACGCTGTCTGTCTGTCCCTACCGATCTTTAAAACTACGCAACAGATTTTGAGGCGTTTTTTTTTAAATAGATCGAGTGATTCAAGGGGATAGTTTATATGTATGATACACCAGCATTGCATTGCGGGTCGCTAGTATTGATATAAAGGCAAAATCTGGTTTGTTACAAGCAGTTCATCATTTAATCACAGTTTCTTTTTACCCGTTCCGGGATTTGAAGTCCACGAAGATCCGCAATCTATACTAATAATATATAAAACTGAATAGTTTGTGTGTTTGCTTGAACACGCTAATTTTAGAAACTCCTGGTCCGATTGAAACATTCTTTCATTGTTAGATAGCCCATTTATCAAGGTAGACTACAAGTTGTATTTAATTACGAAGTCCTTACAAACATGAGTAGTGCAGGTCTGCGGGTGAAACTACGCGCGGGAAGCTAGTCAATCATATGAGCTTTCATTACGACACCAAAACTAATGCAAACCAATCTAAAATTAACCATGTAATCATATTAAGCGAAAAATAGTACATGTATTGCATACATTCGTTCTATTTCCGTCTCTTTCAAACCTTGTAACCCGGTATTTGCAAATGAAAAGAAAAATTGGCGTTCCTAATTTAAATCATACTTGTAATAACACAAAATTGAAAAATGTGTAGCGGTCTCGAGACGGAACAGCAAGAAATAATAATATCCTTGTGTTAAGCTAACCAATCGTGACTTGGTGCTTTTGCTCGGGTAGGGATGGGGCAAATCTATCGATAAATCAAAATTATTATAAAACCCATTCTTTCTTTTTTCCATACAAGTACAGTTATCATGGGCAGGAAGCTGAGTAAAAAACCTTATTTTTTATGCGAATATAATTGAATCTTTACTTGTCATAAAGCGCGGTGTACATAATAATATCACGTTACTATGAATGTTACTATACCGATAGCAAAACTAAAAGAAGTTAAATAGCAAATACCGTTATACGTCGCAATGCATATGACTGAAACTTTTTATCTACATAGGCTTAAACCACTTAAAGAGCACAACTTTATTGTATTATTCGCATAAAAAAAATCTTGTCCTAAAAGCGTCTCAAGTATCAGTTCATATTACTCATATTGTTGCGCATTCATTGAGAACTTCATAAAATTGTTGACATAATTCTAAAGATGAGAGAGTTACCCCAAATGTATGAAGTTGTCCCGATGAAAAAGGATAATGCTAAACAGAATAAGTTTTTCAACAATCTATTGTTAACTACAGGTTGGTAAGGATTATTGTACAAATTCGTGTTTGTGTAACTTTTATTTCATATAAAAGGTTGTCAATAAAGTACTATTTTTATGTCATACTTATATGCCTTTGTAAATGATTGAATCGAATTCTTGAATCTGCATTAAAATAAGTTGCTAAACAATTGTATAAAATTGGCGCTAGATTGTATGAAATATATGTTTAATTCGCTACGAAAATGTTTACATGAGCAGCTTTATTTATCTATCTTTTTCATACACCATCATCAGCCCGTATAACGTTCACTGCTGAACATGGGCCTTTTCCCGAGGGTAGAGGGTATTTTGCCATAGTCACCACGCAGGCGGGTTGTTGACCGCAGTATAATGTTGTACCATACAAGAAAACGCTGCTGCCCGTTCCTTTATATACGATTATTATAGAGATGATGTTATAACAATAGAGACCAACGGCTTAACATGCTTTCCGAGGCACGGAGGGTAGTCAACCGACCAGACCCGGAAAGAAATCTTAGAATTTACACAAAGATTCCCTGTCCAGCGGGGGAATCGAACCCACGACCTCAAAGATTTGAAGCGAGCCAAATACCGCTAGGCTACGGAGGTTGTCCATTTTATTAGTACCGTTGAATACAAATCTCTCGGAACAATATTTTTTGTTGGTAAAAGTTAAATTCAAATATTTAACACCACCTCCGTGATGTAGCGGTAAAAGGCTTGCTTACAATCTCGGAGATTATGGGTTCGATCCCCACGCTGGACAAGAATTTGCTTATCGAGGAAACCAACCAAGAAATCAACCGACCAAATCCTAAATTTGTAAAATTTTAGATTTCTTTCTTGGTTTAGTTGGTCAAAGAAGACACAAAATCTAGTTCAATATTTATTTTATACATCGGAGAAACATCGCTATAACGTAACCAAGAGAAAATGAGATGCAGAATCGATACTTTTTTTAGTTAAGAAATTAAAATATCAACACATTTACTAAAGTGAAGTTAACTTTGGTGCAGCTGCAGCTTTTTGCATTACGTTCTGCTAATAATTATATTTAAGTTCAAGTTGATGTGAAATCATCGATATCGATACTCGCTGTCATTTTCCCATCACTAAACGCCCGAAGCGATCAAATCGTATCCATACATTAAGAGCATTCATAGCTCGTAGAGGCCCTGTCGCTTAATGCAATTCATTGTACAAGGATCCTTGCAACAGCCAGAAACACGAAACCTCCCCACCCTCCCGCAACACGTTTTCTTCAGTACTCCGAAAAGCGAAAAGGTGCAACACGAGAGACCAGGCTACATTGGTCACGGGATCGCTTGCATACATTTTACCCAACTTAGTCTGATCCTCCCTGCTGCTCCCGTGGGTAGTAAAATCAGGTTTTAAGAGGCAAAGGGAGGGAACGACAGGGGTCAAAGGATTTTGGTCGACGTCACTCAGATGAAGCTTGCACAGTACTTCGATTTACAAACTTAAAAGGATTGGCGTTGAGATTTTAAAATTTTAAGATTAAATGTTGTTTATAGAATGCTTATGGATTGCAAAGCCGAGTAAAAGCTATTTGGTGTACTTTTTAATATTGAAAAATTCACGTAGTCGCATACGATAATGTTGAATTTTAAATTAATCATATAAACCGCACTATTGAAGCACTCCAAAATATTGTAAAATAGATAAATCATGCTGTTAATGTACTAATCCATTACCTTTACTTAAAATATTACATGGCATTATTTGACCTATATGTTTATCCATTAACGATTTTGTACCTATGTTTTTATACAATATAGAGGTAAATCTAAAAGTAAAATGGGATACCTTTCGTGTTTTCGCCGATTTAATATCAAACTCACCCTACACTAAATAGGGTAATAACCATAAAAATCACAACGTCACAGAACCAGGTAATGGTCCATAAATAAAATAAAAATAACAACACAACACATTGGAAATCAATAAAAAACGTTTCAATAGCTCAATGAAAAAAACTTATTTTGTCATATAAATCTGGTTGATGGACTAAACAACGAAATGTTTTGAACCCCTGGCTTAGTACCGATACTGTAATTTCAATCTTATGGTAAGTAATTTAGAGTTGCAATTGAATCGATAATATTTTTTGAAATTCTGTTGTAAATAGTTTTATGAAAACAGGCCGTTTTATTGCCATTAGTTCAATGTCTAGATTGTGCAGTTAAATTGTATGATTGCAAACGATTTTAAGTCTTATTTTTTAAGTCATAGGATATATTTCATTGATGTTATAAATATGCAAACGTAGTTTGTAGGACTTGTCAATCAATAGATGATTGTTAAGATATTGAGAGACATGTTTCGGTATTTGGTGTCAAGGAAAAGATAATTCAGATAAACTCTGAACATTTCGAGTACAATTATAATTCAAAGATAATTTACATAGCATAGCATAATATATCATAATATCATTCAGGCTATGTATGGATTAGGTAGTCGCGACTCCCTACGTAACCTTTTTAAAAATATTAATATACTTACCGTGCCCTCTGAGTATATATACCAAAATATTCTTTTTATTAGAAAAAATATTGATAAATATAGTAAAAAAAGTGACATTCATAATATTAATACTAGAAATAAACATAAACTTGCTGTTCCAGGATTTAGAGTTAGCAAAACGAATAAATCATTTATGGGAAATTGTATTAGGTTCTATAATAAACTCCCTAATTATATTACAGACTTGCCTGATACAAGATTTAAATCACATGTCAAAACTGTTCTCATGTCAAAAGGTTACTATAGTATTCAGAACTATATTGAAGATAAAGACGTTTGGGTTTCGGTACCATCTTTGCACCTACCTCACTGAAGACCATAATAATATAGCCAAGTACAATAGTTGTGACTAGAACTGTGTCTTATCCTGTGAACTGTCTGTAATTGACTTCTTTACATACCTTAACTATTAATACCGCTAGTTCTGTCTCAATATCATTCAATCTTATTGAGCAAAAATAAACAAATAATAACAAGACAACCGTTAGGGCAATAAATGTGTGTGCCTACTAAAATATAAATTAAAATAACTGGACCTAAACCCCGCGTAATTGCCCATTTGAGTATGTTTCGCTGTTTTTTATAAATAAACAGAAAATGTAATTTAAGATAAATAATAATTAATTTTCAAATAATGTTTGACGATTTACAAGTGCCTGTAATTGGTTAACGTAAATAAAAATGATTTTTATTTTTTTATTTTATTTTTTATTTTTTATTCGCAAATATTATGATATATTAAAATAAACTTCAAAGAAAATTAAGGTAATAATTATATTATTACCTTCTTCTTCTATTATTTTATTACTTCTACCTTCTACTAGCTTCTTGCGCGCGGTTTCACCCGCGTAACTCCTGTTCCTGTGGGAAGTTCATAATTAAATATAGCCTTTCTAGATAAATGGGATGTCTAATGATAAAACAATTTTTCAAATGAAACCAGTAGATGCTGAGTTTAACGCGTTCAAGAGCAAATTCTTCAGCTTTATATAGAAGTATAGATTGACAATGTCTAAATATATTATCAATACATTATTCAAAATATTTTCAAACATTAAGTTAATTTTGGTTGGTAAACATTTCCCGTTAAAACCCTGTTGCCCGAGGTAGGTGATGTTACAACAATCAAGGCGAATGGATTAACGTGCTTTCCGAGATAATAGTCCCTCAACCAAACAAACCCAAAAAAAATTTACACAAAGATTTCTTGTCCGGCGTACATACTTAGAATTCGACCATTTCTACATTTGGGAGTTCTCCCAGACGAATTGTATGTAGCCCTTCTAAAAAGTCGTTGTGTTATGGTGTAACATCTTAAGTTTGTAGAAAAGGGTGCTAGGGCTAGGGTCAAATATCTAATTATAATAAGGCAAAATTTTAAAATATGTTCTTTTGCAGTGAAAAGCTTCGAAACTATTGGACCGATTACAAAATATCTTTCGCCATTAGAAAGCTACGTTATCCAAGAGTGACATTGGCTATATTCTATCTATCTAAATAGCCTGTGTTGTCCCATTATGTTGCGCGGCAAAGGCCTCCCTCTCCCTTTTCCACACAATTCTGTATTTCGCGAGTGCCGGCCAGTCCCTATGGTAGGAGTCAAGCTTGTCTCGGCCTGCCACGATGGCGTCGTGCGTTTATTGGAACCCAATCGGTGGTTATTTTAGCCCAATTGTTATCTGCCACGCGGCAGACATGTCCAGCCCAGTCCCATTTAAGTTTTGCGGCTTTCTGGGTAACGTTTGTTATATTAAATGAAGAAATTTTTTCAAGGGAATGGGAACTACACGGGTAAAACCGCGCACGTTAACCTAGTCAATTAGTATAACAAGCATCTTTTAACGATCGGAGTATAATTTCCAACAAATTATACTAGTTGGGTAAACGATGAATGCTTATCTTTGCAGTGACAAATGATTCTGACTTCCAGTTAAATATACGTAATTAATGGCAGTAAAACACCAATTTTGTTGAGTGGTTAGTTATAAATGGTCGGTAATGGCGGTGTCTAAAATCTATTGACATTTAACCAAGATATACGATGGCGCATCCATAAACTGTTGGGACTAATTATAGCAAATGCAGTTTAGAAAATGGTGCTTTAAAATTGTGATGTACGGCTTTGAATTGGCCACCTCTCACCCATGTCTTTCCATGAGTGTCGTAAGAAGCGACTAAGGGACATACACCTGATGGGTGGGCAGCAGCATCTATCAGCTCAAGGATACTCACAATTTTACTGCGATTACCGATCCACCTACCAAGCGTGGTGATTATGGCTAAAAGCCTCTAAAATCCTGGATTTTGGATCCAGGAGCAGTGGATTTAAACAGGCTGATATAGTACATAAAAAAAATTGATAACAGTTTATAACTAAATCTTTATCAGCCCGTACAACGTACACTGCTGAACATGAACCTCGTCCCGAGGGCAGGTTTTTTGCCATAGTTATCATGCTAGGCAAGCGGATTGGTGACCGCAGTATTATGTTGTAACACAAAAGGAAACACTGCAGCCCGCTCCCTGGTATACGCTATAGATGATGTAATAACAATCAGGGCCAATGGCTAAATGTGCTTCTGAGACACGGAGGATAGTTCGTCAATCAACCAGACCCGAAAATATATCTTAGACTTTACACAAAGATTTCTTATCCGGCGTGGGAATCGAACCCACCTTCACCTTCTAAACTTACTCCGCTACGCCACGCCTGTTGTAAATAAATCATCATCAGCCCTTATAACGTCCACTGCTGAACATGGGCCTCCTCCCGAGGGAGGGTATTAGCCATAGTCACCACGCTTGGCAGACGGGTTGGTGACAGTGGCGTAGCTGGGTGGGCAAGGGCCCCGGTGCATTGATTCAAGAGCTGGCGAGTTGGCGGACGCGGGTAACCTAAGCTTTTAACAAAGCTTAGGTTAGAGGTCCCTGAGGTCCAGGGCCCTGGTGCACTGCACCACCTGGCCCTACGATAGCTACGCCACTGGTTGGTGACTGCAGTATTATGTTGTTTCACACAAGGAAACGCTGCTGCCCGTTTCTCCCCATACGATAATTATAGTTAAAGATGATGTTATAATAATCGGGACCAACGGCTTAACATGCTTTCCGAGACACGGAAGGTCGTCCCTCAACCAACCAGAACCGGAAAGAAATCTTAGAATTTACACAAAGATTTCCTGTCCGGAGTTGGGATCGAACCCAAGACCTCAGAAAACCGCTACGCTAAGGAGGTCGTCTAAATCAGGTGATCATTAAAAGTCGATTACATAATTACTCTAAATTTTCATTAAAAAGGCATCCTTCACAATATGATAATCTACTGGCCTAAGGTCAAATCGTGATTCCGATACCAATCGAAATACATCTCGATAGATTATATCGATGTAAAGAGTCGATTGGAAATTATTCGAGTTTGCTATTGATGAGTCGTAAAGATTCCGATATTAGATTAATGTATAACAATACCTTTTTTAAGAACATTATTTTTTTATGGTTAAGGAAGTTAAGGTACCTATGATTTTGTTATAGTTTGAATCCGCTATTATTATTGACAATTAGATCTAAATTAAAAAATAACATAAAAAATCTAGTATTAATTCCAAATGTCGCTAAATGCTGGGACGCCTTTTTGCACCACCCCTCCGCCTGTAAAAAATATGCACAATATGCAATCACCAGACGAAGACCCGATACGTGTTTCGCTCCTCAACGGAGCATCATCAGGGTGGTATTGACAAGTCGATCGCTACTGCCAATCATGGACTTGTTAACTTATCCCTAGGTATTTATCACGCTTGCCAGGCGGGTCATTACAGCTTTAAGCCTTTTTTTTTCAAAGATTACTGGTAGAGTTTTTTTGCACACTGCTAGTATTCTTGTTAACCACTTGTGCTAAGCTAAAATGCTTGTGTTACGAATGGGTTCACGTCGGTAGTGCAATAGGTGAGGATCGAACCGGCGACCACGTGAATGCAAGTCTGTCGCCCTAGCCATTGGGCTACGGCCTCTTCGTTGGACTATAACATTTAACTACAAAATTTACTTTCTAAATATACACAAAGTTTTGCAATTTTGATGCCCCTCTTTATAAGTGTTAGTAAAAGTGGGAATAACAGTAACAAGGAACTTACTTTTCACAATTGACTAGCTGTGGCCAGCTGCTTTAGCCGCCAATGTACTGCTACTAAGCTCCATTTGATGGTAGGGTGATGTTTTATAACATACTAGCGACCGGCCCCGGCTTCGCACGTGTGCAATGTTGATGTATTATCATATAAACCTTCCTCTTGAATCACTCTATCTAATAAAAAATCGCATCAAAATCCGTTGCGTAGTTTTAAAGATCTAAGTATAAAGACAGAGAACTGGAAGCGACTTTGTTTTTTACTATGTAGTGATATGCAACACATCAGCGAAATGGTTAGGTTAGGTTAGGTTAGGTTACTTTTGCTTTCGCTTTCGACCATCATCAAGAGGATGCTCGAGAGCGAGGGAGCATGGGAGTCGATGGCTTCTTTCTGTGAGACTGTAGTTTCACAGAAGGAGGCCGCGGAGCGGGTGAGAGAAGATGATTCCAGCTCTCACCCGCTTCGTAGACGTCGCGTTGGCCGGAGGCGGAGGGCCGAAATCCGCCGCCTCCCGCCATAAGGGGTGACCCTGGGGAGCAGATAACATGAATCTGCTCCCTAGGGTCACATTCATGTAGTAGGTCGGGGATGCCACTGTGTTCTGGCAATCCCTGTAGGAGTAGGAAGGTATCCATCGCGGGTGCTTAACACTCGCGATTGAGCCATAGGGGGAGGAAACTCTAGTCCCTTCACCGGGGCGAGAGTTATAGTTGTACTCTGTCGGAGAGATAACCAAAGGCCTATACCGGTACTTGGGTCTCTCATCACCAACGACAGAAGGAGGAACACCCGGGGGCTTTTTTAGTGGGTACATACTCTCTGTGGTGCGACAGCGCACCACGTTCTATAGAGTATGAGCCCCACATGCCCCTCACTGGCGCAGGGATCACGTATATAGTGACCCCTGCGCCAGGGAGGAAGTGCGGTTGCGCATTTTTACCCCGGTAAACAAAAAAAAAAAAAAAAAGGTTTCTTTTGCTTTTGCGTGTAAGATGACAAACCTCCGCGTTTATAATATTACCAAACTTGCCCGCGCGCGGTTTCAACCGCATTTTACCCGTTCCTATAGGAACTTCAGTATTAAATTAATCTTTTTTAGTCTTCCTCATTAAATGGACTGTCTAACACCAAAAGATTTTTTCAAATAGGACCTGAGTTTAGCGCGTTCAGGCAAACAAACAAAGTCTTCATGTACCGGTCAACCGGGGTTTCTTTGACATTCAGGGTAACATTGGCCGTGTAAATGTACTCGTATTTGATGGTAGGAGTATCTCTTTACTAAATTCACCAGCTTTCGTTTCTGGAGCACATTTTTTTCCTCAAGCCATTTTGGCGTTTTGTCTCCCTTCAAATTTCGTTTCAATATCACTGTTAAAGTTACTCTAAATGTCAAATTAACCCCGGTCTACGTATATATATTAGTTTAAATGAGATTATTCTGTTACACTTTTCCCATGGTAGTGGAAAGAAATCTAGTAAGTAAGTATATTTATAGCAATTCAGAGAAATATAAAGCAATAGGTACATGAACACAATACCTCATTTACGATTAACTTAAGTTTGTACAAAGTTTTGACCTTTGCGGGCACATAATGACTTAATAATTCTCCGCTCGATGTTATCTATCTAAATGGATTGTTGGGGGCCGCATTACATATATATTTTACTATCTTTACTAAATGTTTTTTAATAAATTCAGCCGCAACGTCTCTATGTTCGCGATAATAAAATCAACTGCACGGATTTTCATGGTGTTATTACACGAAAAAGAGCTGAAATGATCTGATATTTAGGACATTTTTATCCAGAAAACATTATCGTTAGCTAAAGAGTGTGCCGCGTGTATGTTTGTATGCTTGTGTATTTAATAATGTCTGATAATAAAAAAAGTGATGTAAAAGTCATATAGGTAGTATACAGGGTTATTTTTAAAACACCAACAACCTTTCAGGGGGTGAAAGTACTGATGATTATAAACAACTTTTACTATGGGACCAACCTTGAAATCGCGAAAAAATAATCAGCTGTTCCATACATTTATGTTCACTTACCTCGACAAAATGTATGGAATATCTGATTTTTTTTCGCGATTTCATGGTTGGTCCCATAGTAAAAGTTGTTTATAATCATCAGTACTTTCACCCCCTGAAAGGTTGTTGGTGTTTTAAAAATAACCCTGTATAACGCGCTCTTAACGTCAAAATCGCGTAACTTTAGAAGCAAGCAATAGTTAATCGGTTAAACGCTTTAAAAGTACCTACTTATAACAAGTTCAATATTTTTTTTGTTTCGTTATCTTAGTTCGTCCCTGCGTAGTTAAGTATGACAGTTGTGTTGCTGACTGTACCACGTGTCACGACCGCTATTGTGTACAGTCACCAACTTATTGTAATAATTAAATATATAAGTTACGATTTTACGATATAGGTACACCGGGATTTTTAAGACGTTGCCTATATTTATTGAAATGATTTATGTTTGGTAGTATAAATACTATATGTATAATATACTTTTTCAATAAAATAGCGCGCGTTACCAGAATACTGGCAGCATTAGCACTAGTTTTAATTATAGGTTATTTTTATTTTTTAAGTTTAGGATTGTTAAAGTAACTTAAAAAATATCTTTTGCGATATTATTAAAAATTACAGATTAAAATGACTTCAAACCTATGTTGAGAATCTTATTGGTATTACCTAGATTATCTTGTATTGCATTGACTTGAAAGAAACTTTTTTTTTTGAAAAAAAAATGTTTATTTTAAAACTAGCTGTGCCCTGCGGTTTTACTCGCGTTCCTCTGCTCCATACGGTCGGAGCGTGATGTTTTGTAGCCTTTATGTTAATCCAACGTATACCCTATCCCGGTACAAAATTTCAGCCAATTCCGTTCAGTAGTTTTGGCGTGAAAGAGTAACAAACATCCATCCATCCATCCATAATTAAAACGTGCGCGTTTTTAATATTATTATATTATGTTTTATTGTGTGTATAATATAGTGGGATAAAATATAATTATTCTTAATCGTTCGTTAACAGCCTGTTAACGTCCAAAGCTGAAGGCATGTTCAGCAGTGGATGTGAACAGGAAATACTTTACAGACCTTGGCACGCCACAATCGTTGATAATCAGCTCGCTTGGCTCGGATTTGAGATCTCAGTAAGATGGTAATAGATGATTCTTGAGTAAATAGATGCTGCTGCCCATTCATCAGATGTATGTCTCAGTGTTTTACCGTGTAGTGACGGATCAAGAATACATAATATTTCCCATTTCATTCCGAGGGTGACGTAAAAGGCGACTGAGGAAGTAAGTTTAAGCAGACAAGATCACTGCCAGAAAAGGAAAATTAGAAACTAAACCCTATACCAATCCGTCTGGCCAGCGTGGTGTATAGTAGGCTAATTTCCCTCCACTATTTTGGAGGAGACCCGTGCCCAGCAGTGGGACGTTTATGGGTTGTGTCAGATGTCTCAATCACCTCTTATGACACGGAAACCACATGGCTCACTAAACTAAACTAAAAACAAAAGATTTTTTGTTGGACGGACATCCGTAGTTATCCACGACCCTTAGGTACTTCATTAGGCATAAAGGCGAGGAGAGCTCCAGCCTTAATAAATGGTTTAAAAACTACAAACTAAGCAACCTGCGCAATAGGGTGCCCGCATCGCTGGCGATGAGATTGAGGTATTATGACTTTTAGTATTTTAGGGGGTTTTGTGCAACTGTCGCTCTACTTTACAGTTCGCGGGCCTCACGGACTTCGGGTCTACGAGGGCATCGGATGGTTTTTTGCAATAAAAACTAAAGTGATCAATAATATATGAACAAGCAAAACGAAGACTTGGTTATTAATTGGTAAGTTACTTATAAAATCCAGTTAATTTAAAGCCTCCTCTTTAATCGAAACGTTCAATTAATATCTCAATGATCTACATGAAGCAATTTACTAAATAGATTAAGGTTAAGAAGCTTGTTTAATTAATTTCCGTCTAAGAATTTAATTAATTACAACCTATTAACAAGAACTGTGGATCTTCATTAGCTTTGTCAGTTTATTGATATTTTGTTGTATCTAAACCTCTGTAGCGTAGCGGTATTTGGCTTGCTTTAAATCTCGGAGGTCGTGGGTTCGATCCCCACGCCGGACCGGAAATATTTGTTTAAATTCTAAGATATCTTTCCGGGTCTGGTTGGTTGAAAGACTACCCTCCGTGCCAGCGAAAAGCACGTTAAGCCGTTGGTCCCGATTGTTATAACATCATCTATAATAATTGTATGTCAAGGAACGGGCAGCAGTGTTTCCTTGCGTGGTACAACATAATACTGCGGTCACTAACCCGCCTGCCAAGCGTGGTGACATACCCTTGGGGTGGGCAAATACCCTTCCCCGGGAAGAGGCCCACGTTCAGCAGTGGACATTATACGGGCTGATGATGATGATGATTGTGGTAACTAAACTGTTGTGTATCAGGAACATTTAGACAGTAATAAAATTATGGGGGGTGGCTACTGGTGGGATTCGAATCTTCAATCTGAGGCAAATTCCCTAATATTTTGATAATTCAGCCAGGGTGAATAAATAAGCGGCTGTCAACACTGACAATCTCTGTGGTGTAGTGGCATTGCTTTAAGTCTCGGAGGAGGGTTCGAGCCGCAGGCTAGACAAAAAAAATGTGCAAATTCTTAGATTTCCTTCAGGTTCTGGTTGGTTGAAGGCATCAGAAAGCACATGAAGCCGATTCTATGACTATGGCAAAAACCCCCATGGGGGAAGGCCCATGATTATCAGTGGACAATATACGGGCTGATGATAATGATTTCATGCAACATCATTGTTGTTTGATTAAAGAAATAATAACAAGCGTCTATTCAATTTACAAACTGAACACATGCATACAACATTCAATACATTAATCACGCAAAAAGATTCCAAATTATTACTTCTGGGACCTAAAGAAAAATGGCTGACGAGTCCAAAATTCCCTCCACAATATACTTCAATTTACAAATGTCCTTTACAAATACAAGAATGGAACGTTCACAATTTTTGTGGAATTTTAAACGGGGCAGAACACAATATTTTATTATGAACTACCTCGTTTTATTTCATTATTGCTATGGCGTAAAAAAAATCGTAAAACATTTCAAATTTGCATAAATTATATAATTTGCACTTTTTTCCGTGTCCATTGTCGTGTCAATTCGGGAGGGAAACGGTTTTGACAATCACTACTTACAGCCTACACAGAAGGATTTTTTGCTAATAATTTGACTGCGTCGTGAGGGAATTTCATCAATTTGAGGTTGGATTGCTCGCATTCTTGTCGAAAAAGGCATAAGAATTATTGACGGTTCAGTTGTTTTTTTTTTCGTTTTAGAAAATTCACAATTTTTTTTATTCTGTTTAAAATAAATGTTTACATACGTTGATAAAGTCGGTGAATTAATAAATGGTAATTACTTCATTATTACTAAGTCACTCATAGAATTTTCTTCTCCTACTATTACAATTATAATTATTTTTCTAACTTATGAATCAGTACTAATTTTCTTAGGTCTTTTAAAACATTCAAATTACTTAAAAAAACCCAGTTTAACGTTACAATAGCAGTAATGAAGTAATTACAAGAACATGTAGAACATTATTAAAATTTCGTTTCTATGAAATTTGCTCGACAATTGCTTTTATTAAAACAATTTTTGTTACAAAAGAATAATTCGTTAACGTCTCATAATTGGTGATTCAACCGATGTGTAATAACAATAAGTAATCATTTTTACATGAACAATTTTCGTTTAATTATTTCATAATTATAACAGCCTAAGGCAACAAATTAAATTATTGTTAAAGTTAAAAAATAATTAACTCGCGGTATTACCTGCGTTGTACCTACTGCTCTCTATCTACTCTGAACACAGAAGTCATATATTTCTAACTTTTTTATCTATACTAAAATATATAAAGTATTTGTTTGTTTGCTTGAGCTCAGGAACTGATGGTCCCATTTGACAAAATAATTCAGCGTTAGAGATAGACTACAAATCTAAGGAAGGCTATATTTAATTATGAAGTTTCTTCGGGAACGGGAGTCACGCGGGTGAAACTGTCTGTGGTTCATACAAATATTTGTCCCGAGTGGGAATCCAACCCGCAACACCATGTCTCTGAAGCAACTAACATAACCACTAGATATAAGCATGACTTAATAGTACTTGCAACTCGTCTCTATAGAATTAGCAACTCTTTTATGGGGCAATGTATTCGCTTCTATAACAAACTCCCAAATAATATTAGAGAATTATCTGTTAATAAATTTAAAGCCACTGTCAAATCTAAGTTATGTAGAAAGGCATATTATAAAATATCAGATTATGTAAATGACAGAATGGCTTGGGAGTAACTTGCTCTGGAATGACACTGCTGCTTAACAATATTGTAAAATAAATGATAAATTGATTATTTAAAAAAGGATTCCTCTGAGTTCCTTGCCAGTTCTTCTCAGAGTGGCCACGTCTTTGAACTGGCGGTAGGAAAAGAAATGGACGCATCATAAGAACATGATTTAATATTTTTTTAATTGTGTCTATATGAATAAAGAAATTATTGACTTTGACTTTGTCTGAGCCACCGCACCGGTGCAATCATTCGAATCTATGGAAATAAATTCTGCTCAAAAAAGTTATTTCTGAAAATTACTGTGTCAACTTCAGCTAATGTCGGTTACATTACCACTATGTTCACTGGACAAAGTTGTGACCCTCCCGAGGGTACCCCGTACGGTTGACATTCATATTTGAGTTTTAACATACGACGGTAAAACCCAGTGGCGTAAAAATAGGGTGATAAGACGGGTGGGTATACTGTTTGGGGCATCGCAACATGAAAACAGGAGAGATATAAATATTGTCTAAAACATACAATGTATTTTACGAGTATAGAAAGTCTTACTTACTCCTGCAAATCATTTTCTGATTAAATTCGTTGCGGGTCCTAAGGCAGTTTTAGGTAATTTTCTCGGGACTTGGTGAGCCTTGGTTTTCATTGATGAGGCTGTGGCCTTACTGGTACGGCGATACGATGGCAACGCTACGAACAAATACATTTAACTTGTCGTTGTTTCATTGCAGCCTACATATATTTATATGAGTGTGCCGCTGCAGCGTATTCGCGCGCTGGCGGTAGGATATTATGTGGGACTCGCCCTCTCCATAGCGTGGTATGCTAAACTCATACCACGAGGAGAGGACCACTAAAACCCCCCGGACACTCCTTCGATCCGCCGTTGGCGGGGGCCGGGTACGCACAAGCAATCCGGCCCCTCGATGAAAGCGTTCATAGCCTGCGGTAGCCGCTTAATGTCAGATGGGCTGAGTTATTTATGTCGGTTTTCTTTTTTGTTTGTGCTCGAGGAGAGCTAGGTGATTCTAGCTCTTCTCACTCGAACTTGCCCCTAGCCACATTTAGTTACACCACTGGTAGAACCTAAACTATACCGACACGTTTTGATAACGAGCTAGTAAACTCTAATGAGAAATTCATTGACTAGCTATCTCGTGCGGTTTCACTCGCGTAATATTTTTTTAATACAATATTGAAAATATAAGTAGTATTTTATTATTATTTGTAATTTGAGCTTTTCTTATACTATTATTGCCATAGTCGCTTGCCAGGTGGGTGACTTCATGACACAATTATAATAAGACATACCTACAACACAAAAATATTTTTTAATATCTATTTTTATTATACGAAGTTATGTTTATTTATTGTTTTGAATATTTTTATGCTAGCGATCGCTCCACTGCAGTGGCATTTTGTCTAGCCTCTCTATCGTTGATCGATAATACTTTAATCAGTATGCTTGGATTGGTGATTGCAGTTAAATATATTCAGCAAGGAAATAAAAACATTGCACAGATAGACAAAATAGCTGACAGTTAGTACATTACAACGAGAACCAAACCACTTGTAACATTACAACAATTCTAAGACGCAAATGGCATTCGAAATCTTTCGTTGCAGTACAGAGTAGTGAACACATCTCACAGATGGCTAATAAAACGCAAATGTGGACCATTAAACTCCACAATTAGCTTCTATAACAATTCCAAATACCATACCATACCGTCTCAATCACTCGATCGTACAGATAATAAAAATAATTTTTAACGCTTCATAAAACCCTGAAATCGAATTCCAAAATACATTTGTATGAGAACAAAGATTCCGAAAATATTATTTTTATGGTCCAAAAACATAATACAAGTTTATACTACGTATTCTCCTGTCGCTCAAGCGGTATTACGATATAATTTACGATAATTTTTGGCGTTTATTGTGCTATGTCAACTTTGGGTCGATGAGTTTTTATGCGCAAGAGTCATTGTGAATCATTTGCGGGGCAAAGATTATTGCGCAGATGCGGTTTTATGGCTAGGATTAGGTGTCTGGTTTTATGGGTGTTTTAATCAGATACAATGTAGAATAATGTAATGTAACAATTATGATAATATCTTTTATGTCATCGGTTCCCATACGTGTTTGTGGGACATAGGTATTTATTTTATTACTTAAAATACATACTTCGTTAATTTAATTGTTCGATTGTTGAGTTGATAGATAATAACAATTTTTGTTGTATAGGAAGTATTAAGATAGCCCTACTAATATTATAATCGCAAAGGCGAATTGTATGGATGGTGGAAAATTATGGGACATGACTTTGCCACAAGGCGGTCGCTGGCTGAAAGAGGAATGATGACTTTTACGTTTTTTTACGGAGTTTTGCTCTATTGTCGCTCTACTTCAAAGTTCATGGGGCTCTCAGTGTAAAGTAAGGTGACAGTTGCACAAAACTCCCCTCAAAAAGTCATAATCCCGCAATCTCATTGTCAGCGACAGTCCTGAGCCGAGGTCCAAGCCCCACAGGGAGCGCCCTTTTGCGCAGGTTGCTTAGTTTGTATTTTTTAAACCATTTATTAAGGCTGGAGCTCTGCTCGTCTTTATACCCGGTGAAGTAGCAAAAGGCGAGCAGAGCTCCAGCCTACCTACTTACGTAGGTAGCCTATTGGCTACTCTCCGAAAAAAAAAACCCTATGACTTGGGAGTTGAACCTTAGATACATCGATCCAATACAACTAGGTACTATACATTAAACATAAAGTCCGAATTATATTTATTTGACATCTCCTCTATCACAATAATCTTTGCTAAACACTTCCAAAACACGGATTAATCCATGTAACCTCCACATACAACATTCGCAGAGAAAGTTTACGATGCGCTGGAAAAATTTGAATTTATTCGACTTTTATGCCAAACAGCTTGGTGAAAGCTCTCGGCTAATTTTGACTAAATCTTTGTGCTGATGTAAAGAAAAATGGAGCTAAGTAGTGCAGCTTTTTTTGAGGTTTTACAGTTTATTTAGTTTTTCTGAATAACATACCTACTACAAAAAAATAATAAATAGATGAAAATATTAAAACAACGTGGAAATCATCAGCCAATATAATGTATGCGTAAATCTAACTCGAAGGGGGTTTACCGTTGTTTTCACGCTTGGTTGCCAACCTGCATGGTAGGTGACAACCTGGGACCTGCACCAAATCGGTTGACACGGAGAAGCAGCCGTGGGGATTTCGTAGGGAGGCCAGCTACATAATGTCCCTGGTTGCTTCTCCAAGTCCGCCAATTTGGTCCCGATTTGGTCCCCTCGTGGCATGAATAGCATGCCAAAACTAAAGGAAAGGGCTATTCTTAAATAGCCGTCTGCAGGAGCGGGTGCGCAATGTGGAATGCATGCTTTCCTGTGGACGCAGGGAAATAAAGGAAAAATATCGGTGACCATCACAGTAATATGTTTAGTACAAAGGTAAACGTTAATGACGAGATGACAGCTGGGACAAAAGCTTCAGTAGGTACGATGATAATATTTCTATGAGTGGTATATAATTTTATTTTTAAAAACAAAAATGTGGTCTCACAAGCGATTGTCGTATGTTTTTATTTTTGAGTAACGCTACAGAATATATAATATAAGCCGTGTGGTTTCAGATTTATATTACGACACCCATGGGAATAAATGGGGTGGTCCCATTTCTTTCCATGGGTGACTGCTGATAGGCAGCAGCGTCTATCAGCTCACATCACTTATACTATGCTACTCCGATCACCAACCCGCCTCCCTAGCGTGGTGATTATGACAATATCACGCAAAGACCCTGGCTACCCAAGGTCTGACAGAGATTGCCCGTGTCTCCAACAAAAAATGTTAAATTTTTAAGGTAACAAATAATCCAAACCACGTCTGCGTGAAATAGGTACCAACATACTAACAATCAAACATACTTTCAATTTTATAGTATTACTATGTAAGTTCAAACTCAAAGATACTTTCACTAGACGACATTTGGCTTCATCAGCTGGTGGTCATTCTTTACATGGACAATGATAAAAATTCTTTGCATCTTTTGACGTATTTCAAGGTGATTTGATAAAGGGCATAGACATTGAAAGCTTTTGATATCTACATATATAAATAAAAATGAATCACCAAAATGTATGGACGCACATAACTTGAAAACGACTAGATCTATTTGGCTGATTCTTTTTTTTGTATGCTAATTATGAGGACAAAATTTGAATGAAAGCAAATTTTGGAATAACCGACCCCCTATATCATTGTCAAATAAAAAAAATGGATATTGTCATGTTGACATTTTACGGCAATATTAAGCACATTTTAAATTTGAATTTAATAAATTCAGACCACCGGGAGTACATATGTTGCAGTCAAAACTCTTAACCAGTCAAAACTACTTTTAACTAGCAAAATCAGTCAAAAGTAGTTTTAGGTTAGGTTAGATTAGTTTTGACTGATTTTACATATTGCGGCCGGAATTGTATCGGGCTTTTTATCCGGTGAAGTAGCAAAAGTCTCGTGCCTACATAAAAAATACCGACACCAAAGCAGTAGTTTCATAACCATAATCTTTACAAGTAATCATTAAAATGTGGCAGAAGCGAAAGACATCTGATATAGTCTCAAGTTGTTGGTTTATATAAGATTCAATTACTTTGTTAGATGTTTATCGTTATATTTCCGTTAACTAATATTATTTACAATAATATCTGAGTGGAAAAGTCAAGGAAAATTTAAACGTTAGATCTTGTTACTCGGGATTTCTATAGAATTTAACTATTTATTGTTATAAAAGCGAAAGTTAGTCTGTTAATTATTTAGGTATTGGCTTACTGATTCGTAACCTTCCGTTTTCATTGGAAAATATATATAAAATGTGAACAAATGTGGTTAATACATAAATCTAAGAATGAAATAATTAATTTATTCAGCACTAGTACAGGATGGTATACATACACTTGTACTTGTCAAAATCACTATGAATAAAACTACTTAGGTAACTATAACTAGCAAGTGCAACCTGCGAGTGCTGCTAGTAGGACATTACAAACAATGTACTCCGTCTGTCCGTTTGTCATTAATTCCTCTACTCATAATAAGTTCATATTAACATTCATTATTACAGGTATGTATTGAAAATTTTTAAAATCATACAATTTAGTGACACACACCTGGGGGCACCCTTATGGGGTTAAGACCACAGACGCAAAGGTGTCACTGGTAATAGAAATATTATTAGTTGAAACACTTATTACTCTAATCATAATTATATAACTGACTGATTTACTGTCGTGAAAGTAGAAAAGTCTATGTAATTGAAATCGTTTTAAAAATGAATCAAACAATGAACGCCCGTCATTTTTTAAATAGAAACGCTTAATCTCGTGACAAATGTCATACATCATACATTTGCGTTAAAGATTTTATGCTAGCAATCGCTCCGCCTGTAGTGATTTGTTGTCTAGGCCCGTAGGGCGGTCGCTTTCAGGTGTCGAGAATGTAAGCAATATCCCAGTCAAAAGCTAGTATGCTTCACAAGCTAAACAATTCTTGCTTAATTCAGCGTCTACTTAAGTAAGTCCTAACAAAAACAGACATGAAAACTTGGCTATGCAAAAGTTTCAGATCTTGTCATACGCAAGATCTTTGGTAATTAGTTTATATCTTCTGAGTTTGATATGTAGACGGTTGGAAACAATACAAACAATATGTAATTAAATGTCTATCTACGATTAAATTGCTGAGCGATTTTATCTACTTTACGTTACTTTATATATGTTACGGCTAATAGCCGAAGTGCGGCTACACCTAGTTTTAGCCGGCTACAACTAGGTGCAGCCGACCACTTGCGGTTAAACATAGGTCAACCCTAATAAAAATATAAACCGTATATGAAAATATATTAACAATACCTAAGGGCTTATTTCATTTAAGGGTCGAAAAGATAAAACTTCACATTTACAACATTAAAAGGAAAGGTTATAAAGTTATAATCTTGTATTCAGTACCATGACAAATTAAACGTTAAACCAACAGTTAATGTGGTCCCATAAATTGTAGATATCTCATACAAGTCCACGTTCCTTTGTACACAAATCTAAGTGTGGCATCTTTAATGTTTACATTTTTATTGTACACGGTAGAATATATTACTTTACGTTATCATTGTTTGTTTGGAGTCAATAGAACATTTGATGAGTGCTGTAAATTTCACCGCTTTGTATGGGGTACTGATTGCCTGAGAGATTGCGATGTGTAAGAAATTGTTTATGTTGATATTGTACAGTTATTGTTGTGCTTTTTTGGTTTGAATCAAAATTACTCACATCACGTAGAATTTTTTATCACAGTCGTTCAGTTTTCTGTTCTCTTTTCATCTTTTACTTGTTCACACCTCAGGTAGTATACATTTTTAATAATTAACGCAAATTCTTTTGTCACCCAATAAGGAATAAGTATCCAATCTACGATCAGTTTAAAATTTTAAGGACATTGTTTTTATTTGTAACTAGCGGCCCGCCCCGGCTTCGCACGGGTGGACTTTTATACCCTACCCCTGCCCTACGCTACCCCTGCCCTACCCTACCCCTACCCTAACCCTACCCTACTCCTACCCTGCCCCTACCCTACCCCTACCCCTACCCTACCCTACCCCTACCCTTACCCTACCCCTACCCTACACCTACCCTACCCTACCCCTACCCTACCCTACCCCTACCCTACCCTACCCCTACCCTACCCCTACCATACCCCTACCCTACCCCTACCCTACCCTACCCTTACCCTACACCTACCCCTACCCTACCCTTCCCTACCCTACCCCTACCCAAAAGTATCCTATGTCCTTCTCCCAGTTCTTAGCTACCTCCCTACCAATTTTCAGCCAAATCGGTTAAGCCGTTCTTGAGTTATAAATAGTGTAACTAACACGACTTTCTTTTGTTTTTAAAATGTATTCTGCTATTCGGGACGGAAACAAATCCAACAAATCAAAAACCATGGCAATCGGTCCAGCCGTTCTCGAGTTATAAGTGTTGTAACAAACACGACTTTCTTTTATATATATAGATATATAATAGGGATTGTTGCAACAGTCAAGGACAAAATCACACTGTCTATTATTATTCTCAATAATAAATATCTTTGAATAATATCAAAGGCTTTCGGTATACAGCCAACCAGCCAGTCACATATGTTACAATAAAAAAAATGTTTCTTAATAAATTAAGTTTGGAACCTCCGCCATTTTATGCAATTGACAGCCCACATCATTCACTTGGACCGTGCGTACACGACAATAAACATTTTGAGGAATTAATATGGGAATTTTATGGTGACATGGCTAAAATTAGAAGTAATATTAAATTCAAAGGCTATAATATTAAATTCAAAGTAAAAAACCTTTATTCACATTTAAAAATACTTTTTAAATAATGTTCTTATGATGCATCCTCTTTGTTTTTTTTTTCTACCACCAGTTCTGGACGTGCAACTCTGTGAAGAACTGGCAAAAACTCAAAAGAATCTTTTTTTTTTTTAAATACATTTATTATGATAGATATTACAATAATTCACATTATTTCAGTATCTGTATACTGACTTCTGCAACAAAAACTTTACACGGCCGCACGGGTAAAGTTAGTATTCATCATCATCATCATCAACAGCCCGTTAACGTCCACTGCTGAACATGGGCCTCCTCTTAACAAGCAAGTTAGTATTGATATAACGTAAACATAACAGAGAAAATCAATGGTAAGCTCATGATTTAAATTTCATCATTGAACAGAATAGACCCTAAATGTTAATGCATTGCCCTTCAGTTCATGGCTACCAACTATATACAAATCTACAATTCCATTTTACACAAGCCAATTAGAACCTTATTGCAATAAACTTAAGAAACAATAAAACAGTATAAGCACTTTATCAAAGCTCGCCATTACAACTTAACTTGTAAATTTGGCGCACACAATTTTGAACTTTATCGTTAAGTAATAAGATTGTTTATGATTGAAATATAAAAGTAAGGAAAGTAAGCAAGGACAATAGTATTGCCAATAGAGGTTTAACTAAATAATTGTAAGATTGTTGTTTCTTATACAAATTGTTTATAGATATAATAACTTGCTCAAAGCATTTATCAACAAAGGGTTCGTATACGATTCCTATCTAGTTGGTCGAGCGGTTAAATGTTCGGCCGAAACTAGCGAGGTCCTGTGTTCGAACTTAGAAAATAATCTAAGTACTAAGGAATTTGTAAAGGTCGCAGAGAACCAGTGGTTGCAGGCCTCTGGCTGTTGCACCTGCTGAAAATTGCCAAAATTAAAAATAAAAAGCCATTATTCAGCTATGGATTAATGGTAAATACCTATTGTTTCTGTATGACCCTAAAATTGATTGGTAGAAAATAATCTTTGGTTTTAATACCAACGTAAAAAGAAAGATATACCTTATATTGAAATTAAATTTAAGAATATTTATGATAAAAAAAAATTTAGCTTGAATAACATATTATGCGTTATAAGTTCGATTAAAAATCAAGCTTCAATAACAATAAAATTGATTGATATTTTTTTTTACACGATTTAAAACAAGACTACATACCTACCTAATTTATTTACGAATTAAAAATAGTAACATAAGTATCAGTTTATAAATTAAATATTACCTAGTAGCTTCCTGAGCGTGGTTTCACACGCATGGCTACCTTTCCCGTGGGAACCTCATTATTAAATAACTCCTGAAAGACGAAGCTTTTTAATGGAGAAAGAATTTTTGAAATAGGTCTAATAATTCCAGAGTCTTTTCAATGCAAACAACGAAATCTTCTCTCTTCATAATATTAGTATAGATTTTTATCTCGTCATCATCATCATCAGCCCGTATAACGTCCACTGCTGAACATGGGCCTCCTCCCGAGGGAGGGTATTTGCCATAGTCACCACGCTTGGCAGGCGGGTTGGTGACCGCAGTATTATGTTGTACCACACAAGGAATAGCTGCTGCCCGTTCGTTGATATACGATTATTATAGATGATGTTATAACAATCGGGACCAACGGCTTAACGTGCTTTCCGAGGCACGGAGGGTAGTCCGTCAACCAACCAGACCCGGAAAGAAATCTAAGAATTTATACAAAGATTTTCTGTCCGGCGTGGGGATCGAACCCACTACCTCCGAGATTTTGAGCGAGCCAAATACCGCTACGCTACGGAGGTCGCCTTTTCAATGCAAACAACGAAATCTTTTCTCTTCTCTTATCATTGTATTTGACTTATAATAAGTACGATCGATTCGTCTACATTATCAATAAACGTTTTCATTTTCATTTTTTCATTTTCATTTTCATTTTCTTCATAATATTAGTATAGATTTTTATCTATATTGATATAATAAAATCACCTCCGTAGCGTACCCTCTAACAACTCCGACAAACTCCGTAGCGTAGCGGTATTTGGCTCGTTTTATCCTCGTTCGATTCCCACACCGGACAGGAAATCTTTGTGTAAATGCTTTCCGGGTCTGTTTGGTTTAGTGCCTACTCTCCGTGCCTCGGAGAGCACGTTAAGCCGTTGATCCCGATTGTTTTAACATTATGTATAATAATCGTTTATCAAGGAACGGGCAGCAGCGTTTCCTTGTGTGGTACAACATATGACTGCAGTCACCAACCCGCCTGCCAAGCATGGTGACTATGGCAAATACCTTCCTTCGGGAGGAGGCCCATGTTTAGCAGTGGACGTTATACGGGCTGATGATGATAATGATGATATAATAAAATAAACCACATTTTCAAGATGGACACCTGGCACCTTTAATTATCAACAGTAAGTTTCATTCCAAAAGACAAAAATAACAGTTATTATTCTGTCAACGAACATAACTATATTATCGTAACAAGATACATATAATAATTTGTAAGAATTTTGATTAAATTAATTGTCCATTAGTTACCTGTCAGATCTGAATACAGCTGTTGTTTTTTGCTTCAACTTAAATTGAACTTAGTTAGCGACAAAAAGCGTAAAATGTACCAAATATAGGCATAACTGGGTATGTGGGTTGTCGCCTATTTGTTGTAACGTAAAATTGTGAAGCAAAATTGATATCTAGAGCTCATAAGCATAAAGACGGTTTTGCTTTTTATCATCAGAAAAATTAGTTGTATGTGCCTATATCATAAACTGGCACTTACGACCAAATGCTTCTGAAGCTTAATAGTATATTCATCCTTATGCTTCTTAACTAGTCGGACATATCCGATGATGACAAATCGTGAGTACAACCGGTTAGTTAATATAAATATTAAAAGTTCAATTAAATATAGAGTTATTGTCGGTTCAGCTAATATAAAATAAATAAACAAACTAACTCCTAAAATAAGAAACACTTATGTATTAAATAAGTGTACGCGATGTCACCACTCTTGACAACGTATGTGAGCAAAGAAAAAACATGAATAAAAAATGAGTAGTAAGTGACGTTTGTCGCAGTTATACATGCAGGTGAAGATATCAAACGACTAAGATACCTATAAAAACGTTAAATGTGTGCTATTTTTCAGAAAGCCATAAAAAACTAAAAAAAAATTGTTTTCAATAGACAACTCCCGCACTAGGTAATTTAATCCCTGTGTCGCGGGGGACTTTAAAAATACTCAATTCACAGACACAACACTAAGAACTATCTGTGGTTCGCACATATAATTGTCCCAGGTGGGAATCAAACCAAGAACACCAGGACTCAGAAGCCACTACCGCAACCGCCGAGCCGCCAGTGCAGTCATATTAACACCGCAAATAAAATTTATCCATACTAATATACAGGGTTATTTTTAAGACACCAACAACCTTTTAAAAGGTCATTGTAGTCATCATTATAAACTTCTTTTCCTGTAGGCGCAAACCTGAAATGACGAAAAATAATCAGCTGTTCCCTGCATTTTGACGAGTTAAACAAACATAAAAAGTATGGAACAGCTGATGTTTTTTTCGCGATTTCATATTTTGTCCCACAGTAAAAGTTGCTCATAATTATGAGTACAATGGCCTATTAAGAGGTTGTTAGTGTATAATTGTAACACCACATGAAAAGATGTAACACATGCTTCATACAAATATATGCATCTTTATCTTAATGATGAGTAGGCACAATGGTTTCTTAAGAGGTTGTTGGTGTTTTACAAATAACCCTGTATAAAGCTGAATAGTTTTTTTATTTGCTTGAACGCTCCAATATCGCGTGGTGACTATGGTAAAACCTCCTTCGAGGTCCACGTTCAATAGTGGACGTTCTACGGGCTGATGTGACGGGAGGTTCTACATAACCTGATACCCCCTTCACCCTTCCATCACCGGACGACTAGACGCGGCGAGCGGTTTCACCCTTTTGTTGTAGACATTCCTTCAATACGCACGAAGCGATTTGCTTCTTCTTTCATAATGTGGACGGCTAAGGAGTGGAATTCTCTGCCGGGGTCAGTTTTTCCGGAACGCTGTAATCTGGACATCTTTAAGGCTAAAGTGAACAGACACTTTCTAGGCAAGCGTGTATCATCTTAGGCCTTATCTTCGCCTTCCATCAAGCGAGATTGTGGTCAAACGTAAACCTATATTTAATAAAAAAAAAAAATGATATTTTTTTTGTCTGTAGAAGAAATGAAACCCAAGACCTCTGATAGTTATTTCGTGTTTATACCACTAGGTGGTTGTTCTATTCTTTTGAATTAGACACAACAATTCAAAGACATTATTGTTCGCAACAAATTTCCAATTAACATAATATAGTTGTACTGTAAGTTCACAATCTCGACAATATGTAAATTACTAGTTGTGACTTATCAGCTGTTGGGTCAATCAAAGATTATTCGTATATATAGAAACAGATACGAAACATGATTTTATTTTATAACCATATGTAATAAAATAATATCATCATAATCAGCCCGTATAACGAACCCTGCTGAATATGGGCCTCCTCCCGAGGGGGATTATTGCCATAGTCACCACGCTTGGCAGACGGGTTGGTGGCCGCAGTATAATGTTGTACCACACAAGAAAACGCTGCTGCCCGTTCCTTGATATACAATTATTATAGATGATATTATAACAATCGGGACCAACGGCTTAACTTGCTCACCGAGGCACGGAGTATAGTCCCTCAACCATCCAGACCCGGAAAGAAATCTTAGAATTTACACAAAGATTTCCAGTCCGGCGTGGGAATCGAACCCACGACCTCCAATATTTAAAGCGAGCCAAATAGCGCAACGCAACGGAGGCTGTCAAGAAAAAAAAAAAAAAAAAAACACGTAAACCTATAGCTACTTGTAAATAGTCAAAACATATTGTGGCTTATCAATTTACTGTGTTAAATTAATTGAGTTTATTTGATTATTGCTAAAAAACTACGTAGTGTAGCGGTATTAGGTTCGCTTTAAATCTCTGAGGTCGTGGGTTCGATGTGGGACAGGAAATCTTTGTGTTAATACTAAGATTTCTTTCTGGGTCAGGTTGGTTTTGTGACTACCCTTCGTGCCTCGGAAAGCACGTTAAGCCGTTGGTCCCGATTGTTAAAAAATCATCATATAACAAGCGTATACCAGGGAACGGGCAGCAGCGGTTCCCTGTGTATTTTAACATAATACTGCAGTCACCAATCCGACTGCAAAAACCCTCCCCGGGAGGAGGCCCATGTTCAGCAGTGGACGTTGTACGTGCTGATGATGATGATGATGATGTGGCGATCGAATTCACGACTTCCGAAACTTAAAGCAAGACTTACACAGCTACGCCACAGAAGTTTTAAAACATATTACAGTCGAATTAAAATCACCGAAACTTTCAGTTATCCTTACTAATATTATAAATACTAATATTATAAACTAGCGGCCCGCCCCGGCTTCGCACGGGTGGACTTTTATACCCTACCCTACCCCTACCCTACCCTACTCCTACCCTACCCCTACCCTACCCCTACCCCTACCCTACCCTACCCCTACCCTACACCTACCCTACCCTACCCCTACCCTACCCTACCCCTACCCTACCCCTACCATACCCCTACCCTACCCCTACCCTACCCCTACCCAAAAGTATCCTATGTCCTTCTCCCAGTTCTTAGCTACCTCCCTACCAATTTTCAGCCAAATCGGTTCAGCCGTTCTTGAGTTATAAATAGTGTAACTAACACGACTTTCTTTTGTTTTTAAAATGTATTCTGCTATTCGGGACGGAAACAAATCCAACAAATCAAAAACCATGGCAATCGGTCTAGCCGTTCTCGAGTTATAAGTGTTGTAACAAACACGACTTTCTTTTATATATATAGATGTGAAAGTAACTCTGTCTGTCTGTCTATCTGTCTGTCTGTTACGCAATCACGCCTTAACTACTGAAGCGATTTAAATGAAATTTGGTACAGATATAGTCTAGAGCCTGAGAAAGAACATAAATACTAATATTATAAATGTGAAAGTAACTCTGTCTGTCTGTCTGTTACGCAATCACGCCTTAACTACTGAAGCGATTTAAATGAAATTTGTTACAGATATAGTCTAGAGCCTGAGAAAGAACATAAATACTAATATTATAAATGTGAAAGTAACTCTGTCTGTCTGTCTGTCTGTTACGCAATCACGCCTTAACTACTGAAGCGATTTAAATGAAATTTGGTACAGATATAGTCTAGAGCCTGAGAAAGAACATAGGCTATATTTTATTATGAATTTCCCACGGGAACGGGAGTTACGCGGGTGAAACCGCGCGCGGGAAGCTAGTTGTAAATAATTGTGTTTCTGTATTCATTTACTCTGTAAGAAACCGTAGTAATTTATATGTAAAAGCATATATGAGATTGGAAGCTCTAGAACCGATACGTACCTACGTGTTCGAGGAAACCCTCTTGTTGTAAATATTGGAAAATAATTCCAGAATTCACCGTTGGTATTGAAAATATTAAAATTATTGTCTTTATTGTATTGTGTATGAGATACAAGTAACTGCGAGTAAACTGAGATAACAGAAAATATTTCTATATCTATACTCTATCTCTATATACTATTTTACAAAGCTGCAGTTTGTTTGTTTGCTTGAACGCGCTAGTCTCACGAACTGCAAGATCGATTTACAAAATTCTTTCAGTGCTTAGCCCATTTTTTGAGATAGCTTTTATTAAACATCATCATTATCATCAACAGCCCGTTTACGTCCACTGCTGAACATGGGCCTCCTCTTAACAGACCTTGGCAAGCCAGGATCGTAGAGGGATATTGCCATAATCACCACGCTTGGCTGACGGATTGGTGATCGTAGTAAGATGAAAACCTTGAGCTAATAGATGCTGCTGCCCATCCATCAGCCATATGTCCCTTAGTCGCCTTTTACGACACCCATGGGAAGACAGGGGGTGGTCTATTCTAAGCCGGAAGCCAAGCGGAAAACTAGTATTCTCTATAAAACTTGTATAAAAGGCAGCCCGTTGCTGACTTATTTACTAACACACAGTATAAACCAGAGTGTTTTTTGTTGTATTGCAATTTGGCACGCAGATAATAATTATTACAACGTGGAGTAAGAATGGATCAAAATATATTTTACTAAGGAAAGAGAATATAAATATAAATTAGTAGAAATAGTATGTTATGGCACTCAGATAGGTAAACGCCAGTTCTCTGGTATATCATAGCAGATATAATAGCCCGATGGCTAATTTCGTAATAACTATCGTGATGCCGATGCATCAACAGTAGTTATTACGATTAAAAAGAGAATTGTTTACCGCAATATTTACTTTCATATACAGAGGGAAGCCATGCTTTCTGAGAAACAAACGTCAGTACCTCAACCAAGACACAGTAAGAAGAAAACTTTTAGTTGAGGCTAAAAAAATGTGCAGCTATTACTGAATTAAGCTTACGATCTATGCGAGTTAACTAACAAGTGGTAACATTAAAGTAAGTTTTTATTATCCTTACTAATCCTTACTAATATTGTCTGTCTGTCTGTCTGTTACGCAATCACGCCTTAACTACTGAAGCGATTTAAATGAAATTTGGTACAAATATAGTCTAGAGCCTGAGAAAGAACATAGGCTATATTTTATTATGAATTTCCCGCGGGAACGGGAGTTACGCGGGTGAAACCGCGCGCGGGAAGCTAGTAACTAATAAAAAACACTTTCGCAAACTACTTCTTTAGAAGTTTGCTCAAAGTTACTTACCCAATAAAAGTATCAAGTTCGGTGGTATTGTATGCTTCTGCTTTTTGCATCAGAAACGAATACAGTTTGTATATTTTTCGTTTTTAGGGTTCCGAAAACTAAAAAGGTGAAAAAACCATTATAAGATCACTCGTTTGTCCGTTTGTCTATCCATCAAGACCCGATGCCATCAAGTTAAATAAAATGCTTAGCTTCGTAATCTCTTGTAAAAAACAAGCTCTTGTAAAAATCATCACAATAAGAAGGAGGTAATTGCCGTGTAGTTTCCGGCTTAGAATAGACCACCCCATGTCTTCCCATGGGTGTCGTAAAAGGCGACTAAGGGACATATGGCTGATGGATGGGCAGCAGCATCTATTAGATCAAGGTTTACTTCTCTGCTTATCTTACTGCGATCACCAATCCGTCTGCCAAGCGTGGTGATTATGGCAATATCCCTCTACGATCCTGGCTTGATAAGGTCTGTTAAGAGGAGGCCCATTTTCTGCAGTGGACATAAACGGGCTGTTGATGAATTGTCATATAAATAAATAATAAATCTAAGTAAAACATAACAAAACCTGACCTTCTGATTAAGTCTGAATTGATTAACATCATGGATTTTGTCATCCAGCAAGGTTGTATACCACACTAGCTGTAGCTCTCGACTTCTTGAATTTCGATTTCTCCATATAAACTTGTGACACATATAAACATGAAAAACTTCGATGTCCCTTTTTTCTCATGTCAGTTTTTTACAAGTCTTTCATATCGGATGATTCCCTCATTTAGAGAATACACTCTGCAAGATTCAGGTCCCTACGATGAACGGTTTATGCTCAGTCAGTCAGTTAGTTAATTAGTAGTTTTATGCCACACGAGCGATGTCTCACGGATCCATACGATTTGCATTTAATGTTTTACAGTTACTCTTATACCTACCATATTATATCAAATTCCATTAAAATCGGTATAAAGCGTTTTTTGCAAAAAAGTGTAAGTACTCATTTAATTGTTTCGATATATATGTGGAACTATAGTTTTTTTTTTTTTTTATTCATAACTGAAAGTGCGTTTGTCCTCAGTTTCGCCTGATGGAAAGCGACAACGAAGACGAAGATGGAGCACGCGCATTCAGTAAATGCCTATTAATTCTAGCCTTAAAGACACCCAGATTATATCGTTCCGGAAATACAGATGCCGGGAGACTGTTCCACATTTCAGCTGTTCGCATGATGTAAGATGAAGCGAAACGCTTCGTGCGTGTACGCGGGATATCAACAACATAAGGGTGGTAACCCTCCCTACGTCTGGTTGTCCGATGATGAAATGGAGAAGGAGGTATTAAATCGTGCAGCTCCTGGGTAGGAGCAGGTCGCACTTGACCGGTTTTTATTTAATTCCCACTACAAATAATATAAATGCCATTGTCTGCAACAGTCATGAATGTTACTACGCTGTATACTTTGAAAATGTAATAGAAAACGCTATGGGTTATGAATGCTGTATTATTTTTTACCCTTTATGCAACTGGAAATGGGTGTTGCAAGACCTTCCGATACCCGCATAGACCCGAAGTCCGAGAAGCTCACGAAATGTAACTCCTCTAAGCAACTTAAAGCCCCTCCGTCAGCTACTCCAAGCCGTGGTCCAAGACTCACATGGGGCACTCTCTTGCGCAGGTTGCTTATTATATAGTTTATAAACAATTAAATAAGCCTCTAAGCCCGGTGAAGTAGCAAAAGCCTTCATGGCTAACAACATAAAAGTCCATCCGGAAAAAGAGCCCTCGCCGATCCGCTGTCCGAGAAGGCCGGGAACTGTAAAGTTTAAAAAGTAAACATAATTCCACAATGGCGGGGTCGCCAGCAACCGCTCTGATGAGACGAGGTCCAAACCTACAGGGTGACTTGCGCAGGTTGCTTAGTTTGTATTATTTAAACTATCTAATAAGGATGGTGTTCAGCTCGCCTTTATGCCTGGTGTAGTAGAAAAGTAATAGTCTCGGAGTCCGAGAAGGTCGCGAACTGTAAAGTTTAAAAAGTAAAAGTCATAATTCCTAAACATCCCCGCCGGCGACCGCCCTGAGCCGAGGTCCAAAACTTATACTTTGTCCTTTTGCGCAGGTTGCTTAGTTTCCCAGGAGATCCCGCGGTGCCATATTGGCCGCGGGTGCCGTCGGGGGGCCGGATTGCTTATGCTTACCCGGCCCCCGCCAACGGCGCATCGAAGGAGTGTCCGGGGGGTTGTAGTGGTGTAGGGTCTGGGGTTTTTAGTGGTATGACTTAGCATACCACGCTATGGAGAGTGCGAGTCCCACATATCCTACCGCCAGCACGCAAATACGCTGCAGTGGCGGCCGGAATGAGTAAATGCATAACCCAGGAAAAAATTGCTTAGTTTGTAGTTGTAAAAGTCAGGTTGAAGCCCTACTCACCGTTATGCCTCGAGAAGAAACAAATAGGTTATAGTCTGGTCGCTAACTACATAATATATGTCAGATAACAACAGTGACTTCTATTTAACTAAAGAAGAAAACATGACCTTGTTCGCTTTATCCAACATTTATGATGTGCAAGATCATTTCCCATTAATACTGACCTAAATATACTTCCTGCATACGTGCTGATACCTCCACGTGTGGGGCTGCTGAGACCAGCGCGTGAGCACGTGGGGACACACCTGGTGAGACAATCGTCACGTCTCATTTACGTAATAAGCTCTTTATCTGTAGTTCAATTGATTGGTTGGTTTATTTATTTATTAATACTTTATTGCACACAGTAAATGACATGACATTAATTGTATGAATTGGAAACAACATGTACAAATGTGCCTAATTCAATTATGAATTCTCTTCCAGCAAACATTTTTGGAAAGAGATACATGAGAATGAGTGCATGGATTTCATTGAAATTATTTGTACCAAATTGGTATATCTATAAATATACACAGTAATAGTTACATATTAAAATATGCATGTTTTAATTTTTTTTTAATATTGTCGTATTAGAGAATAACATTTGGCATTTGGATTTTAATGGCCTAGTGCAGGAGTTGTCTCAAAAAAATATTAAAAAAACACTATAGCTATAAAGTTTTATTTGCCGTGTGGATTCCGGCTTCGAATAGACCACCCCACATATTCCCATGCGTGCCATAAGGGGCGACTAAAGAAGCATGTATCAGCTCAAGATTTGCTACCATCTTACCACCAATGCGTCTGCTAAAATGAAATATTAAACCTAATAAAAAAAATGTATTGATTTCTACTAATGTTATAAACGCGAAATGGGTGTATGTTTGTTACTCTTTCACGCAGAAACTTCTGAACGGATTTGGCTGAAAGTTTCATTCATCAACAGCCGTTTACCTCCACTGCTGAACATGGGCCAGGATCGCAGAGGGATATTGCCATAATCACCACGCTTGGCAGACGGATTGGTGATCGCAGTAGGATGTAAACCTTGAGCTAATAGATGCTGCTGCCCATCTATCAACCATATGTCCCTGAGTCGCCTTTTACGACACCCATGGGAAGACACGGGGTAGTCTATTCTAAGCCGGAAACCACACGGCACGGCTGAAAGTTTGTACGCGGATAATTTATAAGTTGGTTGAACATATAGGCAAAATACCACGCTCCGACCCACTAGGACAGAATGACGAGAGTAAAACCGGGGCACAGCTCGTTCGTAATATAAGGGCTTTATTATTTATTATCAACATGGTAAAATTCTGCGACAAATCGCAATGTCTATTACCATGATATTGGCTAGTCTATGTGCAATCGATGCCAAGGTCGCACTGATGGAGCTTGTAGCTAAGACTTTCTAAGTTGCACTAACAAATTGATGCAGTACATATCGTTTTTATGTAAATTATGCAAGTAAATGCACTTTAACGTATATATGTTTAACTTTTTTCCTTGGGACTTGGTGGATCATGGTGCTCATTACCTTCCAGAGTATACTATTGTTTATTAATGTTGTGTTCGTTTGCTTGAGTAAGGTCTCCAGAGTTCACGAGGGGGAAAGGGTCCGATGTCCTCGTAGATCTGGAGTCTGAGAGTCCGCGAACTGTAAAGTAGAGCGACAGTTACACAAAACCCCCTAAAATACTAAAAGTCATAATCCCTCGATCTCATCGACAGCGACCGCTCTGAGCCGAGGTCCAAGCGCCACAGGGGGCGCCCTCTTGCGCAGGTTTCTTGGTTTGTAGTTTTTAAACCATTTATTAAGGCTGGAGCTCTGCTCGCCTTTATGCCCGGTGAAGTAGCAAAAGCCTCGTGAGCAAAAAAAAAGGGGAAAGAGCCGGCAGAATAGGGGTGGCTAGTGGTGTACTTCTATTGTACTGGCAATGGATATCCTTGTATTTGGACCTCTTCTGCCTCTTTACATAAGTCAGATAGGGTCATTTGCCATGTCAAATAAAAAAATATACCTATATAATGACTTTTGTTAGGTCCATAGAATCCAAAACTGTCCAGACGCCTACTAGCTAGGAAAGCTAGGCAGTTGTAGTATATTGTTTTTGTTTTTTATTGACCCGCACTCCCACCACTGCAACTTCTGTATGTCAGGATCAACTGTGACACAAACTGGAAAGAGCACCGAGGCTCACATAGTCCCAGGAATAAGTTAAACTGCTGACTGCACCTCTTTATGGGACTCGTCCTCTCTATAGCGGTGGTATGCTAGTCATACTACGAGGAGAGGACCCTACTCACTAAACCCCCCTGGGTACTCCAACGTCCGCCGTTGGTCAGGGGCGCAGGAACCGGTTGCCTCTGAGACCTGGTTCAGGGTTCGATTCCTATCCGGTACAATTATTTGTGTGAACTATAAAAAGAGCAAACGTAGAACTCAAATATCTATCACGTAATAATGAAATGGAATCTCCATAAAACCATATCTAGAGGTCAGACCCATAAGGTCGCATGTGCCATTATTCGTCAGAAACATTCGTCGTGCCTTTATCGTTAACTGGTAAACTGGTACATTATAATTGAACAGAAGTCAAATGATAATAGATCTTCCCCGCGGTGTCCAAGTAAAACCACTTGTTGTGACTCGATCACTTTATTGTTCCATTGATGAGAGTACAATGGTATACCGAACACACAACATTTTTTTTTTATTATTTGTCTTTAGCCACAGGGCTTTTGCTATTTCACCGGGCATAATACAAAATATTAATCTACGTAAAGCTTAAGTATTCCTGTGTGAACGAAACGATTGTGAGTTTTAGAGATATGGATCACTGCCATCTATTATCATACCCTTGAACTATATAGCCAAGTCACAATTGTTCCGTCAAATGTCACATAAACCTTAAAAATAATAGTAAATAATAGTAACATTCCGATGTCCTCGTAGATCCGAAGTCCGAGAGGCCCGCGAACTGTAAAGTAGAGCGACAGTTGCACAAAACTCCCCTAAATAAACTAAAAGCCATAATCCCTCAATCTCCCCGTCAGCGACCGCCCTGAGCCGAGGTCCAAGTCCCACAGGGGACGCCCTCTTGCGCAGGTTGCTTAGTTTGTAGTGTTTAAACCATTTATCTACGCTGGAGCTCTGCTCGCCTTTATGCCCGGTGAAGTAGCAAAAGCCTAGGGGCCGTAGCCCAATGGCTAAGGGCGTCGGACTTGTGATCTCGAGGTCGCCGGTTCGAACCCCACCCATTGCACTACCGACGTGAACCCACTTGTAACACAAGCATTTTAGCTTAGCACGAGGGGTTAACAAGAATACTAGTAGATTTAAAAACTCTGCTAGTAATCTTTTCAAAAAAAAACAAAAAATAAAAAAAAAAAAAAAAAAATAACTACATATTATGTCCGTCGGAAAAAAAAAAGTGTAAAATAGTACATCTGTCCTTCTGCTTCTAAGGTCTAGATATTAATAACATTCCGAAACTAAAACCCACAACCCAATTTAACATCAACCTTCATTAAAACCCGAAATTAACTCGATTCATAAACTAAATTTGAACGCACGTTTGAAATTTAACCCGCAGAAAACCCACGAGACTAACAGTAAACGCATAATATAACGAATGTTCGTTAAATATTGGTTTTGAACTTTTGGAGGCCAGGCCAAGGTCTGAAATCGAAATATCTATGGAACATATAAATTTATTAATGTTATAAATATATTACCTGTCCTGGAGTAGAGATAAATAAAGTAAAGTAAATAAGTATATTTTCGACAACCTCCGTGGCGTAGCGGTATTTGGCTCGCTTTAAATATCGGAGGTCGTGGGTTCGATCCCCACGCCTTACAGGAAATCTTTGCGTAAATTCTAAGATTTCTTTCCGGGTCTGGTTGGTTGAGGGAGCACCCTCCGTGCCTCGGAAAGCACGTTAAGCCGTTGGTCCCGATTGCTATAACATCATCTATAAGAATCGTATATCAAGGAATGGGCAGCCGTGTTTCCTTGTGTGGTACAACATAATACTGCGTTAACCAATACGCCTGCCAAGCGTGGTGACTATGGCAAATACCTACATATATTAATGTATATACTGGTTGACTTTTTTTAGCCATATAGACAGCCATATGCAAGAACTTTCGGTATTCACTTGGATAAGTAGTGTCCCACTCTAGCGGTCTCTATTGCTATGCTATTAGAAATCATCAAAATAACACCTGATATTCTTAAGTAACCTTTTTGTCTCAAGTGTGGCTCTGGCATATGATAGAGACATTTCACACAAAGTTCTATGATCGCCGTGTCCAGGTTCTCTCTCTCACCTCCGTTGCCACGATCGCTTAGTCAGTAGTTTGCTTATTTATTTGCTGCATTTATTTCTCTCAGCAGAAACATTAAGGCTGGAGCTCTGCTCGCCTTTATGCCCGGTAAAGTAGCAAAAGCCTCGTGGCTACATACGTATGTCAATCCGAAAAAAAAAAACAGAAACATGGCATATTTGCTTACTACTAGGTAGTTTGATATAAATATACAAATCTTTTCCCTTCATAATCTTGGTGTACATAGAATGTTACGCTTTCTGAAGCAGAATACCAAACCGGGTAAAACCGCAGGGCGCGGCTAATTTAAGACAGGTATTTTCGTTTGGTGGAATGCGCCACAGCCTTCATTTCAGCCCCGTAACTCTGACTGTCTAAAATACATTTCCAGTAAAACATTCGCGGTCCGCGGCATGTTCCGCTATTCAAATATCAGACGCTAGCTCAAATTTAAGCGCTCTTTTTTCATCAAGTGGTAATTCTAGGGGTTTAGATAATACGATTGCGATGCGATTTGTCGTGAGCTTCTGATTTATATACAATTTTTATTACACGCAGAAAGTAAGTGGGTACATCAGAGTCGCAGTTTCCGAATGGTGTTACGCGGAACCCTGAATAGAAGTTCTGTAAGAGGCTCTCAGGGGTTTCTAAATTCGCGCTAAAGACTATGATTTCACGTAAAAAACAATGTTACAGTTACTTCTGTTGTAACTGTTTGTCCCACAATTTTTGGCAGCAAAAAAAATTCGGGAACCGCTGCACTAGAGTAGTGGGAATAAGGGTAAAGATCAAATAGAATATAACTGTTATGACGCCACCGTCCGCGTCGCCTTGTGGTGTACGAAATTAAAAACTAATCTAATTTTTCAAATCGATCCAGTAGTTTTGGAGCCTATTCAATTCAAACAAACAATCAAATCTTCCTCTTTATAATATTAGTATAGATAATATAATATAATAATATTATTGAAAAAAGCTGAAGAATTTGTTGTTGCACACACCACAAACCAATTCACCACAGTGATACCGCGAAAATCGGTATATAAATAGTAAGTAGGTAGCTAATCTCCTCCCAATGTGGTGTAAATGTCAAAGTTACCCTTTTTAAGGCATTTTGCCAAAGTTTGTACACGGAAACCTCTGGGTCGCGTATGCCAAAAGAGCGATGGACGCTCTGCGCGTCCAGTATAATAATATTTTTAGGATGCTGTTGCGAAGGCCTCGTTTTTGTAGTGTTTCGGAAATGTCTGTGCAGTATCGAACCGATGGCTTTCATGCGGCGATTCGCAAGAAAACTGCATCTCTATTGAGCAGAGTACGATATACTAGCAACAGCATCCTCAAAATAATATGGGAGGACATTACCTCTCCAATTTTAAAAAATATGGTGAAGACGGTGACATATTAATGTGTCATCAGAAATTCACAAGCGTCATGTCACTTTTACTAACAATAGTTTGTAAGTTTTTATAGTAATTACTAACTCATTGGATCCTAGTCATCTGAGAAATAAAGAATTATTATTATTATTATTATTATCTTAACTACATTAAAACTAAGTTATAAAATACTTACAAAAAAAATTAACAAAATATTACATAAAAAAGAAAAAGAAAAGATAGACCAGTAATATACTAAGTATGTACTAAGTGCCCTAATTGCTGTATATCGCATAATAATAAATTGCGTCATGAAATCGCTTCTTTAGTTATTAAATTCTATTGCACACAATTAAATATTTTTTCCTTGTAATTACATCAACAGCCCATTTACGTCCACCGCTGAATATAAACCTCCTCTTAACAGACCTTGGCGATCCAGAGTCGTGAGAGATTATATAGGGTGACTGGTAATTAGTGACCGATACCTAAACACATGATTGTGCTCATGATAACAAACAAGTTTTACTGTGGCACCAACCCTGAAATCGTGAATAAAAATCAGCTGCTCCCTACCATGTTGACGAGTTATGTGAACATGAATGTATGGAACAGCTGATTTTTTTTTTCGCGTTTTCAGGGTTGGTGCCATAGTAAAAGTTGTTTGTTATCATGAGCACAATCATGTGTTTAGGTATCGGTCACTAATTACCAGTCACCCTATATATGCACCACGCTTGGTAGGTGGTAGATTATATATCGCAATAAGATGGTAACTAACCTTGAACCGTGCCGTGCCATGTGGTTTCCGGTGCCGTGTGGTTTCCTGTTTAGAATTGACCACCCCATGTCTTCCCATGGGTGTCGTAAAAGGCGACTAAGGGACATATGGCTGATGGATGGGCAGCAGCATCTATTAGCTCAACGTTTAAATCTTACCGCGATCACCAATCCGTCTGCCAAGCGTGGTGATTATGGCAATATCCCTCTACAATCCTGGCTTGCCAAGGTCTGCTAAGAGGAGGCCCATGTTCAGCAGTGGACGCAAATGGGCTGTTGATGATAACCTTGATCTGATAGATGCTACTGCCCATCCATCAGCTGTACAATACTTAGTCGGCTCTACGACACCTACCTATAGAAATTTTTTTTCGGACGGACATACTTAGTTATCCCCTAAGCTTTTGCTACTTCGCCGGGCATTGAGGCGAGCAGAGCTCCAGCCTTAAAAAATGGTTTACAAATTACAAACTAAGCAACCTGCGCAAGAGGGCGTCCTCTGTGGGACTTGCACTTCGGCTCAGGGCGGTCGCTGGCAATGAGATTAAGGCATTATGACTTTTAGATTTTTTAGGGGAGTTTTGTGCAACTGTCGCTCTACTTTACAGTTCGCGGGCCTGTCGGACATCGGGTCTACGAGGGCATTGGAGGGTTCTTTGCAAACCGTAGTTGGCAAAGAACGCGACGCGTCCCCCTTCGGTCTCCCAACCCTAAGGGTCGGGATCGAGGAGGGACGCGTCGGGTGGGGAGGCGCACTCTTCTCCGGCGGTTATCTTTACATATAATAAATATATAATATAGAAAGACATGGTGTGGTTAAATTATTCTTAAGCGAAAGACGCACATTATAGTCTTTGTAATAATTAGTATAGATATCGCGTATTCAGTCGTATAGATTTTGATTACATCCTTTGTTGATCGCCGCCGAACAGTCGTGTCGTAATTGTTTTAAAATCAAATTGATATACACGATATGGACTTCCGTGTATATCATTAAACATTCGTAATCACGACTTACATTTAGATTACATATGACAACTCAAGCAAGACAGCTTCGTAATAAAAGTTATAATAATTGGAGTAAGAAAGGAAGAAATTACTTGCATGAATAAATTACGATGGATATGGTTAAATCTGAATAATTGTTATGCATTGAATAACTGAACTATATTATAATCTTTCTATAAATCCAATTCTTGTTGAATTAATTTCAAATTCAAATTTCAAAGATTACTAGCTGAGTTTAGCATTCTAACTCAGCTAGTAATATTAACTCCTCGTGCTAAGCTAGATGTTTGTGTTACGAGTGGGTTCACGTCGGTAGTGCAATGGGTGGGGTTCGAACCGGCGACAACAAGTTCACAAGTCCGACGCCCTAGCCATTGGGCTACGGCCGGAATGGATTTAAGGAAGTTTTGAATATTATAACTTATAAAAAAAAATACATATTAACTTTAGCGTAGCGATTAGACAGCCATGTCTGTCTGCTGAAAGCTCTATGATCAGTCACGTGTTCATACTCTGTTCATGTTATAAGTCAAAAATGTTTGATTTATGTTATCAAAAGTTTATTTGTAGTTAAAAAGTATTAAATTAGCGGCTAAAAACGTTTTAATATGTAAAACAAGTATTTTTTTTTAAGTTTTGTGTTCTAACTGCTTTTGAAAATGAATTAACACATGAGAAAATTACGACGATTAAGATGATACGATAACAAAATAAATTATGCTAATAAATGATAAATGTCACTAATAAATTAACTTCATTAGGAGCCGGTAAAAAGCAAAAATTCAAGGTAACTAATTACGTATCAAAATTACAACCTACTTAATTCAAAATTGAGATTAATAGAATTCCACCACCGGCAGGACTCAAACTTCTAAGATGCAGGTTTGGGTCCTGCCGGTGGTCGAATTTAATAATGTGTGGTAAAGCCCCGAATGCCTTAACCAATTAGGCTACGGCGGAATCACACCCGGTCCTCGAAATTTATTAATCTCTTCGTAACACGTCTGAAAGGGGGACGATAATAATCTCAATTTTGAAATATAATATAATAAGGTAACCTTTTCCATAAAGTGTTTAAAACATTTAATAAATGTGAAAATAGACTTCTCCAAAAATCGTACACTCTGTAGGTTCGCACTGCAATATGCATCATAGCAACCTTCAACAGAACTCATTTAGCTACAGTTATATGTCAATTACTCTGAAACGAGGCATCTGGTATTTTATACCCTTCATTTAGGAGTTGTAAAAACGCGGGGTTATCAGTTATTCTTCTACGAAAGGTGGTCAATTAACGGAGTGTTTTACATTGGTTTTTGGGTGTCTGTTAATTTTTTGTTGAGCTGTGAAGGGTTATCAGATTGTTATTGGTTACAATAAAGTTAAAATCATAGAGTCCCCTATTATATCCAGGGGACAATTTTCTCACGACATGAGTCGGCGACAGGCCAGGCAATTTCGCTCGACATGTCTTACGACTTCGTGAAACGTTTGTACATAGGTAGTGACGACATGTGTCGTAGCCAGACACGTTGAGCAAAGTCCGACAACGCGCCCCACTTCACCCAACATTGCTAGCGACACGTGTTGCAAGGAATTTGTTCCCTAATTTGTGCCTGGCTTTTAAATATTTTTTGAAAGTTTGAATCTGGAGCGATATTTTGGCATCGCGTCGAGTACCTAGAGGCTATTTTATTAAATAAACTAGTATCTCAATAGTTGCGGACTAAGCTTCTATGTCCTGATATTCTCTTTCGTTTTGTTTCGATGTCCCCGGGAAAAATGTATTCTTCTGAGTCTGAATGAGCTTTATGTCCGTGAATTATATGTTTGTATAGATAATCACAGGAATATATTTACTTAATGCATGTCTATATAAAAAGAAGTACAATTCAACGAACACGTTTTTCTAAAAACCGAAACTTGGACAAGATCCTTACCATAGAAACCCAATAACAAGTAAACTATGTTAAATATCGTCGACACTACATGTGTAGTAACTAGGTACTGCTATTGTTTTTGCTTAGTAACTTTAGTTTAAGGTCATGCCGGCCAGATTATGTTTGTTAAAATATGTATAGGGTTGTCAATCTTAAACAAGTCCGAAGAATAAAACAGAAAATACATATAATAATATGTAGTTATGTTGTGAAGGAAGATTATTTATATTTCTGTAAGTTTGTATTTTAGTTTGTATAAAGAGAAAAAATCAGGGAGTGGGAGCTATGCGGATGAAAATACGTGCGGTGAGGCTAGGTTTCTTTCCTTGGAACTCCGTCATAACTTGAAATGGACAATAATTTGTTAGTTACTTATAATTTTGCCGCATTAAAATGTATATTCAGTTTAATAAAAATAAAGGGAAAGTGACCTAAAATGTTTAGTCATCTTACAATTCTTAAGATTCCATCATTCGACAGCATTGCTTAGAATTTTTAATAAATAAGTCTAATGATTTCAGACCCACACTTTCCTTCTCCATGTCAAATGAAATGCCAAAGGTGAAAAAAGCTGAGAATTCTAAGAGAAAAATAAAATATATTACAAAAATCCTTTCTATTGCACAAATGCATTTAGCTATTCTCTCTACAACAATTGAAGCTCATCCATGAATCGTAAAACCTTCGAAATTTAAAAGTACTCAGTAATATTTTCTTTTTATTTTGTACGTACAACCCTAATACTCCCAGTTAATTCTAGCATCAAAGCTTCGGGCGTTGTTTGGTTAGCAAAAAATGTTGAAACATCGAGAAAAATGTATTTTTTTTATCTTTTTTTTTTCTAGTACGAATGCTGAAACAAATCCCTTGCTGGGAACACACCCAGTGTCTCTACATTATTCGGATTTTTTGGGGATTTTCCTTCGAAATAAAATTCTGTTAGGTTATGTTTTTGTTTTTTACATACGAATAGGTTTGCGAATCTAAGATCAAATATTTGCTGTTATGATAACAGCTTGTATTTATAGGGTTCCTTACATTTTTTGGTAAAATATTTTTTATTGAAAATGGTTTTCGGTAGTTATTTGTTTATTTCGAAAGTGTTGCAGAATAAATACTTTATAGTATTTATTTTTGCCGTGTGGTTTCCGGCTTAGAATAGACCACCCCATGTCCTCCCATGGGTGTCGTAAAAGGCGACTAAGGGACATATGGCTGATAGATGGGCAGCAGCATCTATTAGCTCAAGGTTTACATCTAACTGCGATCACCAATCCGTCTGCCAAGCGTGGTGATTATGGCAATATCCCTCAACCATCCTGCCTTGCCAAGGTCTGTTAAGAGGACGCCCATGTTCAACAGAGGGCGTAAACGGGCTGTTGAAGAAGAAGTATTTATTTTACCAGCGTCTCCATTATATTTCAGAAAAAAAATAAAAAATAAATTCGAATTGCGTTTGTAGTAAGGAAATGTATGTGTTCATTTGAGTCTTGGATTCAATTCTTAGGTCAGGCAGTATTTTGCTAGTTCTTCTCAAAGTTGCCACGACCCTGTGACTCCGTGCCTGTGAACCGGAGTTGCTTGTTGAACTGGAGGTAGGAAAAGACTACGAATTATATTAGTTTTCGTATATGAATCTATATTGGGTGACTCTTTTTATCGGCCTGAAAAGAATAGGGCGTGATATGTATATTAAATAGATATCTAAGGCATAGTTATTTTGTAATTTTTTTGTTATTGACATAGAGTGAATCTCGTTACGGTAAAAATGCGTACCTAAGTAGTTACTCTATTTCGCTCACTCTATTCATTCATGTGTGATTGCGGCCTAGGTATTGGAGGCATCTATTTTATTAATTTATGAGGTTTTCGAAACTCTAATTAACGAAATACTAGTACATAATTATATACTGTGGTCTATAGATTCTATTCCACTTACACATCACACCATATTATTATCAAGACGGTAAAAAACACCTATTAATTTGTAATAAAAAATATACCTTAAATGAAATAATTTATTTATTCAGCACTTAGATATTTAAATACACTTTGTACTTGTCAAAATCACAATGTTACACAATTATTCTTATTCTATGAATGAAACTAGATAGTTAACAAATAGGTAGCAACTAACAGGTAGGATATAAACAAAGTAGTCCGTCCGTCAGCTTGTCATTAATTCCTCTATTCATAATAAGTTTAAGTTCACATTAATATTAGTAAAAAGTTTGGTAAAAACATACAATTAAGTGACACATACCTGGGGGCACCCTTAAGGGTTTAGGACCATGACCCAAACCACTGATATATAATATAAATCACTTGTACATATTAACTTAAGAGAAATAACACACAAAGTTAATATTCAAATTTTATGTAGACACAAATTAGTGTCATGTTTTTTTTTAATTACGCCATTTAAAATACCAACTTAAATTACAATACTGTGTTAAATTAACTAAGTGGATAGTAAGATTGCGTCCAAAATTAACATACAATACATCAGAGTGACGAGAAACTTATTACAATTAGCTGATGACCGTGGGATGGGATTGGTCAATTTTAACCATCATTTGGTCAGTTTTCACTATGGTGCTGTTATATAACCTTCGTGACGAACATGGACCATGGAACATGGGCCTCCTCCCGAGTATATATATTTGCCATAGACACCACGCTTGGCAGGCGGGTTGGTGACTGCAGTATTATGTTGTACCACACAAGGAAATGCTGCTGCCCGTTCCTTGATATACGATTATTATAGATGTTATAATAATTGGGACCAACGGCTTAACGTGCTTTTCGAGATTTTATCTATAGGTACATATAAATAAAATTTTAGAAAGTGTTTGTAATGGAAAAGTAACACGTTTTTACTATATTATGCCAATGAAGGTATCGGATACCAATAACATAAAAAACACAATTGAAAAAAAAAATGTTTGTCTGTCTATGAATTTGTTCCTGCCGGCTAATCTCAGTAATCGTTGTACCAATTTTGACGGAACTTTAACTGGAAGATAGATGTTTTTATAAGGAGTAACATAAGGGACTTTTTTGAATACTTGGTAGAGGGGCTATACCTAAGATGCTGGTTCGAATCCCGAAATAGTCCTGTCCCAATTTATTAGGCTGTATCTCAAATTTTGAAAAAATAGGGTTTTGTATTTTATTGATTCAATCCGTGTATTTCGCCTAATCACCAAAACTGTAGTGCCGATTAGGGCAGGACTTCCATTGTGAAATAGCTTATAAAATTCATATTTAACGCGGACGTAGCTACTTGTTATGTCATAAAAGATTGTATCCATATTTGTATTCATTAATATAGCCTTAGTAATGCCTTTCAAACTGAGATGCCCATATACGAAACGCAACCTTGCTTATATGACAACTAATCCACCCACACCATAGTCATTTAACATACATACTAATATCTGTTTATCATAACCGATGTCTTTTTTTGCTATTTCTCCATATTTAATTACGATTATATTAATAAGGAATAAGATTTTTATTGGTATTTAATTCTTTATTTATGGAGATAATTTTGATGGGGCGCCCACACGTTGTGGTAATTTTAATGTGTTTGATGTTCACCTGGTCAAGTTTTATGGCTTATATTTTATATAAAGTATGACTTTGATGGAATAACGTAACTTACACATCAAACAAATTCCCTTCTTTTCTAAAGACACAAAAAGCAATTTTACTTTAAAACACATAATCAAAACATAATTTTCCAAATACATTTTTCTCAATTCATATTTAAAATTAGTTGATATAATTATCTTCAGCATGATATTAAAAATGACTTGACACCTTTTTCGAAACTGGAATACTGCATGAAGTAATGTACAAATACTTAAAATTTCCCCTCATTTCTAAAGACAAAAAAATACAAATTTCACTTTCAAACACTTCATCAAAACCTCAACAACCTCTTACTGAAAACAGTGTAACTCAAATACCGGCTTATTAAAACACATAATGACTTCTATTATAAGTAAGCACTATCTAATTAAAAAGTCCCGAGCGCGTCCGTCCGTAAGTATCGCGTACAATGTAAACATGACTCAGTGGCTTCAACAGGAGTCTCAAGTGCCTGCTCATGGGAAAATCTCTTTGTTTTTTAATTTTTTAATAGTAAGGGGCATGGCAAAGGCAATGTAGTGGATATATCCATCCTATTATGAGAGATGTTGTAAATTTTGTCAACGCTTCAGACAAAATGAGTGGTTTACGTTTTCGTTTTTTTTTGCGTGTTGCTGGATGAAAATGTATCTTATTACTGTTGTGTAAAGTCTGTAATTGTATGTATAAGTGAAGCCAATGATAGGCTTAGTAAGGTTTTGTTGTTATATTGTATGAAAGTCGAGCATGTCACAGAAAGTATGCACTTAAATGTAGAGGTTAAGTCAAGTTACAACTAAGGGTTTACTATTGCGATCTTTCGTTTATGTACCGACTACTATTTTGTCCTGTCAGGTGTTTTTTATCTGTCACGGACATATATAGCCAAGAGACTTTTTCTACGTCAGTAAGCATAAAGATATGCAGTGCGCCATCCTTAATAAATGGGTTCAAAACTACAAACTAAGCAATTTGCGCAAAGAACACGCCCTATAGAACTTGATCCTCGGCTAAGGGCGATTGCTAAGGGCATCTCGGGCTACAGGCCGAAGGCATCATAAGGTTCTTTCCAAGGTAAGGGTAGGGAAATCATGGCATAATAAGATTTCTTTTAATAAATGAATCAAATCGGAGTAGTACTGCCGATAGTATGACTTGATGTGATTTATGATGGAGAAACTGTAACATCAAGTTAGGCAAGAAAATGTTGAAATCTGTTCGATACTATAATTAGTCTTGTAATTGGACAGGAGTTACATTTTAAGGTTATTTTTTTCGGCATGCAAAATTGCTTCATTCTCTACACGATACTCTACTCTTTGTTCCATGAAATAAACTTCCAGTTATAATTATTTCAGGCAAGTAATAAGCAAGAATAAAAACACGTGGAGGTTTTATATTTTTTTAATTTAATATCATTTTCAGCGAGCGTTGCGATATTTTGTTGTACGTTATTAAAATGTTCGTATTGTGTTTGTAATTCTAGGAAAAACACATGCGGGGTTTTACCGAAATAGTTCTGTTCCTGGCTTTCGAAAACATAAGTCCCAACTACACTTAAAAATATAGTCTCTTCCGTCTTTTCATTACAAAAGCCTTTTAATTTAATACCTCCATAAGTGGCGCATTTTAAAACAAAAAATAAGCAGTTTTAATTCATTTATAATACGCATTAATCCTTATTTCTCATCTCCTTTCTCTCACATACCATGTTTAAGCTCCGCATTTACATATTATATTGAAACACACTTTGTTTCCTTTGCCATATACTCTGTGATTTTAAAAAGCTTTTACGTAAGAAGACAATAATAATATGTTATGCGAAATTCAATTTGAGAATTTTATATGAAAGGACGATGTATTTTGATGTGTTTTAAAATGTGAGGGCTTTTTATTGATATTATCAATTTTGATTTGGCGGTTTTCCAGTCGGTATTTTAGGGTTAATTTGTCACATTTTCAAAGTTGGTAAAGTGATGTTTTCACCTTAAATTTTTGGTTACATTTTCTACTGTGAATTAATAGGTACCGATCGCGATGTAAAATTGGAGACCATGGTTCGATTTACAGAGAGTTAGGCACTCTTTTGTATGTAGGCAGTACCTAACAAGCAACTCCAGTATGTTTCTAGCTGATCTTGATGAATAGCTTAATTTTGTATCGAAAACGTAAAACATCATTAAATCGTTTTATCTCGTATAGGTCAATTTGAGCCGTTGATGGGTTAAATATGACATTATTCACATGACACTTAATACAAACACTGAAAATAATACTCTAGATACAAAACATAAAGTTCATATTGTAACATAACATTTATTTCCCATTTCCAAAACACCGTATAAAATATAAATCATCTATTCTGTTTACTATTAAACGGACCGCGCTAACAAAAACTCATAAAAAGTAAATATTAAATACAGTTCCGATCGATTTAATACACTCTTTCATTTTGCCTATATCCTGGCGCAGATCCGGATAAAAATTGTTATCCGTGTACAAAACAATATGTTGTCTTTTTTTATGTTTTGCGTGCACGATGTACAAAGTATTGATTAACGCCCGGGCTCTCAGCGGACCCGGATAAAAAATAAAAAATCAACCGGACTGCATTGCCTCCGGTTATGCACTCGTGAACGGTCAAACATGCTACGAACATAATGTATAAGAGAAGCGTCCAGGGTAAAATGACCTCCCACTCTCCCCACTGTAACCAACAACACACGGTAGAACGACGGCACTTGTTCCATAACGGGAGGGTCTCGCGCAAATTGGCACCTTTACATGGCCAGGAGGCATGGTAAATAGATTTTTATTTCCATTCATCGAATCATATATGTGTTTATTTTTTTATTTATTGCTTCAATGGACAGCGTTTTTTGCGGGAATTTATTGAAAATATTGTTTTTGTTTTAGTGGAAATTGGAATCAAATTCATATTGTTTGGTTATAGGTTTTCAAATGGAAACTGATAATTGAACATAGCGATTAATTTGTTTGCGATTAATAAATAATTTTATTGAATATTAAATGAAGTTTATTGCAGATTTGAATTGTCAATTATTTTAGTTAAGCCGCAGGCCTGTTTCCTATTATTATTTGTGCTACATATTGTTAAAATTTAAATTGAAAACCTTCGTGGCGTAGCGGTAGACGCCTCGCTTTGAGTCTAGGAGGTCGAGAGTTCGATCCCCCGCCGGACAAGAAAATAGTTGTGTTAATTATAAGATTTATTTCAGTCTGGTTAGCTAGTGTAGGATTGTTGCCGGCGAGGACCGCATTGGGCCCCTATCCCTGTTATCCACGCCTGTAGTCTGTGCCAGTTATCACATCTTCTTTAAATATCTGCCTCTTTAATTTAGTGGTACCTAGGTTGTCGGGAGTCTGGACGTCTTGTGAAATGTTGGGAAAATTCCGATCATCTGGCAACCCTAGCGGTACCTAATTAATTTTTTTTGTTGTCCGGGCGGAAATTCATTCCGTATTCCCAACGCCGCTGCAGCATATTCGCGCGCTGGCGGTGGGATATGTGGGACTCGCCCTCTCAATAGCGTGGTATGCTTAACTCATACCACGAGGAGAGGACCCTACACCACTAAAACCTCCCGGACACTCCTTCGATCCGCAGTTGGCGGGGGCCGGGTACGCATAAGCAATCCGACCCGCCGAGGGCACCCGCGGCCAATATGGTACCGCGGGATCTCCAGAACCCTAGCGGTACCCTGGGTCATGCTCTAAAGCACCATAAGAGTGCCCTCATGAGAAACACATGAAGCTTAGATATAGTCACACTTGCAATTTTGTTGGTTTTTAATTTCTACCTACAAAATATAATAATTCCTCATAGATAAGAGAAATAAATGCCACAGGACGGAAGGACGATGTAGATCTGTAAGATTTGCTGTTGCCTACTACTGTTAGTTTAGTTGGTTAATTTATTGACTTAGAATAATCTATTAATAATCTTTTTTAATTTAGTTTCATTATATTGCGATTCTGTAGTTAATTGAAGAAGACAGTTTTTGTTGGCTGCTGTGATTATCTATTGTCTTTGTTGTTTTGCTGTGAATTTATTAATATTAGTGTTAAGGTTTGTTCACACATATGTATAGTAAGTAACCTTGAGCTGATAGATGCTGCTGTCCATTTATCAGATCTATGTCCCTAAGTCGCCTCTTACGCCGCCCGTGGGAAGACAAGGCCCGTGTGGTTTCCGGCTCAGAATAGACCACCACATGTCCTCTACAATAGTACATACAAATTCCTTGGATTGTTTCAATAGAGAAGACACTTTTTGTGTTAGATATAAACAACAGTACCTATATCTTTAATTATTGTCTCATTTTCCAGCTTAGTCCCCCGCGACACAAAGTTCTTTTCTCTAGTGTGGGAAAAAGTATTTGATAGTGCGCTATCATTATGTTAATTATGAATTATTTTTTGGGAATATCTGTATAATTTTATAAATACCACCTTTGTTGTATAAAATTGAATAAACCCATTAATATATAGGTACTAAATAAATATGGTGGATGGAAATCGCTAAGGAAATCCATTTTCCCATCAATCCGGTCACGAATGACAGTTAGAGCCCAAAATTAGCAGTTAAACTTTTTAATGTAGGTATCTACTGAATGGTTAAACCACGAGAACTAAGGACTTCAGCTTAAAAAGACATTATTTTTGTATTTGTGTTTCGAATACGATAATTGTCAAGGTAAACTCTAATAAACAGTTATAAGTCTAAGAGTTTACTTCAGAAAGTCACGTCACTTTGATAAGTATTATTATTTGGGCTAGTTTCGAACTTTCGAAGCACCAGTGTGGTATTCATACACTGTAGAAAGTGTTGTCACAAAAAAATTTGGTCGTCGAAATCAGGAGTTTCCGTGTCACCCGCCTATTTATATGTGACTTTGATGCAATAACATGTCGTGGTCTAATATTGTATTGTTATAGGACCCGTTTAATGCAGGTTTAACGACGCGTGGAGCACCACAGTGCAGTAGATGAGGCTATGAACCCCACTATCAGCTTACGTTCGGCCCTACGCCGAGCTTAGCGTGGCATGTAGCCTGCAGTTTTCAGCGAAGTGGGTGGCTCGAGGAATAATTCTCATTAAACGACCGAAGAAATTCACCGCTACCCATGACCTCTCACTTTCGAACATCTTTGAAATAATGGCTGGAAGCGAGGTCGGATCCAACGACGACAACAAGCTCCTTATTAATAGATAGAAAAAATCGAAATTAGTAGACTAAGGCTCAGGGAGACTGATATGTAGGCCACATTTCAGTCTCCCTGAGCCTTAGTCTGCTAATTTCGATTTATTTTTCTTCTACGCAACAAAAATAGATATGTAAAATTATAATCATAATCTATATCTATTCTAAGGTGTAGTACATAATTATTTACATTTTTATCACTAATCTTAGATTCTAGATACAAAATAATTATATCTCTGGCCCCCCCTGGAAGTAGTAAATCAAGGAAAACAAAAGTGAATATAAAATTTACAACATTAAGTAAAATATAAAATAATAGTAAAAAATAATATATTGTACTGAGTTTCGTGGTTTCTGTGTCTCCCGTGAATAGCGTGACATAGTCACATATCGGGTTGTCGCACTCGGTGACGACTCACACTAAATCTGCGACTTGTTTACTGCCCCAACTTTACTTGTTTCGCTTTTAACTAAATTGATATTTACGTAACTGCAACCGATAGTTTTCGTTTAATTGGCTGAAACACGATTATTGGCGTTATTGGTGAATAGATGGCGTTGGTTAATGGGTCGATAGTGCTTTATGTTTTGTGGTTAGTTAAGAATTGTGTAATATATATGCTAGTTGTAATCTGTAGAGTCATCCACGGGTTGAAATCAAATTGATTACCATAAAAATCTGTATTTTGGAAAATTAAGTTTCATGTTCTTAATTGTGACACTTAAGAACTTGTCAAATCATTTTTCATAGTATAAAACAAAGTCACTTCCCTCTGTCTGTCTGTCCCTATGAATCTTAAAAACCACACCATTTTGATGTAGTTTTCTTTTAATAGATAAATAGAGTGATTCAAGAGGAAGGTATAATATCTACATCAGCATAGTTAAACTATTATAAAACCTACGCTTTTGTGCCCTTACAGGGTTCATGTTGGATCAAGATGGATCATCTAAATCAGGGTTTCTCAAAGTGGGGTACGCGAACCCCTAGGGGTTCGCCATTCGACGGCAGGGGGTTCGCGACAAGATTTACGTAATGGCGGCTTGAAAATTCAATACACGGTCCAAAATTACTCCTAAAATTGAATCCATTTGCGACAAGAAACAAGCACACCCATCACATTAATATTAAAAAGATATTTCTTTTGGCACTTTATTTGTTACCTTTTATTCAAATAAAAACCTTAGTTTCTTCAACAGTCAATTTTATTATTTTCTTGGGGGGGGGGGACTTTAATTATTTAGTTAGGGGTTCGCTTTCACCTGGAAATTTTAACCGGAGTTCGTGGAGCCGATAGTTTGAGAAACCCTGATCTAAATTATATAGGTACCCATGAAAAAATGATATTGAATATAATTATATTCAGTAAATAAAGATGGTAAGTTTTGTATATCCTATACAGATACAAAAACTATATGTCAGATACTATTCTTTAAAACGAATCAAACGCACCTAGGGAAATACATTCCTTTGACGCGGGGCACTTTACAAACAGCAAATTCACGGACACATATCATGGAAATACTCAACCTCGGAATGGAACTCAGAACACCAAGTATTAGACGCAATTACTGTACCACCACTGAGCGACTCGTGCAGTTAAACTGTCGATGTAGGTAGACTCATTGCCATACCATACAAAACATTTAACTTATCTTCTTCTTCTTAAAGGTTTTCCCACATTGGGCGTGCACTTGCCTGTACTATTTTCTGTGTGGTTTCCGGCTTAAGATAGGCCACCCTATGTCTCCCATGGGTGTCCTAAGAAGCGACTAAGGGAGATTCACCTGATGGATTTGCAGCAGCATCTATCAGCTCAGGGTTACTTACCATCTAATTGCGATCTGCGATTATGGCAATTTATTTTTATCTCTCTTCGACCCTGGCTTTGTAAGGTCTGTTATGGAGGCCCATGTTCAGCAGTGGACGTAAAAGGGGCGTTGAAGTTGAAGTTCCTGGGAACTTACTTTTAAACAATCAAATATTTAGGGAAAGTTCTCAAATAGAAAACCGCGGATCGGCAAGCGTAGCGTAGTACGTCCACCAACTAGATCAGTGGTTCCCAACCTTTAAGCAATGAAAGACCATTTTACAAAATGTTTATCACTTTACGGACCACCTGTTTTGCGTAATCAAACTAAAATTAACACTATTGGAATAACTTCTGAATGGTATGTATGTACTATGTTGAGCGACCAACCCGCCTGCCAAGCGTGGTCACTATGGCAAATTCCCTCCCTTGGGAGGATGTCCATGTTCAGCAGTGGACGTTATACGGGCTGATGATGATAATTATGTTGAAATTTTGCTGCATCGCAATCTATTTTGGGCAGGTTCAGGTTCACTTCTTGTGCTTCTAGGGAACACCAGTGGTCCGCGGACCACAGGTTGGGAACCACTGAACTAGATGGACGGTTGACCTGGTAAAGGCGGCGGGATCACGGTGGATGCAGGCCGCCTCCTACCGTAGTAACTAAAAATCTATGAGGGAGGCCTATGGCCAGGCCCAGCAGTGGACATCCTACGGCTAAAATGATGACTTTTAAACATAACCTCTTGCATAACACCGTCCACAAAGAGTAGCAATCGACCCAAAAGTTTGGCATTACCAAATAAAAAAAACTACCAACATAGAAAATCTTTAGCCGCGTCGTTTGGTAGACATTCGAGGGACAACACTTTCCGTCCACAATAAAAATATGTAAATTGAGCCAACGTCGAGGAAGCCATTTTGCTTAATTGCGATCCTGCCACCAACGGTTTATATATTAAAATCACGCGACAACCCTAATGAGTGAGACTATACAAACTTGTAGACGTAGTAAGGTGGATATTTACATATACTTATATGTATGTTACTTGCCTTATACTGCTTGCAGTTAGGAGGTGTTGCTCTAGTTCCCGTGGGAAACATTTCGTAGAATATAGTCTGTTGTAGGTAATTATAGTAAATGTACGCTACATTTACATTTTTATAGTAAAAGAATTATAAAAATCTGTTGGAAAATGTTTGTGAAGATCTGGCGCAATGAAAAAGAAACTATTATAGTAATTGCACCGGTGGCTCAGTGGTTACGATAGTTGCCTCTGAGACCTGGTGTTCTGGGTTCGATTCCCACCCGGGACAATTATTTGTGTGAACCACAAATAGTTTTTCTGAGTCTGGGTGTTCTTTGTGTCCGTGAAATGAATGTTTGTAAAGTCCCCCGCGACACAGGGATTTATTTCCATAGCGCGGGAGTTGTGTTTCAAAAAAAAAAAAAAAATTACCCAACCTCCGTGGCGGTATGAGGCTCGCTTTAAATCTCGGAGATCGTCGAAAACCACTCGGCTCATAATCATTACATAGTATAAAACAAAGTTGCTATCCGCTGTGTGTCTGTATATATGTATGCTTAGATCTTTTAACTTCGCAACGGATTTTGATGCGGTTTTTAATAGATAGAGTGATTCAAGAGAAAGTTTTATATGTATCAGAATTGCACCCGTGCGAAGCCGGGGCGAAAATAGCTTTGATGGGACCGACACAAATGAAAACGTTTATTGATAATGTAGACGAATTGATCGTACTTATTATAAGTCAAATACTTATATAATGAAAACAACAAAGAAAAAACAATCTTGACTAATAAATTAGTTTACATTTCAACAATAATGTTATCAAATAAAATTTACCAATCATCATCATCAACAGCCCGTTGACGTCCACTGCTGAACATGGGCCTCCTCTTAACAGACCTTGGCAAGCCAGGATCGTAGAGGGATTTTGCCATAATCACCACGCTTGGCAGACGGATTGGTGATCGCAATAAGATGTAAACCTTGAGCTAATAGATGCTGCTGCCCATCAGCCATATGTCCCTTAGTCGCCTTTTACGACACCCATGGGAGAACATGGGGTGGTCTATTCTAAGCCGGAAAACACACGGCATTTTACCAATGTTGTTATGTAAATAAATAAATAATAAAAAATAAATAAAATATAACACCAACTAAACACAGTTTGTGATAAGTTGAATACATTTTACGATTGTCTATATAAATGCAGGTACTGGGAGCTAATAGAGTTGTAACTACTACACTAATTAGCTAGACTTTATATCAAAGGGTTTGTTTGAATTATGTTTGTACCGTGCAAACTAATATGTAAAGCCACAGAGGCGAAGTCCTGTTCAATGCAGTTTCATATAAAGTTGATGATTAACTAATGCGGGAGTTGTCTAAAACACTTGTTTGATACCAGACTTTAATCGAAAAGACAAAAGAGTGGGGAAGTTATCAGCGTATTAAGTCCACTGCTGAACATGGCTCCCAGCTGGAAATAGTGTTTGATAGTTACTACTCTACGGCAGGCAGATTGGTGACGCAGTTTTAAGTATTAACACTCGTAGGAATAATACGATTATAGAATATATTTTAGTCCTTAAATATGTGTAGGTACAAGATGGGCTAGTCCGTATGGGACGAAGAAGAAAATTTTTAAAAGTGCACTGCCTGAATAGCTAAATGATATCTACTCCATGTTGTTGGTTTACTCACCATTTTTATAATTAATTTTTAATTATTTACACAATGTTTTACTGATGTGGGTTAATGCCGTAGACATTATCTACCAGTGGATCTTAGGGTGGTGCAGCGACAACATGGTATTTGCGTTTATTTTTAAAGATTTCTAGCAGAGTTTTGCAGTCTACTAGTATTCTTGTTAACCCCTCGTGCGTCGGTAGTGCAATGGGTGGGGTTCGAACCGGCCACCTCAAGATCACAAGTCCCACGCCCTAGACATTGGGGTACGGCCGCTTGTGCTGCGATTTGTTATAAGTATACAAAACAAAAAGGTAAAATACACTTTTAATTAAGCTTTCTTCATACATATGTATAAGATTAACTAGTATTTTCAACATTTCATAATAATATAGTAAAACAAAACAAATTTTACTCGCACATATCACATTATTATTAATTCAGTTTGAACCCACACAACATTATCTGAAAGGGGATCATATAATTCAACAATAATTTAATTAGTAACCCTCAACTGTAGTAAAGGGACACTAGCTTGTGTCCGTGACTACTGCCGCGCTAATTTCTGTTACATAATATGTACAAACTTTAAACCCCCTTTTCGAAACCCCTTATGGCATCAATCTGTACCTGTCTTCGCTAGTACAAATCCCGGAGTGAGTAAAAATGTTGCTTATTAAAAAAAAAAAAATGTGCCCTTTACTCTTTCTGCTTACGTTTCTATTTCATTATAGAAACTTTAAACTCCGGTTTCATGTTCTGGTCCGGTTTATCCTTAAGACTTAAATTTTACTAAATTCTCTCCTACGAAAATTCATAGCAATCGTTCAGTAAGTTGTATGTTGATAAATCAGCAATAAAACTTTTCTGCAAGTTTAGATATTGACAATGAGGTGCTAAGATGAATGTAGTTGTCTCGTAAAGCCTTAAATGGACGGTTTAAGATCTGTAGTCGTATTGTATTGACATATTATCACCTTCATCTATGCAAAAAAACACAAAATCTCGAAAATGCGACATATCACCTTCATCCACTCACGTCTTATAATTATTATATTATTTACTTAATTGTTATGACACTTGACCTAACGAGACTATGCTACTGTACAAAACATAAAAACTTCAACTTCAATAAGTCCTGTCGAATAGAGTTGCCCAACTATCGATAGTTTCGCTATCGATAGGTGACCTCGAAAAATAGTAACAATATCGATAGTGCTATCAATAGTATCGATACTATCGATATCACAAATTAACTAATACTATTGATTGGAAGCAATAGTATCGATAGTATCGATACTATTACATTATAATACTATCGATAGTATCGATGGTATCGATAGTTTTAAAGTAATACAATCGATAGTATCGATATTATCGATAGTATCGTTGCATTAAATGATCAAAACTATCAATACTATCGATAGTTTGTAAAGCTATCGATACTATCGACGACCAACTCATGTTTAGGAGCAATACTATCGATACTATCGATAGTATTGCTCCTAAACACACATTGGTCCTCGATAGTATCGATACTATCACTAATATCGATACTATCGATAGACTATCGATACTATTGATATGACGTCAACTATCGATAGACTATCGATAGTCGACTATCGATAGGCAACACTACTGTCGAACCTCATTGGTTTAGGTTTAGCTATCTTTTGTTTAAGCACCAGAAATCTCTTTAGTTTATTGACCAACTAGTAAGTTAGTTAATAGATGAAGAATATCACTGTAACAAATAATTTTATCATGAATTCAGTAAGCATTTACAATATAATGTAAAGGCGGCATAGAACTCAACATTAATTTAATTTGTAACCCCCAACTATTTTATAGCGACATTAAACTTTACTTAATTGTCATATATATCAAGATTTGTGTGTGTGTTCTGTTTACGATTGTATTTTATGTAAAATGAGGAAATTGTTTATGACTTAGAACTATTTTATTATACCTTCCCTTTCTATAAAACCCTTTCCCGAACAAAACTATGGGTTAACAATTATCAACCCTTTTTGACAGTTATCACATAGCGGCTACCATATAATTAATTCTATAGGCTTGTAATTAAGTTCAAAATCAATTAATTCTTGAAATACGTACTGTGTTAATAACTATATTATATATAAATAAATAATAAAGTTATTAACAATAACATTAAGTAGTTACCTGTAACAATTTGAATATTATCTATACTTATATATAAAGCTGAAAAGTTTGTTCTAATCTCAGGAAATACTAAACCGATTTGAAAACTTATTTGTGTGTTAGATAGCCCATTTATCGAGGAAGGCTGTAAGCTATATTTAATTATTAAGTTCCCACGGGAACAAGAGTTACGTGGGTGAAACAGCGAGTGAAAAGCTAGTTGTTGAATAAACGAACAACATTTTTTTAGGTGCAAGAAAAGTAATACTAAAATATTAACAATTAAAACTAATATATTTCATCAAAGCTAAAAATCTAACTTTCGATTTTGAAAAAACAATGCACAAAAATAATCAAATTTGTTTGCATTGTTTTCTCTATACTTTACTTCTACATCATCTAGAATGTCACCATCATCATCATAAGCCCATGTAACGGCCACTACTGAAGTCCTCCCGAGGGAGGCTGTGCCGTAATTACCACGCTTGATAGGACAGAAGGTGATCGCAGTATTATGCATATACTAACACAGATAAATGCTGCTGCCCGTTTCTTGGAAAACGATTGTCATAGATAATGCTATCACAGTCAGGACTAACGGCTTAACGTGCTTTCAGAAGCACGGAAGGTAGTCCCTCATTTAACCAGAACCGATAAGAAGTCTTCAATTTTACACAAAAAACAAATTGCGTGGGAATCGAGCCTACGACCTTTGAAGCTTTAAGCGAGACTAATATCGCTACGCCGCAACTACAAAAATCTCATAAATGGTTAGTACATTAAAATGTCAATTTGAAATTGTCCACTGTGCCATACCACATAACATACCACCAAAAAACATTAAATTAATTGATTCATTCATTCATAAATGTAGAAGAGGCGGAAGTGGTATGTCAAGATCGTAACAAGTGAAAAAAAGTGGAATCTGCCTATCCCTACTGGATAGAGGGGTGAATGTATGTATGTATGTATAAGCATATCGTTAAAAAGCGCTAAAGTTTTACTCTATAATACGTTAAAGACTAAAAGAAAACTCCTTAAAGTTCCAATAAGCAAACCAAACCCGTATTTTCCTACACTTCAATAAATCGCACATCTTATTTAAAAGCCTAAGTTGAACACAATGTCAACACAGCCACTCTTGCCAACTACAAACTGAGACTGCAAACCATTATCTCTAACAACAGTGAATCCGCAAATAAACTGTAAATGTACCGTGAAATCATTTTCATTGGTATCGCAATATTTGACAAATAACTCAACGATATTTCACACAACTCTTTTGTTGGGATGCCAACACTTTGGCTAACGGTTAGAGTTTGTTACTTTTGAAAGGTCAATTTCTATTTATTTTTGTGTAGGTACTAGTGTTGCCAGGATTTGTTATAAATCGGTACATGAGGTCAAAAAAAAACGGGATTTAGGGTTGCAGATCGGGACAGTAAACAAAAAAGAAGGTGTTTTTAAGTCTGGGTTTAATTTATTGCGTTTTAAACTACTAGTGCAAGTATAGTATTAATTTAATTACCTAATTATTATGATTATTATTATTATTTAAATATAGGCTTCCGTTTGACCATGATCTCGCTTGATGGAAGGCGAAGATAAGGCCTAAGATGATACACGCTTGCTAGAAAGTGTCTGTTAACTTTATCCTTAAAGATGTCAAGATTATAGCGTTCTGGAAAAACTGACCCCAGCAGAGAATTCCACTTCTTAGCCGTCTGCATTATGAAAGAAGAAGCAAATCGCTTCGTGCGTATTGAAGGAATGTCTACAACAAAAGGGTGAAACCGCTCGCCGCGTCTAGTCGTCCGGTGATGGAAGGGTGAAGGGGTATCAGGTTATTTAGAACCTCCGCACACTCCCCGAAATGTAACCGATAAAAAACCTATAGGCAGGCTACTCGTCTACGGTGTTCGAGGCTCTGAAGATTTGTATTTAATCATTTTTCATTTTTTGATTAATCGGGACATTTAACGTCCCAATCAGGTACAAATCGGGACGTGTCCCAGACCCTTGAAAATCGGGACGTCCCGCGCAAATCGGTATACCTGGCAACACTAGAAGGTACCTTAGTAATAAACGCAATTGGATTGAACTTTTCTGGGTGTAGTTTTGTATGGAGTGCTCCTGAATAGACTGCGCCAATTTTAGTGGGTTATAATTGTTACTGAGTTTTATTGTTGTTTGTTCATAGGTATGTTAAGCTTAGGTGCATGAATAGACTGGTAAGGTACCTAACTAAATAAAAAACCAGCCAAGTGCGAGTCAGACTCGCGCTGTTGCCGTTATTGATATAAAAAAACACGTTTGTTGTATGGGAGACCTTCTTAAATATTTATTTTATTTTTTGTTTGGTTTGGTTTTGCTTGGTGATTTGATTCGTAGGTGATCAGAGGACATTGTTTTATTCCACTTTGAACACCTAGGTGATATCACCTGGGTGTTCAAAGTGGAATAAACCTTTGTTGTTATAGCGGCAAGAGAAATACATCATTAGTGAAATTTGTTAAAATATGAAATGAACTGAATAGTTTTCATCATATTATAAATTTATTCAAATCTATACTAATATATAAAGCTTGAAAAGTTGGTTCGGTTGTTTACGCGCTAATCTCAGAAACAACCGGACAGATTAGAAAAAATCATTCAGTGTTATATATATTATAGCCCATTTATCGAGGGAAACTAAAGGCTATGTTTTATTATTAAGATCCCACGGGAACAGGAATTACTAGAGTGACCCCGCGTGGGAAGCTAGGTTATTTTAATAAACCTTGCACCCTAAGGGATTTCAAAACAAATCCGAAACTAACTTGTTATACTAAAAAAGTAAAGCCGCCAGCCCAACATCGCGAGCAATACTTGCATTAATTTAGATCCGAGATAGTAATAAGTAAGAGCCTGATTAAACTGTCCGTCTGCGCTTTGTTATCTCGGAAACATCGTTGGAATATGGTCATGAGCGGAGCGGGAAGAACTTTCTTAAATAACTATTTACATTCAATAAAAGGAGTTGTGAATTTGTTGAACTACGCATAGGGCTTAAAAACTGGACCAAATTTGTTGTTCAACCAAACCAATTTTCATTTTTACCTAGTGCTGAGATAGTTTTTTTAGAGAAATAAACATAAAAGGTAAACTCTAGTAATAATTAATGACTACGGGACTATATTTACATAAAACACATGTATATATACTTCCGAGATCTTGTTTCACAGTAATTTAATCCTATGTACAACTACTACAACAATTATTATCGTATAACATCTAAATTAAATATATTATAAACGTGAAAGTTTGTACGTATGGATAGATGTTTGTTACTCTTTCACGCCGAAACTACTGAACGGAATCGGCTAAAATTTTGCAGTGGAATAGTTTATACGCTAGATTAATATATAACCTACAAAAAATCACGCTCCGACCCACTTGAGCAGAGTAATACGGGTAAAACCACGGGGCGCAGCTAGTAATTTATATTCTAAATTTATGGTTTAAATTAGACTGTTGAAATAGATTTAATTATTATTCCTCACACTCTATTACTAAATCAAGTAGGTACTAATTGTCACAGGTGGTTTCAACAGCACACATCCCGTTTTCTTGGTAATCTCGACTAATATAGCCTGGCTTTCTATGGACAAAAGATTATTTCAATCGGTTCAGTCGATCCAGAAACTACTTGAACCTCAAAACTCACAAACTTTACCTCGGTATAATATTAACGAGTAAATCACAATCCTATTACTAGGAAAATTTTATCAAAACGCAAAAAACATATTTTTTCACGCTAACAAACATTAAAGATAAAAATATCAGTGAGAAACTAATAAAAAATCTCTTGCCATTAATTACTATTACTCAGCTCAGCTATTTAATTAGTTAATCAAGATAACAAAACAATAATGAATCGCTTTTCACCTATCGCTCTATCCTCACTCCAAAATGAATTTGATGTATCTACCTGACCGCTAGAATTTAACGTAGCAATGGTTTCGTTTGCTTACCTAATTAAATATGGCTACCGCGATGCATCTACTCGTTTAATTTAACTTCGTCAGTCTTTTTGCTTTACAGTAGACAAGATAATTTCAACATTATACTCTATTTAACCACGCCTATGCAAATAGTTGAATATGTAATAATATGTTAGTTTGAAGGGAATGTTGTGATTATTTGGGCATGTAGAAAGGATGGATGAAAGAAGAGTTACGGAAGATGTACCTATATCGAATGAGTGTGAACGGAGATGCTGAAAGAGGACGCCGAAGTTGAAAATATGTTGACGAAATTGGCGACGTATTCAAAAAGGGCCAAATAAAAAGTACCTATAACTGGCGAGCATGCATGAAGGGACTGATGAATGTGGAAGAAGCAAAAGAGTTGTGCCAGGATCGATAAAGGTGGCCGGATTGAGTACCTAGCCCCCGCCAACGGTGGTTGAAGGAGTGTCCGGGGGGTTTTAGTGGTGTAGGGTCCTCTCCTCGTTGTATGAGTTTAGCATACCACGCTATGGAGAGGGCGAGTCCCACATATCCCTACGCCAGCGCACGAACACGCTACAGCGACGGTGGGAAGGCATAAAAACCTTTCAAACTCGGAAAAAAAAAATGGGTCGTGTAAGGTCCTTTGACTCTGGCAATTCCAATGGGAGAAAGGCGTGACGATATGTATGTAGGCATATGTGATATGTATGTTTGTTAGCCTAGCGTATTATCGTACGTTTCTGTTAAAGCGTTTGTCTGCGTCGTGATCGTAGGGCTAGGCAATTTTTGTATGATTTGTCACAATTAGTAAGTAACAGATATCTTCATGCTAAATGTTGGTAGTATCCTAGACTAATAGCTAGTAGAAATTATCAACTTTAAGCATTATTATATCAGTTTTCTAATGATATGGCTTTTTTTTTATCAGCGCGTTTACTTTTACTGTTAAGGGATTTTTTTTCCATAATTTCTTCAAGATTGGTATCTTTATGTGTAGCCAAAAGTAAGTAGTTTAACTACACTACTTAATAATGTTTACTACTAAATGATATCAGTTTTATATACGTGCCGTAAGGGATGATTTTTTTTTTAACCTGCGACAGCGGTCGCTCCCTGTGCGGCTTGGGCCTCGGCTCAGGGCGGTCGCTGGCGATGAGATTGAGGGATTATGACTTTCCGCAAGGGATGGATTGCTACCGCGAAAAAAACCATTATCGAACTTTTTGAAATAGTTGTTGAAATTTTTATTGTTTAGTTGTAAAATAGATTAACAATTTTAACCAAATTTCACCGCGACGCTATCATAAATTAAACGTGATTAACCGACCGTTAAGATCAGTTATGGTTCTAGGGAACACCATTGCAGCTCTACTGCCTTTTTTTATTTGAGAAATGTATTACGCAACCTCTCCTGCTGAAAGGATCGTATATAATTCATATCAGGAGGAGAAGGCCGCCTACATACAACTTCTGGGGTGCTCCTCTGAGTCGCTGATTTCAGCTATTTGGCAAATCCTCCTCCAGCGACAGCAGCTTATTACGGTGCCGTATCTTGGCCTCTCAAAAGAGTCCAAGTCCATGACTTATAGAGACTTTCCTGGTTAGTTCAACCGGGATTAAGTCTCAGAAAAATTAAACTACCAGCCCGAAGTTATGAAGTTGGTGAGTGGAGATGGTATGCTATTTGACTGGTGACTGATCAGCACCAGGACCAACGCCTACGACTGATATAACCAATATAAACTACATGTTTTACGCATCATAGATAGACAACCTTCGTAGCATTACGGTATTTGGCTCGCTTTAAATCGGAGGTCGTGGGTTCGATCCCTACTCCGAACAGGAAATATGTGTGTAATTTTTTCCAGGTCTGGTTGGTTGAGTGACTCCGTGCCTCAGAAAGCACGTTAAGCCGTTGGTCCCCATTATTATAACATCATCTATAATAATCGTATATCAAGGAACGGGCCACAACGGTTATCAAGGAACGGGCAGCAGCGTTTCCTTGTGTGGCACATCATAATACTGCGGTCACCAACCCGTCTGCCAAGCGTGGTGACTATAGCAAATACCCTTCCTCGGGAGGAGGCCCATGTTCAGCAGTGAACGTTATACGGGCTGATAATAATGATGATGATGACATCGTAGCTACATATGTTTAGGTAATATAGGAGCTATGTCTTTAGTAATAAAGTTCAAAATTGTTACAGTGTTAACTAAACAAATAAGTATGTAATATTAACAATCTCTTTGTTTGTCTCAATACAAGTTTTGATATCTCGGTCATTTATCTAACTTAATTATATAAAAACGGGACATAGAGCTGTGTTTCATCGAAATCGGTCTCGTAGTTTTTGAGATCGTCATCTAAAAAATGTGTAACGGAATTAATTTTATGATTATCATTTTGTATCATCTTCTAAAGTACTCGGAATACATTTTTTCGAGCAGTTTTAATAGTAGTTAGTATGCAATAATTATCACGATTATAATGTTAACATTTATTAAGAAATACCTACGATGCGTTGGTCACGATTTCTTTTTTAAAATAAATTTCTTTAATAAAAGTCGTTAATCATCAACAGTTTGTATAACGTCAATGGGGACGTCGTAAAGGAGGTTTCGGCTTTAGTAACCACGCTTGACAGACGGGTTGGTGACCGCAGTATTATGTACATATACAAAGGTCCGTTACCTGTTATTTGGTATACGATTGTCATCGATGATGTTAATAACATGGAAAAAAACGGGACCAATGATTTAATGAGATTTCGAGTCATGAATGATAGTACATAAGCTCACGCCTGTTTTCCAGCGGGGTAGGCAGAGACAATGAACCTCCACTTGCGACGATCCCTACACACATCTTTCGCTTCATTCACTCTCATAACATTCTTCATAAAAGCACGATAGTAACTTAACTGAAGAGATGCAAAAAGAAACCCGTTTAATTTAAATAAAGATTTTAAGATTTAAAGTCAGTTTTTACTCACTAAAATATGATTCATATATAGGACGGGTTACTTAAAAAAAGTTCTTCACATATTTTTATATTTTTCCGTGAAATAAGAAGCTTTGAGAGGTTGTTAATTTAATAGCGAGTATTTTGTCCGGCAGTCCTATCACGTAACAATACGACAGCGATAATTAGTCACATTAATCGCAGAACGTCATAAAATGTCGCGCTGCCCTATAGCGACGCCTTAGTTTTTATAGCTATGTAATTACCTCAGTACTTACTACTTTAGAAACAAAACAGGATCGACCCTCAATACAAGAAATACCAAACCAATTGGAAAATAGACAAATACAAGTGGATTTGTCAAAAACAATTACAATTGATATTGTTGGTTGCTAAAACATCGTAAAAAATTACGCGTTTATCGCATGTTTTACGTAATTTAATTGCTGGTGTGGTTCATTGAGAGACTGCCCTTAGAATGTCGGCGTAAGCTGTCATAACATCATTTATAACAATCATATACCAGCAAAGGGACATCATTATAGAACATTGTATTTCGGTCACATACGTGATAGCTATGGCAAAAACTACTTGGAAACCATGTCCAGCAGTGTTTTTACTCGATGGCTTATATCTTCTTCTTCTTCTTCAACAGCCCGTTTAAGTCCACAGCTGAACATGGGCCTTCTCTTAAAATACCTTGGCAAGCCAGGATCGTTGAGGTATATTGCCATAATCACCACGCTTGGCAGACGGATTGGTGATCGCAGTAAGATGTAAACCTTGAGCTAATAGATTCTGCTGCCCATCCATCAGCCATGTGTCCCTTAGTCGCCTTTTACGACACCCATGGGAGGACATGGGGTGATCTATTCTAAGCCGGAAACCACACGGCAATATATGTATAGATGTATTTTTTTACGAAGGTATTATTGATAACATTCTTTACTAAGATAGGATTTTTTTTTACACACTTTTTTTTTTTAAAAAGTTTACTTGCCCAATTTAGTTTTCTTGTTAACCTCTCGTGCTAAGCTAAACTGCTTGTATTACGAGTGGGTTCACGTCGGTAGTGCAATGGGTGGAGTTCGAACCGGCGACCTCAAGATCACAAGTCCGACGCCCAAGCCATCGGGCTACGGCCTCTTAAAAACAACTCCTCACTAGCAAACTTTTGAAAATTTTACAACAATGCACAAAAAATGTTTAAAAATTAAAACTAAAAATATTAGACAATACACGACCTACACATCAGCTTGGACACTGCTGAATATGAAGGTTTCTCTGGGAACATATCGCTTGCCAAAAGTAGTGACAACGCATACACTACGTTTGGCAAGCGATATGTTGACCGTAGTATATTACGTTGTACGGATAATGTAAGGATAATCGGGACCGATGGCTTAAAGTCTTTTCAGAGGCTTGTAAAAGGAGTCATGGAACCCTCTTCTCAACCAACCAACCCCGAAAATAAATCTTTACGAATTAAAACAAATTAGATGTCACACTTGTACTTGTCAATTATACACAAAGAAATATGATTAAAAGAATTAAATACAAAATATCGCAATTAAAATCTATTGCGGATTAGCTAATGATGTTCAGTATAGTATCATGTCATATGTATAGACAATATTTTTACGGATAAGCGACACACGCCTGAGGGCACCCTTAATAGGCTAGAAGCACGGCTCGGGGCGTCGCTTATGCTATGAGAAATATTAATAATTATATTTAAAAAAAGAGGGAATGATCACTGGCACAAACATCAGGCACTGGATCACGGATTGGGACAGGGGGCCAACGCGGTCCTCGGTCTGTCTGGCGAGGACCCTAGCCCAGCTAACCTGCAGGTTTCTCTAGCTACCTAAGTGGACGGCTTTGTTGCACAAAGATATTAAATTATGTATATTTAGATACCGATTTATGTAAAACCACATTGTCCAGCAAACCCGCCAGAGGAAATAGGAGAATGAAGTTTCTTTAAGTTTATATTCAACTAAGTGTCCCGTGGTTACACCCGCGTAGATCTTGTCCTTGTGTGAATGACATAGGCATTCGCAAATAATATGGCTATTTATAGGTAAGAATTATATAATCGATTCCATAGATTCATAGATCCACCGCAACCTCTGCAACTTTACTCTATATAATATTATATTACTAACTGCGCCCCGCGGTATTACCCGCGTCACTCAGCTCCAGTGGGTCGGTGCGCGATATTTGATAGCCTATATATTAATCCAGCTTATAAACTATCCGTGTGCAAAATTTCAGCCAAATGCATTCAGTAGTTTTTACGTGAAAGAGTAACAAACATCCATCCATAGTTACAAACTTTTGCGTTTATAATATTAGAAGTAAATCCTTTACGTAAGTATAGATTGAAAAAATTCAAATAAATCAATAACTGCCAAATGAAAACACTCAAATAAAAAAAGCATAGTTACTATAACAGAAATCAAATAAAAGCAAAAACTTCACTCAATGAAGTTCATGAAACATTAAAGTGAAGGTAAAGAAAGTGGCATTTAAAATTCTTAAAGCAGTCTTAAGTTTCTGGAGGAGCAGTAATTACGTAGCCAGTAGCTAACTACGACTACTGATCGGCCTATTACTCGCTCAAATATTTATATAGCTGCCTTCCATTTGACCACATTAAAGGTACATAACAGAAGTTCAATAATTTTTGAATTTCTAAAACTACTTATCTAATGTTATTTTGTTAAAATGTATTGCTTTCATGGGTTTTACACAATTCTAACGTTTAAATTATAAGGCAAGACATGAACTCCGCTAGAATACAGCAAAGAGAAGCATTTAATCATATTTATTACTGTTATAAAAAAGGAATGAAAACGGACTTTTATAAATTTATTTGGACTGGCTCTGTGGAGGAGAGGTGTCTCGGTCTCAAAGGAGTCTTAGTTTGAGCCTCGGAGGACGTGGGTTCGATCGCCTTACGCCTATCCCCTGGTCAAGAAATCTTCGGGTTAGTTCCAAGTTTTCTTTTCAGATCTGGTGGGACTACCTTCCGTGCCTCGGAAAGCACGTTAACATGTCTGTCCTGATTTTTATAATATCATCTATGCATACCAGGGAACGGGCAGCAGCTTTTTTCCTGTGCATTACAACATTACACTGCTGTCACCATCCCGCCTGTTAAGCGTCACCAGACTATGGCAAAAACCCTCCCTCGAGAGGAGCTACATAGGCGATGTAGCTATTGTCGTGTCATTTAGAAATATAAATTTGAACTGCACAGTTGTACTTCTGTCGTTCCTCTGTATAGTATTTTATATAAAGCAAACCTCCATAAGACTACCATTCAAATGTTTACACGTTAGATACTGAGGATATTAAATGTTATATATATTTAAATTTATGTTTTACTACATACGAATGTATTCATATTATAAGTTTTTGGTTTATGAAGTCTCGTGTATGTAATATGAATAAAGTTTTTCTCTTTAGGGTAAACTGTTAAAGGGATGGATACGTTTATGTGTTGTGTGTTATCACTTTATTAAAGCGGGTTGGTTTAGTTTAAGCTTCGTTTTGAAATGAGATATTTTCCTACGTTTAACCTTTATTACTTTTCTGTTTTCTTTTTTTGTTGTGCTTGTGTATGACGGCCTCATGGGTAATATGTTCGCTAGGGCTAGGTCGTCGGACTTGTGATCTTGTGATAGCCGGTTCGATCCCCACCCATTGCACTACCGATGTGAACCCATTCGAATCACAATCATTTTTAGCTTAGCACGAGGGGTTAACAAGAATACTAGTAGACTGCTAAAACTCTGCTAGTAAACTATAAATATAAAGTTACCACGGGAACGGAAGTTACGCGGGTGAAACCGCGCACTAGAAGCTAGTTTGACATAAAATATGGACTAATAAAACAGAACAAAATAATGTCAATCAAATGAATAGGTATTAAAAGTAATAATTAATTAAATGACACTAAAACATGAGTCATTGTCACAGCTATCTAAGCGGGTGCACACTGGCGGTCACTCGAGGCGATAGATCACGTCAGTGTTTGCGTAATTCCGTACATGTGCACTCGGTATCGCGTGTTACCGACGATTGTGACTTAAGACGGAAGCCTGGTAAACTATTTGGATTTATAAGATACTAGCGACCCGCACCGGCTTCACACGGATGCAATGCTGATGTATTATACATATAAACCTTCCTCTTGAATCACTCTATCCATTAAAAAAATACCCATTCAAAATCCGTTGTGTAGTTTTAAAGATCTATGCATACATAAGGACAGAACAGACACATAGGGAAGCGACTTTGTTTTATACTATGTAGTGATAGTGACTAGCTGTGGCCGCGAATTAATAGCAGAATAAATTCATTATTTTATATCAAAAATGTATAAAAGTCATCTCTGATTTTCTTTTAATAAAAGTTACTCATTATTAAATCAGATATCTGCCAGTGGAAGTCCCGTCAAAATCGGTCCAGCCGTTCCAGAGATTAGCCAGAACGAACAGGCAGGCAGACATAATATGTAAAAAATGATATTTTGGTAAATGTACCGTATATGCGTTCATATTTATATTCATATTCATTTATATATTCCTATGCATGTTGCAAGCGGTTATTTTTATATTTCACACAGATACTCCAATTTGATTTATTTTTGTAGATTAGCTTCCCGCTGTCGGTTTAACCCGTTTCCGGGAAAACAATTAATTCATAATTAATATTAGCTTATGTTACTCCAGGATAAAAAAGGTTTCTAACTGAGAAAGAATTTTAAATCGGTTCAGTAGTTTCGGAGGCTATTTCATGCTTTTACCCACTTGGGTACAGAACCCTATAAAATACTAGACTAAATGTAATCTAGACAATTTTCAAGAAGGGGATTCTTCGATGGTATTTCCTATTAAGTAAGTATAATTTAATTAATTCATAGGGACTATTAGTTTTACGCATCAACTAATTGTTAATTACGCATGAAGATTGTAATAGTATATAGTTTGCTTTATGTATTTAATAGTATATAATTAAATATATATTCTTAACTATTATTATACTTACCGACCTGACAACCTCCGAAGCGGACAATCTCCGTAGCGTAGCGGTATTTAACTCACTTTAAATGTCGGAGGTCGTGGGTTCGATCCCCACGCTGGACAAGAAATCTTTTTGTAAATTTAAAAATTTCTTACCGGGTCCGGATGGTTGAGCGAATACCCAACGTGCCTTGGAAAGCACGTTAAGACGTTGGTCCCGGTTGTTATAACATCATCTATAACAATCGTTTACCAGAAACTGGCACAACGATTTCTTGTCCGGCGTGGGGATCGAACCCACGACCTCCGAGATTTTTAAGCGAGGCAAATACTACTAAGCTACGGAGTTAGTGCGATAAAGGCACATACGATGAATGTTTCTTGCGTATAATGACACAGACGACCTTATGTTTCTCCTTATGATATAATAATGTTGCATCAAAACCACACGGCGTTACTAATAACTTAAAAAATTCTTTAACACACATCAAACCAATGAAATTTCTTCCTCCCGCCCCAATATCCCAAAACAACAACTCTACCGTATTTTTCTCCCCAATTTTTTCATACATGTTATATTTTTATGTCCCCTCGGTTGGCCCCAAACGCGTGAAAATCCACATTTAGCGGGAATCTAATAATTTTTTCACGCCACAAAGGTGTTTTTCCCTAAAAACAAAAAAGTTTTCGTGCGTAGCCCGTGCGAAAACGTATTGAGGCGGATGAAACCAGTTTTGACCGCATTTTGTTTGTTTTTTAATAACACAAAATGTTTTAGGTAATTTGGAATAGACATTTTGTTTGTATTTATAAAGAAACTAGCTATTTTGTGTGGTTTCACTCGCGTACATCTTCTTCTACTACATCTCGTTCCCGTGGGTATTTAAAATAAAGCCTACTAGCTGCGCCCCGCGGTTTTACTCGCGTCACTCTGCTCCAGTAGGTCGGAGCGTGATATTTTGTAGCCTTTATATTAATTCAGCTTATAAACTATCCGCGTGCAAACTTTCAGCCAAATCCATTCAGTAGTTTTTTCATGAAAGAGTTACAAACATCATCATCATCATCATAATCATAATCATCAGCCCGTATAAGGTCCACTGCTGAACATGCCAGGGGAGGGTATTTGCCATAGTCACCACGCTTGGCAGGTGGATTGGTGACCGCAGTATTATGTTGTAATACACAGGGAAACGCTGCTGCCCGTTCTCTGATATACGCTTGTTATAGATGATGTTATAACAATCGGGACCAACGGCTTAACGTGCTTTCCGAGACACGGAGGGTAGTCCCTCAACCAACTAGACCCGGAAAGAAATCTTAGAATTGACACAAATATTTCTTGTCCGGTGTGGGGATCGAACCCGCGACCTCCGAGACTTAAAGCGAGCCAAAAACCGCAACGCTACGCAGGTTGTCAACAAACATACTTACATAATACGAAGTCGCGCGACCAGGTAGTACCTGATATGAATATAATTTTAGTATAGACTAGCGTCCACCTGCAGTTTCATACGCATTTAAAAAAAACCGCTATTTCTCTCGTGTAGGTTTTATTATTAAAGGCAAATCTCACGCACGGACTCTGCAACTATACCAAATGCCATAAAAATGTTCAGTTGTTCAATAGCTAAAGTCACCACGCTTGGCAGACGGATTGGTGACCGCAGTGTTATGTTGATACACAGGGGAAACGCTAGTGCCCGTTCCCTGGTTCACTTGTTATAGATGATGTTATCACAATCGGGACCAACGGCGTAACGTGCTTTCCGAGGCACGGAGGGTAGTCCCTCAACCAACCAGACCCGGAAATAAATCTAATAATTTATACAAAGATTTCTTGTCCAGTGTGGGGATCGAACCCACGACCTCCGAGATTGAAAGCGAGCCAAATACCGCTACGCTACGGAGGTTGTGCATTTTCCTTACTATTTAACTTTATCAGGCTTTTTACTTCCACTCCTGAGCCTTGTCTTTACCGACCTTGGTAAGCCAGGGTCGTTTATGCCCGGTGAAGTAGCAAAAGCCTCGGGCAGAACAACATACGTCAATCCGAAAAAAAAAAATGTTCTTTGAGGGATATTATATACTATGCTTGGCAGGTTGGCCGGAGAAAGCCACACAAAAGGAAGAGTGGAAGGTTATGGGGACATTTGCCCAACAGTGGGATAACATAGGTTAATAACTAATAACATAGGTTGATAACTAATAACATAGGTTAATAACTAATAACATAGGTTAATAGCTGGATTGTTGATCGTTGTAAAATGGTGAGTATTCTAAAAAATTTAAACTAGGTTTAAGGACAACGGATAGACTGCATAGTCTGAATGTGATCCACCAGAACATGCAAGGTCTACCCGGCAAAGAGTTAGAATTAAGTTTGTTTATTGAAAACTTTGATGTTCATGTTTTATGTATAACTGAACATTGGCTTAAAGACTTTCAAATATCTTATCTAAATAATGAAAAATATACTGTACAAAGTGCATTTGTCAGAAAGAATGCAATTCATGGTGGCTCATTAATTATTGTTTCTACTAAAATAAAATGTAAAACTCGGATAGATATAGTTAATCTTTCAATTGAGCGCACTATTGAGTTGTCCTGTGTGGAGCTTGAGCACCAAGTGATATTAAGCGTTTACCGCCCCCCACAAAGTAATTTTAATTTATTTGAATCAGTTATGGAAGATGCACTCACGAAAATAAGTAACTCTAGGAAGGGGATGATAGTGTGTGGAGATTTTAATGTGAATCTACTAGAAGTCACACCTATAAGTGATAGGCTTTTAAATCTTTTTCAATCGTTTAATTTAAAACAAATTTTTCAGGAACCGACTAGAATTACACTACACTCATCAACCTGCCTAGATAATATATTCTCTAATTGTGAAATTCAAAATTCTAAAGTAATAAATAATCTTACATCAGATCATTGTGGGCAGCTGGTAGTTTTTAAATGTAATAACCAAAAAAAAACTGGCAAGGTTACATGCCGACCTGTCACCAGTTGTCGGATACAAAGGTTCAAAGAAGGCATTTCTTCTAAACTAAGTCCCGCAATGTTGGTAAATAATAGCCCAAATAGTAATTATACATCAGTTTTTAACGTAGTTAACACAGAATATCAAAATACGTTCAAAACTAAAACTTTTAACTTTGACAATTGTAAATTTAATGAATGGGCTACTACTGGTATTTATAAAAGCCGTGCTATATTGTATGAGTTATACGGTATGAAAAAATTGAGAAAAGATCCGGAATTCCTCTTATATGTGAAAAATTATTCTAAAACTTTTAAAAATGTTTGTCACTTAGCCAAGGCAATTTTTTATAGTAATAAAATTAAAAAGGCTGAAAATAAAATTAAAGCCACTTGGAATTTAATTAATAAAGAAAGTGGTAAGTTTGTTTCACATGACAAACAAATAGAATTAAAATTAAATAATAAAATTATAAATAAAAATGCGGACATAGCTAAAGTTTTTAATGACTTTTTTTCTACCATAGCTGTAACTACCACTAGCTCGCTGAACTCCTCTGAAGTTGACGCTCAAGTGCTACTTAGTAACAGTGTACCAAGGTGCAAAGAATCTTTTAATTTTGAATATGTAACTGTATCTGATATAATTAATATAACTAAGTCCCTCGAATCCAAAAATACAGGTGATTTGTGGGGAATTTCAGTAAAAATTATGATTAATGTAATTGATGTTTTAGCTCCATATTTAATGATCATTTACAATGAATGTATTGATGCAGGTACTTTCCCAGATCTAATGAAATGTAGTAAGATTATACCCCTGTTTAAATCTGGCCTTAAAGACGATCCCACAAATTTTCGCCCTATTTCAATTTTACCTGCTTTTAGTAAAATATTCGAAAAACTCCTACTCAAGCAGCTTCTTAGGCATTTCAATAAAAACAACATCTTGCACAACAACCAGTTCGGTTTTACAAAAGGGCGTTCAACTACCGACGCTGGGGTTGCATTGATCAAATACATATTTGATGCGTGGGAGAGATCGCAGAACGCTATCGGAATATTCTGCGATCTGTCGAAGGCATTTGATTGCGTCCATCACGACACACTCTTACTGAAACTTCAGCACTATGGTGTGGAGGGAGTGGCACTTGATATATTGACCTCTTATCTTTATCAGAGAGTTCAGTGTGTCGATGTAGGTGGAGTAAGATCTCAAGATATACCCGTTAAATTAGGCGTTCCGCAGGGATCTATTTTAGGTCCTTCTTTATTCTTAGTTTATATTAATGATTTGCCGTATTATTTGGAAGATATGTGCGATGTAGTACTTTTTGCAGATGACACTTCACTTATCTTCAAAGTGGATAGAAATAGACATGATTTTGACGAAGTAAATAGTGCTCTTACACGATTAACCGAATGGTTTACGGTAAATAATTTGGTCCTTAATACTAAGAAAACTAAGTGTGTTAAGTTTACGACGCCGAATATCAGGAATAAGGGACCCGAAATAATAATAAACAACGAGGTTTTAGAGACCGTCAAATCTACAGTCTTTCTGGGTATAACGCTAGACGAGAAATTACAATGGGGCTCCCATATATCGAGCTTAGCTGGTAAATTAAGCTCCGCTGCCTACGCTGTCAGAAAAGTAAGGCAGCTGACCAATGTGGAAACTGCTCGTCTAGTGTACTTCAGCTATTTCCACAGTGTCATGTCTTACGGAATCCTGCTCTGGGGTAGGGCGGCTGACTTTAAAAGTATATTTATTTTACAAAAACGAGCGATTCGATCAATTTATCAGTTAAGTGCGAGGTTTTCCCTAAGAGAATTGTTTAAAGATTTAGATATATTAACAGTCGCTGCCCAATACATATACTCTTGTATTCTTTATGTTAGACAAAACATAAACTCATTTAAAAAAAGAAGCGACGTGCATAATTTAAACACTAGAAATAATCATAAATTATGTGCCGAATATCATCGTTTACAAAGAGTGCATTCTTCTTTTGTGGGTCTGGCTATTCGCATTTACAATAAAATACCGAAAAACTTACAAGACCTTTCATTTGTTAAATTTAAATTGGAAATTAAGAAAATTTTAATGAGAAAGGCTTATTACGCTCTGAATGACTATTTAAATGATAATAACGCTTGGTCGCTTGGCTAACCAGGAAAACGTAAAAATGTATTGAAGTCTTTAAGAATAAACGCTTGTATGACATTTTAATGTACCTATCGTATTTTGTATGATTATATCTATCATAAGATTTAATGAAATGATTCATTTTGTATTTGACATTGCATATTATTTTTTATATATTTTTATGAAACATTCTACACAATGATCAATCCAGATGTTACATACTAGATTCTAATACTCAAAACTGTAAGATCGTCATGCTCACAATAAAAGTCATTTCTTGCGGCGGCGATGTGGGACGGGTCGCCTCCTTCCCTCTGATATGGCGAGGGAGCCGATGGCTGTGTCACACGTCATACTCGTGAACGGGTGCTGCTTGCGGTGGCTGGTCGGCTTGCAGATGAGGGTATTTACTTGTTATAACTAATTAATAGTCTTGTTGTCACATTGATAGTGTCTGGGTTGACATTGTTTAGGTTTGTTTATTTTAACTGTAAATGTGGATGGGGTGCAACCGACGTTATTTTATTATTTTCCTAATGTGCAAGAGTTTTTATCCGCTTGAGTAGAACAATTATCTTTTTTGTTTATTATTCTATGAAATAACTGTAAGGGGCGTGCCCCAGCCCACATACTGTGCAAACTGTATTAAAAATAATTATACATTAAAAAAAAAAAAGATACAGAACAAAAGAAGACGGAAAAGAATAAACCGGAGTTTCTTTCTGAGTTTCTTCTCCGGGCCGTCCACTTAGGTAGCTAGAGAAACCTGCAGGTTAGCTAGGCTAGGATCCTCGCCGGACAGACCGAGGACCGCGTTGACCCTTGCCCCTGTCGTGTGATCCAGTGCCTGTAGTCCGTGCCAGTGATCACGTCCTCTATATTTCTCTTTACTTCTTGCTTGACCGGTCATTGCACTCTAAAATGTGTTATAATATTTTATATATATATATATATATATTTTTTTTTTAATTCATAAAATGTTTGAATAAAATAACTATAGTAAATAAATATTAACGTTAATATTAAGAGCTTGTTTACTAACACAAGACTGACAGACTTCTAGCACACCTTAGTAAATTAAACATAATTTAATAGTAAATGTTACCTATTTATAATTAATTTTATATGCATTGTAAATTTTCTTGACAAGTACAAGTGTATGTAAATACCTAAGTGCTGAATAAAGATCGTTTATTTCGTTTATTTCGTTTATTTCGTTTAAGCCGGAAATCACACGATGAGACAAAATTTTTGTTAAGTTTACACAAACTTCTTGGTGGTATAGGTCGCGTTTTATGTATCAAAGGTTGTGGACTTGATTGCCACGCCGAACAAAAAGACTTTGTTTAAAATATGGGATTTTATTCTTCGTCCCGATTGTTATAACATCATCTATAACAAGCGTATACCAGGGAACGGGCAGCAGCGTATTCGTGCGCTACAACATAAGTTGCGGTCCCCAACCCGCTTGGCAGTCGTGATGACTAAAGTAAAACTCTCCTTCAAAAAGTTATGTTACATACAAACAAACAAATCACACACCAAAATTGGTAGATTGATTAGGATAGTTATCTGCAAGCATTTATAGAGAAACGCAAAGAATTAGTGGTTTTGTTTTGTTAATATTTTTAATAATAGGTGATATTCGTTTACCGTTAGTTTTATGGCTGAATGATTGTCTTCTATAATTGCCGGCGCGCATTTTGCTTGATAATGCTTCCTTAAGTAATTATTTAAACTATCGCTATGGAGTTAGATATTCAATTATAATTATAGGTTAGTATTAGATCGGATTGCGAACGGATATTAACAGACCACGTAAGGATTTTCTCTGTTTTAATATTATAATTATTTTTGTTTGTTTGCAGATATTAAGTGTGTTAATTAATTTTGATTTCTGGGTTGTCTATTACTTATGTACTAATATTATAAAAAGGAAATATTTTATAGTTTTTTTGTATTGAATATTCTCCCCTCACCCTCCCGACCCTTAGTTTGCTCAGAACCTTTCGATGCCTTTCGTAGACCTGAAGTCTGTCGGACCGCGAACTGTAAAGTAGAGCGATAATTGCACAAAACTCCCCTAAAAAAACTAAAAGCCATAATCCCTCAATCTCATCCTTAGCGACCGCCCTGAGCCGAGGTCCAAGTCCCACATGGGACGCCCTCTTGCGAAGGTTGCTTAGTTTGTAGTATTTTAACCATTTATCTAGGCTGGAGCTCTGCTCGCCTTAATGCCCGGAGAAATAACAAAAGCATCGGGTCTAACTAAATAAATGTGTCCAATTAAAAAAAGTATTGTATAGGCTCCGAAATTAATTGGCCGATTTAAAAAAAAGAGGTTCTCATAAATTAATTTTTTTCCCAACACATAACCACCAAAGTCTTAGATTAAACTTTAGTACATACAATTAGCTGTACATAGGTGAATATTCCTAAGGTATTTTCCACCAGTCAACCTTTAGATGTAGCTGAGACTATCATAGTAGGCCAATCTATCGGTTCAACCAGCAGGACTCCACCCATAGATTTACAACTGACATACCTTGAGCAATATTCAACGGATAACATTTTCTGTAGGTACAGATCAGATCTAGAAATGTGAATTAGTACTTAGAAACAGACATATAATTGTTATCAGTACGTGAGTCACCCTCGAGCTCAAAGTCCCATAAATGCCTTTATTGCAATGGTTCAAGATTCAATTTGTTGTGTTGCTAATCGCAATGTTGTGGTGTAATTTATAAACTTGTGATAGGTCATAATTATATTAGTCTCATTTGCATAATTTATTTAAAAAACACATACAATGATGTTGAATAAAAAGGGGTAGACGACGTGGTCGTGTTTTGTTAAAACAAAAGTTTTCCTTATACAGACACTTTTAAGTCAAGCGAGTATCATCTTAGGCCTTATGATCGCCTTCCATCAAGCGAGATTATGGTCAAACGTAAGCTTAGTTTTGCGGTGCCAGTTTTCAAGCCCAGGTGCCGTATTCCTCCCGCCTCTTCATTCTAACATCATTGATCACATAGTACTAATTAAAAATTATATTTTAAATTAAAATTATGAATTATACAAGTCTGCAATGCCTGCAAAAATCTGAGCTCGAGGTTTATCGATTATGAGCTTATTAAATCCTCAGATAATATTTAAAGGAAAATGGTAAATAATAATATATATTTTGACACATTTTGTTTATAAATTCAGAAATCTTTGATAACAAAGGTACGTGGTTTCCGTTCCGTAACGTAAGAGGTGACTAAGGGACATACAGCTGATGCACGTGCAGCACCATCTATCAGCTCAAGATTATTAACTATCTTACTGCGATCTCCAATCCGTCCCATCCCTGCAATCGTGGTGATTATGACCGTATCCCTCAACTACCTTGGCTGGGCACAGTCTGTTCTTCTTCTTCTTTCGTGTCGCTGTTTCAACTTATTAGTTTTTATACTTTATTTAACGCCATTCTGACCAGTAAGTCGCCACTCCAATTGCCTCTGTCGTTCCCGCTATCAAATCCTCCATCGTGCAGCTGTTAGAGCATGAAAGGCAGGACAACGTGTGCTACATAGACTGTGGTTGGGTGACACAGTTACATTGTATGTCGTTGTGATTAACGGTATGTATATAGTAATCGAATCCACGACCTCTGAAAGGTATTCTGTTAGGCGACATAGGTTGTCGCATGCGTCTATTACTTAGACCAAAACCTAACGGTTCCAGAGTTAGTGATATTGGCTTATCGACACGTACGGAGCAAACTTTATCAAATGTGGGACAGAGATCTGTTCCCTCCAGTTAGGGCTATCGTTAGTTTGAACATCACCAGAACTTCGACAACTACTGATACGAATATTAACATTCTATTGGCCTTTTTCGACAGTTGTCGGAAATTTTGTAAATATTGAATACTTTAGTGGATAAAATCCAACTTTACTACATACTTTAGTAGGTACTCTACTTTGTTTAGTAAAGAAACAGAAGTAAACTTAGCAAAGTTTTGTTTAAACGTATGAAAAAACCGGCCAAGTGCGAGTCGGACTAAGGCACGAAGGGTTCCGTATTTTCAACAGCCTACCTGTTGCTGTTATTGATATCGATCAAAAAAGGTAAGTACAGAATCACGATTTTTGTATGGGTAGGTATACGTATTAAATTTTTTATTCTATTTTTTTTAGTATTTGTTGTTATTATGGTACCGCAGGATCTCCCGGCCACACTTACAGTTGCCCATTTGCCCAATTATAGGGACGCCCGGAGTGTAGAGGCGTCCCTACTCCTCATGGGTCAGCCTCGAAGGGAGCGGGGCCCATGTCCCCCACTCCCCGAGGCCGAACCTAGGGTGGTAGGCGGCGGGATCCTCAACGACCCTGGCTTACCAAGACCTGTAAAGACAAGGCAGGAGTGGAAGTAACATAAATACATCATTTGTGAACATTTAAACTGACAAACAGACAGTGAAGTCTTAGTAATAGGGTCCTGTTTCTTGTTGAAAAATGTGAGAAGCGATGTTAAGATATTAAAGCATCTGTCCAATTAAGTAATAAATTCTGTTTTATTAGTTTAATTCTAATAATGGATATAAGTTATCATCATCATCATCAGCCCGTACAACGTCCACTACTGAACATGGGCCTCCTCCCGAGGAAGGGTTTTGCTATAGTCACCACGCTTGGCAGGCGGATTGGTGATCGCAGTAAGATGTAAACTTTGAGCTAATAGATACTGCTGCCCATCCATCAGCCATATGTCCCTTAGTCGCCTTTTACGACACCCATGGGAGGACATGGGGTGGTCTATTCTAAGCCGGAAACCACACGGCATAAGTTATACCTACTAATAACAAATACCTACATGCTAAAATATCGCAATGTGTTTGTCTTTTTGACCTCACGCTTAGCCTATTTAAACGATTTTGATTAATGGTTCAGCGATAAATTAGGCTACCTTTTATCTTCCTTCCACGTAGACGAAGTCACGAGCATAATTTAGCTTGATATATAAATAGTTTTATTTCTACCAATTATAGGAAACCATACAAAACATAATTTTACTTAATTGCACAAAAGGTTACGTTCTATCAAAATATATAATTACATAACTAGTCAGTCCTCGTTTACATAGATGTGGTGGGTCGCGCGTGGCGTTTAGCGGCGCGTCGGACGTTATTTCCCGTTAACTGTACAGCGTAGCGTTAAGCGGCACTTATCATCTCACGTGTAAACTCAAATAAATAACGTTTTATAATGAATAACAATTACAATCTGAAATAATATTATGAACAGGTAAAGTTTGTGAAATGTTTCTGAGGTTGTAGGGGATAATTTCTTGATCTACTGAATTGAATTTGCCTTTTTTAACCAATAGAAAGCCATATTATTTGTAAGTTTTATAGGCTATATTTTAAGACAAAGTTCCCAAGGTTCTACGTTTGTGAAATTGCGCAGGCTGTCCTGCGCAACTGCGCAACTCTTCACTCTGTAGTGAAGAGTTGAAATAGTAGAACCATTTGTAAAAAACGCGTGTAAAACGCGTCCCCGTAAACACACTGATACAACGGCTAATGTTTGAATTCAGAGCGAGTAAACCTGCGTCTCGGTAAAGAGTCGAGGCGTTTTTTTAGGAATTAAACTCAAATAATACCATATTATAAAATCATATAATACCTTAATCGTAAATAATCATATGTTTTAGGCCAAACTTTTATCTAAAAACACATATTTTATATTCCTTATACAATTCTAAATAATCACAGTTTACAAAACCCATTCCCGTAATTGAATATTTTGAGAAACAACTGGCATATTACTGAAGCTGTTAAAACCACTATAACCATGAGGCGTCTTCATCGAAATTCCAATTTTCAGCTCCCTAAAATATTAACTGTCTAACATTTAGAAAAGGGTTGCGTGGGATAGGGTTGTACAGAATAGTTTCCAACTATTCATATAATGGTTTTGAAATTAAATTAAACTAGTTTTTTTTTGTTCATTCGATTTTATGGCTGTTGGCTAATAAGGAATTTGTCTTGGGGCATTTAACTCCATATTAGATGCTGGTGATTGCTTTTTTAGGGTTCCGTAGCCAAATGGCAAAAAATGGAACCCTTTTAGATTCGTCATGTCTGTCTATCTGTCTGTCTGTCTGTCCGTCCGTATGTCACAGCCACTTTTTTTCGAAACTATAAGTACTATAATATTGTAACTTGGTAAGTAGATGTATTTTGTGAACCGCATTAAGATTTTCACACAAAAATAGAAAAAATAAAATAAAATTGGGGTTCCCCATACAGAGAACTGAAACTCAATTTTTTTTATTTCATCTATCCCATACGTTTGGGGTATCTATGGATAGGTCTTCAAAAATGATGTTGAGGTTTCAAATGTCATTTTTTTCTAAACTGAATAGTTTGCGCAAGAGACCCTTCCAAAGTGGTAAAATGAGTGTCCCCCCCCTGTACCCTCTAAAATAAGAGAATGATAAAACTAAAAAAAATATATGATGTACATTACCATGCAAACTTCCACCGAAAATTAGTTTGAACGAGATCTTGTAAGTAGTTTTTTTTAATACGTCATAAATCGTCAACCGCAATTTACCTTTCATTCAATCAACTCGAATATAGAAATATAAAATAACATTTCATTTCATAAACATACGCTTTTTTTATTCTTGATATCAAAAATAGGTACGCACTTGTAACTGATACGGAACCCTTCGTGCGCGAGTCCAACTCGCACTTGGCCGGTTTTTTTTTAAACAACCACCAGCACCCAATATGGAGTTTAGAATAGAGTAGAGAAAATTGTCATAAATTTAACGTTGTTAGGTTAAATTTATGAAAATATTCTTTCATAAATCTAATCTTTTAAATTATTAGTTTGATTATTGGGACTGATATCTTGAAAAAAATAGATGATAATCAAATAGTACGTTTGTGAAATAGAAAATAGCAAATTACGGTGACAAGGTTTTTTAGAAATTAATTATGAAAAAAAAAGAAAATTTACGAGAATAGTCATAACTTTGGATGAGCGACTAAGCAGGAACTGCTAGTTAAATCATAAATACTTGAAGAAAATACCTTTGTATGTAATATTCTTAAATAAAAACCCAACAGAGAAAATAAATAAATCAAACACTTATATATCAAGAACTTATCTCAGAAATCACATGCCCAAATTTCTATTTTACTATAAAAATTTAAGTTTCAAACTGTTTAATTATTTAGGGTTCCGTACCCGAAGGGTAAAAACGGACCCCTTTTACTAAGACTTCGCTTTCTGTCTGTCTGTCACCAGGCCAAATTTTCACTGATGATGTATTTCTATTGCCGCTTTAATAACAAATACTAAAAATAAATATTAAAGGGGGGCTACCATCCAACAAACTTTTTTTTTGCCCTTTTCTGCTCGATATCAATAACGGCAATAGGTGGACACTTAAAAATGACCCTTCGTGCGCAAGTCCGACTAGCACATGGCTGGTTTTTTTTCTGACATCTCCCATCATCAACAAATATTCGTGGTTCACACAAATAATTGTCCTGGGTGGAACCCACAACTCCAGATCTTAGAAGCCACTGAGCCACCGGTCAGTCATTTCTGTACAAATTATACTGTAGGCATATTATTTTGATGTTTTACCCTTCGCAACCCTTACTTACGCAATCCACGGGGAATTTATGCATTACCGTGGTGTTTCACGGACAAGTTTTCACGCCACTTTTGACACTAATTATAGGAGTATAACTCGGTTATGAAAAAGCTGTTTTATGTGAGTATTTAGAATTAGCTGATGTATAAATATTTAATGAGTTATAGCAATGAATAATTTACGATGGCCTTTTAAATGTGTAAAAAGCAAAGTAAAAGTCGCTTGAGATTTATTTAAGTACAAGTTGCCCGTCAAAAGTGTTGACTTTTCCACATTTTCTATCAAAGAAACCTAGGAATGTAAGAAAATAATCTGCCAAATTGCATAGTACATTCTCAAGTCATTCGCGTTTTACATAAATGATTGCGATTGATTTCTATTGATCTAGATATCTCAGCGCGAATTGATGATCGCAGTATTACGTTGTAACACACATGGAAACGCTGCTGCCCGTTCCTTGGTGTACGCTTGTTATAGATGATTTTAAAACAATGACCAACGGCTTAACGTGCTTTCTTTTTGAGGCATGGAGTGCGTGGGAATCGAACAAACGACCTCCGAGACTTAAAGCAAGACGTATACCGTTACGCCATGGAGGTTGTCGTCGAGGATAGGCTGTTGAATAAAAAAGCATTATTGGTTTTTGGTAGGACGATGTGAGCCTTCTTTACACATCATAATCTCCTCAGCCCGTGCTCTGGTTGCATCTTTTACCTTACCAATAAACACCACCACTAATAAATAATAAGATTAGTCTTATTAAAAAAAAAAAATAATATCTAGTGTTAATTCCTCTATAAAAATTATCTATAGGTTTATTATTATATATTAATCATCCTGCATACCATCTGATGCCCTCGTAGAGCCGAAGTCCGAGAGGCCCGCGAACTGTAAAGTAGAGCGACAGTTGCACAAAACTCCCCTAAAATACAAAACGCCATAATCGCTCAATCTCATCCCCAGCGACCGCTCTGAGCCGAGGTCCAAGCCCCACAGGGGGCGCCCTCTTGCGCAGGTTGCTTAGATTGTAGTTTTTAAACCATTTATTAAGGCTGGAGCTTTGCTCGCCTTTATGCCCGGTGAAGTAGCAAAAGCCTCGTGGCTAACTACGTATGTCAATCCGAAAAAAAAATGCATCCTGCATGTGCATAATTTTGCACATATTTTTTTGCGGAATAAACACTAGATATTTTGTCTTTTTAAATTACATTAATATGGATTACCGCACAGAAACGCCTGATTCTAATAATTATATTAAGGTTAAATCATCATGAATAATAAGGTAAGTATTATTCGTTAATTGTCATGAAGAGTTAACTCACTAACGCTGCACTTACTACCATTATTACTAAGGACGGCACTATTATATCGTCAATCCAGCATTACTCAGAACTGCCCTACGTCGGCAATTACTCCGACTCCTCCCCTACATTTAGCCATCGATTGGAGTTAAATATTCACAAGCATTATGTGACGGTAACCTCATATTTTGTAGGTGTGACATAATAGGATGTCACGAAGGTGTTATAACGTAATTAGGCAGAGTTCTTCAAAAGTGACAGAGTTTTTTTTTCCGGATTGACATACCTAAGGTAGCCACGAGACTTTTGCCACTTCACCGGGCATAAAGGCCAGCAGAGCTCCAGCCTTAATAAATGGTTTAAAAACCTGCGCAAGAGGGCGCCCCCTGTGGGGCTTGGACCTCGGCTCAGGGCGGTCGCTGGTGATGAGATTGAGGGATTATGACTTTTAGTATTTTAGGGGAGTTTTGTGCAACTGTCGCTCTACTTTACAGTTCGCGGGCCTCTCGGACTTCGGGTCTACGAGAGCATCAGATGGTTAGTGACAGAGTAAAGGTTGTAACGGAATACGTCAGATGATGTCACGAATCCTACATCGCGCTACAGAAGTTCGCAAGTCCCTTAAGGCTATAACAAGTTCTGAACATAAACCTCCATAGCGTAGCAGTATTTGGCTCGATTTAAATCTCAAAGTTCGTTGGTTCGATCCCAATGCCGGACAGGAGATGTAAGATTTCTGTCCGGGACTGGTTGGATGAGGGACTACTCTCCGTGCCTCGGAGAGCACGTTAAGCCCTCGATTGTTATAACGTCATCTATCTATAATAATCGTATATGAAGGAACGTGCAGCAGCGTTACATTGTGTGGTACAACATAATACTGCTGTCCAACCGGAGAATACCCTTCCTTGGGAGGAGGCCTATGTTCTGCAGTGACGTTATACGGTCTGATGATGATGAACATAAACAAAAGGGGGAGACACTGCTGTCCCCTCCACCGCCAGGTGATGGGCGCTCCCCTGCTGAGCTCGACCTCGCCGAGCATGGAAGGGCGCGGCCCCCACCAGACTTGACATCGAACGCTGCTGGCACGCTGGTCGCCATTACGGTGTTTCTTCATGGGCTAAAGCTAGCTACGCCGCTCTCCCTGATGAAGACCACAAAGCCTCCGGGCCCCCACTCAAGGACCCACATGTTTCAACAGATGCGGATAGTCACCATTGACGAACTGAAGAACATACGGGCCGTCGCGCGTCGGACGCCTTGCACACCACCTCGCCACTCGGTACCGTCCGAAGATATTCATTCTCTGTGGAGTAAAACACCAACAACCGAAAGATTCGAAAGATTTTTTTTCAAATAGGACTAGTAGTTATTTTTTAAGAGTTATGCAGTCTACTAGTACTCTTGTTATACCCTCGTGCTTAACTAAAATGCTAGTGTTACGAGTGGGTTCACGTCGGTATTGCTATGCGTGGGGATCGAACCGGCGACCACAAGATCACAAGTCCGACGCCCTAGCTATTGGGCTACATCTTTTCTTTTTACTGACATAGAGTGAAAATCATAACGATAAAAATACGTACGTACGTACGTAAAAACGTCACCCAGTAACTATATAGATTGTAAAAGTAAAATAATATTACTGTGTCGTAGCAATTTATAATGAATCAGCATTAGTAAACCATTACCATTGTTAACACTCATTTTCTACCAGGAACAACACAAAACTCAATGTTTACTCGCCCAGGTGTTCGCTGTTATATTATTATTGCCTACTAGGTGCTACCCCCGACTTTGTCCGCGTAAAATAAGTATTTTATAAGCTAACAATGAATGTCCCATTAAAATCGGTATTATCATTTTAGAAAGTAGCCTATTATAATACTTTATCTACCAATAATAGTTCCATCGATATCGGTCCAGTTATTATTAAGAAGTGCCGGAACATCATCGTGGATGATGTCCAACGGTGAGGGTATTGCCATGGTTACCACGCTTGGAAGGCGGATTGGTGACCGCAGTATTATGTTGTACCACGCAAGGAAACGCTGCTGCCCGTTCCTTGATATACGATTATTATAGATGATGTTATATCAATCGGGACCAACGGCTTAACGTGCTTTCCGAGGCACGGAGGTCCCTCAACCAACCAGACCCGGAAAGAAATCTTACAATTTACACAAAGATTACCTGTCTGGCGCGGGGATCGAACCCACGACTACACCACCGCTACGCTATGGAAGTTGTCATTAATAGCATAAAATATATAGATGGGTATATTCATATGCATTTAGCAAAAACTATCCTGTTATTTTTCCATTACACACAGACACTCAATTTTATTTATTTGTATAGATTTACACTTAGAACTGCGTCTTAATAAATTGTTAATAAAACAATACAAATCTAAGTGCGCAAAAAGGATAGCTAAACAAAAGAGACAGTAGATTATGATGTTAGTTATTCATATCAATAATAAGAGAGAGATGGCGGAAAGCTTTAGAATAACTATGAGAACTCGAATGTAATTATGTCTGTTAGTGAGGTGAAAATGTGATGAGATATAGTTTTATACTTAATTCTTGCTCGAATTAACTCAGTAGGTACGTAAGCTGGTGTGCGGACCATGCGTATCTAATTTTAATTTAAAAAAAAGTCAAAAATTCCTGTCATTAGATTCTAATTGGCTAAATTATATTCTGCTTTAATCGTCTGTTATAACAATAATTATATATGTATATGAAATTCGTTATTCTTCATTTTATCATTGCATTTTCTGAAATTCAGTAAAATAAGGCAATATACCCAGCGAACGGGATTCTTAGTCATTTGTCGAAAATTTTAGGATTTTTGGAAAATATACTGTCGAAAATTTCTTTTAGCATTTCTCACGTTGCTGGCTATGAGCAAAAATAACAAGTGTTTGTAAAATATATACATATTTTTCTTATTTTTTTTAATGTGTCTCTCAGAGGAAGCCACTACGCAAAAGGATATTGGCGTGAGATTTTAGCATAAACCTATTTGTGTACTTTAAACAAGTTTAAACGATAACATGTAAAAGATAAATTATATAAAAAGCTTATTATAAAATTTCTGATTATGTCAATGATAAAACAGCTTGGGAGTGAGTTGCTCTGAAACAATACTCCTTCATTAATTTAATTACTGCACCGGTGGCACAGTGGTTACGGAAGTTGCTTCTGAGACCTGGTGTTCTGGGTTCGATTCCCACCCGGGGCAATTATTTGTGTGAACCACAAATAGTTGTTCTGAGTGTGGGTGTTCTTTGTGTCCGTGTAATAAATGTTTGTAAAGTCCCCCGCGACACAGGGATTTATTTCCACAGTGCGGGAGTTGTCTTTAAAAAAAAATAAAAAAACATAATTGTAACATCAAATTTATAAAAAAAAAGGATTCTCAAAGTTTCTTGCCAGTTTTTCTCAGAGTTGCCACGTCCAGAATTGGTGGTAGTAAAAGAAAGGGATGCATCATAAAAACATGATTTAAAATATTTTAAATGTGTCTATATGAATAAAGAATTTTTGACTTGTCTTGACTTCAAAATGAGGAGTACAATAGTAAGGGCTAGTACCATAACAACAACTAACTACTGCGCAGCACGGTGTCCTGTTACTACACTATTATTGTAAACGAATGTAAACATTAACGTTATTTATGTTTCAATCATTTTTTTTGATAAACCGAGTATCAGATTTACAAAACAGCCCGTTGTTTTGAATTGAGCTCATAATTTTCAAACAATTGTCGAGAGATATTGCGTTTTGGTTTGGAGCTGACGCCCATTCGATGTAGCGTTGCAGTACGGCAATAATGTTCTGTAGTATTTTATCTGAAAATATATATACTATGACTACAGTTACTGACTGCTCTATCAACACACAGTTCAATCTACTTTTTTTATTTTTTATTTGCCGTTTATGTCCCACTGCTGGGCAAAGGCCTCCCCCATATCTTTCCAAGTGCTCTTTTTTAATGCCACTTCAGACCAGCCATCAAGGTAGGCGTCTAGATCGGACGATCTCCACCTCTTTTTTGGGCCGGCCTCGGCGACGTCGTCCATTCTCAGGCACCCATTAAGTGCAGCATTAAGGCATTGAAATTTGGCAAGCAAACCTATAGTTATAATGATTGTAACCATTCACTAAGAAAGAGTTTTCAAAAATACAACCCATATACCTATCAATGACTACATACAGTTACTGACTGCTCTTTCAACACACAGTTCAATCCACTCAACAGATTGTGCTAAAATTTGGCAAGCAGATAATCCCCTTTCCATCACCGGACAACTATGCGCGGCGAGCGGTTTCACCCTTTTGTTGTAGACATTTCTTCAATATGCACGAACCTATTTGCTTCTTCTTTCATAATGCGGACGGCTAAGGAGTGGAATTCTCTGCCGGGGTCAGTTTTTCCGGAACGCTATAATCTGGACATCTTTAAAACTAAAGTGAACACACACTTTCTAGTCAAGCGTGTATCATCTTAGGCCTTACATTCGCCTTCCATCAAGCGAGATTATGGTAAAACGTAAGCCTATATTCAGTAAAAACAAAAAAATATGATTGTAAGATCCGATTTGGAAAAAAAATAGAATTCTCAAAAGATGAAAAGGCTGCTCTAAATTAGGTAAATTCTGGCCCGCGTTAAATTGGAGATTCCGATGTTGCCAGGAATGGGCCGCGGACAAAAATATAATTACAAAAAATTGATGACAATATTATTATATAAAAGATGGACCGTCGACCTCGTAAAGGTCGCAGGGAGTCAGTGCATGCAGGCCGCTAGCAATCATTTTCGCTTGAAATCAATGGGGGAGGCCTAATCTCAGTGGATGACAACTGGCTGATATAACAAATTAATCAAATAGAGATAGATCAGCTGTAGTTTAGCAGTATAAATAAGATTTAAGTATAAGTATAATTAGGAAAAAATAAGTTTTTGCAATAAAATTATAATTACGAAAATCACATATATAGGGTAGGGTGACTGGTAATTAGTAACCGATACCTAAACACATGATTGTACTCATGATAACAAACAACTTTTACTATGACACCAACCCTGAAATCGCTAAAAAAAATCAGCTGTTCCATACATTCATGTTCACATAACTCGTCAACATGGTATGGAGCAGCTGATTTTTTTTCGCGATTTCAGATTTGGTGCCATAGTAAAAGTTGTTTGTTATCATGAGCACAATGATGTGTTTAGGTATCGGTCACTAATTACCAGTCACCCTATATAATGACCACAAAAAGTAATTTTTCCATATATGACAGGTGTAAAAAAACCCGAAACAATATACCCTAATCTTTATAGTTTTGCTCAGAAGACATAAATGTAGTCCTATAATTAAATTAAAGACTTTTCGACGTACCGCTAACGCCCTACGAGTTTTACCACCGTGAAATCGATCAGCCAACATCACGCACATGAAGCAACAATCTATAACCGTAAGGGATATTTACAAAGCTATAACCACTCAAAAAAACAAACCGCCAACAATAAAACGCGTTTACCACATTAACTCTCTATCAGTGATCAAAAGAATTGCGTGCCATATAAATAGAGTTAAAAAATAACTAAATTTATGATCACTACCGCCGTTGCACAAATGTTGACTGTATAAACGCGGTCTGTGGTTCTACACTCCGCTTTATCCCAACCATAATACCAGCATATCCAGACCTCCCATTCTCCAATATACAACTCCAACGAACGAATATACCGTGGTATTTTGATGAAACTCCACAGGCCATGCGGAGCTGGATGCATTCAGGACTTTGACGATTTACAGCCCACTTTGATTTACTTTTAATGGGAATAAAGTAAATTTACACGAACAATAAATCTATAGAGACGTTTACGTTTAGAGTATACCCTCTCTTGCGTTGTGCAAAGTTTTTGGTGTCATTATTTTTTGGGATCATATTAAGTTCTAGATTGGTGTAACATATTGGAACTGTGTGCTCCAGTGGCTAGATTAACTGGATAGATAACTTTTAATTTGTCTGCCTTTTGTCGTTCCTAGTTAAGTATGAGACAATCCTCTCCTTTAAGATGCTTGTCTAGTTTAAAAATAGAATTTATTGAAGTGTAATTGTGGAATAATCTTCATTGTAGTAAAAATCACCATAATTTAAAATAACCTGTGATACTGCTGGATAACAGAGCTTTTAAGTGGTAAAATACTTTTTGAAATCGAACCAGTAGTTCTATGTTCAAGCAAACAAACAAACAAACTATTTTATTTGTTTGAAATTTATGAGCAGAGTTGAGCACCGATTTGCACTCTGCTAGTACTCTTGTTAACCTCTCGAGCTAAGCTAACATGCTGTGTTACGAGCGGTTTCACGTCGGTAGTGCGATGGGTTGGGATCGAACCGGCGACCACACATCGCTAGTCCGACGCCTCAGCCATTGGGCTATGTTTTATAATATCAGTATCATCATCATCATCAGCCCGTATAACGTCGACTGATGAACTGCCTCCTCCGGCGAGGTGTTTGTCATAGTCACCACGCTGCTGCTTTCCCCTGGTATACGATTGTTATAGATGATGTTATAACAATCGGGACCAACGGCTTAACGAGGCATGGAGGGTAATCCCTCAACCAACCAATTTTTCAACCACTTTCCCAAACAGCGAAAAGTGAATTTATAAAATTAAATTCGACTAACCCCATTGCGTAGGGTATCGTTGGAAAAGGTCTCTGAAAATGCAACAAAAACGTCTCGAGATAACCTAATACAAAGTTAAAATTAGAGCCCCCCCTCCCCCCCTTAACAACAAAAACTGCCTTGAAACCATGTAAATTAAACCCCGAAGTCTCGAGATAACCTAATATAAAGTTAAAATTAGAGCGTCCCCCCCTTAACAACAAAAACTGCCTTGAAACCATGTAGATTAAACCCCGAAGTCTCGAGATAACTTAATACAAAGTTAAAATTAGAGCGTACCCCCCCCCCCCCTTAACAACAAAAACTGCATTGAAACCATGTAGATTAAACATTTAAGACCCGGAAAAAAAATCTTGTCCGGCGTAGGGATCGAACCCACGACCTCCGAGGCTAAAAGCGAGCCAAATACCGCTACGTTACATAATATATTAGTATAGTTTTATTGAAATAGTTAACCATCGTTTGTTCTTACCTATATAGATTTTTACAATTCTTGTTTCTACACACCCCATTGCAATCTCTAATTGAAAGTTCACCAGCTTTCAATTTCTGAACCTAATGAACTACCACACAACACTACTTGAAGAACGCGGTCTTCATTGAGCACATAGTCAGACACCCGGCGTGGCTTGGACAGGTCAATTTTCAATTAAACCGCGGGCTACTGCAGATTGCATTTTATTGTTAAATAGTATTTGCGTTGGATATGTGGAGTTTGAGATAGAAGTGTTAATTTTAGTGAAAGGATTTAATGATAGAATAGATTTTGAAGTAATGCGGCCGTAGCCCAATCTAGCTATTAGGCTACGGCCGCTTAACATAAAAATCTCTCGGGCGTCGGATTTGTGATCTTGAGGTCGCCGGTTCGATTCCCCCCTATTTAACTACCGACGTGAACCTACTTGTAACTTAGCACGAGGGGTTAACAAGCATACTAGTAAACGGCAAAACTGTGCTAGTAATCTTAAAAAAAAAAGTCGCCATCATAGGTTTAGCCGCAGGATGTCCACTGCTGGATATTAACATCATAGATCTGCAGTTGTTACGGATGGAAGAGGCCTGCATCACCGTGATCCCACGGCCTTTACCAGGTCATTTGCTCTACGTTTGCGGATCCGCGGTCTCCATTCGAGAATTTTTCGGCCCCAACAGCCATCTGTTCTCCGTGCTATATGACCTGCCTGAATTTTGATGTAATCTTAATCATATGCAATCGTAGGTAGGAAACCATTCAGACCTGGAAAACATCTTTGGATAAATTTGATACAAAGATTTTTTGACTGCCCTAGTAATTGAACCCACGATCTGTGTGTTTAAAATAACTTTAAAATAATTTACAATAGCCATAGAAGACCCATCTAACGTGATTTCAGTTAGACCCGCGTATTCAGTATGTATTCATGCCATACCAAGTTGGAACGCTTAAACATTTAAATGATTATATTAATAGACCTTAAGTGCCAACGTTTCACCATAATGTAGCTTGGCCATGTTGAAAAATTTAAAAATTCATTTAAAATGTTCCTCCATCAACAATCCATTTGTTTATTGCACCAAAGTACAGTCAACGGCAGAAGTAGATGATCAAAAGTGGACTCTCTATAGTAATTATTTACCAAACATTATTAATTGCGTCTAAATATTGTGGCAGTTAAATAGTTAAAAATACGTGATTATTAAGTATGAATCGGAAAAAAATGCATTTCAATGTAACAACATCTACAGCCGCCGCAGTCGATATTTATTCGATATTGGTTAATTGGTATACCAGGTTTCAACTTAGTTGCCGGGCGTCGCTATAATTGGACAAATGGACCACGAGATCTCGCGGTGCCACATTGGCCGCGTGTGCCGTCAGGGGGCCGGATTGCTCATGCGTACCTGGCCCCCGCCAACGGCGGATCGAATGAGTATCCGGGGGGTTTTAGTGGTGTTGGGTCCTCTCCTCGTGTTATGAGTTTAGCATACCACGCTATGGAGAGGGCGTATCCCACATATCCCACCGCCAGCGCGCCAATACGCTGCAGCGGCGGTGGGAATTCGTAAATGCATTTACCGCTGGACAAAAAAAAAGGTTTCAACCTAGCAAGCCAATTAACTAACATCGCGCAATATCAGTTCGCAAGTTAATGCGAAGGTAATTCCTAAGCACTAAAAAAAGATCTTCATTTTCAGTATTTGTAGAAGAAAGGTCCTTTCCTACCCAAATACTTGAGTTCAAATAGTTCAGTAAATAAATTACATTTACCCAGCTCTTAGATATTTACATACGTACTTTCAGATATTTAAAAATAGGTTGTCATATAATAAGATATTAAAAATGTTGCGCATCTGCTAGTCGTTTGTTAGTCATGTGTAAGTCTCTAAGTACTTAGCAATAATGTTGTGAATTTAATTAACTTACACTATTCAGTATATCATCCGTATACAGGGTTATTTTTGAAACACCAACAACCTTTCAGGGGGTGAAAGTACTGATGATTATAAACAACTTTTACAATGGGACCAACCTTGAAATTGCGAAAAAAAAATCAGATATTCCATACATTTTGTCGAGGTAAGTGAACATAAATGTATGGAACAGTTGTTTTTTTTTCGCGATTTCAAATTTGGTCCCATAGTAAAAGTTGTTTATAATCATTAGTATTTTCACGGCTTGAAAAGTTGTTGGTGTTTTAAAAATAACCCTGTATAATCAAACATTCAAAAATGATCATAGTACTTATTCAAATAAGTACTGTACAAACTCCGTAGCGTAGCGGTAATTGGCTCGCTTTAAATCTCGGAGGACGTGGGTTCGATTCCCATGTCGGACAGGACATCTTTGTGTAAATTCTAAAATCTCTTGTCGGGTCCGGTTGGTTTAGGTACTACCCTCCGTGCCTCGGAAAGCACGTTAAGCCATTGGTCCCTATGGTTATAACATCATCTATAATAATCGTATATCAAGAAACGGGCAGCAGCGTTTCCTTGTGTGGTGCAACAAAATACTGCGGTCACCAACCCGCCTACAGCCGCCAAGCGTGGTGACTATTGCAAATACCCTACCTCAGGAGGAGGTTCACGTTCAGCAGTGGACGTTGTACGGTCTGATGATGATGATGATGACTTAGTCCTACTATAATATTATAAACGCCAAAGTTTGTAAGTATGGATGGATGTTTGTTACTCTTTCACGCCAAAACTACTCAACGAAATTGGCTGAAATTTTGAGCCGGGATAGATTATACGCTGGATTAATACATAGGCTACAAAACATAACGCTACAACCCACTGGAACAGAGTAAAGCGGGTAAACCGCGGGGCGCAGCTAGTACTACATAAGATCATGCATTCCGAATGTCCGATTTCAGACATGTACTTTTGCATCTGACTGTACCAAGCAGACAGTTCAATAGGTAATAGTGAAGTAAATGTATAATGTTAGTTCACTTCCGCTACTTACTCCATTTGACAGCTATTTTCAATTAGCTGTGACGTGTTCCTGATGGTCTCAATTCTATGGCGATCAATTTGTATGCGTCATTAATGTTTAGGGGAATTCTTGAATACCTACGTTGAATAGTCGATGCGAGTGCAAAACAATTTTTAACTTTGCGAGGCCATGTTCAGTAAATTTATAAAGGGTATTTTATGTAAAGAAATTACGCAGGAATTTCACTACATAGTATAAAACAAAGTCACTTCCCGCTATATATATGTACCTATGTTAGATCTTTACAACTACGCAACGGATTTTGATGCAGTTTTTTAATAGATAGAAGGATTATAATGTATAATACATATGCATTGCACCCGTGTGAAGCCGGAGCGGGTCGCTAGTCAACAATATATTTCCACGAATAACATAGGCATTTTATGGTTAAGATCTAACATGAACGCGCGTAAAAAAATGTGGTAAAAGAAAAGAAAAAAACTTTCTTTTTATTAGGTGAAAACTCCGCTATCTTTTGCAATTGGCAGCTAATCGCATTTAACAGGTTAGCCACCAATATCATCTGATTTGGCGTAGGTCATAGCATGGTTTAAAAGTTCTATGGTCAGAAATTCAAATCCTGAAGATGTAGAATGTTTTTTAGTTTCGGAGGTCGATCTATTCGAGTGACCAAAGCCATCTTCTGTACCTAAGGGTTGCCAGCTCTAAAATTTGGCAACCAGGACCAGACACGTAAAAATCCCTGATTTTAAAGCCTTGAACCCGGACATGTCAATAAGGTTTTTAAACAGGGGCCTGGGCACTGCGTGTACCTGAACTACAAATGAAGTTCGGCCCGGACGCCCTCTAAACTAGGACAAATCCGGGGAAATCCGGATGGATGGCAACCTGAGCTGTAAGCATCCGATCGGTGGTGGTTTAAGTGAGTAACTGAATGCATGCTCGCAATCTACATAAAGCCGGAAGCAAGTGAATGATTCCAACACGCTTCAGCAGATTTTCTTCAGATGTTGGGAAGTCAATAAAAGATTTCCACCACGACAAAAACTGCTTAGCCACCAATGTTTAAGGCAATTTCACTAGGAGAAAGCTAAAGTTACAGTTGTAAACTTAAGCTAACTCCTAGTAAAATTGTTAAGTTACAGATGTAAAAGACAACCTCCGTAGCTAAGCGGTATGTGGCCCGTATTAAATCTCGGAGGTCGTGAGTTCAATACCCACACGAAATCTTTGTGTAAATTCTAAGATTTTTTTCCGGGTCGTTGTTTAAGGGCATCCTCCGTGCCTCGGGAAGCACGTGAAGCCGTTGGTCCCGATTGTTATAACATCATCTATAATAATCGTATATTGTATAAGGTACGGGCAGCAGCGTTTCCTTGTGTGGTACAACATAATACTACGGTCACAAAAACAAAGATTTCTTGTCCGGCGTGGGGATCAACCCCTCGACCTCCGAGCCTTATAGCGAGCCAAATACCGCTACGCTACGGAGGTTGACTATTATATATAGTTGTTTCGACTAAATTCTACTACATGCTCAAGGCTCCTTAGCTTCACAAACTAAGGAACTCTAAGCTCATCAGAATTCAGTGATCGTCTTTACCGTCTTGTACTCGTTGTTAACATGTTGACGTAATTTCCGGTGTGACGTCACTTCCATGTGGCCATGACAGCTTGCTTTACATACAAGCTGCTCTCTTTTATATTCGTGTTTAGGGGATGAATGAACAGCGGGGTGTCTGTGAGCGGCCGAAAATGGAAATATTTTTTGTTTTTTTTTTATGATTAAGATGTGAGGTAGGCTTTTGATATAAGAAAGATATTAATTAGATCCTTTTTACTGTAATTATAAGAATCGCAGGCGTAACTTTGCGGAAATCCGTACTAATTAGAAAGAAAGAAAGAAAAACATTAAAAAAAATAATACTAATAAGCGGCCGTAGCCCAATGGCTAGGGCGTCGGACTTGTGATCTTGAGGTCGCCGGTTCGATCCCCACTCATTGCACTACCGACGTGAACCCACTCTTAGCACAAGCATTTTAGCTTAGCACGACGGGTTTACAAGAATAATAGTAGACGGCAAAACTCTGCTAGTAATCTTAAAAAAAAAAAAAAACACAATATACATATCTTATTTTTGCTCATTTGCGCAGTGGAGTTCGACTCGTCAACACCACTCTGAGTTCACTACAAGGCTTTTACAACCAAAATCCGTAAGATCGATTCGCTCGTTTCAATTAAAAACGAACCAATGAATCATTGCACCGGTGGCTCAGTGGTTACGATAGTTGCCTCTGAGACCTGGTGTTCTGGGTTCGATTCCCGCGCGGGACAATTATTTGTGTGAACCACATATAGTTGTTCTGAGTCTGTGTGTTCTTTGTGTCCGTGAAATGGATGTTTGTAAAATCCCCCGCGACACAGGGATTTATTTCCCTAGTGAGGGAGGTGTGTTTTAAAAAAAAAAAAAAAAAATTCTTTTAATGTTTTGGATACTCTACGGAAAAGTTAAACGTCCCCCTTAGAGACGTGTTATAAAGAGACTAATAAATTTCTATTCCCGACTGTAGTTCCACCGTAGCCTAATTGGTTTAACCTAAGATGCAGGTTCGAATCCTGTCGGTGGTCGAATTTTATGAATCTCAATTTCGAGCCAATAAATGCCTGTAATTATTTTCCGTGCTCGCATAAGCACGAGACAAATGTCAAGTCATCATCATCATCATCAGCCCGTATAACGTCCACTGCTAGACAAGGGTTTCCTCCCGAGGGAGGGTATTTGCCATAGTCACCACGCTTGGCAGGCGGGTTGGTGACCGCAGTATTATGTTTTACCACACAAGGAAACGCTGCTGCCCGTTCCTTGATATACGATTATTATAGATGATGATACAATAATCGGGACCAACGGCTTAACGTGATTTCCGAGGCACGGAGGGTAGTCCCTCAATCAACCAGACTCGGAAAGAAATCTTAGAATTTACACAAAGATTTCATGTTCGGTGTGGGGATCGAACCCACCACCTCCGCGACTTAAAGCGAGTCAATACAGACAGAATCAAGTATCCGTACATTTTCGTTAGCGATCACTCTCCTGTAGTGGCATTATGTTAAGCCCCACTGGTGATGCTCCGTGGAGGAGCGAAACACGTGTCTCTTCGGCTGGTGATTGTATTTTTGCACGTTTTATTGTCCTTCCCGAATGTTGAGCATATTTTGTGGGCGTAGTTTAGACAAGCTGTATGCAATTTTCAAATTAATTCATAATTTGTGTGTATAATCTTTATGTTATTCAACAGTTCCCACGGGGTCAAGAGTGGGGTTTGTCAACTAAATTTAAAATTGTACCCAATAGTCACCCCATACAATTATAATACAGAAATCAAAACGTTACCATATTTTACTAGCTTCCCGCTCCTTGCTCCCGTTCCCTTGGGAAGTTCATAATAAAATATAGCCTATAGCCTTTTTTGATGCCGTGTGGTTTCCGGCTTAGAATAGATCACCCCATGGGTGTCGTAAAAGGCGACTAAGGGACATATGGCTGATGGATGGGCAGCAGCATCTATTAGCTCAAGGTTTACAACCTACTGCGATCACCAATGCGTGGTGATTATGGCAATATTTCTCAACGATCCTGGCTTGCCAAGGTATTTTAAGAGGAGGCCCATATGTTCAGCAGTGGACGTAAACGGGCTGTTGAAGAAGAAGAAGAAGCCTTTTTCATAAAAAGAATATCTTTTCTTTTTTTTTTTCTTGCCCGACCCGTTTTACTAATTAGCACGTTCAAGCAAACAAACAAACCCTTTAGCTTTATATATTAATATAGATAAAATATTAGGTACCTTGTAGCAATACAATAAAATATTTAACACAAACGGTTTACTGATTTCTATCATCAATCAGTCTATGTTATGTTAAGGCAAATATAATTCCCAATAACACTCAGTACCATTACGCTGTGGTGTTTAAACATGCAAACACGTACAGTCAAAGACCCAATGTTCATAAACAAGCTTTGATCCATGGCTTTATTTAGATAACTCATCAGTATTGAATATTGGTGTTGTTCTTTACGCTTCATTTAAGACCGAAAGGTTCTCCTGTTGATTTTGTTGCCGATATTTTGATAGGATAAGATTTTTTTTCTGCACATCGTTTTGTGTTAATAATGTATGGTCAAGGTGTTTATTTGTATTTTTATCCATCTAGAAACGTAACAAAAGACAGTGTAGCGACTGTAGTGACATCTACATTGGCCGCACAACACCACAACAGAACTTGCAGCGCCATCTGGCACCTAGCATATCAACTAACCTGTATCGCGCAATATGTTTTCAAGCCAATTAGAACATATACAAGTTCTGAATATCAACAATTGGCCCCGGACTTGACATCGAGCGCCGCTAGCACGTTGGTCGCCCCTATAGGGAATCATCTGTAGGGGCTTGAACTCGCTAGCCACGCGCTCCACCCCACTGGATAAGACCATGAGTACCCTCGGGCCCCCACCCAACGACCCACCTGTTGTAAAAGGTGGCGCCTGCAACTACTGAAAAGGCGTCTGGCCTGACCAGTTTCCCCGGGGCTCACTAGTGTCTCCGTGGAAGACCTTAAGAGAACAATTGGCCGTCGGTCGCCGGGTATACCACCTCGTCCGGCAAAAAAGATCTTCGTTCTCTGTGGAGGAACACCACCAACAGTTCATATACAACGGCAATGATAAGTGTACATGGCAAATTGAGCTGTACTGTTTTGCAATTAAAGTGATAAATTAAAAATTTCTTTCTGGGTCCGGTGTGTTGAGGGACTACCCTCTGTGCTTTGGAATGTTATGCCGCTGGTCCAAATTGTCGTAACATTATCTACAATAACTGTACCTGTGTTTATGATGCTGCTGTACATAATACTAAGGTCACCAACCCGCTCCCAATCGTGGTGACTATAATAAAACCGCCTTCGAGGGAGGTCCATGTTAAGAAATCAACGTTAAACGGGCTGATGACGTTGTCGTTACGCCATTTTGGAATTGTACCAGCACAAGGTATTTCAAATTTGACATCACAAATTAATGTCGAAATTACAACGGCTGGTATTCAAACTCACATTCATTAAACTAAAGATTTGAACACTGAACTACGGTAACTTAAAATACTAATGGGATTTGAACTGGTGATCTACGGCCATGGGGTCGACCCACCCAGGCATAGATCAAATTTATGTGTCTTGTAAACTTTGAACCATTTGGATCAAGTAATTATTATGTATGTTTCATTAAATAGAGCTAGTGAAAAAAAGCTTTGGATAGAAGTGATTTCCCCGTTATGGTTTTGAGTAGGAAAACTGATGTCATGACCATATCAGTCTGCAAAACTCTGCTTGTAGGCAATCTCTTGCTTGTAATCGTAAAAAAAAAATGATTTCATATAATAAGATTTACTTAAATAAGGTTTTTAGAGATTACTCTCTAAGTGTAGTTTATACGAAAAACTTAAAAATAAAAACCGCTTCTTAGACTTGATGTTCTAGGGTCGATTCCCAGTCGTGACAATTATTTGTTTGAACCACGAATAGTTGTTCTGAGTCTGAGTGTCTTTCTATCGGAATTGCATCAACATTGGCAATAATCCAAAATAGTCTAGATAACAACTTTTTATAAATTATTTTTATAAGCATGGTTTTGCTAGACCAAGAAATTGACATGCATTTTCTTAGAGATAGAAAACGCTAAAATAAATATTTAAAAATTTACGTGACATTTAGAGATGAAAACAATGTCAGTCATTTTGATCTATATCATATACATTATCTGTGTCCTAACATCAATCCTAGATGCTTGACGTCAATACTTGATATAGCATCGCGTTCTTGTTTTTCAACTGTTCAAGTCATATATTATAGTCGTCATAGTTCATATGACGTTTCAAAATGGCTGATCGCGTCTTCGAAAATGTAAGACAGACAAAAAATCATATTAAGTTAATACAATAATCTTCAAGATTTTGAACATAAATAATAATAGGTATGTAAGTTCCATATTTTATGACAAATACTTTCCGAAATAAACATCATTTCATATGGGTCAACTAGCCAATTCCAAGTCACAACGAATCAATACAGTAATCTGTCTCCCCTAAATATAATACTTAATCATCTTGAAGATGAACAGCACCTATGAAGGCTAATAAACGTGATGCCACACAAATTAATCAAAGGGAAATATTCAAGCCAACACGCCATGAAATCATAATGAACCCGTATTGTTCGTGGAGTGAGACAGGAGTGAGGGCGATGCGAACTTAGCTATTTTAACTTAACAAATTCCGGGTAAATATGAATACTGATACAAAATCAAATAATACGTCACATTTGAATGGGGTAACTTATTATAAGTAACTGGCTTCCCGCGCGCTGTTTCACCCGCGTTACTCCCGTTCTCGTGGGATCTACATAATTAAATTTAACTTATAGCCTTCCTCGATAAATGGCCTATTTAACACAGTTTTTTAGGGTTCCGTAGCCAAATGGCAAAAAACGGAACCCTTATAGATTCGTCATGTCTGTCTGTCTGTCTGTCTGTCCGTCCGTATGTCACAGCCACTTTTTTCCGAAACTATAAGAACTATAATGTTGAAACTTGGCAAGTAGATGTATGTTGTGAACCGCATTAAGATTTTTACACAAAAATAGAAAAAATACAATAAATTTTGGGGTTCCCCATACATAGAACTAAAACTCAAAAAAAATTTTTCGTCGGACCCATACGTGTGGGGTATTTATGAATAGGTCTTCAAAAATGATGTTGAGGTTTCTAATGTATTTTTTTCTAAACTGAATAGTTTGCGCGAGAGACACTTCCAAAGTGGTAAAATGTGTGTCCCCCCCCTGTAACTTCTAAAATAAGAGAATGATAAATCTAAAAAAAATATATAATGTACATTACCATGCAAACTTTCACCGAAAATTGGTTTGAACGAGATCTTGTAAGTAGTTTTTTTTTAATACGTCAAAAATCGTAAACCGCAATTTAGCTTTCATTCAATGAACTCGAATATAAAAATATAAAATAACATTTCATTTCATAAACATACGCTTTTTTATTTATTCTTGATATCAAAAATAGGTACGCACTTGTAACTGAAACGGAACCCTTCGTGCGCGAGTCCGACTCGCACTTGGCCGGTTTTGTTTAAATTGGACCAGTAGTTCCTGGGCTTACCGCGTTCAAGCAAACAAACTTTGTGTGATTATGATTACTATTTATTGTGTTTTTAAGTTTTTCTATTAACCATTTATTTCTATCTTGCGTGTTTTACTGAAATACATTTATTTTCTTTATTTTTCTTTAAATCTTTTAGTCCAAAACGTGGAGCTATTAAAAAATGATTAATTAACTTTACTTTTAAGCCTTCGTCCACTTCCACTCAGGGTAGACAGCATATGTAAAACAAAGTGCTTACAATGGAATGCTGCACAATTAGTTTGGAATATATAGATAGTGGTCTGACCGTTCGATGCTAATATACAAACGCCATATCGAAATCCGAGCTCTTGATGAAAATTGTTCTGGATAGAGTTGGTTCTGTATGATCAAAGCGGAAGGCAAAGGCTTTACAGAGAATGGAGGCTACAGATTTGATTAAACATTTGTGTTATGTTGAGCTATGTTTGTTTTGTTGTAAAACAAAAATTGGTCTAGTCTTTGAGCTTAGATTGGACGTATTCTTTGTTGGAGAAAAATATCACTCCGAAATACGGAAGGACTTTGTTGAAGTTGCCTTGTTCATAGATACGAGTATTATTCTCATCTGAAGATATTTACTGTAGTTACAAGTTAGTAACTGACTATGTAACGTTACAGGGTTAATAAAACAGGGCAAACTTTGCTCTTATTCCCTATTTTTAATTGCTGATAATTCGCATGGCGACTTGTTATTAGTATCGCAAAAACACATATAATAGACAAAGTAACATTAACATTACAAAATAGACTGTGTATGTTTTTTAATAAAAAAGTTGTTTTTTGTTTTTAAAAGACAACTCCCGCACTAGGGAAATAAATCCCTGTGTCGCGGGGGACTTTACAAACATACATTTCACGGACATAAAGAACATCCAGACTCAGAACAACTATTTGTGGTTCACACAAATAATTGTCCCGGGTGGGAATCGAACCCTTTAGTGCCTTGCTATACAAGATAATCAAGGTTGTAAAAAGGGTGCCCTAACACAGGTTTCAAGTAATTTTAATCCGTGAATTTTAATGTTATTCAAAAAGTCTTAAGTATATAGATATTTTTTACAACTAAAACTGAATCATTTCATTGTGTATCAACAATGACTGAAGGTACTTTGCTTACTCTTTACACTAGATTTAAAATATTTCAAGTGTTTGTTTTTATTTCGTGTTTGTACCAGATTAGTTACTAAACTACTAACAGTAGTAGCTAATTACTACTAAGTACTAACTAGTAAGATAACCTCCGTAGCGTAGCGGTATTTGGCTCGCTTTAAGTCTCGGAGGTCGTGGGTTCGATCCCCACACCGGACAAGAAATCTTTGTGGAAATTCTAAGATTTCTTTCCGGGTCTGGCACCCTCCGTGCTCCTCGGAAAGCACGTTAAACCGTTAGTCCCGATCGTTATAACATCATCTATAACAAGCTATGCCAGGAAACGGGCAGCAGCGTTTCCCTGTGTATTACAACATACTACTGCGGTCACCAATCCGCCTGCCAAGCGTGGTGACTTTGGCAAAAACCCTACCTCGGGAGGAGTTCCATGTTCAGCAGTGGACGTTGTACGGGCTGATGATGATGATGACTAACTAGTAGTACTAGTCAATACTAAGTAAGCCTTAAAAATAAAATATAAATAATAATATTATTATGCTCAAACATCAAATACTTATTCACTATCCACATTATCATTGCCAAAACAAAACATATTGTATCTAAATGAAATTCGGGAGGGAGCAAATGTGCGGATAATGATGATGAATTATGAATCAACGGAAAAGCAAGTCATGACGTTAAGAAGCAGTTTACTAAGTTTTTGTTGTGTTAGGCAGTTTCAGGGGCTTGTGAGTTTAATAGTGTGTTTAGATCTATTAATTTACAAGTTATATTTAGCATGGTAGTTGTTGGGGGAGGTTTTGTTTGTTATTGTGGTCGGAAACATCGATCGGAGGTAGAGGTTGAGGTGACAAGGTTTTGCAGGTGTGATTATTTGCATTATATGTGTTCATATTGATATTGTATCTGATTCTATATTACAGATATTGTAAACGGTGAGATATTTTATGTTAATAAACACATTAAACACCACTTGGTTTTTAACCCATTAATGTGGTTGATTCTACAGCGGAGACAACGAATACTGAATCTGTAGACGAAAACATTAACAATTATCGTGACAAATAAATCGTTGTGTATTCAATAACCATGTAAATTCTTGAGAAAAATAGTTTCCTAAGGTTAACTACTCCTAACAGTGCAAGGGTTGGTGATCATTTGATCAGCGCCATCTAGTGAGACGATCACGAATTAAAATAATTAAAAAATAAGTTTTATTCGTATGCATACCGTATCAAAGTGTTTTGTTTCTACTTTATAAAAAGTAAAAAAAAAATGCTAACGTTAGGTAAGGTAATATTATAATAATTAGAAAATGTATAACTGATCAATGATTAAAACAAACGGCCTAATAATAATATGACAAATAATTGATTGTTTATCATCTAAAATTAATTATCTTAAGTTGTTAATGATGTCTTTATAAGCATATAAATCTGGACCACAATACCAGTGAACTTCCTTAATGAAATCAACCGATGACCCAAAGTACAAAGTTCATCTCCTCATCTCCGTCTACAATCTAGATTTACGATACTCATTAACTAACAGACACACAAACTACATAAACTGAACAAAAGCACATAAAAACAAGACATAAATATCTAGAGTAGTTAAAACTCCACAATTAGATAACACTACGACAAATTGCAAACTGGGTAACAAATTTAAACAGGACAAACACTATAAACGAACTAAACGTCGTATATCAGAATGTACACCACTAACTCACGACAAATGTTGGGCTAAGATGCAGTTTGAACCAGTAAGGAGGTTCAGCTAATGGCACTCGATGCTAAATTAAAATGGATTAACGCTAATTTATTGAGATAGTTAAAATTGCATTTAAGTCGTTGTTCGATAACCGCTTCTTTTAAATTGCGTTTGAGGGGAATGGGATCAGTTGCCAACTTCTTCAGTAAATTTACAGTCTTTTGGGGCATTAAGGTATTGCAATTGCGTTTAATCTAAGAGAGTCACTTTCACGTCAGTCACCGTTGATCATGGCTAATAGAAGCTATATTCAAATACAGATATATAGCTTCTGCAGTATCAGCCGTATCAAAGAAACGGGCCCCCGGCTTACAGTGGCTCTGAAAGTGTCTAAGCAAAAATTATCAAAATGTTCGCTATTAGGTTCTTAAACAAGGTTTTATTATACAGGATAAGTCAAAGTTGGCTTGTCTTGGAATCAGATGAATTAATGTTTTTAATCAGCCGTAGCCGTAGGGCGTCTGACATGTGACCTGGTGGTCGCCGGTTCGAACCCTAACCATTGCACTACCGACGTGAACCCACTCGTAACACAAGCATGTTAAGCACGAGGGGTTAACAAGAATACTAGAAGACGGCAAAATTCGGCAAGAAATCTAAAAAAAAAAAAGCTAATCTCTCCAGCTTTATCTCTTGGTCATATTTACTTACGTCTTCCACTAAAATAAACCAAACATTACCCATTCTTCCTATAAAATCGATACACTCTAGAACCAATAAACTCTTCGAACTACACCACATTAACCAGCCATAATGCACAGATCTGTGCAACGGGTAATTAAAGCCGAGTGCATCGCACAGGCGTAGTTTAGTTGACAATAATTTAAATTGGGTCTTACTGTCGATACGTGCTTGTAAATGAGCGAGAATAGTACACAGACTTGTAAAGCAGTTTTGCTTTAGACATTGGTTGTTGGAACTAGTAGACTTGGAGGTGGTATTTTTGAATAATATTTGATTTCTGGTGTTTGTCTATAGTGTCTAGAAGTATAAGCATAGATGTCTATGCTTATATTTTAGAAAGGAAAGATTTTATTACTTGTAAAACTAAAGTGAACAGACACTTTCTAGGCAAGCGTGTATCATCTTAGGCCTTATCATCGCCTTCCATCACGCGAGATTAAGGTCAAACGTAAGCCAATACATAGCAAAAAAAAAAATTGTTCGCATTGAATAGGCTCCGAAACTACTGGACCGATTTCAAAACTTCGTTTACTATTAGAAGAGATCTGAGAGTCTATGAGAGACGTTGTCCAGGACTATTAGATAGCTTATTTTCAATTTTGAAAGAGTAACGTAAGAGAAGAGAACGAGGAAGTTTATTTAATAAAGTTAACTTAAAGATGTAACTTATCTTATTATTATCTGATCTAAAAGTAAACTATTTTGTTTGTTCGCTAAATATGTTCAGCTGCAGAGTGAATCTGAAAGTAGCTTTTCAAATACTCAACTTAACATTGAAACATAGTTCACTTACAAGAATACTCTTGTAAGTGAACTATGTTTCAATTCATTGTCATTAAAAAGTCTATCGTCGACAATGTTATTAAGTATTTTCTCTGAACCAATTGCAAGCAAGAGAGAATATATTATATTAATCATAAATAATTTTGAAATGAGATAAGTGAAGAACGTAATATTATTTTTGGTAGGTTCATAATGATTTATTGGTCCACCATAGATATTATCATTACCAATTTTTGTTTTGAAATTTTCAAAATGAAAATGGCACAGGCTCACTACGAAAGTAAACTACAAGATTTGTAATCCGGCATGGTGATTGACTGAGTCTTGTAAATAACGTTTGTAAAGAACTTACAAGACATTATTATAAAAACTGAATGTCATTTATATTTCTTCCTACCTCCGTCACCCGCGACGCAAGCTCACCCGGAAAGTCCCTCAATTAATTGGCGTACGGTTCCCCCGATTTAACTTGTAAACGAGTGCACTACGTCGTAGCTTTAATACGGTTCTGCAAGTGCCGCGCCAATTAGAGGGGTGAACTTAATTGTTGAATGTAAGTGATTTGTATGGGGACTGAAGACAATCGGAGTAATATGGGGATTCATGTGAAATACCTGGGTGGTATATAGTTTATTGTTTTGAAGGATTGTTGGCTGCTGAATATTGTTCATACTATGTAGCGTATATTACTTATATCGCATGTGTGTCGTTTTACGTTGCAGTGCATGAGACTTTTAACCACTCACACGTCCAGGGATACTTTGGTATCCAAAAAAAAAAGGGCGTTGTACGTCCATGGATACTTTAGTATCCATAGCGACATATTTTATAAAACCGTCATCTATCGACAATATGCGTTACTTTTTGCGTGTTTAAGTTGTGTAGTCGATAGCTGACGAACTACTTTACAATAAAAATCACGAGATGGCAGTGTAAGAAGCCTCAAAGAATAAAAACAAACGTTTATCTGCAGTCCACTCTACGCTTTGTGTTTAGTGAACAAGTGTTTTTTAAGTTCCAGCGATTATGTCGTCAGTACTTTAGTTTTATTTATTAGTTCATAGATTATTATACATAAAAATAAACTAGATGATTTGTGCTTTATAATTAAGTATACATATCACAGTTTTAAGAGTAAAATCGAGTCATATTTGGAATTCAAAGTGTAGCTGTTTCGAAAAAAATGGCGTAGGAGCGGCCATTCTTGTTGTTGATCCAATTTTAGTTATTTTTACGTAGTTTTTCAGTAAAATATTGTTTAAACAAAGAGTAATAGTTCGTCATAAACATAATAATACACTTTAAAAACTGAAATATACAATATTCACGGAAGATTCCTTAAAAATGTCATTGTGTTCCTCAGGTGTTTAGGCATGGATAGATTGCTATCCACGGACGGAACTAAAATGGTTCAAAATAAGGATGTGTACAAACGGCAAAATATGTTTGCAATATTTTTTTCGCTTTGTGTGGTGGTGATTCTTTGTTTGTTTGATATAATAATGTTATGTTTGTTAATGATTGTCGACTTTTGCTATCATTTTTAAATTTGCTTGATTGTTTCACCTCACTTTATTTCCCTTGTGGTGTTTTAACAATTTAATTCTCATATTGAATCAAAATCACTAATATTTTGGTTTACGGTTTTACGCCTATTTGTGTCGTACATATTATTTTTTTAATATTGATGTCATTATTGTAATAATTATACCATGTGCATACTTAGTATTGCTTGAAGATACGCTGCTATTAAAATGTGAATGTTTTTTTATAAGTTACTGGCTGCTGACCCCGATATTTTTAATGCATCATGCACATTATTATTGCCTTTTTCCTTGATGATATTGATAGTTTAAATTAATATATTTAAGAATTATAAAACATACCTACAATAATTGACTATCACCTAAATTTAGAATAAAAATACCTAATTTATTTTAAAACAAAGCCTAAAGTCGTGTGTAAAATCCTTAGGCGGGCGGCCATCTTGCCGTAATTTCGGTATCGGAGACGAAATCTAGGTCGATCTAGATTACTGCAGGAACGCGTTTTTATTTTGGTTTAATGGGCTACACTGTTCATTTTAAGTAATAAGATATTGGTGTCAAAAAAAAGCTTATTTAATCTAGTTTAATTATTATTAAAAAACATTGCGAATAATTAAAAAATGATTCGTTAAAACTTGTTAAAAGAAATATTTTACGTAAATTTAACCCGTATTGTTAAGTTAATTATTTTTTTATGAATAGCAGATTAATTGTTGAACTTTAATTAGTACATATTTTGATTCCTTAATAATTCAGCTTGATACTGGTAGGTTTTACCTTGCTATAGCTGCAATAGTTTGCTAGTAAATACACTTTGAATCAGTAACGGCACGAGCGCTCGACGCGGTTCGGTTCGCGGTTCGCGCTCGGACGTTCAAGGGGTAGGCGACTATAGTCGCCCGGACGTTTGAGTGGTTAAGTAATTCATGCATTTTGATGTTAGTGACTTGAGTTGTAATTTTCTAAATGTAAACAATTTTTGTAGCGTGCGTTTTCAGGCTTAGAATAGACCACTCCATGTCTTCTATGTCGTATTGGGTAACTGAGGCATATACTGCTGATGAAGAAGAAGCAGTATCTTTTAGCTCGAGGTAAGTTATCTTACTGCCGACACCAATCCACCTGCAAAATTTGACGATTGTGGCAATATCCCTCAACGTCCATGGCTTGTTAAGGTATATTAAGAGCAGGCCCATGTTTAGCAGTGGACATTATACGGGCTTATAATGCAATGGATGAATGGATAAAAAATCTAATAAAAAGTTTTGATTCTCAGATAAAATTCTGAAATGGTACCATCCTCTTAAGTACTGAGACACAAACTTGAGGCTTCACAGATAGGCAGGCTTTAACCTAGTTTTCTTAAAATGCATTTAAAGATGGATGGACATTGTATATAGTAGGTAATCAAACATTTATTTTTAATTATTAGCGCTTATTGCTTTATATTAAATGCAATAGTAGTGAGAAATCTGAGACGTTATTAGAGAAATATGAATATCATTATGAACCTTTCATAAAAAATAACTTTATAAATATGGATTAAATCAGCAAACATGTAGATGTTCCTAAACTTAGGTAATTAATGGATTTAACATTCAAAATGTTTCACTTTGGTACCTCATTATATAGGTAAGGAGCTTAAATGCCCAGTCGCTTCTAATATAATAACCCTTTTCCACTTAGTTGACTTATAAAGCATAAATGTTACTGTTAATCACTTCTTACCCTTCGTTCCCAGACCATTAAAATAATTTCAGAGTTTTAATAAAAAGATTATCAAAATTATTCATTTCCATTCAAACATATACCCCTTTTATTTTTATGAACAAGCTACCAGTTGGAGTACAAAACCAACGCCAGCGGGGACCCAAGTCACTTCCTTGTGGAACCCCATAATACTGAACCTTATTATTCATCCATTAAGGTTTATAGTGACTGCAGATTAAAGTTTGTCTGGCTGTCCATACAACAGATGTTACGAACACTTTATAGAAGACTAGTTGAAGAAGTTGCTTCAACTTTCTCAGTTCGTGAGATGAAATTTTATTTGGCAAACCTTTTTTGAATATTCGTTGGAGTTAGGAACTCTCAGTGGCTCTACGAAGCGACTGATTTCGTCCAAGTTGCGAATCCAACTGAATTTTTGGTAGTCAACGACTTTTATTGGCTTTCGAGATCTGTTTGTCGGACTTGTTATGTTTCAGGCTGTTGGATTCAATAAATGTGTGCATGTTGGTTTTGTGGTAGTTTTGTTTAGATAGGATGGAATAATTCATAATACTGAATGAAACTCAGTTTATGGATACAAAAAACGGAAACAGAGAATTTCAATAACCTTTTGGTATTTATAGGTCGTACATAGTTGATGTTAAAAATGAATTAAGGAAATACTAAATCGTTCATAAGTTTTTTTTTATTTCTGTTTACCTACTTTTTACATGTAATCTCTCTCGGTACATCCCTTTAAGGTATAGTTGTTCAGTTTATATTATATTTTGCTTAACAACGCTCTTATATAACGAATAGTAGTCGGAATACAGGTGTATAAATTGCCACGCCTTCAAGAACCAAAGTGACCATTCCTTTTAAGTGTTCTTATAACTTCCGTGGGAGTTATAGCAGCTGATAAATATCAGAGAATTGTAAAGCAAATTTTGTTATTTAAACTAGAAAGATGGTTTCATATTCATATCCGAATAGAAAAAGGAAGATTGATGCGATAAGTATTCATTTGTGACAAATTAGATACTCAGCTTCGTGATGAAATATCTATACCTGTTTTTTGTGTTTATTTGAATGGTGGAGGTAATTTTCGAAATAAATCATCCGATTAAAAAAAATCCTTTCATCGGTAGAAGCAATTAATTTATCACTTAACTTAGGAGAATTAGTTCACAAGATAATTTTCTTACATGAACGCCGAACGGTAGCTAAACAGCACTAGAAGGCTTGTATCAATAATCATATTTAAAAACTGTGTTGACCCATCATTCAAAATAAATGAAGAATTAATCTGAGTAACTGAGTATATTCCATCTTAGTCATACTGGAATACCTTCAAGGGTCGTTATCAGGATTTGCACTCTATCTTGATTACTTACTGCACTATAAATTACACCGTGATAGTTCCTAGATCATGGAATCAGTATAATAATACTAAAGAGGTTTATTTATACAACATACTTACTTACAACTTATCTTGTAATGCAATCTTATAACCCACTAGACTAGTACAGCAAGAATACAACCATTACCTCCTATATTCTTATAAATAATAATAACATAACCTGCTGCATCCATCTTCTCAACAAAAACGTTATTTAAGTGTCTATAGGTAGTTATTCGATTCATTATTGATTTATGACCAACCCTAAGGGCTTTACCGATCTACACTTTTGTTTCATTTTTTTCCTTGTTTTTGACAACCCTCACTTCGAAATGTCTTCAATCAGCTATAGAAATATCGACCTCATTGCTGTTGCTAGAGAGTTGTTTTTCATGACGCATTTGTAAATAGAGGTTAGTTTTAAAAGCAGAATTGTATCACAAAAAAATATTATAGATGCAAGCAGGTAGTTCTTAGAAATACTCGGTGGTTTCTTGGAACGGTTTTGGGAGGATTTCCTTATTTTTTATGCAGTCTTTGGAGTGTATTGTGTTTGTATATGCATGTTTTGTTTTTGCTACTATATTAGTTACTTACTTATGCAGTTTTGTAGGAACTGACCTTCTAACAGCGTTGCTCTGGCTTCATTCTAGTCACATATTTTGATGTCTAGTCTAGATAATTGTGTAGGATTTTGTTTTTTAAATGTGCTGTTTAGTTGAAAAGATACAAATCTAACATAATTGAGTAATCATATTTTGCAAAACATTATTCAATTTTAAATTGATGCATTTGGCCTTGGTTGTGCGCAATATTTAATTTCCGGTATTACTTTTAATTTTGTAACCTGTTTTTCCTTCATTTTAATTTCAGATGATTCGAAAAATCATTTTAATAAAGTAAACCTTATTGTTATATTTAATAAATGTATACACCATTCTCTATAGAATTGCCACTTTTTTTTAAGCGAATGTAACAACTTTCAATCCATGTTACTCTTAGAATCCGTCTATTTTTTTCCAATATAGTTATGTTTCCAATGATTATAATAATCATAAAAATACAATTATTTTACGAAAACACATTCAAAACTTCTAACTTCATAAAACGGTTAGTTTATTTTTAAAGAACTCAATTCAATTCAATTTTTCAATTTAAAAAGACAACTCCCGCACTAGGGAAATAAATCCCTGTGTCGCGGGGGACTTTACAAACATTCATTTCACGGACACAAAGAACACCCAGACTCATAAAAACTATTTGTGGTTCACACAAATAATTGTCCCGGGTGGGAATCGAACCCAGAACACCAGGTCTCAGAGGCAACTATCGTAACCACTGAGCCACCGGTGCAGTCACCATACCAAATTGATCTCATTTTTGGTTTCAACTATACAATATGACTATATTGAGACCTAGAGTGTCTGTTTTGTCTATAACCTATCCAATATTTCAACATCGTCTGACACATAACTACTAACGTGTACTCTGAAGTACCAATATGGTTGAAGTGGTAAATCACGATTCTAGCATTCATTAATTCAGGTTTGAATGTTTATTATATTCTTATTTTATAAATAATTATTTGTTTAGTTTAGCACGTGACCGCACATAATAACGCTATCCGAAACAGATAAACGCCGCGGGCCTTAATTTTTCTGCGATAATAAGATTTCGTGAATAGCGATTGACTGTTGAAAATAGTGATCAAATGTTATATTTTTTTAGCAAATTGTTATAGCTTACCTAATAGCAGGTAGAATTTTAAAACGTTAAATTATAATCATTCAAATCCGAATTCAGAAATTGAAATACATGCTTGCAGTATTAAAATTTCTGAATTCTTCAATTCTCCAAAGGATTTGTAAATAAAAACAAATGAAATCTTTGTATTGCTTCCATTAATTTTATAACTCAAATGTAATAAAAGAAAATAGGAGTATCTCCATTTACATTTATAACGACCTTAGTATTTATAAAAAAGCTGCGCCCCGCGGTTTTACCCGCGTTACTCTGCTCCAGTAAGCCGGAGCGTAATGTTTTGTAGCCTATAAGTTAATCCAGCGTATAACCTATCCCGGTGCAAAATTTCAGCCAATTCCGTTCAGAAGTTTTGGCGTGAAAGAGTAACAAACATCCATCCATCCATACTTACAAACTTTCGCGTTTATAATATTAATAGGATTTTATAAAAACCTTGCTGTTCCGCGCAATTTCCACGTAACGTTATTTTTCGAGGACTACTAATTCTTTTACTCAGTTTAAAGTAGCAAATGTTATTTCTAGCAGTTTTCATTCATTTCATATTCGAAGGTTGAAATATATTTTCACAACATCATCATCATCATCAACAGCCCGTTAACGTCCACTGCTGAACATGGGCCTCCTCTTAACAGACCTTGGCAAGCCAGGCTCGTTGAGGGATATTGCCATAATCACCACGCTTGGTGATCGTAGTAAGATGTAAACCTTAAGCTAATAGATGCTGCTACCCATCCATCAGCCATATGGCCCTTAGTCGCCTTTTACGACACCCTTGGGAGGACATGGACATGGACATTTTCACATATTGAAATATATTTTTATCAATACTTTATATTATGTAATGTGTGTTAATTAAGTGAAAGTAAAGTCACAAGTTCACTTTGCGACACAGGCATTCATTTTCCTAGCGGGATTTGTTAAAAATAACTACCAGAAGAATTAAATCTTAAGTACAAAGTGACATGAATGAGTATAAATAAAAACATTCATGAAAGTTTCATTCAAATTAACTTCATCAGAACAAACATCAACAACAGTATTCATGATAAACACAATTGTTGATTTAAGTGGGGACTGAACTCACAACCCAAATTTCAAAAGGAGAACTTCTTTACAGTGATACAATACTAATTAAAACATCTTACCTCAATTATATAAGTAATGATGAAAAGAACAAAACCCTTATTTATAAGTAAAAAGAAAAATGCAAAAGCGATAAAAACGCCAATAAAACTTTCAGTAGTCGAGTTTGTAAAGAAGCGGAGAAGGCGGACGAAGGTGTAAAAACTTTTTGTCAAGTAATGTTATTTGTGGGGTGTAGGCCAACCCTAGGATTCAGACAAATTGCTAAAATACTAACTACTATACCTATAAAGCTAGTCTTCAGTATTTGTACAAAACCCTGAAGAGAAAAATATATAATTTAAAACACCTGACTGCATTTTTGTGTATTTTTTATTTTGATATACTTAGTGTTACTCTTAAACTCTAATCTAACGACACCTCTCAAGCTGAAATCCATCAAGCCGTTTAGGCTGCAGAGCGTGCCAAACAATCATACATACATACATACATACATACTCTCGGAAAACATAATTCTGGCGCAATTGGGTAAAAAATATGCATTCACATGATTGGATTACAGTTTGTGGCAAAACTACCCTAATATCATGTAATACATATTATGAGGAATAGCAACTTAGACACTCGTACTTAAAGTATAGAGTTTGGATATCGCTGCGGGCCGTTGCGTTGATTCTACGCAGGTGTAATGTAAATGGCGGCTTTATGGCTAAAATCAATATTTATATTTATTTTATTTGGGTTTCGCAAATACTGTGGATTTCATTATAATTATCACAAAACAATGAAGTGCACCGACTCTATGTAATAAGTTATTCTTTGATCAATATACCAGGGTGTTGTTCAAATGTTCATACCCGTGGCACTAGTTCATACTTATTAAGGTGCGCTCTATAGATCAAATACTAAGCTAATATTCTACAAAACTCTGTACCTACTATTATTACAATCAGTGGCGTAGGAGAGGCCTTCTACCACACACGTTCTAAAGATCTTCTGTATCATTGATACGGGCTTTCTGCATTTTCTGGGCCTTTGAAGCCCAAAGCACAAAGGCCCAGAAAATGCAGAAAGCCCGTATCAATGATACAGAAGATCTTTAATAAAAAAAAAATTAGTAGCCTGTGTAAAACTTGCAAATTCTCACAGTAAAATTCTCGGCAAAATAATTGCCTGCCCGCTAAAAGTGTAAGTGACATGAATCTTCTTCTTCTTCTTACTAGTCTTCTACGATGCACACTATTTTTCTGTTTTATTTTAACTTATTTTTTGTTAGTTTGTCATGTGTAGTAACATAAATATGGAATATATTGTGTTTAGATGTATTTCTAAGTTTTTTTTTTTAATTTTAGCATCTCTAGTTAAGCTTGGCATGTAACTGTGTATTGTCCCTAGTAAATAAAAAATTAAAATGATTATATTAATAATAATTTAATTTAATTTAAACAAGTCATTTCATCCAAGTAGCTGCCATTCCCTTGTTAAAAAAAAGTCCATGTTACTCCTGAATAATGTTGTCTGCTTATGTAAAACCTTTGTTGTCTACTTATGTAATATCGGTATGTTAGTTTTTGAGATTATCAATCTTTTGTGCTTGCCCTACAAAACCGAGTATCATTCAACATATTAAAATGTATGTAAGGTAAAGCGACCCATTATTTAATAACGAAATGGACCATAAGTCATGGTTTGGGGTCTGTCCGCCGTTCGTTTGTTTTATGGCAACCGCTTGTACACGTGATTCTTGCACGTGGTGTTAAGCTTAGAATGATATACGCGAGCATTATCAATTCGTTCGCTAAAGAACACAAACACATTATCGTACTATGACAGTTAAGGAATTCCGTGAGCGTGATTTTTGTAAAATTTACTGTCTTGGTGGCGCAGTTGTATTGATAGCGGTGTTTACACGTGTTCAATTCCCGAGGCAGGTAAAATTACATTGAGTTTTTTTATTCATCTATGTCTAGTAGCCGTTCAAAGTCTGAGCATATCCGCGATTATTATCAGTTAGGTCCCAAATGGGGCATAATAAACTCGTAGCTAGGGAAATTGGGATACGACATACCTCCGGCTCCAATAAAAAAAAACCGTTGCCATTACAATATCATAGTTTAATATTGCAATACTTACTAAATTTTATTGACATCTCTGTATTAATTTTTAGGTGACCAATATCTATGAGATCAGAGGGGTGCAATAAACTTCGATGTTTATTCATCCATCTGTCTGTCACACGACTATATATTGACAACCATAGTACGTAGGCTGTTTATATTGTCATGGAATATTTGTTCGTATTACCCTTTCTATTTTCTACACAATATTACCACTAGAGTGACCCTTTACAATAACAAAGCCACGCGGTTCGAAGGACCAATGAAATTTAAGGGTTTCTTACTACTATGTAGCCCTAAAGAGAAAAATATCGATTGGAATGGGATATTACAGTTTTGCAGCATAATAGGAAATAGCAGTGTTAAAGTTTAAACGCAGAAAGTTTAATATCACCCGTGAGCGAGTGGACTGAAATGAAAAGAGTTTTTTTTTTAATTATAATATTAATATAATTATTTTGATACGAAAATCACACGTCACACACACACTGACACTGTGACAAGTTTAAAAAAATAAACTATCTACTAGTTAAATACAATACCTACTATCTATCTATCCTATCTACTAGTTAAATACATTTATTTTTTTATAATTTTGTTTTTTATAATTTCGAATATAAAAATGGCTGTATGCTCATAAAAATAATGCAATTTAAATCTTTTTATTTTGGGATTAAGCAAAGCGTACGTTTAATTACCAAAATGATTTAATCTTGTCCCAAAACAACTCGGACCCTTACAGAACACGTGGGTCCCCCTTCCAAGTAACGGAGCCTAAACAATGGCTCCCATAATACTTACCTTATTCTATTCAACATTTGCTATAGTTTCCAACTATGCACCATACCGATCATGGGGAAACGGGTTAAAGGTATGCAAATGTCCGACAAAATGGACCGTCCATTATAATGGTTGCGTAAAAATACAATATCACCATAATAATGCTATATTACATCGGAACAATGGGTATAATTCTATAGAAGTGTAAATAGGTGAGCGATTATATATAATCTTGATCGTAAATAATAGTTTTTATTAGTTTGGGGTGTTGTTATTGGTATGGTGGTATTTGGGGAGTTTGGATGGTTCACAAGGACGGTGATATGTAAAAAATCTGGTAGTAGTGTATACTAATATTAAAGAGAGGAATAATTTGATAGTTTGTTTGCATTAAACTCCGTAACTGCTGGACGGATTTCAAAAAATTTTTCTTCTTTAAGAAGCTACATTATCCAGGTGTTACCAAGATTATATGTAATGATGAAGTTCTTGTGGGAACGGGGGCTACACATGGAGGAAATCGAGGACGGGAAGATAGTGTCTAAAAAAACTCCCACACGAGGCAAATTCATCTTTGTGTTACAAAAACTCAATTCACGGACATAAGGCACACCAAAACTCAGTAAAACTATCTGAAGTAAACACAAATATATTTTCCGGGTAGGATTTGAACCCAGAACACAAGATCTCAGAATCTACTACCGTAACCACTGAGCCACCGGCGATGTTAATTGCTTTACACTACAAATTTTCATTTAACTCAATAATAATAATTAGTACCTACATATTGTAGATAATAATAATAAGCAATATGCAATTATACTTACATTAAGCTTAGAATAGACCTCCACATGTCTTTCCATGGATGTGGTAACAGGCGACTTAGGGACATACAGCTGATGGATAGGCAGTAGCATCATCAGCTCAAGGATACTCACCATCTTACTGCGATATTCCTCAACAACCTTCGTATTCCCACCGCCGCTGCAGCGTATAAGCGCGCTGGCGATGGGATATGTGGGACTCGCTCTCTTCATAGCGTGGTATGCTAACTCATACTACGAGGAGAGGATCCTACACCACTAACCCCCCCCCCCCCCCCCGGACACTCCTTCGATCCGCCGTTGGTGGAGGCCGGGCCCGCATAAGCAATCCGGCCCCCCGTGGCACCGCGGGGTCTCCTTCCTGTCCCTTTACAACCCTGGCTTGCTAAGGTCTCTTATTAAGAGGAGGCCCATGTTCAACAGAAGACGTAAATGGGTTTATATTAGTATATTAGAATTCTTCTTCTTCTCAAGTCGGAAGGCTATTCATTAATCTAAATCAAACTTGACCAGTATTTGGCCACAGCGATTCCCCGGATTCCCCGGTTATTAGAATTAACAAGTATTTTAGTTGGAGGATATATTGTTAATATCGAACTAGTTTATTATAAACAATAACATGAGCAATATTATACCTACAATCAGATACTTTTGTCTCGTTTTATCACATTAATAATCAGTAACGCTATACCAAAAATGAAATTGTACACAACTTAGCTTCAAACCTATTCATAGAAACCGTGTCTTATTATTCCTGGGACAATTTCAAAAGCGTATTTATTTCCAAAATCCCAAGTACCTACCTACAATTCTTCTTACCCGTATCAGATAATCATAGAACCCAAGATACCTGGTCAATAAAAGATGAGCGCACACAATACCCTTAACCAAACTTACAATAAACTCCGAGACGAATGTCCATAAAGAAAAATGGGCAAATCAAAACAATACACTTATGCAAGTAACGTATTATTTGAAGCCCACCCTTTCTTAAAGGACTTGTAAAGCCAGAAAATAGAAAAAAAGGGAACACATACACACACACACACACTCACGTACCCATAAACATAAATATCTCACACGTTCACGAACAAAAAATAAACGTTGCTGGGTTATTGATGAAAATGCACACGAATTTCAACTTAAACTTAAAGACATAAAGTATACTTTACATTAAAACGGCAAATATTGTTTATGATAAAATATCAGCTGTTTAGAAGCTGCAAGGAATATGGTGCAGATAAATTAGTTAAACCATTTGATACTGTCACATGTTGTGAAGAAATAATTTGTAGTAAAACAGTGACAGGTTTTGCAACTGGTTTAACATCCAATGTTGAACTTATACACAATAAATTAATTGAAATAAACAAGAAAGCATTGCATGAGTATTTTTCGTACGGATAATGTACACGTGCTACTGCACCGGACATCAAATCGAGCAGGGCAACTAGCCTCATGACATGTGGGGGAATAACATAAATGTGGGGTAAGTAACCTTTTTTCCCAGGGGAAAATTCAAATTTAGATGTAATACAGAGGTTTTACATATTTGGATTTACTCCACCACAACGGTGGTGTATATTGGATTATCCTTACTCCTCCAAATGCCAGTGTTGGGGATACTGGGAACTTTATCAGCATGCAATCCATTGCTGGGGAAAGTTACCAAATGTGTAAAGACTAAGATTTGTGGCATGAAACTATCTTAATCGACCCTGTAGGTGTTAATTAAATAACCTTTGATTCTAACACCAGTTCACATGTCTAGAGAAAGGTTGAAGAAAGTGCTATAGCATCATTCTCCCTAGCCTATATTAATTTAATTGAATATTGCTTTCTTTAATTAGCTTAGTAACTAGTTTACTAAACCAACTCGTTATAAACTAGTGATAAGGTTTAATTGAAAGTAATCTCAGTTTATGTTTTATTTAATCAGATTTGCCGTTTTAAATTATTATCAGCTAATTTTATGACCTCCTGTGTCAGGATTTTCATTAAATATTTATTATATGAATTATGTTTAGAATATAATTATTTCCTGATTCCCAGACCATTTCTCTAAAGTTTCACATCGTTAAAAACGACAGTACTGGGGGCCGAGTCTGCTATTTTTTTAAGTATTGTGCCACCGTAGTGCAACCATGATATCATTATGCCAAAAACGGTAATCTACTAATCTCACTATGGTGTCGGCGCTGGAATGGCAGTCGGTGTTTCTATCGCAGAAAAAGGCCGTCAACAGAAGTAGCAGGGGAGATGATTAGGGAGATGGTAATGTTTATTTGGGCGATTTCAAAACTTATAAATGTATCGTTTGTTATTATATTCAACGACGCTAATGTCATAGTGGCGTCGTAGTGACACCATTATAACGTCATTTGGATTAGGAGATTAGAAAATGGTAAAAATACCGACCATTGAACTGTCAGTGACAGTACATTGACACGCCATTATGATAGTAGACTCGGGGCCCTGTACTGTAGCTACTGAACCAGCCTGTTTACGCCCACTGCTGCACATGGGCCACCTCTTAACAGATCTGAGCAAGCCAGGGCTGTTGAAGGATATTGCCATATTCACCACGCTTGGCAGGCTGATTGGTGATCACAGTACGATGATGAGTATCCTTAAGCTGATGTTGCTGCCCATTAATCAGATGTATATCCCCTAGCCGCCTCTTATGAGATTCATGGGAAGATATAGGATGGGACACCACACAGCTGAAAACGACAGTAATTTGGCGATTATCAAAAATATTATGAAAAGTATCTGGTGTGGAGACCTCGCCTCGTCAAAAGTAAGGTAGGGCGCGCTCCGGCAAGATGGAGCAATGGCTTGAAAAGGGTAGTCAGGTTCCTTATGGCACTAATTAGGGGAGGTCTATGTCCAGCTGTGGACAAAGATAGACTGATTGATTGATGGTAGCGTTTGGTCTGTAAATTAGAGCTTCAAACTCAATAGTCAATTTCAATACAACTACCACGGTTTTTTGAACCAGTTTTATTCTCAACATTACAAAAGCAGCCTTCTGCCTATTGAATAAAGTTTAAAATTACATAACGCAGAAGAGATGGCCCAAGTTAAAAAAAAATCTACCTGTCCATGGCAGTTTGTCTTTCAAGTTCCTACATAAATGGCTTCCAGTTTTTTGCAATACATCTCAAAGTAGAATTTATCTTATATTTATGTACGTTGTAAATAATGTTCTTAGAAACTATTCTTGTTTAGTTCTGAAGATGAATGGGACAGAACAGCCTTAAGAAGACCGTATTACAAATTAAACTAACTTGACAACCTCCGTAGCGTAGCGGTATTTGGCTCGCTTTAAAACTCGGAGATCGTGGTTTCGATCCCCACGCCGGACAAAAAATCTTGGTGTAAATTATAAAGATTTCTTTCCGGGTCTGGATGGTTGAGGGACTACCCTCCGTACCTCGGAAAGCACGTAAAGCCGTTGGTCCCGATTGTTATAATATCATCTATAATAATCGTATATCAAGGAACGGGCAGCAGCGTTTCCTTGTGTGCTATCATATAATACTGCAGTCACCAATCCGCATGCCAAGCGTGGTGACTATGGCAAATATCCTTCCTCGGGAGGAGGTCCATGTTCTGCAGTGGACGCTATACGGGCTGATGATGATGATGACTGTAAAACTTATGAAATTATTAGATTCTGGGTAGGATTTATATCTCTAAAAAGCCTATGTCCTTACCCAAAGTCTAGTCTATTTTAGTACCGAAAATTATGAATTGAATTGCTTAAACATGAAAGCGCAATAAACGGACAAAGTGACTTTTGCTTAAAATGAATGAATATTAAGTTAAAATATAAATTAATACCAATTAATAAAACATATATTCTTCAAGAATGCATTATTGGTATTATTGTTTCATTAAATAATGCTTTATTATTACCTTGTATTCGAAACGTCCTACAAATATTATAAACGCGAAAGTTTGTAAGTGTGGATGGATGGATGTTTGTTACTCGTTCACGACAAAACTACTAAACGGAATGGGCTGAAATTTTGCACCGGCATAGATTATACGATGGATTAACATGTAGGCTACAAAGCATCATGCTCCGTCCCACTGGAGCAGAGTAACGCAGGTAAAACCGCGGGGCGCAGCTAGTCATATTATAATTTAAAAATAGACATGACTTTTGCGAAACACGTTACCCTTAAGGAGACGGTAATAAATATACATGGCAAAATGAGCTCTATTGCCTTAATATAAGATCATCGATGTCCCTAACTCAGGTTTGAAATAAATCTGTAATTTTTAATGCAATTGAAAAAGTAAACATACATAGTACACGATTGTGCTTTCGAAAATAAATCATTTCCCCAACAACTAAAACATCACGGTTCTTTAAATCAGTTTGGATAATCCCATTTTTTGTAATAAATCAATATGATCAGTTGCTTTCATGTAAAATAGTAGATATCAAAATTTATATACACATAAACTGCAAAGTCAGTTTAAAATTTACTACATCGACTTTTCTCTTCCGCTAACAAGCGAATACGATATATATTTGTGACATCATTCCGCTGTACAGACCATTAAACTTATTAAATTTGATACAATACCTTCACAATACATCACTTTATGTGCACAAACAAGTAAATGATTCTCAATTTATTTAACTGTGACTTTGACAAAATAGTTTTGAACAGAAAATGTCAAATCATCTCTTATTTGGCTTATTGTAACTATCGTTTGACAAATGGCCAATCGTACCTTCAATTAATCTTAACCGAATTACTCGAAATTCTAGTTTTACTATACAAACCTTATATCTGTCCTATTATTATATAGGGTTATTTGTAAAACACAGGTAACCTCTCAGGACTATATTACTAACATCATAAACGACAACTTTTGTTCTACGACTTTTTACAAAACATAATACATTTACCAAAAACAAATCTTCAATATTTCGTTGTCCTATCTAACACATTTCAACTCTGTATTAGCCGCTCCCCTCGCTATTGTCGGTACTATCGCTTTCTTTTGCTTCGCATAGACTTTGTAACATTTAGAGCGTTGAATTTAAATATTTTTATTTGTGTGTGTATACATATATGATGAATTTTTAAAAGTCATAGAACAAAAGGTGTTGATTATGATGTTAGTAACGTAGTTCTGAGAGGTTACCGGTGTTTTACAAATAACCCTGTATAGAGGTTCTGATTTTTTGTATGTTTACTTACTCAAAATAAGATATTCATTTGATGATTCACCATTACAAAGTCATAAGTCCCTTGAACTAGATGCATACGAGTCACACAACACGAGATATTTTTTGATGGATAACATAATATCCTTGTTTAAAAAACGTGTAAAAGAACACTATTTATCCTTATCTTGATTATATATATGTATATATTATATTGAGTATTGAGTGAGTATTTATGTATATTTGTATATATTCTATGTATATATGTGTATGTATACTTTTTTATATCTGTGTACTATATTTATGTATTTAGTATTCTTTCATTTACTGTTTCCTATCGCGGGTCAGCTGTGGAAGAAATTTCTCTTGAAATAAGCTGTAACTATGTGCTATTATATCCTCTTTTTGTTCTTTTGTTTTCTTGTTATTCCGTGTGTACATAAACTATTCAATAAATAATATTTACCTTTTAAGTGGATCGATTGCTGTATCGTTGTAATTACTTTTAGCTTTAATATTTTTAGTTTTTATTTATTCCAGGCAAAATGCCGCCTATGTTGCGTAGCAAAGGGGTCCAAATACAACGACAGCTAGTGTCAGTACAGTACTAGCCAATCTTATTATGCCTGCCCTTTCTCTTTCCCCCCACGAGCTCTGGCAACCTTCTCACAGTAACGAAACTTTAATCATTAATGTTATTTGACTGTGTTAATCTGTAAGGTTGAGGTAATTCTTCAATCGAGCAGCTTATTGAGCGTTATGGTGCTAAGCTACATCTCTCTCAGAAATAAAGAGAAATAGTATAATATTATTGCAAAATGTTGGGTATAGTAGGTAAGGTTTAACTAAATAAATATGGGATGTTTCTATTACAATTTCAACATACTCTTTAAGAAGTACAAATACAAGGTTCTTCATTACTCAGAATAAAAAATCTCTCAAAAGCAACTTACTAATATCTTAATTTCCAAGATAAAATCTATAACAACCACAGATTATGAATATCAACACATACGCAAAGACGCGATACCATCTATCGTTCTAACAAGTGACCACTAACCACATACATACTTTAAATGACGAACTATCATTATGAGCAATAATCACAAAAGTTCATCTATTTCTTTTAAGAACACCAGACCCTATTAAGCGTTTCTTTGAAAATTATCTGTTAAGCTTCACGCACACTAACTCATAATCTCACACACTCAGCACACTAACTCATAATCTCACACACTCATATCTCATAACTTACAATTTCACTTGTGTGTGTGCTTCGTTGTAATCTAGCGCGTGCTTACACTCATTTTGTGTGTATGAGTGAGTGTCAGGTAACATCAGCTGTTGCGCGGGCGCATCCATATGACTTCAAGGACATCTTGTGGGCCTTTTTTTAGAATTCACTGGAAATACGACCGATATAAGATAAGTAAGTAATTTGACGGTAATTGTTGACACGCTAAAGCATGAAGAATATTACTTATCGGTATTATAACTACATTTTAATAGTTAGTTTACATTTCATTATGATATTCTAAAACATTAATAAGAATCGATTAAAAGTATTTTTAGTTAGTTCCAGAAATAGTTAACCATGATAATGGGTGAAGATAAGTAATAACCACACGGTGTATCAGAATACACCGTGTGGTTTCCAGTTTAGAATAGAACACGCCATATCTTCCTATAGGTGTCGTAAAAGGCGACTAACAGACGTAGATACACCTGATATATAGGCACCAAGATACTCCCATCTTACTGCGATTACCTATCCGCCTTCCAATTGTAGTGATTACGGCAATATAGCTCAACGACCCTGGCTTGCCATATGCCCGGTGAAGTAGCAAAAGCCTCAGGGCTAAAGGAAAGGTCAGAAAAAAAAAAGACAATTTTTTGCCATTTTTTGTTTAAGACAAAGCCCATGCTTAAACGTAAACAGATTAATTAAGTAAAAGTAAGGTAATAATACATCATTTCAATTACATTTACCTATTTATATCGATTTCTAAAACTATATAGTTACAAAAAATATTGTATGCCTATTCACATGAAATGCTCGAAACATTTTACGCTTGTCATCCCGTTCCCTAAGCGTGTACATTTTATTTTGCGGAAATACGAACAGCTGTACATTTAGGTGTACATTTGGGATCCCATATAAACTTACCGGGGACCGCCCTTGGGATTTAGTTATTATCACCGCGATTGATGATCACAGTATGACGGCTTTCATTCTGTGTGTGATGTAGCCGGAGTTACGCTTCGCTGAATCATTTATATCCAGTGATTATAACTACTCTGTTTAAGGAGATAACAGATATAGGTAGTTTGGTGAAAATAGTTGGTAATAAGGTGTAATTTCATCTGTCAAGAAATATTTTCTTTATATATGTGGTAAACCGTAAAAAACCAATTTGCGTCTTTCGATTTTCAACCTTATTAGCTATTATCACATAAGCGGTATTACGGTAGATATCACTGACGATAGGCTAGTTGTACTGGCTATAATTTACCTAATCTATTTTATAAAATATTTTCTTAAATTTCAAAAGATTAAGAAAATATTAAGAATAAGTAATAATCTCACCTATGCGGTATGTAATTTAATTAATAGTCAGGAACTCGCCTGCCAAGCGTGGTAACTATGGCAAATACCCTTCCTTGGGAGGAGGCCTATGTCCAGCAGTGGACGTTGTACGAGCTGATGATGATGATTTTACTTTTTTATTTTTGTACTTGAATTATCTTTATATGTGTCTTTCCCTATATAGGTATCATTAAATTGGTTAAACAAGTTACAATTACCTACCTACTCCATAGTAAATATTTTAAATAGGCAAATATTGTAGGATTTACATAATAATATACTAAAACACCTAATGCTTATATTTATTAGTAGTATCGTGAGTACATAAGTAATAAAGGTTTGCTCAATGCCATAGGCAAATACCCTTTACTATGTAAGTAGGTACCTACTAATATAATCTGACTGCACCGGTAGCTCAGTGGTTACGGAAGTTGCTTCTGAGACCTGGTGTTCTGGGTTCGATTCCCACCCGGGACAATTATTTGTGTGAACCACAAATAGTTGTTCTGAGTCAGGGTGTTCTTTGTGTCCGTGAAATGTATGTTTGTAAAGTCCCCCGCGACACAGGGATTTATTTCCCTAGAGCGGGAGTTGTCTTTTAAAAAAAACGAAAAAAAAAAAAAATTGAATGAACATGTATTTTTAAATTTACAAGTTTGCCTCATCAACTATGACGGTTTAATTATTGTCATTGGACTACACATGTTTAAAGGCAATCGCGATTAATTTAAGTTTAAAACGACATTTAAATTTTAAATTACAAAAAGCATTTCAAGAGATCGTATCACCTGAGTTAAATATTGTTTTAGTTTTATTACTATCATTTTGTATCACGCAAAGCGTAGTAAATGTTAAAACATCCCATATTGAAACATGAAAGGAATTAAAATACTTAATGGGATACTGTACATATAAATCTTATACATATTTGACTTTAAAAGCCAAAGATCTTAAGAAAAACTCATCTAAAATTACATCTTCCATCCTGTACACTTCGACACCTAAACAATACACACACACATAACACGTGTTGCTCCACGATTTACTCAGCTGACTACGCACACATACACAAATACACAACACAAATAAACAAACACACTATGTTTACACAACTCAACTGAGCTTGTAGTTGTGTCCGTATAGTAATGAGTGGGTTTCGAAAAAACGTATAAGAGATATGGGGTGGAGTGATAAAGATGGGAACAGTATGTAATATGAGTGTTTCGTATAAGTATGAGAGGGATAGAGATGTTTTATTTGTGCGCCGTCAAATCGTTCCTTTTTTGTAAAGCTCGCCGGGAGGCAAGGTGCACGAATGCATTCGATTTTTAAATTGTGACCTGAGTGATGTGTGACGTTCAGTTATTTCACATTTGGAACAATTTTCTTTGCACTAAAATGGTATGATTGAACGAATGTTAGCTCAACTATGAGAACCAAACAATACATTTTTGGGCTATATTTTTCCCGAAATGAATACAATATGTTATTCCTAAAACGTACTTCATTTTTATGATTATTTTATTCTTGTGGAATAACTGAATTAAACGAATCGTCTGCAAAATGTTGATTTGAAGCGGCAGTAGCCTTGCGATCATATGGTCGCCGGTTCGATCCCCACCCATGGCACTACTGACGTGAACCCACTCGTAACACAATCATTTTAGCTTCACGAGGGCTTCACAAGAATACTAGCGATGTGCAAATACTCTGCTAGTAAACATTAAAAATAATGCTACAATCATTTATAGTTTTAATGATGATATTAAAGCCAAAGGTACAAGAAGTAAAAAGCATTTCAATATTCCGGACAAAAGGCATAAACAGCGCGCTGAAAAAAGGTGTTAAAAGTAAATTTATTTACTATAATAACTATTTTCTTAATACAATAAACAATTCCAACAAAATAATTTACTAAATAATTATTATTAGTGTCACGAATTTTGTCAAACACCTAGCGATATGGATCTTAATTGGTGCTTACACTTTAAACTAAGCTATTAGTGGAAAACTTTTACTAGGTACATTAATTAAACTAAATAAAATTTATTATTATCACCTGCGAAGTCACAGTTAGTGACAGACTTGAAAATACCTATATATTTTGTTCAAGTACCTATCTATATATTTAATGTCTCCATGCAATTGTATGTAGAGTATTCTAATCCTTAATGCGAAAGTTTGTGATGGAAGGTCTATCCATCCATACTGGTACTGGTGATAGACAGGCCGACGAAGTTTTAGTAGTACAGCTTGTACTGTTGTTTATTCTGTATTGGAGCCCCGTTTTTGCCTTTTGGGGACGCAACCCTAACTAATATAATAACATGATTTCTGTGAATACTTCGGGCAATAAAATACCACGTTGAAAAGTCACGGTTTATCCGCTATATTTGACAAAACAATATTCAAAACCAAAGTCAAATATCAAAAATATATATTAATTGCCCATTTACGAGGAAACGTTTTTGGGTTGCAAAACCACTTAACTTACCTACAGCTCTGGATTTTATTCTTATTACTAATATGAAAAAAGTAAACTTATGCCTTATATTTTTAGTTTTGCTGTATTGGCAGCTTACGGTTGTAATGCAATCGTGTGTAAGTACCGTTAAGAATAAAGTAACAATTGTTGTTCTAAATAATAATAATAATGCCTACCTGGGTTCCGCCATTTATCATGCAAAACACATTTTTGGTCGATACCGCCATCTATCGGTATCGCTTGTCAACCAATTCATTCGTCCTATCAGATCTATTGCCGTGTGGCTTCCGGCTTAGAATAGACCACCCGATGTCCTCCCATGGGTGTCGTAAAATGCGACTAAGGGACATAAAATATGGCTGATGGATGGGCAGCAGCATCTATTAGCTCAAGGTTAACATCTAACTACGATCACCAATTCGTCTGACAAGTGTGGTGATTATGGCAATATCCCTCTACAATCCTGGCTTGCCAAGGTCTGTTAAGAGGAGGCCCATGTTCAGCTGTGGACTTAAGCGGGCTGTTGATGATAATGATGATCGGATCTATTGGTCACTTTACTATACCCATAGCATGACATAAATTTTTTTTTTTTTTTTTTTTCTGTCTTTAAAAAGACAACTCCCGCACTAGGGAAATAAATCCCTGTGTCGCGGGGGACTGTACAAACATTCATTTCACGGACACAAAGAACACCCAGACTCAGAACAACTATTTGTGGTTCACACAAATAATTGTCCCGGGTGGGAATCGAACCCAGAACACCAGGTCTCAGAAGCAACTTCCGTAACCACTGAGCCACCGGTGCAGTCGATAAATATTAACATACCTAATTTAATAGTAAATGTTTTAATTAATGTTAAATAAATTGTGATTTTTTCTATGAAGTACAAGCGTATATTTGTATATACATAGGTACCTATGGGCTAAAAAGAAACCATTTCATTCGTTTACCGTATAATAATACATAGTCGAAAACAGATTATTTATGTAATTTAATATACTCACGTACATCTATAATTTAGGTTATTTTTCATAGAACAGCTTAATGAATATAAAACATAATGTTATTTTAACTGAGCGTGGTATCGTGGTATTTAACTTCACCTTTAGTTATAAACCTTTATTTTGACGTTACGTGATACTGATGGTTTATCTTTATATGTCCAGTTGGTTTTTTAAATAACATAACATTTATCTTTGTACTCAGAAAATAACCGAGTTACTTTTTAATTGAGTTATTTTCAACAATGACCGAAAGAATTTAGTTAAAATTAATTTCCTTTGTTAATTCTAATTTATAACGTTGTTTTGTAAATAGTTTCTTTTTTTTAAATTAATTTAATTAGTGTACTAGAATGTTATCAAACAACTTTATCGTGAAGTACAACGAAATACACGAACGATGTACTTAGAGATTATTTTAAAACATACTTTAAGAAAGTTTTGTTTAATTTAGTTACTAAACAATGTAAGATAGCAGTTTTTTAAACGGTTATAAAATAAAAGTAAGTAAAGATAAAACTCAAATTAATACTTTTATAAGCAATTATATTAGATATAGAAATATATAAAAGTTATAAAATAAATATTAATGCTGTTATAATTAATATATTAAAGGTTTAATGATCATAGTTTTAATTGATGAATATTATATTGCCAATAACCAAGTGCGTATCTATTTTTAACAAAATCTATACTTATATATTAAGCTAAATAGTTTGTTTACTTGGACGCTCAAATGTCAGGAAATAATAGTCCAATTTAAAAAAAGTCTGTCAGTGTTAGATAGTCCATTTATCGATAAACTTTCTGATTAAATTCGATGCGGGATCCAAGACATTTAAGTGTCCCGGGACCAGCCTAAGCCTACCACGGAACAGCTTAGAGCTTCTACAGTGTGTGCCGCTGTTGATCCTGGCTTCTAGGAGTTACAGTGGCGGGAGAGTAGAGGGATTAGTCCCATAAATAAGCCCATTTATCGAAGAAGGCTATAGGCTATATTTAATTATAAACTTCCTACGGGAACGAGAGTTACGCAGCTGAAACCGCGCGCGGAAACTAGCTAATACATAAATTAAAGGTTTAGAAATCATATTTTTAAAATAGGAATATTATATTGCAAATAACGAAGCTAGTATCCATTTTTAACAATATTTGTAATTAAACTTTAATATTGATTAAATTATGACAGTTGAAAATCAATAGTAACTAATATAATTTGGGTTACATAAATATAAGGGAAGCACCCCATTTCGTGTGACGTCATTTGTCATACGAAGGTCCACATATATCACCAATGTGCAGACTTAATTATGATTCTGTCAAATATTTTTTTTTCTGATAATGTCGTATTTTCTGATTGACGTTTTCAATTAATCGTATTGTACACAAGTATTTTGTTAATTTACGTTATTTAGACGTTTGGAAGCCTCGTGGTCTGCTGTGCTCAATATTATCAGAAGTTTAAGCTGGATTTACTGAAAACATCTATCTATACTATACATATATAATAAAGTTTGTGACGGTGTAGCAGGTAATCTCTGGATCAACTGAACCGATTTAGAAAATTATTTTACCAATAGAAAGTCACGTCATTTGTGAGTGTCATATGCTATATTTTAAGTAAAAGTTTCTACGGGAACGGTATCAGCGATAAAAATCCTTTTTTAATAGACGACGATAGTAGCATTGGATAATATCGTTGAGAAAAAAAAAAGTATTTTCTGTAGCGATAAACTCGTTAATTATCCGAAACGCGAAAGTTTCTAAGAATGTATGGATGGATCTTTGTTTCACGCAAAGTGTACTAAACTCATTTGGCTGAATATATATTATATTATATATAGATAAGCTGTATAACATATAGGCTTCAAAACATCACGCTCCGACCCACTGGTGCCGAGTGTCGCGGGGCTGGAATGGCCTGGTATGCGAAAGTATTTAAAAACATCGAAACATCCTTCAAAATCTACAATATCAGTATAATACAACCCAAAAAATGCATATCTAATCTATCAAACCAACCTTTCAAATTCCTACCAACGTGTTTCCCCGCATACCAGAATTACGTATTAAAACCAATTGATCACAACAGCTGTTCCATCAGCTGATCACTCACACATAGTCGTGCACACACACAAACGTGGGCGTGTGTGCGTAAGTCCGAAGCCGTAGGGACAAAAAAAGTGGGAACTTGTCTGACGAGCCCTGCTTTTGTGCATCCGCTGGTGAGGCAAAGAGTAGGTGGGTTGGTAGATAGGTCCAATAACATCATCTTTCAAGGTCTATTTTGTTTAAACATCGGCATGTATATTGGCAGAGACAACCTCCGTGGCGCAGCGATATAAGTCAAGCTTAAAATATCGGATGTAGTAGGTTCAATCTTCACACCTTTTTACTCTAGATTATGACAGTACAGAACGTCTTCTTTCTAATTAATAATACACTACATATTTCGTAACGCTTAAGATCTTATCTCTCTCTACTCCGACATGTCCATCACTAAGTAACACCCTCTTGTAGACCAAAACACTTAAACACCTAACACACTAAATACAGTACATGAAACTTACATATTTTAATCTATTACTAACTGTACCTCTTTTTATATCTTATTTCTGCTTTGTCTTTAATTTGTAGTCATGACTCAAAACACAGGACTCACCTAGTTTGAGAGTCAGAGGCCAATTAAACCTGCTACTTACATAGCCTAGTTAGTTATCCATGCTAGAAATAGTTAGCTTTATAAGGATTTACTATGTGAACATCACATTGTCGTTGTCACTTAGCTTAATTATTATTATTATTACCTAAGACAAGAAATCTTTGTGTAAATCTAAGATTTCTAAGTTGTTAAGGGAAATTGGCATAATCACCTTGCTTGGTAATCGCAGTAAGATGATAAGTAAACTTGAAATGATAACTGCTGCTGCCCAACCATCATCTATCTTAGTCGCCTCTTACGACACCCATGGGAAGACTGACAGTTGGGGGGTCGAAGCCCCCCCCCAGACGAAAAAAAAACAAATTAATAGATTTAATTGTCATATACTTAATAGATATTATTATTAATATTCGAGATAATTAAATATTGATTTTTTTTTTGTAAGAAAAATAGTATTTACTAACGAACGCAAAAAGAAATATTGAACATTGAACAGGAAATAACAAATAACAACAAGAAAACATAAAACATGTAGCTCTCTCCAGAAGGCATTATGCAGTATGCGAGCAGACTTTAGTAAGAACCTCCTTTGCTCAGAAATTTTTCAGCTTTCGTAGCTTATTATACAATAGAATTAATAAAATATTAAATATATCAAATGACCTTAAACGTAAATGCAAGAACAAAATTTTAAAATGGTTATTAAGCCTCGATTATAAAAGTACCGAAAAATCTTTTGAAATAATGGTATAATTAACACAAAGATAACATATTATCTAAGGGCTCTCACCAAAAATGCACCTTCGCACACCCACACACACACACACACACACACACACACACACACAAGTACACACACACGCGCACACACACACATGTGCACACAAACACCCACACCTTAATTAATAAATTACCGTTGTCTAAATTCCACAAAATTATTATTCTGAACAAGAAAATTGTAAGGGGGGCCTGGAGTTCTAAGATACAGGCTTAGGCTTAGTTTAGACTCCAGATCTCCCACGAATAACATTTTATAAATGTCAATAACTTACAACGAACCGTGTTTATATTAACTTGTTATTTGTGGAGATGAAATAAACAAATATTATTTATTAAATATTATAACAACTGCACGGTTACCATGGTAATGAGTTATTTCAAATAGGTAACGGGAAGAAAATTAAAACAAAAAAAGGTCTAAATTTTAAACTGTCACTAATTGTGAGCAGTCTGAAATATGCATCTTTCTTCACTTTCGGCCTCGGGATGATGAAAATATTATTTTAAACTTTCGCATTTATAATATTAGACTAGTGGTCGCCCATTGGTTGAAATTCGGCAATAATACAAAAAACATATTAATATTATATTACTAAATTAGTAAAGTTTATGCTTCATGTAACCATTACTTATAACAAAATGAGAAACGACCAAAAACTATACACCGTCTACAAAACAACTTAATCTATGACCGTGTACCATTTTTTTCGTTTCATGCCCTCTGTGAATGTTTTACAACGCATGTCCGAGGCATAGTGATTTTGGTACCTGGCTACCCGGACGGGGACTCGAAGTGCAGCCATGCGAAATCGCAGCCTAACGCAATTAGCTTTGTTGAGTTGCTATCGATTTTATACGTAAATATGGGTAACAGATTCTATAGAGCAAGAGCAGGCCTTGTGTTAAAATCCAACAAAAATACATCGATAAATTCGTGAGGATGTTTTAAAGAACTCAAAAACAGCTGAGAACGGCTGAAGACATATCACCCACGTAGCACCCGTTCCCATGGGAACTACATAATGAAATATAGACTATAGCCTTTTTGATAATTACGCAATCTAACACTGGAATAAATTTTAAATCTGGCCAGTAGTTACTGAGATTAGCGTGCTAAGGAACATAAAATATACTTTGAACTCCTATATGCAGAAAAAAAACGAAGTTTACAACTATCTTAAACCTTTTCTATGCCACGTGGCATTTTAGCGAGACACAAATATAATAATACTAGCTTCTCGCACGCTTCAGCACTAGTTTTACCCACCATAAAGCCTTTATTTTAGATTATATTAATTAAATTCGACCACCGGCGGGACTCGAACCCGCATCTTAGGCTAAGCCCCTAATGCCTTAACCAATTAGGCTACGGTGAAACCCTACCGGTCATCGAAATATGTATATCAATCTCTTTTATAACACGTCTCTAAGGGGGACATTAGTGCCATCTATCGGTAATGATCCGCATTACTTCGACTAATATCTTCAAAGTTTCATTTGGTAATAAATATTAAACGATGATAGTTGAATAATTGTTGTGATCGGTCCAGAAGTTCCGGAGCCTATTGAATGGATGGTGGTTTTGTGTAATTGTAAATTTGATAAAACAATATTAAATATATACAAAACACTTATAACAATCAAAAAACAATTATTTAAAATATTGCTCTAAAACAATACTGCTTTATTAATCACTGTAACAAAACCATTAAAAAAACAAGGATTCCTCTGAGTTTCTTGCCAGTTAATCTCAGAGTTGCCACGTCCAGAACTGGTAGGAAAAAAAGCCAAGCATCTTAAAAACATTATTTATAATATTTTAAATGTGTCTATATCAATAGAGAAGATTTTGATTTTCTATATGAGTAAAGAATATTTTATTTTTTTATATCACCTTTCGAGGCCTCGTTTGAGAGTGGGGGCACGGAACCTCTCAAACACAGTACAAAGTACGTATCCATTAAAAATAATAAGTACGAAGGTAAAACCTCTCATTACGCATGATCTCGTATAATTCCAGTCCGTACGTATATTCAAACTTATTAATAACCATAATTAATATAACCAAGCCCCTCAACCTTCATAACTTGGGATTCCCAATCGTACTTAACATTAATAGAACCTAAATAACTAACCTAAGCGTCGGCAAATTGAATTCCTAAATCTATTTGGTAATATTAGGAAGCTATATAACTAGATAGACAACTTCCGTAGCGTAGCGGTATTTGGCTCGCTTTAAATCTCGAAGGTCGTGGGTTCGATCCCTACGCCGGGCATGAAATCTTTGTGTAAATTCTAAGATATCTTTCCGGGTCTCGATGGTTGAGGGACCCTCCGTGCCTCGGAAGTGTTAAGTCGTTGGTCCCGATTGTTAAAACATCATCTATAATAATCGTATATGAAGGAAGGGGCAGCAGCGTTTCCTTGTGTGGTACAACAGCGTGGTGACTATGGCAAATACCCTCCTTAGGACGAGGCCCACGTTCAGCAGTGGACGTTAAACGGGCTGATGACGATATAACTAGATTTGATAAAAGCTTTGCTGGATATGTTGACCATCGATAATATTAGTGATTGTCAACTGTTGGACATCGGCCTTGATAAAATCACCATGTTTTTTTTTTCGAGCGGCCATTTATGTCAGTCATTTACGATGTTTTTGCTACTTCCCAGCATAAAGGCGAGCAGGGATCCAGCCTTATAAAATGGTTTATAAACTATAACTAAGCAACGCTAGGATCTCGGCTCAGGGCGGTCGCTGTCAAAGGGATAAAGGGATTATGACTACTAGTTTTTTTAGGAGAGTTTTCTGCAACTGTCGCTCTACGTAACAGTTCGGAAACTATTTCGTCCCATGACTTTTTCGTCCTTTTAGAAAAATATTTAACAATAATAACCCCTTAGGACCATAAAGTCGTGGTACGAAACAACGAAGAAGCTGTTTTTATACGAAACGTATTCACTTTGTCATTTACCATTGATGATGACAATTATAAAAGCCAAGAGTAGTAAGTTCGCTTTACACATAGCACAGAGGGAAGTCCTTAAACCAACCAGATACAAAAAGAATGACATTCACGTTAAGATTTCTTAATCCAGCGGCCACCCAATTAGAAACCTTAGACCTCGACGACCAGGGGGGTTCCACCATGGCCGAATGGTTAAGGTATTAGGGACTATATGTAAGATGAAGGTTCGAATCCTGCTGGTGGTGTATATTAATTAATGACAATTTTGAAATTTAGATACCTTAGGCCTAAACCATCTGGTTATAACTGGCAAATACAATAACCGCTGAGCCACCGACCCACTTCCGTGAAGTATACCGCTACGCCACAAAAGTTACTCCAAAGTAAGCCTGTCCGAAAAAAAGAAAAAAGATGAACAAAACTCAACCTGTTTTTTTTATGTTTAGCAGTCTTCTTGTATTCTTGATAAACCCTCGTGCTAAGCTAAACTGCTTGTGTTACGAGTGGGTTCACGTCGGTAGTGCAATGGGTGGGGTTTGAACCAGCGACCTCAAGATCACAAGTCCGACGCCCTAGCCATTGGGCTATGGCCGATTAATCTATACTTCTATATTAATATTATAAAGAGGTAAAGTTTGTCAACTGTTTGGTTATATATTTGCATCGACTGAACCTATTTTGAAAATTATTTTACAAATAGAATGCCACAATAATTTGTGAGGGCATAGGCTTTATTTTGAGGCATAAGACACTCACAAATAATGTGCGCAAGGTTTTCAAGGTTTCTCGAGAACGGTATAATGCGGTATAAAGTAGAACTTAATGCTGACACAGAATGAAAAGCCCATATTTTGTCAAGTCCGTCAATACATTTTGATAGACATTTCGACGTTAAAACGAGTTTGATTCGAGTGCCCAATTACTGTGTGGAGGTAAATTGTTATCGCATTACTTCATAACGTCATATCGGCCGTAAGTGGCTTCTTGCTGACATTTTAATCCGGGCTAATCCCTGGAGGAGGATCGAGAAGTGGGTGGATGTGGTATGTACTGAGTATTATTCGTATATTTATATTTGTCATTATCTTTATATAAAGCTGAAGAGTTTGTTTGTTTAAACGCGCTAATTTTAGGAACTACTGGTCGGATTTGAAAATTTTTTACAGAGTTTGATAGCCTATTTATCGAGGAAGGCTATAGGCTATATTTAATTCTGAAGTTCTTACGGAAACGTAAGTTACGCGGGTGAAACCATACGTAGGGAACAAGTTAATTATATTACGGCTCAATACAAGCTCCATAGCTCAGTCAGTCATCCTGTATGTTCCGGTCGTCAGTTCGATTTTCTTGTCGAATTAAAAATCTAAATCGAAACATTTATTGCAAAATAATATAATACCGCGTCAGCAGCATTAGCTAATAAGGTCGAAAATCTAATGTAGCTTGATATTTTGCCCTTTAAAATATATTTAAAGAAAATATTTCTTGAAAGACGAAATTACACCTTATTAGCAACTGTCACTTACGCTACATGTCAATTTTACATTTCAATAATAATACTGGAGGAAAATCGTCCTGATAATTATATTAGGAGTCGAAGCAGCTCGCGTCCGTAGGTTTACCCTCGAGACCCTACACGTGACTCCTGGGTGGTGCTAAACGAGCTGCACTTACTGGTGGTAGGCTTCGGCCGCGGCTAGTGACCACCCACCGAATAAAGCCACGCCGCCAAACGACTTTGTCGTGTTCCGGCGTGTTGTTTGGTGATGCCATTTGAAAGTCGAGTCAGGACAGCAGCGTCCCATTGCAAACCGAACATTAAACACAACGAACTGCCGCATTGAGAGACTAGTCGCGGAGGGTAGCGGGATCCGAGGCACGGTGCACCGCTGGCCGACCGCAGTCAGTAGGGGGCCCAATTGTGACCCAGCCACTCATGAGAGGCTGCCCCGCCAACTGTCGAAAAATCCCAGGGATGTGCCATCGTGCCGGTTGGCAACCGGGCGAGAGGGCATGATGGTAGTCTTTGGGGGGGCTCGGGCGTCCCCGCAGTCTCCAGACTAGTCCCCCTGTTGTGCGTTTAGTTTTTGTGTGTGTTTTTTCTGGAAAAGCAATGCGTGATGCCTCGTCCTACTGTCGATTTTCGACCCTTTTTACTCCCAACACCATGCAGAGAAACAATAAAAAGAGAAAGGTTTCACAGCGGCTGCACTCCCTCTCACTGAAAGTGCACCTTTGTAACATAAGGGGTTTGCACTCAAATCTCTTTCCTGTCCATCACCACCTTGAGACTGAAAAACCTCACCTCTTGTTTCTCTCGGAGACGCAGATTGGTCGTCCTTCCGACGTGTTGTACCTTAGTTACCCAGGGTATACCCTGGAGCACAACTTCAAACCACGTGCGGGAGTATGTGTATATGCTCGGGACGACATCTGCATTCGCCGTCTCCGTCGATTCGAGGACCCCACCTTCTCCGTACTCTGGGCATTGGTTGACACAGGCATTGATAAGATTCTGTATGCCTGTGTTTACCGCTCGCACACCGGGGATCCGGAGACAACTCGGCTCGCTGAATACCTCTGTGAGGTGACGCAGCGCAACAAAAGTACCCATCCGCTCAAATGGTGTTACTGGGGGATTTTAATGGCCATCACCAGGATTGGCTGTTCCCATACCGGGATACCGACCACGCTGGGAGAGAGACGCGTAAGCTTTCTTTAGCGTTAAATCTCACCCAGATGGTCCAAGGAGCTACACGGATACCAGACGTTGACTCGCATACAGCCTATTGCTTGGACCTTCTGCTGACAACTGATCCAGACCGCTACTCAGTGTCGGTCTCTTCACCTTTAGGTAGTTCCGACCACTGTCTGGTGAAATCTGTATCTGTCTACTCCCCGCCCGATCCCTGCCCAAAAGGCACTCGGCGGATGTGGCGATACAAGTCAGCAGATTGGGATGAGATGCGGTCCTTCTTTGCATCTTATCCTTGGCAACCTGTCTGCTTCTCTTCTGGTGATCCTACCACCTGCGCCAATGCTGTGACCGATGTGCTACGATTAGCGATGGAATATTTTATTCCGTTCACTGACGTACCGTCGTCTGGCAGAGATCGCCCATGGTTCGGGGCTGAATGTGGACGCGCTGAGGCGCGCAAACATCAGGCATACCTGGCTTGGGTCGATGCTCGTAGGCGCAAGGCAAAGGATATACACGCAAAGAAGAGAATTTTTAACAAGGCTGCCAAGTCCTGCAAAAAGGCTCTACAGAAGTCTCGCTTTGACCATATTAGCCGAATAGGGAACAAACTGGCTTCGTACCCCGCGGGTAGTAAAGCGTTTTGGTCCCTAGCTAAATCAGTCGAAGCAAACTTCTGCCGCCCCTCACTGCCTCCACTGCAGAAGCCTGATGGAACACTGGCTCACACTGCTGAAGAGAAAGCCAACTTGTTTGCTTCTCTGTTTGCGGAATCTTCACGACTAGATGCTGGAAGCGCGATTCCTCCTAACGTTCCAGGAAGCGAGATAGTCATGAATGACATTCACATTCGCCAAAAGGAAGTTCGCAAAACGCTTCGTAATCTTGACGTGAATAAAGCCAGTGGCCCTGATGGTATATCTGCCATTATGTTGAGGACATGTGCACCCGAGTTGACTCCTGTCTTGACACGCCTCTTTCGCCTCTCTCTAGAGACTGGACTGGTGCCGAAGTCTTGGAAGCTAGCAAATGTGCAACCCGTGCCCAAAAAAGGTAGTCGTGCTGACCCTTCAAACTACAGGCCTATCTCCATCACCTCCATACTCTGCAAGAGCATGGAGCGTGTTATCAACACCAGGCTTTTAGCGTACCTAGAAGCTAACAACCTCCTCAGCGATCGACAATACGGTTTCCGCCGAAACCGGTCCACTGGGGATCTTCTAGCGTACGCTACCTACATCTGGAGTGAGGCCATCGAGAGACACTGGGAAGCGCTTGCCGTTTCTCTGGACATCTCGAAGGCCTTTGACAGGGTTTCGCACGATAGCCTTATTGGCAAGCTTCCTGCATACGGTCTACCTGCTGCATTTTGCGCTTGGATTTCGGATTTCCTGAGGGATCGGTCATTACGAGTGGTCGTTGACGGCTGCTCGTCTGAGCAAATGGCTATCAATGCCGGTGTTCCCCAGGGGTCTGTACTCTCTGCGACGCTTTTCCTGCTGCATATCAACGATCTGCTGAAGCCCGGTACCTTTGGGTATGCAGATGACAGCACGGTCGTGGAGAGCTACACTTCCAATGCGCGGGCCAGTGGGCCGGATATAGAGTTGCTCAGAGAGGCCATGGTTGAACGCTTAAACTTGTCCCTTAAGGCAGTCTCCGATTGGGGCGATGCCAACCTGGTTCAGTTTAACGCTAGTAAAACCCAGGCGTGTTTGTTCTCCGCAAAGAAGAGGCCGTTTCGACTGTCTCCTTCTTTCCGAGATGTATCCGTGCAGTTAACTGACAAGCTTAAGCTGTTAGGCGTTGATCTTTCATCGACTCTAAATTTTGGCTCATATATTGAGTCAAAGGCCCAAATAGCCTCCAAAAAGCTTGGCATCCTCTCGAAGGTGAGAAAGTACTTCACACCAAATCAGCTGCTCACATTATACAAAGCCCAAGTTAGAGCATGTATGGAGTACTGTTCTCATCTTTGGGATGGTTCCGCCAAGTATCAACTAGAGGCACTGGAGTCGATTGAGAGGCGCGCCAAAAAGTTAATAGGCAGCGTAGCCGAGTCTCAGCTGCAAAGCCTTGCGCACCGACGAAGGGTTGCCAGTTTGTCGGTTTTTTATCGGATACATTTCGGAGAGTGTGCTGAGGAACTGCACAACTTAGTTCTGCCTTCCCCTTTCTTCTATCGGACAACAAGACACTCGGAGAGGCGCCATCAGTACATGGTCGATATACCCAAAATACGTACGAAGCGCTTCGAGTCCACGTTTTTTGTACGTACTGCGAAGATGTGGAACTCCTTGCCGGGGTCTATATTTCCCGATAAGTACGATATGGGTCTCTTCAAATCAAGAGTAAACCGGTTCCTTCTAGGTAAGCGTGCTCCATCCTAGGCTATTCCGATGCTTAACATCAGGCAGGGTGTAGTCAAACGCTAACCTATTTCTAAAAAAAAAAATTATATTGTCTTTGGTATTTTTTATTGGCAAAACTCCTTTTTTCAGCAGTGAGTCCATAAAAGAACGGTTCTTCGCATGGCGAGGTGGTATGTCTGGCGGCTGATGGCCATTTGTTGATATTCAGAACTTGTATCTGTACGAATTGGCTTGCGAACTTGTATTGCGGGATACAGGCTAGTTGGGATGCTAGGTGCTAGATGGCGCTGCTAGTTACCTTGTGGTTTGTGCGGCTACTGAAGATGTCGCTACAGATTTTAGACGGATAATGTACCTATTATATTTATACTAATTTACCTTACAAACAATCATCATCATTAGCCTGTTGTAGTCCACTGCTGAACATAGGCCTCCCCCATCGATTTCTAGCGGGGACGATCGCTAGCGGCCTACATCCACCAACTCCCCGCGACCTTTATGAGGTCGTCGGACCATCGTGTTAGTTCCTGGTCTCCATTCGAGAACCTTTTTGCTCTATCGGCCGTCAGTTTTTCGAGCTATGTGTCATGCTCATTGCCTTCAGCTTGCTAATCCGATGAGCTATGTCAGTGACCTTCGTTCTCTTGCGGATCTCTTCATTTCTGATTCGATCACGCAGGAAACGCCGAGCATAGCTCTTTCCATAGCTCGCTGAGCGACTTTGAGCTTTCTTATGAGGCACACAGCAATATTTTTTGTGTTTTTGGTTTTAGTGTTTTTGTTTTTGGTCTTGTTATTAACAATAGCAACACCATTCTACCTCATTTTTTCCTATCCATTTCTTCTAACATCTACAAATGCATCATGTGTCGCACATAGGTAGTTATATTCCAGTGGGCAGTGCCTCCTTAGTACATTGCATATTTCATAGTGCACGCGAGCTACAGCTCAGTATAGAGACAAATTTATATTCGCTATTATAATAGGAAAGGTATATGTTATCATCGATTTGTGCACTGAAGCAGTATGCTAACGAATTCTACAAATATATCTTTGAAGACAATTTGCGGTTAATATCATTATCATCATCAGCCCGTATAATGGCTAGTGCTGATCATGGGTCACCTCGGTTTTTGCCATAGTCACCACTCTAAGAAGAAAGGTTGGTTACCGGAGTTAGTGGGTTCCCTGTATGTAATAACACACACAGAGCAACGTTGCTGCCCGTTTCTTGATAAACATACAATTGCTATAAATAATGTTATAAGAATCGAGATCAAAGGCTTAACATGTTATCTAGTCCGGTCAATCTAGACATAAAAATAGTAGTCAAATAACATTAATTCCCGGAAAGCTGAAACTTCATGGAGAGCTTGGGCTTACCATGAGAAAGGAAGTTTTAAAAGTCCCCATTAATCCCGTGTGCGCTACAAAAGTTATTCAGGGTCAAAGGTCAAAATTTGAGGTTTTTTGGATTTTATTCGAAAACTTTAAGTTTTATCGAAAAAAGACTTCTACTCTTAGAAAAAAAATCGTAGAAGCATTTTTGTAGATAATTTTAAGATCTACAACTTTAGCAAAAGTATTTTTTCGATAAAACTTACCGTTTTCGAATAAAATCCAAAAAACCTCAAATTTTGACTTTGACTCCGAATAACTTTTGTAGCGCACATGGGATTTTTAAAACTTCCTTACTCACTCAATACGCTACCTGTGACTACAGGTAGGTGGTTGGGATATACCCGTGGCATATGTCCCTAGGGACTGGTTATGGTGGACGCTGTGTGTGGGCGCCCGGGCTGCGGCCCGGGGCAGCCATCACGGGGGAAACCTTTTTTCCTTTCCCCCGTGAACAACCAGCCTGCCAAGCGTGGTGTCTATGGTAAATCCCGTCCCCCGGGAGGAGGCCCATGTTCAGCAGTGGACGTTATACGGGCTGATGATGATGATGACGTTTGCAAAATCTTACTGACGCGCCAAATCATCAACTTTTTTTCTTTCTTATTTTTATCTAACAAGCAATTATGTTATTTGGCTTGTTATATTCTGTGAAGCATATCTAGGCCAATTTCTTTTTTGGAAGGACATTTAGTAGTTAGCTTTTATTTTTGTATTATTTGTATCATTAGTATAAAAACACAATAAACAAATATTACAAAGACAACCGTTTGGGCAAAAAAATGTGTATGCCAATAAATAGTTAAAGTAACTGGACAAAAACATACGTTCTGCCCATTTGAGTATGTTTCACCGGACCGTCTCATGTGGGTCGTGTTAAAACCGGCAGTAGAATAACCCACTGAGTTTGTTTTGCCGGATCTTCTCAGTTGGGGCGTATTGGATCCGGTGGTAGCATTAAAGCTCGTCCGTCGTTATATACTCATGGTCCACCTAAATAATGACAATTGTTCTAACCTAATATAGACAGAACAAGCTATTTGACACAATATAGTTAAATATTAAACTAAGACGTTAAGACTAAAATATAATTGAAATAATAACTTAAATACTTGTTTAATTTGAAAATTTATAAAATATGATAATTATAGATAATAATACTAAATACTAAATTATTGTTTTGACTATTTGCAAGTGCCTGTAATAGGTTTACGTAAATAAAAATGTTTTTTTTTTTTTTTTTTTTTTTAGCTTGTGTAAGAAAGGTGTGAGTAGGATAAGACGTCTAATAGGAAAAAATGGATGAGGAGGAACTATTGCGCCGACCCCAAAAAATGGGAGCAGGGCAGAAAGATAGTGATGATTTAGTAGTTAGGTTAGGCTTTTGCCACTTCACCGGGCATACATTTATCTAGGCTAGCAGTCCATTAAACGTACAAACTCTATTCACTACCTTCCTGTACTTTAATCTATAAATGCGCTTTATATTGAAACAAGCCTCCCGCGCGCGGTTTCACTCGCGTAACTTTCCATAGGAACTATAAAATATAGCCTATCATAACCTTTCCTCCATAAATGGGATATAGATCAAACACTAAAAGATTTCTTGAAATCGGACCAGTACGACCTGAGTTTAGGGCGTTAAAGCAAACAAACTCTTCAGGTTTATGTATTATTAAAGATAACTGTTGCCCGTGACTTTGTACGCGTAAATTTATATTTGTCCAATGCGTAGTTGTCCACGAGGCTTTTGCTACTTCACCGAGCATAAAAGCAAGCAGTTCTCCAGTCTTAATAAATGGTTTAAAAACTACAAACTAAGCAACCTGCCCAAGAGGGCGCCCCTTGTGAGGCTTGGACCTCAGCTCAGGGCGGTCGCTGGCGATGAGATTGAGGGTTTATGACTTTTAGTATTTATGGGGGTTTTGTGAAACTGTCGCTCTACTTTACAGTTCGCGGGCCTCTCGGACATCGGGTCTACGAGAGCATCGAATGGTTCTTTGCAAACTAAGAGTCGGGAGGACGGTATATAGGCTAGATAGGCTGTGCGTTGATCAGTCAGTCAGTCAGGACAGAGCATTTTATTAATATTAGATAAAACGACATAGTATTTTAAAATATATCTGACAATTTAATTGTGCAATGTATGCAACTTGTTTGATATGCTGGTTTGTTGTGTTCCGCCGTGTGACAACATAATTGCTAGAGAACTAGACAATAATAACACAAACACAATTGTAAACACTTTCTAGTCATAATCCTATACATATATAAAATTACTAGCTTCCCGCGCGCGGTTTCACCCGCGTTGATACCGTTACCGTGCAAACTTCATAGTAACATATAGCCTATAGTCTTCCTCAATAAATGGGCTATCTAAAACTGAAAGAATTTTTCAAATCGGACCAGTAGTTTCTGAGATAAGCGCGCTTAAGGCGCTGTACTTAGTCAAAGTAGGCTTCACAAAACAGTATTTTAGCCAAATGTTTACATTTAAGAGCAGCTAAAAAAATATATGTTAATTTTGATCATATTTATGGGGGGACCATTGTGTTCAAAACACGTTTTCGGTAAATTTTCTCGATAAAAAAAAACCATAACATAAACATTTAAATTGAAATTGTAGCAATTGTAACTGTATTATTTATAAACAAATCTTGATAATATTAATAACAGTGATGTAATATATAATAATAAAGGGAACTGTTGTTTTTATTTATCGATTGGAATAAGATATTTGCAAGGATTAATGTATTAAATAACTCGAACGAGACGAACGAAACGTTGCGCCATCGCGGCGTCTCTTCGCTTCTCTTTCATTTCTACGCGGAGCAACAGTGACAAAACTAATACGTAAAAGTCGTCTATTCACCGCGCCTTAAGCAAGCAAACAAACTCTAGAGTTTTATACTTTAGTATAGATTTAGCGATCCTACGTAGTTTCACCGCTATCCAGTTCAGTATGTTTGTTTTCTGCGGAACCTCATTAATTTTTTTATTATATTCTCTTCTTTCCCGACATACGTCGTACTGTCTTAACTTAAACTCTTAATTAAATTGAAATTTTAATATTAGGCGTGATAACACGAACTAACCGTGATGTGCACTAAGAGCAGCACGCATTCTATCAATGTTATGTCAAACGCCATAAGATTACAATAAAATAGTTTGTGTCAAAAATTCTAAGGTAACATAAGAAAATTTTATTTTGTGGCAAAGTATTCTTATTTTTTCTAATTATCCGCGCAATTTTCTTATTTTTTTCTTTCATAAGAACCTTCTTCTGTTAATAATAAACACAACAAAAAAAGAATTCGCGAAATCGACCCCGCCGTTCACGCGTGATGCCGTGACCAAAGGAAATAGGGATTCAAAATGAATCCCTATTTCCTATATATATATGTTACGGCTAAAGGTAGGTGTGAACATAAACTTAAGATTAGCCGGCTAAACCTAGGTCTAGCCGCGGTTAATGCGGTTAAACTTAGATCAACCTAAATAAGTCCCTATTCAACTCCATTGCTTCAGGTTTAGGTTATTTTTTTTTACCACTTCCACACCATTTTGTTCCGTGCATAGGTATTGTTTAATTTAATTACAACCTAGAATATCACGACGCAAACTAACATGTTATCGAACTTTAGCTGCTTCTAGAAGATAAACCTAAGTTTAGCCGCCTAATCTTAAGTTTATGTTCACACCTACCTTTAGCCGTAACATATATATAGATATGTTTCGGTATATAGTCACTTGTTGTCAAGTGGTGACAAAAATAGTCGCTAAATCGATAGAAATATGCGTGACACGATCATTCAATTTCGGATGACGGCACTCTTTAAAAATTGATAGATCATATTACGAACGTTTCTAACTGCCTACCTGGCAACGATTTTAAATGTACGTTCCGAATCTAATTTTACCCATATCCTGTGGTCGTCACACATCGACCACCATATTTTCAGCTCTATGGGCTTTTAATAAAGTTGAAAACTAATTAATTGTAATAACTTTTATCTAAGTAAGAGTTAATAAAGTACCTACACGCGTCGGTACAGCGTATTTGCACTCACGTACCTCCCATTCCGTAACTTACTTTGTGATAGCGTTTATTTGTAACAAACAGAATTACACACATACAAATTGTTTTACTATAAAAATATTACTCGTGTTGAAGATCAGGCAATATTGTATCTACCAAAACACATAATTCAAACGAACTTTAAGTTTATATTCTATTCACCACACAATATCATCATCAGCCCGTATAATGTCCATTGCTGAACATGGGCCTCCTCGAGGGAGGATTTTTGCAACACGCTAGGCAGGCAGGTGACCGTGCGACGACCTCTCGCTGCCGACCATCATTTCAAAGATAGTCCAAAGCGAGAGGTCGTGGGAGGCAGTTGCCTCCTTCTCTAGACAAGTAATATCACAGAAGGAGGCCGCGGAGCGGGAGAGGGAAGAACATCCCTCCGCCCACCCGCTCCGCAGACGGCGTGTTGGCCGTCGGCGGCGGGCCGAAACTCGCCGCCTGCCGCCTTAGGGTCGGCCTCAGCGAGTGGGGCACATGGGCCCCGCTCCCTTTGAGGCCGACCCATGAGGAGTAAAGACGCCTGCACACTCCGGGGGTCCTCTAAAATTGGACAAATGGGAAAATGGGAATATTATACTATAATACACAGGGAAATGCTACTGCCCGTTTCCTGGTATACGTTTGTTAAAAATGATGTTATAACAATCGGGACCAATGGCTTAACGTGCTTTCAGAGGCACGGAGGGTAGTCTCCCCACCAACCAGACCCGGAAAGATGTGAAATGACACAAAGATTTCTACCACACAATTTGAAGTAATACTTATCTTGTTTTGTTTAGAGTAACTGTGTGAAAATTTTAACTAACAGCCTGGTGACAGATAGACGGACAGTCAAACAGCATAAAATTATATACCTTCCTAAATATAACATTTTAAAAAAGATTAGTTAATCTGTACAACTATACATGTCACATACAGACCTTTGTAAAATCATAATAATATCATTAACACTACGCTAAGTTTATTTTCTAAATGTTAACTTAACTTCATTATAACACACTGGCATGATAAATGCTCGCCCTCTACTATAAAAGTAAGAAAAAACACAGAAACATTAATAAATTAAACGCTAACATCATAATTAATATAATAAAAACAAAAATAGAACACTTTTACATCTCTATGATCTTATCACGATTCATAAACTATAGACCGCTATGACGTAGTTTCCTGTCCGCCATTATTTGGAAAATGTAACGAGTTATTATTAAAGTAACAATAGTATGTAACTGTAAATAATAATTAGGATGGGTTAGTGTTAATAAAATGTGAAAATAACATTATTTATAATTAGGTATAGCATTGTTGTTATGACAACCTCCGTAGCGGTATTTGGCTCGCTTTAAATCTCGCAGGTCGTGGGTTCGACCCCCACGCCGGACGGAAAATCTTTGTGTAAATTCTAAGATTTATTTCCGGGTCTGGTTGGTTGAGGGACTACCCTCCGTGCCTCGGAAAGCACGTTAAGCCGTTGGTCCCGATTGTTATAACATCATCTATGATTATCGTATATCAAGGAACGGGCGGCACCGTTTCCTTGTGTGGTAAAACATAATACTGCAGACTATGGCAACTACCCTCTCTCGGGAGGAGGCTCATGTTCAGCAGTGGACGTTATTCGGGCTGATGATGATGATGGTGATTGTTGTTATGATTTTGTATCATTGTCTTAGTTAGAGTTTAAGGGCTATAGAATTAGGAATAGATAACGTCGTAACCTCGTAACGATATTAATACGACATGCGTTTATTATGAAAGCATAATATGTTCATTTATTAAGTTCATCGTCATCATCAGCCCGTATAATGTCCACTGCTGAACATGGGCCTCCTCCCGGAAAAGGGTATTTGCCATAGTCACCACGCTTGGCAGGCGGATTGGTGACCGCAGTATTATGTTGTGCCACACAAGGAAATGCCCGTTCCTTGATATATGATTATTATAGCTGATATTATAACAATCAGGATTATGTGATCTTAATGTGATTTCCGAGGCATGGAGGGTAGTCCCTCAACCAACCAGAGCCGAGAAGAAATTTTAGAATTTACACAAAGATTTCCAGTCCGGCGTGGGGATCGAACCCACGACCTCCGAGATTTTAAGCGAGCCAAATAACGCTACGCTACGGAGGTTGTCATTAAGTAAATGTAGCTTAAGTAATACAGTAAAAATTAATTAGAAATGGCTTAATAACCATACAGTAATGAAGACATTTTTATCGAAGTCATATTGCTACATGCCGGTGGAGGTATCCCAGAAGCCAAAATAGCGCCTGGGACCCCAGGCAACAGCAGTCGGAGGGACTCCGTGGGTTTTTAGTGGGTAGGCGCTCTAGTATTTTTCTAAGAGCTAGTCCCACATACTCCTTCTCCTCATTCGTTTCTTCAATGCTGAAGATCGTGTCCCCTTCATTTGGTCAGCTGTTTTATTGAAGTTCGCCAAGCTTCCTGATCTGCTGCTTTGTGTACTGCTTGATAGATCGATATTTTTAAAAGCTCTGCAATCCGATCCGCCCATCTAGCCGGTCTTCTGCCCCGCGGACGAGCCTCTTCCACTTTGCCTAATAGAATAGACCACTGTAAGTTGGAAGGATCCCGTCGTTCTATGTGTCCATATTTTGGACACATCGTTTGGGCTTCCTCTCGAGGCAGAGTTTTTGCCATAGTCACCACGCTTGGCAGGCGGATTGGTGACCGCAGTGTTATGTTGTAATACACCGGGGAAAAGCTGCTGTCGGTTCCCTGGTTCGTTTGTTATAGATGATGTTAAAACAATCGGGACCAATGGCAATGTTAGAAATTACACAAGGCTGTCCAGTGTGGGGATCAAACCTACGACCTCCGAGATTTAAAGCGAGCCAATTACCGCTACGCTACGGAGGGTTACAAATACAAATCAAATAACCTACAAGCACCCTTACACATGATACTAAGACAGCAACATATAAAAAAAAATTAAAAAATTAAACGACCTGTCACAATTGTATGAAATATACGCTACACGTATAATAGGGTAGATGTACCTAAAAATGACTTTTGAGTTCAAAACACAAATGTCTTATTTCCCTTGTCGCGATAATTATTTATACCCGTCAAAAAGTCAAGATAGTAATATTTACTTTCGTTTCGCGTGCTTGTTGGGTTCCAATGTTTACACTGGATATATGATATTTAACTGTTTATCGTGTTAAGTAATAAATTCATGTGAAAAACGACTAAAAATATTTAAAAAAAACGTCTTTATACGGGTGTAGGTAAGGATTGTCATTAATTTTGGATGTAGTATCGAGTTTTCTTTATTAATATTTATAAAGGAAAGAGTTGCTTGTTTATTTGCTTGCATTGAATAGGTAAACTCCGGAACTACTGGTACGATTTTAACAATCATTTTAGAAAGACGCGCTATCCTAGAGTAACACGGGCTATATTTGATGATAAAGTTCTACGGGAATGCTATCAACGCAAGTGAAACCGCGCGAGGGAAGCTAGTAAATATTTAAGTTATTATAATTATAGTAATGGTTTATTAAACAAACTTATTACAATATAGGTCCTAAAACTCCTAAATTTAAAAAAAGTGTCCAGCTGTCTGTAGAATCAAATTACTTAAATATATACTAAGCTATCAATGTGTTATAATTTATACCTATAATATATACCACATTTTTGTATGTAGAAGAAAAAAAAAGCTAATAAAATACAAGTACATATAGTTCAACATCAACACATCTATACGCCCGAAACTATACGTTATTAAGGTACAGTAAGGTTAGGTACCTATGAATACAGCATCAAATACGGATAGTTCAAATACCTATATATAATTAGGATCTTCCAGTATTCGTTGCAAAAATTATTTTACCCCACTAAATGGTATTTAAAAATATATATTTTATTTATCCATAGTACAATTACAATAGCTTACTGAGAATGAATCTATTAAAATAATTTATTTTTAGACTTTCAGCGTGTCGTTTCTGGCCTAGACCAACCCATAACTTCCTATGGGTGTCGTAGGAGGTGACGGGACATACACCTGATGGATGAGCAGCAGCATCTATCAGCACAAAGATTCTCCCACTCGATCACCAATCCGCGAATCATGGTGATTACCGAAATATCTTCAACGTCCGTGGCTTTCCAATTTCTGTGAAAAGGGAGTTTTGGTCCATGTTCAGCAGTGGACGTAAACAGGCTTTTTTTATGTAAAGTAAGGAAGTTTCCGTATTTTATAGAAAAAAATGTTCCAATTAAAAATTAACATACTGACAGCAACAAATATAACAAAACTTCGAGTGAACCCAAGAGTGGTAACGAGTAATAATAAAAATAGGGTAAGCGTCTGACATGTCGTAGAATTAGCATAAAAAATTAAATTATTAATGACTGTTTGATGGCAATGTCATTAATCCTGTTGCTTTACCCATGTGGCCATAAAAACATCGAGTTTATGAAAATAAATAATTCTCGATTTTTAGTTTAACTATTATGTATACTTCTATATCGAAATTAGTAGTTGGCCGCAAATTAGTTCATGTAGCTTTATATTTCTCCATTCAAACGTTACACCTCCGGTTTTATCCTAAATGCCTACGTTGGTTGCCTTTTATGTATATTATTATCATATTTACCTACTATATATAAATCGATTTCAACCCCAGACGAGAAGATCTCCATAATAAAGAATTTTATTACAGAAATTAGCAATTCTCATAAAGATCATATCCATCATATGATAATTCATGATTTTGTGGGGTTCCATAGCAGACCAATGCAAGTAAAACCTCACAGGTATCAAATAACTTTTCGCACTTTTAATACGCACATTAATAGATATCTTAGTTTCGTTTGCTCCTTAAATATCACCAAAAATAGTATTTCCAAATCTATTCCTCGAATATCACCAGTGCTTTTTTTCTTAGTGTTAACTGATCCACAACAGCAATCAATAAAGTACTTGATTCTTAACTAAACTAAACCTTTAACTTTATTGAAAGCAACCGTCAAATAATAAAGTGTAAATCATTTAGTTTTGGATTAATATCACCACGAAAACTAGGCATTGGTGATATAAATGGAAGATATTTTGTGTTATAAGAAGCGGTGATACTATTTTGGTGATATTGAGTAATACTCCGTTTCTTTAGCCACACAGCATAAACTAGAAATCAGTTGAGATGGGGTATTTTGATAACGCGGCGTTGAGTGCGAGGAATAAGGCGGAGGGAATTTCACTACATTTGTCGACTTATTAATGAGCCTACTCTACTAAGTTAAGTAGAATGAATGCAAAGGAAAAATATAAAAATATGCTGCCGTCATTTCAGTGGAAAGGTATTTTAAATCGCATTTTTTTTCTGTTAGCTACCATTGCATGTAAATTGTATATATGGTCTGTAATATCGGCACTGTACGTTTGTTACTCTTTATAGTGAGAACTCAATTTGCTGAGTTTAGAAAAAAAAAAGATTTTTATAAAATTCACCTAGGAAATTTAGGAATTAAGTAGGCAGAGTTAGTTATAAAAATATTGAACTTGCGTTTAGTACTTTACTCCGTACTTTTGTCTTAGCTGATTGGCTTTAAGTAATACATGGTATTGTACTTGGCGCCATACATCGAACTAAATCAATCTGAATCTTTTGTGTAAAATCTAAGATTTGATTATGGGTCTGTTTGTTAAAGACACTACCCTACGTACCTCTGAAAGCACGTTAAGCCGTTGGTCTCGATTGTTACTACATCATCTATAGCAAATGTATACCAGGGATCGGGCAGCAGCGTTTTTACCTGTATACTGTACATAATACTGCGGTCACCGACCCACCAGTCATGCTTGGTTACTATGACATACCCCCCAGTGGAGCATTTATTCGAGAGCAGTTGGGGCAAGTGCCTAGGTAGTGGAGCTTTTTCTTCAGTGCCTAGGGTGACACTAAGTTTAAATCCGGCCCTGCATACCCCCTTTAAGGAGGCTCATGGTCAGCAGTGGACGTTACGGGCTAGTAATTATGGTTATGGAGCATATATATGATGATGATGGAGCATATTGGCACAAGCTTACATACACCCTCTCACTTACGTAGTGGGATAAAGTATCTTACTATACTCCTCAAAACCACACTTCATACCAACTACCTACATTAAAAGCTTAAGGTAAACTCCCCACCTACCATCCCTTCACACACAACAAATAAACAAACACAAGTTGTTTACGCACAGACATACATAACAACAATACGGTACTAGTACTAATGGCACTCTATTATTAACGATGAGATTTTTTCTTTTATATTCACGTACGTAATCCGAGACATGTGGCTTACCGAAAATAGGTCGAATATACTTGGAAGGTGAAGGCGCCTATTATGTGTTAAGCTTTTATATTGAAATATGAGTCGGTGTAATCCAAAAAAAATTGTCTTTATTTTCATTTCAATTTACGTTATTGATCATGTCAGAGAAGGACTACGTGTTCTACGATTATGACAGTTTTTAATACTAATATAATGAACTAGCTTTCCGCGCGGCTTCACCCGCGTAGCTCTCGTTTTCGAAGGAACTTTTAATAAAATATACCCTATAGCTAGCGTTGCTAGGCGTCCGGACATAGTTAGGAATTTTGGTAGGGTGTCCGGCCAAAATAATCGTTTTCCGGCTTTTGTTAGGCTTTTACAAAGCCTTTTGCTAAACTTGCTTTTGCATTTTTTTATCGTACCCATTAATAATGAGACTAAAAATCCTCAATTAGGTGTCTGGCCTTTTTACCTAAATGTCCGGCCAAAATGGCTGGTCTGTCCGGCTTTTAGGATGGGGGACCTGGCAACCCTACCTATAGCCTTCGTCGATAAATAATCTAACTAGCACTGTTTTAATTTTAAATCGGTCCAGTAGTTCCTGAGATTAGCGCGTTCAAGCAAGCAAACAATCTCTAAAGCTTTATACCTACTTTAGTATAGATAAGACAAAAAATATTTATTTCCATATATGAGTAGAGATTTTTTAAATTTATTATTAAAATGAATTCACATTTAAAATAGATAAACTTAAAAAAAATATTTACCATTACAAAGCTGCGTTGTCCACTAACCCTACCTATGCCCGGTGAAGTAGCAAAAGCCTCGGGGATAAATAAATACGTCCGTCAGAAAAAAAAAACCACTAACCTTACCATACTACAAAAGTAATAATTACAATTGGTAAAATATTAAAAAAATCAAATTGAAAGGTAATTAAATCTACCTTAACATTAACATTAAAAAGCTAAATTATACATCAATACTGTTTTATATAAAATACGACTGGCCTTTATATTTCTTTTCACATATTTGGTTATTAATTTAAGTTACATAGTAAATTTAATAGAGTCCCAACATAATTTAATAAATTATTACTTTGAATAATGATGTCTCATTTAACATAAATTATACGGCTTTGTTAACGTAATCCACAATTAATTCAGCTCAGATCTCATAATAATCATATTATAATCACAATCCCCTTTACTACATTAAATCATTCTAAATCTAATCACAACGCAATCATACGTCACTCTGCGCACTAAATCACAATTTGAGGACTAACTTACAAACTTAATTAAAAACAAATCATGGGCCGACAAGTGTCGGTGTTACCCTACGCAGGGTCAAAGCCCTTGTTGCCGAGTAAACCATATTCGGTTATTTTTTACTGTTTATTGTGTAATGAGGTATCGTATATTAGTTTAACGGTAGAAGCTTCGCTATTTGAATACAGATGGATAGACAAAGATATTCCTGTTATTATGTAATATGATAATATTAAACTTCGATATCCACTGTGGCGAAGCGGTTAGCGGCTCACCTTTAACCTCGGAGGTCGTGGGTTCTATTCCCAATCCAGACAAAAAAAAACTTAAAAAGTACTTCTAAGTTAGATTTCAGACTACGATTGTAAAAGGTTACTTTTAACTCTGGTTGGTTTAGGGACTACTCTCCGTGCCTCGGAAATAACGTTAAGCAGCTTGTCCCGATTGACATAACATCATCTAAGACAATCGTATAGGTAATGGGCAGCAACGTTTACCTATGTATAGGTACATAATACTGTAATCACCAACCCAAGCCAAGGCTGGTGATATCACTTAGGCCGCGTCCTGGACGCCAGCGGACGGAGCGGGCGGCGAAGGCGACGCGACGCGCGTCTTTATCAAAGTTCATAGATTTGTGTGAAGCTGTTCTCGACGACAGCGGTGCGGGCGGCAGGTTTTCCTTAGGCACCGCCCGCGCCGCCCGCTCCGCCCGTTCCGCCCGCTCCGCCCGCTCCGTCCGCTGGCGTCCAGGACGCGGCCTAAAGGTTATTCTTGATGGGTCAAGCATCACCTTAATTCTAAAATTCATATGCAGGACAATACGGAGATTAAAGGAAATTATAGGACTGTAGTTCTCAGCAGTACGGCATGTAAAACCACAGCGCAAACCTAGTCATAAACATCCTTAATAGCCACGTATATTCCACCGTCGTCTGCTATAGAAAGACTGCTGGACGTAATTTTAGGATTCTTCGCAAAACTCAGTTAACTAAGAACTTAAGTTTAAAGTAATTCCAAAGATAGTGATCTTAAAGTTTAATAGTTATTATAGTGCCCAGGGTGCATGTGCAAGAATTTTTGTAAAATATCTCCTGGAGGTGTATCTTAGTTCAATTTACTTGGGAAAAAGTTGGGCGTTGCTAAGTTAATTTAGTTTTTAGATCAGGTATAAAAATGTGGTCTGATGACGGTCTGAGAGAAGTTAGAAGACTTTTGAATATTAAAACGGGGAGCATTCAACTTAGATGCTTTTGATAAGTACTGTAAGATAAAAAATATATGAAAATTGCAAGGGCTACATAATTTGTGAAAAAGTTTTATAAAAATCAAAATTTTGAGCTAGCTACTACAATATATTCAAGTGCTTGTAATAGTCTAGGACCTCACCATTCATTCCTCACCATCGTATATTTGCTTTCAGATGAATCTTATAATTGGTTAAACAAATAATTCAACTAATTGTAATTTCATTTTTTTTCTCTTTACTTCTAGTTTCAGCGGCGCCCCGAGTCGTGGTCCTTATTCCTTAAGGGTGCCCGCAGGCGTGTGTCGCTTAAATTTAATAGAATTTGGCTGAGGACGTCTGATCTAGCCACTTGACCAGTCATTGCACTCTAAAATATGCTATAATATTTTATATATTTTTTTTGTTTTTTATACATAAAATGCTTGAATAAAATTAACAAAGCAATTAGATATTAACGTTAATATTAAGATCTTATTTAATACTGACAACATAAGACTGACAGACTTCTAGCACACCTAAAATAAATTTAAGCATAGTTTAATTGTAAATAGTACCTATTTATAATTAATTATATATGCATTGTGAATTTTCTTGACAAGTACAAGTGTATGTGAATACCTAAATGCTGAATAAAAATCGTTTATTTCAATTTTTGCACCGGTGTCATAGTGGAAACGGTAGTTGCTACCATGAGATGTGTTCTGAGTACGATTCTTATTCGTGACCTACATATAGTTGCTGATTCTAGGTGTGCTTTGTGTCTTTGTTTGTATCATCACATACGGATTTATTTGCCAAGTGCGTGAAATGGACTAAGAGCTGACAACCGAAACGGCAAGGTAATTTGATCATTCATACAAATGATTTATCAGCTTACCTGGATCATTCTAAGCATAAAGACGTCGACCTGGCAGGATTCGCGTGGTGGATGTGGGAGTTATGGGGTGGGAAAAAAATATAAAAAAAAGGTAATGTGATCAGGAGTACTTTTTATGCCAAATGGTTTGCCTACCTCCCCAAAGCACACACAAAAATCTGGCGTCATTTGGTTGGTGGAAAGGTATCGCCAGGCTTAATTAAAGGAGGAAAAAAAAAATTTTTAGCTTATAAGAACAAGGCTGGCTTTTTTTGTGCTTAAAGTTTATTATTCCCAGAGACTAGGAAAAAAAAGCCAGCCAATAATAGTGGTGGGAACATGTCGAAAAAAATAATTGAAAATTTATATTTTAAATTGTATTTTGCTCGAGAAAGAGCTAAGGGGCATGAAAAAGAGCGCGTGGAGGGGATACACGTGACTACAGCGTCCGTGCTCTCTCGGTGATGTGCCTGTAATTGGTTCACGTAAATAAAAATTATTTTTATTTTATTTTATTTTATTCAAACAGAATATAAAAACACGTCCACGCGCTGTAAAATAGACGCTAAACTGAAACAGCTGGCGCTCCGGAAACGTTCGGCTCTTTCCGCTCGACGAGTGCGACGAGGCCAGCCAGGCGCGTTCGGTTTACCGAACATGAACAACGCGCCGAGAGAGCACGGATGCCGTCGTCGCGTGTATCCCCTCCACGCGCTCTTTTTCATGCCCTTTAGCTCTTTCTCGAGCTAAATACAATTTAAAATATAAATTTTCAATTATTTTTTTCGACATGTTCCCACCACTATTATTGGCTGGCTTTTTTTTCTAGCCTCTGGGAATAATAAACTTTACGCACAAAAAAAGCCAGCCTTGTTCTTATTACCTAAAAATAAGTTTTTTTTCCTCACTTTAATTAAGCCTGGCGATACCTTTCCACCAACCAAATGACGCCAGATTTTTTTTGTGTGCTTTGGGGAGGTAAACAAACCATTTGGCATAAAAAGTAATCCTGATCACATTACATTTTTTTTTTCCCACCCCATAACTCCCACATCCACCACGCGAATCCTGCCAGGTCGACATCTTTATGCTTAGAATGCTCCAGGTAATCTGATAAATCATTTTTATGAATGATCAAATTACCTTGCCGTTTCGATTGTCAGCTCTCCGTCCAAAACATATTATATACTTGATTGTACTCGCGACTCGCGTGGAACTCTAATGTTGGCAAGGTGATATATAGCACACTAGCTGCACCTCGCAGTATTATCCGCGCAACTCGGCGACCCATTGGAGCGTGATGATACAAAATATCACGCTCCAGTGAGTCGGAGCGTGATGTTTTGTAGCCTATATGTTAATCCAGCGTATAACCTATCCCGGTGCAAAATTTCAGTCAATTCCGTTCAGTAGTTTTTACGAGAAAGAGTAACAAAGATCCATCCATCCATCCATACTTACAAACTTTCGCGTTTATAATATTAGTAGAATAATCTGCCTCAATAAATAGTCTATCTAATATTGAAAAAAATATTCAGATCGAACCAGTAGTTTCAAGCAAACAAACTCTTCAGCTTCATATATTAGTCAAACTTTAGAGTAAAGATTAGGTAGGTATTTTCGGAATAATATAAAATATACTAATGTAAGATACTTAGTGCGCTTTATAACAAAATCTATTTTTGACTTTCGAAATGCCATCAGAAGGAAATTGAGCCAGAAGCAAGGGTTCATGTCAATAAGTCACGTAGCTAATAAATAAAGGGGCGAAGGGCGTTTTACTTCACACAATAGGACGGATATAGGTAAGTTGAGAGCTAAAACTGACAATGCCACGATGATGTGACTTCAGATATATTATTTTATGATTAAGAATAGAAATAGTACCCGTAATATAAAATACAATACATATATAGGGTGACTGGTAATTAGTGACCGATACCTTAACACATGATTGTGCTCATGATAACAAACAACTTTTACTATGGCACCAACCATGAAATCGCGAAAAAAAATCAGCTGTTCCATACATTCATGTTCACATAACTAGTTAACATGGCAGGGCCATGCCATTAGGTATCGGTCACTAATTACCAGTCACCCTATATTTATAATAGTATAATATATATAATAACTAGCTCTTTCCCACAGTTTTACCCGCGTTGGACTGCTACTCTGCTCCAGTAGATCGTAGGGTTTTATAGCCTATATGTTAATCTAGTTTATAAACTGTCCCCGAGGAAAAATTTCAGCGAAATTCGTGCGGACATTTTTGCATGAAAGAGTACATCCATCCAGACATACAAACATTCACGTTTTAATATTAGTAAGGATTTACTGCCTATGATCTAGGGATCTAACCGTAACTAGTGAGGTCCCATATTCGAATCCTGGGCCAGGGAAAAAATTGCGATACTAGAAATACTTTCGGTGGAATACAAGCTAGTTCGAGCTACCTGATTGCATTTCATCTACCCATTATTGTTTAAAGTGCCATAAACTGCGCTACACAAAAATTATGAATTATGATTAATTTTTAGGGATCGCCTCAAAAATGTAAGGGTTGTGAAATAATAACTCAAATTTAATTGCTTCATATTTCTTGTCTCACAATAGTCTGACGCAAATGACTATAGGCCTACAATAGTATAGACTAAGATCTCGCGACAAGAAATTATAATATTCAAGCACTCACATTTTTAATTAATTTTGTTAAACTATTGGTGTAAAATGCTTCCAAAATATAGCACTTTATATATATTTAAATTAAGTCTATATACAGGAAATGATAACTTATGTTGGAAAATTATATATAAATTTGTAGATAAGGTTATTCTTATTTTCTTGTCCATAATTATATTTTATATTAAAAAGCGGAAAAAAACGATTGCTTGTTTGTTTGTTTATTTGTATCGAATAGGCTCCAAAACTACTGCATAGATTTCAAAAACTCTTTCCCCATAAAAAGCTACGATATCAAGGAGTAACATAAGCTATTTTTAATTATGAAGATTCGCCCGAGGAGGTATGAATCATACTTTTATATGTAAGCTAAGTTTTAAACTCTCTCTAGTGACTTCGTTTTTTAACTGTTTTATATACCAAGGTACAATTTAAAGAGTATATAGCACTCAGATATTAACGCGATATATTACCTTTTTATATTACCCGACGTTTCGATCAAGTTACATTGATCGTGGTACTTGATCGAAACGTCGGGTACTATAAAAAGGTAATATATCGTGTTAATACCTGTGTGGTATAAATTATAATTATGATACGCGAAAGTTTAAAAGTTTATATTTAAAGAGTAGTCAAATAATTTATAGATTTTCGAGGTAGTTTTTTGTCGCGGGCTTCTATTCTAAAAAGGCCCACAATACTGTCTCGCAAGTATTGTATGGCTAACAATTAGAAGATTTAGATGAGTTTCCAAATTAATTTATGAGTGTATTGGATTTTGGAGTTTTGTTTTAGGTTTAACTTTTGAAAGTTATTAGGTTTAATAAACTACATCGTTAGAGTTAGATTAGATTTCTAATACATACCGAAAGTTTCTAAGCTGCTTAAACAAATATAGAATCGTTTTTTTGTGATTTTCAAAAAGAGCTAAGATGTTAGGTTAGGTATTGCCATTAAATCTACCTGTTTTATTTGGAAGGTTTAAGAAAAATACATAACGAAACAACATTTCGAATAAGACAATTTTTATTGTAAATCTATCTCTGGATAAGCACAAGACAAGAATAAAGTAAAAACTAAAAATGTGTCTAAATGCTGGGATGCACATTGTATCGCCCTCCCGCCCGCATACACGCTTTTTGTAGCGGTAGGTACATAATAATTTCCTGAAATAATCTAGATATTCTGTGATTTTAACTATTATTATAATATAATAATAATTTGAACAAATAAAAACATATTTCTTGAATTATATTTATACAACATTGACCAGTATGTATACCTTCATGCCTTTCATATATTAGTCTATACTAATATTATAAAGAGGAAAAGTTTGTGGTTAGGAACTTTGTAGGGGGTAATCTCTGGAACTCGTAGGAAGCTAGGATAGGGTCCGGTCGTCCTCGCAAGACGAGGCTCGCGACGCGTTCTATGCTTCAGACCCGATCCCAGCCCGCGCTGGTTGAGCTTAATTATATTTTATAATAAGCTATTATCACATGCCATAACAATATAGGTTAATTTTATTTAATAACATTATTGTTGAAATGTAACCTAATTTATTGGTTACGATTGTTTTTTTTTTTCTTTTTGTTTTCATTATCATTGTATTTGACTTATAATAAGTACGATCGATTCGTCTACATTATCAATAAACGATTTCATTTCATTTCAATCTCGATATCTTCTAAACCGATTTTAAAATTCTTTTACCGATAGAAAGCCATGCCAATGTAAGTCAACAAGTTGCGGGGACCCTAAGGACTCTGCATCGATTGAGAACTTTGCTTCCAATTAATACTAAAACCATGCTTGTACAGACCCTCATATTCCCTATAGTTGACTATGGTGATGTGTGCTACCTCGACCTGAATGCAGATCTTCTCAATAAACTCGACCGCCTTCTGGATTCAGTTAAGATATTTTAAGTTAAAGTTTCCACAGGAACGGGATTTACGCGGAGGAAACCGTGCCAGACAGCAAGTGTTTAATAAAATTAAGAAACTCATTAAAATAATGACAGAAGTCGTGTGGTTTCCGGCTTATAATAGACCACCCCATGTCCTCCCATAGGTGTCGTAAAAGGCGACTAAGGGACATATGGCTGATGAATGGGCAGCAACATCTATTAGCTCAAGGTTAACATCTTACTGCGATCACCAATCCGTCTGCCAAGCGTGGTGATTATGGCAATATCCCTCAACGATCCTGGCTTGCCAAGACCGTTAAGAGGAGGCCCATGTTCAGCAGTGGACGTAAACGGGCTGTTAACTAAACCTACCAAATAAAAATAATCTATAATTAAAACTAACTAAGAATTAAAAACTGCCAAAAGTAAAAACTACTTATTATGAAATGCACTCGCACTTAATTGGATTGGAACAACCATAATCAATATACTCTCTATTAATTTTGTTTCCTTTATAATTCATCAAACGAGAAAATAACATCACCATGCCGCAAATTCGCGACATGCCACTTAAATTATAGCTAAAATCAATTTACACCGACAGGAAATTATCTCATTCCGCGCTCATATTGATCAGTTTGTGGTACAACAGGGGAAATTAATTAACTCACGTGTTTAATACACATCAAAAACGAACAATACCCTTAGTTGTAGTGGAAGAGACATGGCGCTTGAAATAGCTATGTTTTTGGGTAGACATTTTAATGAACGAAACAGAAAAAGGCCCTCCCGACCCTTATTTTGCTAAAAACCTTCCGATGCCCTCGTAGACCCGAAGTATAAAAGGCCCGCGAACTGTAAAGTAGAGCGACAGTTACACAAAACTACCCTAAAGAAAAAAGAAGCTAATTTAAAAATATACCACTTTTTAAAGATTACTACAGAGTTTGGCAGTCTACTAGTATTCTTGTTAACCCCTCGTCTAAGCTAAAATGCTTGTGTTAATAGTGGGTTTACGTCGGTAGTGCAATGGGTGGGGACCGAACCGGCAACCACAAGATCACAATTCCGCCGCTTACCTTTTCATTACCATTACCAATCTTTTAGAAAAGTCGATAGTCACATTAGAATTCCTCTAATTTCCTAAATTGAATACGAAACAAACAAAACTAATAATATATTAATTTAATTAAGAATTTCATTTAAATATGTTTAATATACAAGTTAAATAAACAAACATTGAATATAAATCGATTTTACTCGGTATTATTGGTAGCGGGAGAACGGATATCAGTGATTGCCGGCCTGTAGCAATATCCGCTTTGAGTTGCTTTTACCCGCCGCGCCTCTGTAGGCATTGGGCCTATAACGGGGCGTTTTACCCTCCTATTACATTTACAGATATTTAGAGCTCATAATTAGACGGCCTGGAAATAAATTCTAGATTTAACACAGACAGCTCGACAAATGGATCTACGATATTTTCTAAAACAAATCGAAATATTATTTAACTAGCTGCGCCCCGCGGCTTTACCCACATCACTCTGCTCCAGTGCGTCGGAGTGTGATATTTTATTGCCTATATCTTAATCCAGCTTATAAACTATCTCTGTGCAAACTTTCAGCCAAATCCTTTTAGTAGTTTTTGCGTGAAAGAGTAACAAACATCCATCCATCCAACCATACATACAAACTTTTGCCTTTATAATATTCGTAAGGATAATGAGCTTTTAAATTATTTTGAATTATGTTCTTATGATGCGTTCCTTTTTTTTCTACTACCTAGCTGTTCTAAACATGACAACTCTGAGAAGAACTGTCAAGAAACTCAGTGGAATCCTCTTATAATCCTCGCAGGATTCCGTATTTAAAATAAATGTTTTTGTTGCATTATTTCAGTTCTAGATAGCACATTTATCGAGGAAGTCTTTAGGCTATATTATAATAAGTATAGCTGCTATAAAAGCTTTTCATATACATATTGTGATGCGAGTCTAAGACCAAGAATGACACGCAGATTAAACAAATCTATTTATTCCGTCAGTTAGATTACTAAAAAACAAAGGGCATGTACTTTTTTATTTATCATATCAATTAAAATTTACTAAGATACAGAGCAAAAACAAACTATACAGTTCAGGAGAGGGGGGCTATTAGGCTTGTGACGTTACCATTTGGAATACAAGAAATATACATCCTTACTAATATTATAAATGTGAAAGTAACTCTGTCTGTCTGTCTGTCTGCCTGTTACGCAATCACGCCTTAACTACTGAAGCGATTTAAATGAAATTTGGTACAGATATAGTCTAGAGCTTGAGAAAGAACATAGGCTATATTTTATTATGAATTTCCCACGGGAACGGGAGTTACGCGGGTGAAACCGCGCGCGGGAAGCTAGTATATAATATAATATACATACAATCTAAAATTATACGTTTAGAAATAGACATTATAAAAGAAAGGTATATCCTATAATGCTTACAGTTTTATTTTCATGAGATTGCTACTCTGATTCTATGAGCAGAAGTCTTATTATCTAATTTAATTAACAACACATACATTAATTATATCGACAACCTCCGTAGCGTTGCGGTAATTGGCTCGCTTTAAATTTCGGAGGTCGTGGGTTCGATCCCCATACCAGTGAAGAAATCGGAACCAACGGCTTAACGTGCTTTCCGAGGCACGGAGGGTAGTCCCTCAACCAACCAGACCCGGAAAGAAATCTTAGAATTTACACAAAGATTTTCTGTCCGGTGTGGGGATCGAACCCACGACCTCCGAGATTCAAGGCGAGCCAAATACCGCTACGCTACGGAGGTTGTCAAAAATACGTAGCTAATATTTTTGGTAGTCTAACTGACGGACTAAATAGAATTGTTTTGTCTATATGCCTACTGATACCCATAATAACGATTTCAACAACATGAAAGCCATTAAGACACTTCTCTCCGCCCCATTTAAAACAAAGTGTCAAACGTAGCCTATTAATCGTCTATAAAAGACGATATTTCGACTTGAACAGCATAATATTTGCTATTTAAATAGTAAGTAAGTTAGTTGTATTAATAAATAAGTATCGAAAGGTTCGCGCTATCGCCTCGACTTGTACTGAGTTATTTATTGTTAACGTCCTGATCTCGTAGATACCCCGCACCTGCTGGAGTTGACTCAGTTTTGTGCCTAGTTAAAAGGGCTGGTACACTTATTATTTTGTTATGTTAAGATTTTTAATTTTACACACGATGTCCTTAGTCGTGGTCCAAAACAATTGAGGGCGACACACACCTGAAGGCTCGGGTGTGTGTCGACACACACCTGAAAGCTCAGATGTGTGTCGCTTATACGTCAAAATAATGTTTAAAAACATCCTCCTTTCTATAGATTCAAATTATATTGCTCAGTTTTGGGCCTAGTTAAAAGGGCTGGTACACTTATTATTTTGTTATGTTTTTAAATGTTACACACGATGTCCTTAGTCGTGTTCCAAAACAATTGAGAGCGACACACACCTGAAGGCTCAGGTGTGTGTCGCTTATACGTCAAAATAATGTTTAAAAATGTGCCTCCTTTCTATAGATCCAAATTTAATATTCATTTATTGCACACCATATACTGGATCACTTTTTTTACCGCATTGAAAATAATAGGGTACGTAACGTAATATGTATATGAAAATGATGTGTAAGGCATTGTTATTTTATCATTTTTGTTTTACTGGCATATAGTGAAAATCGTAACCGTAAAAATGCGTAGGTACCTAAATAGGTAAGCCGTTGGTCCCGATTGTTATAACATCATCTATAATAATCGTATATCAAGGAACGGGCAGCAGCGTTTCCTTGTGTGGTACAACATAATACTGCGGTCACCAACCCGCTTGCGTAGTGACTATGGCAAATACCCTCCAACAGGAGGAGGCTCATCTTCAGCAGTGGACGTTAAACGGGCTGATGATGATGAATTTGTTTACTCTCAAGTGAGCTGGGCTCCAGTATTATTGAATGGTTTAAAAACTACCACTTTACACTTTTTTCGATCTTGAGATCTTGATCTCGTTTCGTCAATTATAGCAATCCAAAGTGTCCACCATTTGTAATAAACTCTAAAAGACACTTTTATTTTTCCATAAAATAAATTAAAATTATATTTAAAAATATTTTCTTTTTTTAATATTAAATCGTCCTCACGTTACTAGGTGTCTTATCTAATCTCCCTATTTATCCTAATCCTCATCTCGTGGTTGTTTTTTGATCTAATTTTATATTCAGCAAAAAATAAGTTTAACACAATGTACCTTTTATTTTTTTTAATTCGTAACGTGCGTAATCACTTCACATAGTATACTATCGACGGTTAAAAGGAGGGCGTATATTTTGGAAGCACCTTATATTTTGGCAACTCTTTTTATTTGTATAGATCACTAGCTCTACGCTCTCAGATTCACTCGCGTACCATCCTTAACTTCGATAATTCGAACTAAATAACGTATTTGTTTTACGATATAAGTGATTTTTGAAATCGTTCTAGTAGTATGTTCTTTACAAACATACTTAAATACAAATCTTCTCTCTTTATAGTATAAGTACAGATATAGCTTATTATATATATCTTTCTTCATAGCGTAGTTTCAGAAAAACATATAATATACCGATATGTACACTTAAATGTCCTTCCCTACCATCCTAAGAGGCCAGAAGCTATACAATGGTTATAGATGATGTTATAACAATAGGGACCTACGGCTTAACTTGCTTTGTACATCTCGGCAGAGCCACAGTCACCACACTTGGCTGTTGGGTTGGTGACTGCCTAAACACGAGGAAACGCTACTCTCCGTTCTCTGGTATACGCTTTCCGAGGCACAGAAAATATTACAAATTATTTATTCTAACTAAACTCAAAACAAATAAAATTCAATAACTTTCTTTCACGAGGAAATCCTTCTGGGCTGCAATAACAATAACAGGCCTATAGAAAAACGATTTGCATATTATCTTATTACAAATATTAAACTAATATAAAATGAATAAACTTGTTTTTTGTTTCAGATTCTTAATATCACTTGTAGTTCCTTACACTCATAGTTTTTGTGGTCTCCAGTAAATTAACGTCGAGGCACTTAGGAGCTATTGCTATCATATACTGTCAAGATGCTTAATTACTACATTAGCTATCCAAAATCTGAAAATTGGTTTACCAAAACTGAAATCCCTAGGTAGCAAGTGTTACACCCACATTTAAGTCTAATTAAAATTTCAAATCTATTTACCGCCTCAGTGTAAGAGAGCACTTATTTGTCTTATCAAACTATTCTACAATCACAATGACCCTTATTACAATAGCATAAAGTTAAATTTCGGTTAACTTATCGTATCTTATTTAGGTGGTTTAATTAAAACAATTTCTCTCGGCACTTGCAGAGTTGATGTCTACAACACAAATTCATTATGGTTCACATTTCAATTTGAATAAAATATGCTGGTTTAATATTCTAGCATTAGTTTGTTTAGACTTTCTTATCGGTAACAAGTATTTTCTAGCCGCAAACTACAGACTGACGTCTGTAGTTTGCGGCTAGAAAATACTTGTAAGACTTCGTAAGTTAGACAACGATTATGTCAGTTGTTATGAGGGACTTTCATCATCATCATCGGCTCGTGTAACGTCCACTGCTGAACGTGGGACTTCTCCGTTGTGAGGGATTTACTATAGTTACCACGCTTGGCAAGTGGGTTGGTTAGGTAGGTAGGTATTGGGCCGGATTACTATCGAAGGAGTGTCCGGGGGGTTTTAGTGGTGTAGGGTCCTCTCCTAGTGGTATAAGTTTAGCATAGGTACCACGCTATGGCGAGTCCCACATATCCCACCGCCAGCGCTCGAATATGCTACAGGGGCGGTGGGAATGCGTAGTTAGTAAAAAAAAACCGGCCAAGTGCGAGTCGGACTCTCGCACGAAGGGTTCCGTACTAATTGCAACTTTGATCGATGTTAATAATAGTTGATTGAATGAAAGGTAAATTGTGGTTTACGGTTTATGACGTATTAAAAAAAACTACTCACTTGATCTCGTTCAAACTAATTTTCGGTGGAAGTTTGCATGGTTATGTGCATCATATATTTTTTTTAGTTTTATCTTTCTCTTATTTTAGAAGTTACAGGGGGGACACACATTTTACCACTTTGGAAGTGTCTCTCGCGCAAACTATTCAGTTAAGAAAAAATGACATTAGAAACCTCAATATCATTTTTGAAGACCTATCCATAGATACCACACACGTATGGTATTGATGAAAACATTTTTTTTGAGTTTCAGTTCTAAGTATGGAGATCCCCAATTTTTTTTTGTTTTTTTTCTATTTTTGTGTGAAAATTTTAATGCGGTTCACAACATACATCTACTTGCCAAGTTTCAACATTATAGTTCTTATAGTTTCGGAAAAAAGTGGCTGTGACATACGGACGGACAGACAGACAGACAGACATGACGAATCTATAAGGGTTCCGTTTTTTGCCATTTGGCTACGGAACCCTAAAAAGGTAGGTAGGTATTATGTTGTAAACGTAGCTGTCTATATCCTGGTATACGATTGTTATAGATGATGTTATAAACAATGGTTTAATATGCTTTCTGAAGCAGGAAAGGTAGTCCCTCAGCCCCAGACAGAGCCCAGGACCAAGAAAGAAATATACGATTTACTACTCAAGATTTCTTGAAGAAAGCGATAAAATAATGATAAATCTCGACAATCTGTAATTAATCGTTATTCACCGTTATAGCTGAATGGTCAAGGCATCAAAGGCCCTTAGATTGCTGGTTCGAATCCAGCCAGAGGTCAGACTTTATTATTCTCAACTTTATTAATAAAAATAGTATCCTAATACAAGCTCAATTCCAATTACTTTTTTTTATAATTAGAAGTCATTGGCGCAAAATTACAAAAAAAAAAACGAATAATTGAACAAAGTAAAGCGATAACAGGCTTAGGCATTAACAAAAAAAGGCCATTCACTCATTTTTTTTATTAACAAAATTCAATTTCCGCACCAATCTCGAAAATCTTAGATTTTGAAAAAAGCTATTTAAAATGAAATGGCGCTTATCTACGAGGCGAGGGATCAAGCATTACATGTTAAGCATCGAAGGGCAAGGGACCGACTTATTAATACCGCCTCCCTTGAATAGAAATGTTGGGATCATTATTGAGGGTTGTATAGGAATGGGGGTTGTTCAAACTCTGATGCTGGATGAAAAGACTTATTGAAAATTATTTGTAGTAGTTTTATCTATAAACATTACAGTCACCATATTAAAATGATATCATATAAAATCGTAGTGATAGATAGATAGATTTTATTTGTATTCATTCTAATATAATACATAATATACAACTAAAAGTAGCTAATTGAAATTAAAACTAACTTAAAAAAATTGACTGCACCGGTGGCTCAGTGGTTACGGAAGTTGCTTCTGAGACCTGGTGTTCTGGGTTCGATTCCTACCCGGGACAATTATTTGTGTGAACCACAAATAGTTGTCCTGAGTCTGGGTGTACTTTGTGTCCGTGAAATGTATGTTTGTAAAGTCCCCCGCGACACAGGGATTTATTTCCCTAGTGTGGGAGTTGTCTTTAAAAAAGAAAAAAACTACTATTCTAAATAGATAGATACTTTATTTCATTAAAAAAACAGTAGCGCAAAACAGTTATGAGATGAAAATACCTATGTAGTATTATTACATTTTAATTTATTAAAAATACATAACTTAAGTAGTTCACTAGTCTCTATACTAGGATTCCCTGTGTCGTGGAGGCTAGTGTCTTTCCGGTAACAAAAAAAAAACTATATATTTTTAAAGATTACTAGTAGGCTTTTGCAGGCTACCCGTATTCTTTCCCAAACCGGCGATCTCAAGATCAAACGCCGCCCCAGCCATTGAGCTGCGGCCGCTTCTAGATGAATGATGTTTTTAAAATTGTGTAAAACTAAAGTGCGGGAGAAGAATAAAGGAAGATCTAGCCGCTAAACGGTGTTCAGGCTTAAAACGCAAATTCATGACACAATTTTGAAACTATAATACAAGCCAGGAGGCTTTTGTTACTTCACTGCCGTATATAATAGCACTAACAAATATTACTTGAAGCCGAATAGCCGACAATCAACTACGTGAGCTTTCGAAATCATTCCAATATAGCATTGCTGACCAAGTTGACTGATGATCTAATGAGAGTTCCTGGTGCATATTGAGAATAACGGCGTCAATTTAGGTAGGCCTATGTGATAGACTGGAAAGGAATAAAATCAAAGTACCTATCTATAACTTTGACGCATATTCTTATCTTCCGAGAGGCGGACTATGAATTAACAGGGCCTTGGGTTTACGCGCATTGGAGGCCGACCTTATTCATTAATTTTTAAATTTAGCACGTTCCATTATTTTCAAAGTAGGACCAGAGGCTCGCGGCTGTAAAAAACGGGCCCTTTATATCATCGAGGCCCTAGGCTACACCCAAAAACTCCTATAATAATATGTAGATCTTTGTTTTTGCAACTTTATCTTCCCGTCTATAATAATTATTTATTCAAGCATCCATCTTCAACCTATTATGTACATAGTCATAGGGTCATAATTCTGTCAAAAATTAAGACTCATATTATGAACACAGAAAACTAAAGTGAGCTAACAAATCCGAGTGTGAAAGCGTCGGAAGGCGCGCCCTTCAATTTGTGATCGATGGCAACAGCCTCCGGACCCTCTGTATTGTAGGCATAATCCATATATTCCATACCACTGGTACATTATTATTGATTCTAGAACTGAATATTACTGCAGTCTATAGCAACGAATTGTAAAAGCAAAGTAGAAACTATGAAAACACTAGTATGAAGATCCGCTAGAGGCAGCACCGGTGGGGAGGCTGCCGATGCTACCCCTAGCGGATCGTTTTAAAATCTTCCCAGGAAAAAGGCTAATTCCATTATAATTCTATACGTTTGACGTTGTTGTCAATAGAGAATTCAAAATATATGTGCCCCCCCACCGGTGCTGCCCCTAGCGGATCTTTTTTAAATCTTCCCAGGAAAAAGGCTAATTTGGATCGTTGCCGAATACTCAAAGCCAATAGGCCAATGGCCTACTGCAATAAGCTGATGTGAAAGTTTATAATTTTATTTTATTTTTTATTTATTTAATGACTTTGGCATTATGATAGTACATGGTAGACTTAATGCTAGAGGCATTTTTTCGCAGTCTACCGTTGCGTGATGCAGAGACAATATGACTATAAATACATAATAATATGCAACAATAATACAAAATGTACAACTAAAAGTGGCTTATCTAAACTAAAACTAACTTAAAAAAAAAACTTATTATTTTAGAATATTTTTAAATTGTTGCCAAGTAGCATAAATTTAGATCTATGCTAATTGGCAATGTTCCGAGAATGCTGGCAGCATTGCACCGTTGAAAGGCAATAATGCTTATCTGCTGTGCAAAGCAAAAGCAGCACTCGGGGATCGTGCCGCATTAACGAGAGTCGCGGCGAGGTCTTCAAAGATGAATTATTTATATTTTGCTTTAATGATTACAATGGCAATATTAAGTTCTTTTCTAGACTTCTAAATGTTTATTATTGCAATATTATTTAAACTGATTAAAGCACTGAAATAAAATAAATATGTGTTTAAGTTGTAAACGATAAATAAATAAAATCAACCGCTTAACTTACTTTAGTTGTTGACAATCCACATTAAAATATATGAATACTGTTATTTTAAATACAAAATCGTAAATCTTCAATTACAATAACCAACTAATAAAACTGTAAAACAATGCTCTTCTCCCTACAAAACAAAATTTACATTATCTTTTAACATTATGTTTTATTTTTATTTTTTTGCACATTGTTTAGCATTAACTATGTACTTGTAAAATTGTGATTACCAATTAGAGAGTAGCTATGTTCAATAGCTGTATTCACGCATAAAAGAAAATTTAAAAGATTTTCAAATGATTAAATTGCTAATATCGATACGCAGCGAAAACCTCAGGAAGGTGTTGCATAACTCTCTAATATTATTGATGTTCTAGTTCTCGTTGTCTTGGGAACTTCATTCATTCATTCAATTAGATATAACCTAAAGCCTTCCTTGATAAATGAGCTGTCTAACAATGAAATTATTTTTCAAATCGGACCATGCAGTAGTTTCTGAGATTAGCGCGTTCAAGCAAACAATTAAACTCTTCAGCTTAATATACAGGGTGTTTGGCAGAACGTTGAACATACGAAAATGGTGGGTAGGTGGGGTCATCTGCTACTTACTCAGCCCTAATTTATTTGGCCCTGGCCGAATGGGTATTTAAAAAAAAAAAAAAAAAGTTTTTTTCTTGTTTCACCACTTTCCTAACTTTAAAGTGTATTTTTTTTATTAAAAATGGGCAATAAAACAGGCAATTTTTTTTTTTTTATCTTTGATGTTGGCAGATTCTTATAAAATTATTGCTTTGTTCAGATGTTAGCTAGAAAAAAAGTTATGAGTCCTCAAACTTACAGAAAGATGTAAAAAATACTTGAATGTTAATTTCAACTTGCATTTAAAAAAAAACAAAAAATGATTGAGGAGTTCCAATTCTAGCAAAACATCCCTAGTGTGTGAGCTTTCTAATGGTATGTAATTTGCTTTTATAAAAAAAAAACTTTAAGAGTTATTTCATAATTTTATCAAGTAGGAAATTTTTGACTAAACTCTACCTTTACGGAAAGTTAAATGTTTTGCGAAATTTAATACTGCAAAGTTGGTAAAAATTATGGATTTGCACCACTGCTACTGGCAAGCCGTCGCTTGCCAGTAGCAGTGGTGCAAATTGACATTCACTATTCCCTTGAGATGGTTACACAAAGCAGGTAGAAATTTTGTTTCACTCTTGCGCAGTCATAGCGTATTTTTGCTCTCTTTCGCTCTCGTGGCACCGTGACGCGTCAGAATGAATTCTTGACGAAACTCTACCTTTACGGAAAGTTAAATGTTTTGCGAAATTTAATACTGCAAAGTTGGTAAAAATTAAATGATCGATTGAAATTATGCTGTACCAGTTAGGTGCGTTAATGAAACAATTAAATAATTTTAAATAATTTATTTAAATAATAAATCATATTAGATGTTCAAATTGACGCCCTTCATTCGCAATACAGGTGCGGCATCTACGTCTGATTTCTACAGTTGTTGTGCGCAGCAGCATCTCCTGTCGCATAACTTCGAAAGCAGCATTAATTCGATTTATCAAATCTTCCCGACTTTCTACTTCTGTAGTGTAAACTAGTTCCTTTGCCCTTCCCCACACGTGAAAATCGAGCGGAGTGAGGTCGGGCGATCGCGGAGGCCAGGGAATTGGTCCTCCCCTGCCAATCCACGAATTTGGGAAACAATTATCCAAATGCTCACGTACAACTAGACTAAAGTGAGCTGGGCAACCATCGTGTTGAAAGACAATAGGCCTGTTTATGTCTACTTGGAACACTTCTTCCACTAATGGTGGTAAATCATTTATCAAAAAATCCAAGTAGTTGTTCGCGTTGATGTTGTCGGGCAAATAATGAGGCCCTATTAGCTTATCGCCAATCACTCCTGCCCAGACATTCACACGGAATCTCCTCTGGAAGCCTCTTTGTCTCTTCACGTGTGGGTTTTGATTTTTAAGTGCCCAATGGTGAAGATTGTGATAATTGACAGTCCCTTCTTTGTCAAATTTGGACTCGTCTGTCCACAAAATACTTTTTAAAAAGTTAACGTCGTCCACATCGGTATGCAGCAAATGGCGACAAAATTGCACACGTCTCCCAAAATCACTGTCATCGAGACCTAGAACAAACAAAACATGTCTAAGAATTGATTTCAATACTGAATCTTTTCTTCCTCCGAGTTCAAACTCTACAATTATCCAAATTTTTCATCTTCAATTTTTAAGTACACTAATTGGTTTTATGGCTTAGCCATAAAGACGTAAGACCAAATTCACAAAAGGGCGTGCGACTTTCCAATTTTGTTCTAAAAAGGACCCATAAGTGCTGGCAAGTTTACCTACGCTGACCACCTGCGCAAACCGAATCCGAAATCCGAATCCTGTAAGCGCTGGCCGCCTGATTGTTACGTGAATGCGGCCGAATAGGAATAGTTTATTGAATTTAATTTGAAATTAGAATTGAATGCGCTAAAAACAACATGAGGCAAAACAACTAATAAAGAAAGTGACGAAATCAAGGTTAAATGGAACGATCAATTGAACTGTCTCATAATTTACTACATTCCACAAAATCGTATCAGATGCAGTGCATAAACGGCTTAATCTTACCTTGCACTGGAGTGTAGTGAAAAGCATGTCTACCATCTTGCCGGAGAACAGACCACACTTTCCATATGCTTAAGCCAAGTATTGAAGCTATCTGTCTAATGCTTTTGGTAGGATCCGCGTCAAACTCGGCAAGAACTTGTTCGTCAATGGTAGCATCGGGTCGTGCTGCGTTCACTCGTGGTTCTTGTAAGTTCAGGTTACCGGTTTGTCGTAAACGTCGGTAAGTACTCGCAAACGTCTGATGACTGGGTACTCGGCGGTTGGGATAACGCTCTTGATAAATTCTTCGCGCTTCACGCGAATTTGTATTAGCGCTTCCATACGCTAACAACATGTCCGCGTATTCCTCACTGGTAAAAGCAGCCATTTCTTTACCAATAACAACAGGTAACAGTAATAACAAAAAACTTAACAAACTTAAACTTAACTAGTGATAACAATAAAAGAAAACGAAGTGAACAAAAACAAACGTAAGCGTAACGGGCACGTGAGATCGCAGAGGCAGTTAAGTCTCGACTGAATAAAAGAAAAGAATTCATTCTGAGGCGTCACGGTGCCACGAGAGCGAAAGAGAGCAAAAATACGCTATGACTGCGCAAGAGTGAAACAAAATTTCTACCTGCTTTGTGTAACCATCTCAAGGGAATAGTGAATGTCAATTTGCACCACTGCTACTGGCAAGCCGTCGATCCATAATTTTTACCAACTTTGCAGTATTAAATTTCGCAAAACATTTAACTTTCCGTAAAGGTAGAGTTTCGTCAAAAATTTCCTGCTTGATAAAATTATGAAATAACTCTTAAAGTTTTTTTTTTATAAAAGCAAATTACATACCATTAGAAAGCTCACACACTAGGGATGTTTTGCTAGAATTGGAACTCCTCAATCATTTTTTGTTTTTTTTTTAATTGCAAGTTGAAATTAACATTCAAGTATTTTTTACATCTTTCTGTAAGTTTGAGGACTCATAACTTTTTTTCTAGCTAACATCTGAACAAAGCAATAATTTTATAAGAATCTGCCAACATCAAAGATTAAAAAAAAAAAAATTGCCTGTTTTATTGCCCATTTTTAATAAAAAAAAATACACTTTAAAGTTAAGAAAGTGGTGAAACAAGAAAAAAACTTTTTTTTTTTTAAAAAAATACCCAGTCGGCCAGGGCCAAATAAATTAGGGCTGAGTAAGTAGCAGATGACCCCACCTACCCACCATTTTCGTATGTTCAACGTTCTGCCAAACACCCTGTATATACTAGCTTCCCGCGCAGGGTTTCACCCGCGTACCTCCCGTTCCCGCGGGAACTTCATGACAAACACATACGTTCATACATAACACTGAAATTATTTTATGAATTCGGACCAGCAGTTACTGAGATTAGCTCGTTCAAACAAACTCTTCAGCTTTAAATATTAAGTATAGATTAAAATTTATACATAGTAAAATGTGTCTCACTTCGCGTCAATGTCATACGTACGGGTTTGCTCGTACACCAATGTTTTTTTATTTATACTTTAACATCATCATGATATTTTTAATTACAATATCATATGCTCTAGTACCCAACACTGGAATACCTTCAACATTCAGATTGCTGATATCCAACAGAACTAGCGCTCGCAGCTGCCCAGTAAGTACGGTCCATCAATCCCTATTATTATACATTCTAGATCAAAAGATACGATACAACTATTTAAATCATTTTAAAATAGATTCGCCCTGGAGGTCTATAGTCCCTACAAGGGAATACAGGACCTAAGTACTATTTAAATTGCTTAGCTTATGGTAATGTTGTCTAAACATGTGTAGCAGGTGCTAAGTAAGAAATAGATATACTTTCTTAGGGTACTGTGGAGGAGGAATTGAACCTGCAAATGGGTACATTAATTCGTTTAATAAGTGACAATGAATTACCAGTGATGATGACATATAGATCTGAGACGTGGTCTCTTACTGTGTGTCTTATAAGAAAGCTCAAAGTCGCTCAGCGAGCTATGGAAAGAGCTATGCTCGGTGTTTCCCTGCGTGATCGAATCAGAAATGAAGAGATCCGCAGGAGAATTAAGTTCACTGACGTAGCTTAACGGATTAGCAAGCTGAAGTCGCAATGCGCAGGACACTAAGCTAACTGACGGCCGATGGAGCAGAAAGGTTCTCGAGTGGAGACCACGAACTGGCAAGCGCAGCGTAGGACGACCGCCTACACGATGGATACATGATGATAATAATAAAAATCCCGGGTAAGTTACGTGTTAAAGATACGGTCAATATGACTAGATAGTTGAGCACAACTCCACAAAAAAACTTAGTCTATCGACAATCGGCTTTGCCAGCGACCGCCCTGAACCAAGGTCCAAGTCCCACACAGAGCGATTTTTTGCGCAGATTGCTTCGTTTGTAGTTTTTTGCGTAGATACTTTGCGAGGCGTGTGTTGCTAATGGTTGGTCACCCATTCCTGGGGCTGTGTAGACGTGTCATCAGCGACCACCCTGGACTCTGGACCCTGGACCAGCCACGAATCTAATCCCATAGTGAGCACCCTTGCACAGGTTACCTGGTTTTTAATTGATAAAACACTAGCTGCGCCCCGCGGTTTTACCCGCGTTACACTGCTCCAGTGATTCGAAGCGTGATTTTTTGTAGCCTATACGTTAATCGAGCTTATTAACTATCCCCGTGCAAAGTTTCAGCCATATCCATTCAGTAGTTTTTGCGTGAAAGAGCAACAAACATCCATCCATCTATCCATCCATACTTATTAATTTTCGCGTTTATTAGGTATATTAGTAGGATTTAATATGGTTGGAGCCTTACTCACCTTTCTGCACGGTGAAGTAAAAAACACCCACCCGCCAAAACACCCAGTTTACTTTGAAGTTGAGTAGTAGCTTTCAGTTTGTAGGTACACAGTCCATTGCTGGATTTATATCTCACAGAAGAAGTATGACAGCATTGTCTCCACGCTTGTTAAATGACTTGGTGGCGAAAAACACCGCGTGACCAGGCCAGAGACGGAGCAAACTTTCTTGGTCTTTATCCTTTGCTTTGTTAAGCATTAAGGGCTTTCATAATGAACAGATTAGTTACTAGAAAAGTTACAGCAGCACTTAAGGTCTGAGGTTTGTTTTCGAGCATAATAATTATAGCATTATTATAAAGTTGTAAATGTAAATGCCGTACTTTAATGAAGCTTCAGATCACCAGCTAATGGAAAATATGGAATGTAGATAGACTATGTAGGCGTAATGCTCCCTACGCATCATCATCATAATCAACTGCCCGTTTACGTCCACTGCTGAAGATGGGCCTGCCTCTTAACAAACCTTGGCAATCCAGGAACGTTGAGGGATATTGCCATAATGACCACGCTTGGCAGACGGATTGGTGATCGCAGTAAGATGTAAACCTTGAGCTAATAGATGCTGCTGCCCATCCATCAGCCATATGTCCCTTAGTCGCCTTTTACGACACCCATGGGAAGACATGGGGTGGTCTATTCTAAGCCGGAAACCACACGGCAGTGCTCCTAACGCAAGACAGCATATTTAGTACTAGATTTTTCTGCGCGGTTTCACCAGCGTAACTCCTGTTCCCATAGGAACTTTATAATATAGCCTATACCTTCGATAAATGTTCAGTAGTTCCTAGGATTAGCACGTTCAAGTAAACAATTTTTTTTTTCTGCTTGACTTGCTTAGTTGGCCACGATTCTTTTGCTTCTTCATCGGGCATAAAGGAAAGCAGAGCTGGAAGCCTTAATAAATGGTTTAAAAAGTACAAACTAAGCAACCTGCGCAAGCGGGCGCCCCCCTGTGGAGCTTGGACCTCGGCTCAGGGCGGTCGCTGGCGATGAGATTGAGGGATTATGACTTTTAGTATTTTAGGGGAGTTTTGTGCAACTGTCGCTCTACTTTACAGTTCGCGGGCCTCTCGGACTTCGGGTCTACGGGGGCATCGGATGGTTCTTTGCAAACTAAGGATCAGGAGGACGAGGGGAGATAAACAAACTCTTCAACTTTATATATTAATAAGTATAGATGTGTTCAAAAAACTAAAATGAAATTAAAATGTGGCCACATTGAAACTTAAAAATATGAATCGGTTTGATTTGATGGATCGTTACTAGAATACCATATTGCACGAATTTTTAGATTCAGCGCTCAGTAATAATGTCCATCGCATTGAACGTTTTATAAAATATGTAGGTAAATGAGCCGTTTTATATATTAATTAATCGGCACAGTATTTAAAATCGCACATTCCTCGCTTGGCCGCTGATAAAGTATTTAAATGGCCGGTTTAAAATGAGATCTTTCGCACCAACGATAGCCAACGTTGACATATCTGTCCGATCCAGACCCAATTATCGTTTAACTTGATCAGGTCTCGCACAGATGTTTTACCTGCACACTGAGCTAAAGACCTATAAACTAAATGACTGACTTAATAAAGACAATAAAATGCATATTTTTAAATAAGATGTGACAAACAGATAATTTTATATGTATATTCGAATTACAACGGATTTTGTTTTGGAATCCTAATAATATTATAAACGCGAAAGTTTGTAAGTATGGATAGATGGATCTTTGTTACTCTTTCACGCCAAAACATCTAAACGGATTAAGCTGAAATTTAGCACTGGGATAGGTTATACGCTGGATTAAAATATAGGCTACAAAACATCACGCTACGACCCACTGGAGCAGAGTAACGCGGGTAAAACCGAGGGGCGCAGCTAGTTTTGCGTCTGCTTAGCTTATCTTGGCAGTGTAGCATAGTTGCGCAAACCAAAAAATACTAGTCAAGTGCGAGTTGGACTCGCGCACGAAGGGTTCCGTACCATTTTCAAGCGTCTACCTGCTGCCATTAATGACATCGAGCAAAAAAAAAAGGTTTGTTGTATGGTACCCCCTTAAATATTTATTTTATTTTATTTTTAGTATTTGTTGTTATTATAGCGGCAATATAAATACATCATCTGTGAATGTTTGGCCTGATGACAGACAGACAGACAGCGAAGTTTTAGTAATAGGGTCTCGTGTTTACCCTTCGGGTACGTAAAAACAAAACAAATTTTCGTGTAAAGTTATGATATTTTTCTGAGTCTCATTGGTTTAAGTTCAACTTGAAAATAAAAATATGTAAAATCAGTTTTCTTTTCACACCCACGATTCAGTGGCTAAAGCGTTTTTGATAAGTGAGCGATTATTAGGGTCGTTTTGTCTAGGTCATCTTTTCCTTCTTCTTTTGGAATCTTCTCTGATAATCATAATACAGCTATTACCGAATAATTTCTGTTTGATATTCAAGAAATATTTTTTAAATAAAAATCTAATTGTTTATACATACTCTTGTATACTTATGTTATACGGGCTCATGTAGAATATTAGTATGTACATATATGTTACGGCTAATAGCCGAAGTGCGGCTACACCTAGGTTTAGCCGGCTACAACTAGGTGCAGCCGACCACATGCGGTTAAACTTAGATGTACCTATCCTACTTATCTTCGGTTAGAACCAATTAGGTTAGGTTTTAATTAAATAAACAATACCTATGAACAACACACCGACTTAGAATTGGTTTTGGAATCTTTGGGTTCTCAGTATGCTCATCACATCATTATGGGAGATCTTAACACTAATCTACTTGTCCCCAATTCTCCTCGTTCCCGTAAACTCCTTCACATAATCGAGTCAAGCAGCTTACACGTATTGCCACTGCAGGCTACTCATGTCAATACTCTTGGCGATGACACTTGGCTCGATCTTATGCTCACCTCAAATCCCTCCCTTGTTTCCTCCCATGGGCAGCACGATGCTCCTGGATTCTCAAACCATACTCTTATTTTCCTCTCCTATATCCTTAAACCCTCCAAGCCTAAACCTAAAGTACTGCACTTGCGTTCTTTTGCACGAATGAACGCTGAGCTTCTTTGCAGGGATGCCTCTCTGATTGATTGGGGCCCACTATATGAAGCGAGTACTGTCGACGAACAGTTAGGGTACTTTAGTGATAGGGTGACACAGCTGTACGACATCCATGCACCTGTAAGAGCAGTTAAGCAAAAGCGCCCACCAGCTCCTTGGATAACTGAAGGCATTCGTATGGCAATGCGACGTAGGGATCGCGCATTCCGAAAGTTCAAGAAGGTTCGGTGTGATGAAAATTTGCATCTTTTCAAGGTTACTAGGAATCGATGTAATCAGATGGTACGCAACGCTAAACGCCGCTATTTTCTAGACAACTTATCTTCTTCTACTCCTGCCGATACCTGGAAATTCCTTGGAACTCTGGGTATCGGTAAATCGAGCCATTCAAATGCTTCCAGTTTACCTGATTTAGATGTTCTTAATCACCATTTCTCCACCACACCTCCCATAGATCATCTGATTAAGCGTCAAACTGTTGACTTTATTAATAGTTTAGATAGACCAAACATTAGCCCTTTTCATTTCACTCCAGTTGACCCAGACGAGATCAAGCTCACTGTTCAATCTATCAAGTCCAAGGCAGTCGGTTGTGACTGCATTGGGCGACGATTGATTTTCCCAATCCTTGACCAAATCCTTCCTGCTTTCACTCACATAATTAACTATTCCCTTCATTCCGGCACTTTTCCCAACCAGTGGCGGAAGGCTTATGTCTTGCCGCTACCAAAAATATCAAATCCTTCCCTTCCTAACCATTATCGCCCTATATCCATACTACCCTTTTTATCCAAAATTATCGAAAGCATTGTCCACAAACAGCTATCCCGTTTTATCCTTTCCAATAATCTTATTAGTCCTCTCCAATCCGGCTTTAGGCCGGGACATAGCACCACATCCGCTCTCCTAAAAGTGACTGGCGATATTAGGAGGGGTATGGAGGATACTAAAATCACTGTGTTGGTTTTAGTGGACTTCTCCAACGCCTTTAATACCGTCAGTCATGACATCCTGCTTTCCATTCTTTCACATCTCATGATCTCCGATGAAGCTCTGGAGTGGTTCTCCTCATATCTTCGGGATCGCCAGCAGTCTGTTCACATTGATGAAGTCTCATCTAATTGGTGCAACTTAGACTCTGGGGTTCCTCAAGGCGGTATTCTCTCTCCTCTCCTTTTTTCAGTTTTTATAAACCTTGTCACAAATCATCTTCAGTGCGCGTATCATCTGTATGCCGATGACCTGCAACTGTATGCCCAAGGTGGTATTGATTGTTTGCCTGGAGTCATACATAGTATAAACCGGGATCTTGTGGCGCTACAAGATTGGTCTAGTAGATTTGGTTTGGCAGTAAACCCCTTAAAATGTCAAGCCATTGTTCTGGGCAGTTCTAGGCTGCTGTCCAAAATCGACATTAATTCTCTGCCTCCAATAATGTTTAGTAATACTGCCATTCCTTTTAGCCCAAGCGTCAAGGACCTCGGGTTGTTTATCGACTCGACTCTGAACTGGCAAAAACAAATGGCTTCGGTTTGCAGCAGAGTAACAAATATCTTGCGTTCTCTTTATCGTCTAAGGAACTTTCTTCCGTCTCAAACAAAAGTAACGTTGGTGCAGACTTTAATATTTCCCATCATCGTAGTAATGTGTGCTACTTTGACCTGAATGCAGATCAACTCAATAAACTCGACAGACTTCTGAATAACTGCATTCGATTCATTTTCAATCTTCGCAAGTACGACCACGTTTCCGCATATCGCGCCCAACTTAAGTGGCTACCTATCCGGCAGCGCAGAAATATGAGAGCATTGACCACGCTATTTTCCCTACTTGATTCTCCCTCTTCTCCACCCTACTTAACATCTAATTTTCAATATTGCTTTTCTAATCACAATAAATGCTTGCGTTCCCTTCACAACCGCCTCCTTCATTGTCCTCAACATCGTACCGATTTCATACATTCTTCATTTTTCGTTCAGTCTATTTTACTCTGGAATGCGCTGCCTCTTGGGGTCAGGATGGCTAAGAATCGCTCAAATTTCAAGAAAAAAGTACGTGAACATATCATGAGAAATTTGGCAGAGTCCTCACAACTTTCATAGCTTAACTATAATATATATTTATGTTTTTGTTTATGTTTAGGTATATATATATATATATATATATATAGGTATACATATATATTTAGTATAGTATGTATGTATTTTTTTTTTTTTAAATATATATTTATAATTTACCTTAGCGGTATTAATTTCCCTACGATATTTCAATTTCCGTGCACCTACCACTTTAATTCTGCACCACCCAATGGTTGACTGGGAGAGAATGCCTTAGGCATTAAGTCCGCCTATGTACTATTTAGTGCTAAAGTTTAAAATAAATAAATAAATAAATAAACACAAAAAGATGTTGGGGTGGTTAAAAAAAAAAATAACCTAAACCAATGGAGTTGAACAGGGACTTATTGCCGACCACATGCGGCTAGGTAAGTTGTAGCCGGCTAAAACTAGGTGTAGGCGCACTTCGGCTATTAGCCGTAACATATATATATAAATATCGACAATTTGAAGTACATAATATTAGTACGTCTATCAGATGCGACACCTGCTATCGTTTACTTTAGCAAAAAGTAAAAATTATGTCTTTTTAATTGGTTTTTTATTCAATGAAGCAATTTTAATTGGTTTTTTATCTAGCTGTACATGATGGGCTATTTATTTGATAGTTTACTAGCGATCCGCCCCGGCTCCGCACGGGTACAATGCTGATGTATTTTACATATAAAGATACCTCTTGAATCCCTCTATCTATTAAAAAAACGCATCAATATCCTGGATGGATTGGAATGGATAGTTGTATCGATATATATGTCGATCTAGAATTCAGAGATCATAGATTATAGAGATCAGAAGCATAAGGTCGGATGTGCCATTACACATCAGTATTTCATTTCATTCGTCATATAATGTGCCTTTATCGTAAAAGTAAATTGTTTACGTTTAAAATTAAATGTAATTTTTTTAAATCATATTTTAATCTAAATTTATTATTAATATGTTTTTTTTTTGTGTCGTGATTTATATTATATTTTTTTCTAAAATATTATTTGAATAAAATACAAACTAAAAGTAACTAATTAAAAATAAAACTAACTTATATACAACTATTCTAAATCTATATATAATAATATTAGCTATTCAATATTTTATTTTAATTTTAATTGTAAGTCGATTTTATCCAACATAGTTGAATATCATTGTTTTGAAAAATGTTATATTAATTGTTTTTCTCATATTATAGTGCATGCAGTGCTCTTCTGTAAGTAGTGAGACATTTGGACTTAAGTTCACATTGTAATTGATTTTTAATGTAACAGTGTACTCATTGTAAAAGAGCCAAATAAATAAATAAATAAAATACTGGCTTACGACCAAATACCAGAATGGCCCCAGAGCCAGGGAGGCCTCAAAGCTTTATTAAAATCTCTTCATCTCTGAATGTTTCTGAAAGAAAAGGTATTTGCCCATGTTTAAAACTCAATAACCTCGAGTTTCCTCAAACATACCACGCAAGATAAGAGGCGTATAACTGGACAAAAGGCTTACATGGAAAAAACACATTTTCATGTAACGCAAGCAACTCAGTCTACAAATAAGAAAGCTCTACTAGTTGATGGGCCGCCGATCACAATTGTCTCTGAGCAGTAAACTTCTCCTGTATAAGGCTATACTCAAACCAATCTGGACGAATGGTATTCAATTATGGGGGACTGCCTCTCACTCTAACATTGAAATTGTACAGCGATTTCAAAATAGAATGTTAAGAATGGTAACCAATGCCCCCTGGTATCTCACAAACGAACAGCTGCATCACGACCTGCAAGTCAATACAGTCAGACAAGAAATTCTGCAGTATTAAAAATCGTATAAGAAAAGGATCACCAACCACCCAAACCGGCTTGCAAAAGTCTTAATGGAAGAAGCCCAAACAACTCGTAGACTAAAACGGAAAATGCCCCAGGACACACTTAAATAAATTCCCGTGAAGTAGCATGTGACAGAGGTCACATACCGAGCATGCCATTAGAAATCCCGACCAATATACTGCTTAATGTTCCAGCATGACGACAGATAGTAGTAATAAATTAAATAAAAAAAACAAAAAATCTCTGAATCTCTTATTGCCTTTTAAAAGAAAGTATAGAAATATATTGATAAAATTTGAAACTGTTTAGGGGCGCCAGTTTTTTTGGCCCAGGGCCCTTGATCAGCTGATCAAGGGCCGTAGCTAGCTAGCTACGCTACCTGAAGTATAATAGTACATACGTCCTTTTGCTTCTGAGGTAGAATTGTCAGTGTATTCCTTCCCCGATTCATGTAGCAGTCACTTAACTAATTGCGTCCTAATAATATCCTTCTAAGTAGCAAAAGTACGGGCGCGGCCGCCACGTGTTGGCATTAGTAACTGCGAACCAAATCTGTCACTATTGCGCAAGTGTTTGTGCTGAAAGATGACGAGACGGCTTGCTTATTGTGGAACTTTCCGGGGAATATTCCAGAATGTTTATGCAGGGTTCCGTACCCGAAGTGTAACAACGGGACCCTATTACTATGACTTCGCTGTTTGTCTGTCTGTTACCAGGCTGTATCTCAAGCGGCGGATCGAAGGAGTGTCCGGAGGGTTTTAGTGGTGTAGGGTCCTCTGGTATGAGTTTAGCATACCACGCTATGGAGAGGTAGAGTCCCACATATCCCACCGCCAGCGCGCGAATACGCTGGAGCGGCGGTGGGAATGCGTGAAACCAATTCCACCCGGACAACACAAAAAAATAAAAAAAGTTTGTATCTTAAGAACCGCGATAGCTGACAGTTGAAATTTTCACAGATGATGTATTTCTATTACCTCTATAACAACAAATACTAAAAATAAAATCAAATAAATATTTAAGGGGTCTCCTATACAACAACCTTTTTTTTTTTTTGCTAGACTTCAATAACAACAACAGGAGTCCGACTCGCACTTGAACAGTTTTTTTTTTCAAATCGGAGAGACAGCTGGTGGCGACTTTGTTTTATGCTACGTAGTGATACAAAATTCCTGCGCGCAGTTTCACCCATGTAGCTCTTGTTTCGTACTTCATAATGAAATATAATCAATAGCCTCCCACCCCCCAATCTATAAATGGGCTATCTAACACTGAAATAATTTTTCAAATCGGACCAGTAATTTCTGAGATAAGCCCGTTCAAGAAAACGATTAAACTCTTCAGTTTTCTATATTCTATTTTTTTTTTTTTTTTTTTTTTTTTTTTTTTTTTTTTTTTTTTTTTTTTTTTTTTTTTTTTTTTTTTTTTGTGGGTAGCCCATGTGTATACAACTAAAAGTTTGTGCTCTATAATATAATTAAAATTAAAAATAGTTGCAAGTTTATTAGTATGTTAGATTAATATTTCAACTAAAATACTACTCCCAATTCACTCATTTCAACTTTAATATCTATTGTTTCTGCACTGTAAACACTTTATCTCTCATCACTTCACATCATTATGGACCTATACTCAAAGCTCACCGATCAAATGGAGCAGCTGGCTGAGTCTCTCTCCAGCAGGATGGCTCAACATGAGCATGACCTGAAGATGGCAGTTGCAGCAGATGTACCACACAAAACAGTATCAAGTCTCTCTAAAGAGTTTGCGGAGTTCAGAGTGTTTGTGTGTAAAACGCTTGCTGCATTCAGGACACAAATTGAGCTCTTGGTGTTGGGCCTAGATAGACATGAGATGGCATCTCGCAGGAAAGTGTTGCTTCTTCATGGGGTCAAAGGAGAAGAGGATCCGGTAGCATCAATTGTTAGTGTATTACACAGCCAAATGAAGATGCCCGATGTGACCCCCAATGATATCAATACTTGTCACCGCTTAGGTATGGATAACAGCAAGCCACGACCTCTTCTTGTACGCTTCAAACATCACACCTTAAGGAATGACGTGTGGAAAGCCAAAACCTTACTCAAGGGATCGGGGTTTACTCTCTCGGAATTCTTGACGAAGCCTCGTCATGATGTGTTCCTAAAAAGTCGCAAGCACTTTGGCGAAAGGAACACTTGGACATCGGAAGGGAAGATTGTGATCCTGCTTCCCGACAAGTCAAGGCGGAAGATTGAAACTGCTGCTGAACTTGGCCGCTTGACCTCGAAATTCCCTGCTGTCCAAACTTCTTTAGGCGACGGACGTAAACAAGCTGGCTCATCAACACAGACGGCAGACAAGACGGCTACAGCATCTGACAAACGGACCCGTAGGCAAGCTAAATAATCCTTCCTGTCTTCTTGATTGTTTATATCTAATGTATGTACTTTTATATTTAGTCTCATAATATGTATTAACAGCTTTCTATTCAAATTTATAATTATAAAAGACGGTCTTTTCACAATTTAATGTTAGTACGATTTGACACTTAGTGTTATTAAAATATTTTGTTCATTTCTTTTTTCTCCGTCAAATGAGTACTTATTAACTTAGTCTTTTGAGCCTGTGACCGTATAAGGGTTCAATGTTTTTTATTCATTTTTGAGTGTTATTTTATATGAGTGTTCGGGAGGTCAATATTGTCAGTAACCTTCGGACAAATTAAAATATTATTTTTATTTTATTATACATATATATTATATATTTAAATATACATTATCTTCAATGTTTAATGACAGTCACGATAGTAATTTATTCATTTCTTGTTCTTCTTCGGATCATTCAAATGATACATTTGGTAGTGCATATGATGATGATGCCTCACTTCAACTGCGCGATCTACTGTACTCACATTTATCATTTTCTTCTTCAAAATGTTTTAACGTAGTGCATATTAATGCTCAAAGTGTTCACGCTCACTATCCTGACATTTTGTCCTCTTTCGACCATGATCTCATTCATGCCGTTCTTATTTCAGAAACCTTTCTAAAACCCACACTTCCTTCTACACAGTACGTTTTACCTGGGTACAAGCTACTGCGTAATGACAGAACTGGCAAAGGGGGTGGTGGTGTTGCCATTTACCTCCGTGCGGATCTGAAACATAAAATACTTGCAAGGTCTCCAAGTGATTATTCCAAATCAGCTGAACATCTACTTATAGAGGTTGCTATAAATCGTAGTAAATTAGTTCTGGGTGTGTACTATAGTCCATCGAGTCAAATAGATTACTTTTCCTCATTTGAAAGTACACTCGAAAATCTATGTTCTCTTTACGAAGATATAATTATCCTTGGAGATTTCAATACTTGTTTGCTTAAAGATGACGCACGGAGTCGACGGCTTGTTTCCCTCGTCTCCTCTGTCAATATGCATATTCTTCCTCTTGATGCTACTCATAACGCTCCACACAGCACCCCTTCTCTACTAGATCTTATTATTGTATCTGATTCTACTAAAGTCACTACTCATGGGCAATTGGCCGCTTCCTTTTCCTACCATGATCTCATTTATCTTTCTTATAAAATGTGTTGCCCTCGGCGTAAGTCTAAATTTATTTTCCTTCGAAGCTATAAAAATATTTCTTTGGATCGATTGAGGGTGGAAATGGACCGGACTGACTGGTCTCCTGTTTTCACGTGTAATGACATTGACGCTAAGGTGGAAATATTTTGCAAGTTATTGTTAAAAATTTATGACGCCCATGCTCCTATCAAAATGGTTCGAGTCAAACATGCTCCAGCACCATGGCTGAGTGACGAAATCAAGAAAAGTATGTCACAAAGAGACAAGGCCAAAAGAATATATAAAAAAAATGCTTCTGAGGAAAACTGGGCATGTTACAAAAAACTGCGTAATCGCTGCAGTCGAATGTGTAGAGATGCAAAAAGACGCCACATTCACAATTCTATTAGTAACTTCAACACAGCACAAGTATGGCAGTTTCTAAAATCGCTTGGTATTGGCAAAAGCACTGGTGAAAGTGAAACTAACGTAGATATTAATCTCCTAAACGCTCACTTTGGAAAGTCACCGGTCAGTATAAATGTTGATACCAAAACTTCTACTCTAGAGTATCTCCTGAATCTTTCAAAGCCATTATGTACTTCATTTTCATTTAAAGCAATCACTGAAAAAGACATCACTGAATCCCTCAAGTCCATATCTACCAAAGCGGTAGGTAATGATGGGCTTCATATCCAAATGATTAATTTATTAATGAAGGAACTTACTCCCATTATTACCCATTTAATAAATTTCTCCCTCGAGTCTGGTTCCTTTCCATCTGCTTGGAAAAAAGCCCATGTTCTACCGTTTCCCAAAACCCCCAATCCTTCTTCCATTACCCATTACCGTCCTATTTCCATTCTCCCTATCCTATCTAAGGTTCTAGAGAGTGTTGTTCATAAACAATTATCTAATTATCTCTCCTCTCACAACCTCTTGAGTCCTTTTCAGTCCGGCTTCCGACCTGGCCATAGCACCGTAACGGCTTTAGTTAAAATTACAGATGACATTCGCATGGCCATGGAACAGAAGCAGCTAACCGTTTTGGTATTACTGGATTTTAGCAGTGCTTTCAATTCAGTAGACTTTGACATTCTCCTTGGGATTCTTTCTTCTCTTAATGTCTCACAACCAGTGATTGCTTGGTTCAATTCATATCTTAGAGGTCGCTCACAGTGTGTCCATGCCAATGAGACCTTTTCTCAGTGGTGTGATCTAGCTGCGGGCGTTCCTCAGGGTGGCGTCCTATCTCCTCTTCTTTTCTCTGTTTTTATCAACTCTATAACTAATATATTATCTTCTCATTATCATCTCTATGCAGACGACTTGCAGATATATCGACACTTTAAGGTCACTGATACTAGGGAAGCTATAGCTGCTATCAATACTGATCTTGGAAACATTAGCAAGTGGGCGGAATCGTTTGGCCTCTTGGTCAACCCCTCTAAATCACAAGCTCTCATTATTGGTAGCAGATATATGTATAATTCAATACAATGGAGTACAGTTCCTCCCATTATATTTGATAACAAGACTATAGAACTTGCCAGATGCGCCAAAAACTTGGGTGTTTTTATAGACAACAATCTTTCTTGGACAAACCATATTGCCGAAGTAAGCAGGAGATTGTTCAGTTCGTTTCAATCGCTAAAACGTCTCCAGAAATTCTTACCGTTTCAGACGAAAGTCACTCTTGCTCAATCGCTTCTTCTTCCTCTATTAGACTACGCTGACGTTTGTTTCTTAGATGCAACAGAAGAACTCTTCGACAAGCTCGAACGTCTGCAGAATTTATGCATCCGCTTTATCTTCGGCCTCCGGAAATACGACCATGTGTCGGAGTTTCGGCTGCGGTTAGGGTGGCTGCCTGTTCGGCGGCGTCGAGATTGTCATATATTATCTCTCCTCTTCTCTGTTCTTCACAACTCTAATGCCCCCTCTTACCTCAGTGAACGCTTTGAGTATTTGGTACCTAGGGATAAGCCATGTCGTACTGCTACTTCACTTCTTCTTAAAAATCATCCTCATGTTTCCAGTCGATATGATGGCTCATTTTCTGTTCGTGCAGTGCGGCTATGGAATTCCCTACCACAAGCTATTCGTTCTAGCTCATCTATAAATGCTTTTAAAAGAAGAACGAAGGAATATTTCCTATCTCTGTAATGTAATGTATAAATATATAAGTAGTCTATTATAAATATGTAGGTATTTTATTTAAGTATGGTATGTAAGTATTAGGGTGTATGTTTATCTTATTTATATTGATTTTTTCATTTTATTTTATATACCGTTCAGGTATACATAAATTGTTTGTTGGTTGTACACGGTAATGCCCTATGTTCACAATTTTTTTCTCATACTCGGGGTTTGCTGGAAGAAAATTCATAAATGAATTAAGCTCGCCTTTTTGCTATTTGTATTTCTGCATAATGTATGTATCTTTTGTGTTTCTATGTGTGCAATAAAGAATAATAATAATAATAAGTATCGACAATTGTTTATTTTTTTATCAACATTCCAGTTAATAAAACACAACACTTAATATAAATGATCCAATTACTTTAATTTAGATAATTAATGTACGTAATTAATTGAACTCCGTCTCTCCAACATATTGTACCGCGCTATACTTTACTACGGTTTACTACGCGCATGGTTTACCTAAACTGGCACTGAGTCACCGAGATGCGTCAGCGCAGCGGAATAAACACCATGTATCATAAATAGGGCTGTCATACTGCGATCTATTTAGGTAAAATAAAATGTTTTATTTCTTGGCTTAAATATTCACTACACAGTCATGATAGTCATAGTCTATTGTCATTTATATATAAATATTAATAATTGTGTTTAAATATTTACAATATTAATATAACAAGATGTTACATAATCATTAATCAATCTGCAAGTCCAATGTTATTTTTACAATGACTGCACCGGTGGCTCAGTGGTTACGGAAGTTGCTTCTGAGACCTGGTGTTCTGGTTTCGATTCCCGCCCGGGGCAATTATTTGTGTGAACCACAAATAATTGTTCTGAGTCTGGGTGTTCTATGTGTCCGTGAAATGAATGTTTGTAAAGTCCCCCGCGACACAGGGATTTATTTCCTTAGAGCGGGAGTTGTCTTTAAAAAAAAAAAAAAAATACAATTTAAAAACCTCGAACGTAACCTTCAAACATTAAAAATATATGAATTATATTACTTCCTGGAGAGCAAAATGTCTATAAGAACTATTAGGATGTCTTAATTAGTAAATATTATCTACGGATGGCAACCTCCGTAGCGTAGCGGTATTTGGCTCGCTTTAAGTCTCGGAGGTCGTGGGTTCGATCCCCACACCGGACAAGAAATCTTTGTGTAAATTCTAAGATTTCTTTCCGGGTCTGTTTGGTTGAGGGACTACCCTCCGTGCCTCGGAAAGCACGTTAAGCCGTTGGTCCCGATTGTTATAACATCATCTATAACAAGCGTTTATCAGGGAATGGGCAGCAGCGTTACCCTGTGTATTATAACATAACACTGCGGTCACCAATCCGCCTGCCAAGCGTGGTGACTATGGCAAAATCCCTCCCTCGAGAGGAGGCCCATGTTCAGCAGTGTACGGGCTGATGAGGATGATCTACGGATGGCATATATTTTGAATGAACCTTACATATATTGTCTATAAATTACAATTTATAAATTACATATATATATAAAAGAAAGTCGTGTTTGTTACAACACTTATAACTCGAGAACGGCTGGACCGATTGCCATGGTTTTTGATTTGATGGATTTGTTTCCGTCCCGAATAGCAGAATACATTTTAAAAACAAAAGAAAGTCGTGTTAGTTACACTCAACTTATTTATAACTCAAGAACGGCTGAACCGATTTGGCTGAAAATTGGTAGGGAGGTAGCTAAGAACTGGGAGAAGGACATAGGATACTTTTGGGTAGGGGTAGGGGTAGGGTAGGGTAGGGGTAGGGTAGGGGTAGGGTAGGGTAGTGGTAGGGTAGGGTAGGGGTAGGGGTAGGGTAGGGGTAGGGTAGGGGTAGGGTAGGGGTAGGGTAGGGTAGGGTAGGGGTAGGGGTAGGGTAGGGGTAGGGTAGGGGTAGGGTAGGGTTAGGGTAGGGGTAGGGTAGGGCAGGGGTAGGGTATAAAAGTCCACCCGTGCGAAGCCGGGGCGGGCCGCTAGTCTATATATATAAAAGAAAGTCGTGTTTGTTACAACACTTATAACTCGAGAACGGCTGGACCGATTGCCATGGTTTTTGATTTGTTGGATTTGTTTCCGTCCCGAATAGCAGAATACATTTTAAAAACAAAAGAAAGTCGTGTTAGTTACACTATTTATAACTCAAGAACGGCTGAACCGATTTGGCTGAAAATTGGTAGGGAGGTAGCTAAGAACTGGGAGAAGGACATAGGATACTTTTGGGTAGGGGTAGGGTAGGGTAGGGTAGGGTAGGGGTAGGGGTAGGGTAGGGTAGGGTAGGGTAGGGTAGGGTAGGGTTAGGGTACGGGTAGGGTAGGGTTAGGGTAGGGTAGGGGTAGGGTAGGGTAGGGGTAGGGTAGGGGTAGGGTAGGGGTATGGTAGGGGTAGGGTAGGGTAGGGGTAGGGTAGGGTAGGTGTAGGGTAGGGGTAGGGTAGGAGTAGGGTAGGGTTAGGGTAGGGGTAGGGTAGGGCAGGGGTAGGGTATAAAAGTCCACCCGTGCGAAGCCGGGGCGGGCCGCTAGTACTAAATATAATTAAATATTACTAACAGAACTTTCTTTAACCATTTTAGAACGCATCCCGTTTTTGTCTATGTAATGTGACTTAGACAAAACCGTATGAGTACATGTACGATGAGTACTCTACCAGTTCTGTATGAATGCTTAAATGATTTTTTTGATGTGTGTGCCTTTTTAGTGTGTGTGTGTGTGTGGGTGACTTTTTTACCGTCTTGAAAATAATCGGGTGTGATATATAAATAAGAAATAGAAGTCTAAGGCATAGTTATTTTATCTTTTTTGTTACTGACATTGATTGAAAATCATAGCGATAAAAATACGTACCTAATTAGGTGGTTACGTTACGTTAGTTAAATAGTGCCTAAAATCTAGTATTATAGGCACCTATAATACTAGATTATAGGTGCCTACAGGATAGGGGCCTAGTGCCGCAATCAAATATGAATGAAAAGAGTGAGCGAAATAGCGTAACTAACTACCTATTTAGGTAAGCATTTTTACGGCTACGATATTCACTCAATACCAGTAAAAAAAAAAGATAAAATAACTATGCCTTACACGTATATTTCATATACATATCATGCCCTATTATTTACAAGACGGTAAAAAAGTCACCCATTATACATACACATCGAAGAATTTTCCAATACAAATTTCTCACACAGATTTTATTTTTTTATTAAACAAAATTTAAACAGGTAATGCTTAAGTTACTATCTGATTAAGTAACACATAATTTACGTACATAAAACACAATATAGCCTGAAATATTAAAAAAAAACATTATTTCAAGTTATTCATTTACATAGAAAATACTTTCCTTTCTTTACTAAGGTAAACATAATTTTTCACTTCGTTCTGATTTTATTTTTTTATTAAACAAAATTTTAACAGGTAATGCTTAACTTTACTATCTGATTAAGTAACACATAATTTACGGACACAAAACACAATATAGCCTGAAATATTAAAGAAAAACATTATTTCAAGTTTCTCATTTACATAGAAAATACTTTTCCTTTCTTTACTAAGGTAAACATAATTTTTCACTTCGTTTATCAAAACTTTAGAACATTAATACAGTTCTTAACTAATTCGTAGAAACTTACAAAACTTTTTTTATAACTGTCAACCCTGAAATGTGTCACGCACTATCATTCCGCATCTATGTTCTGAAGCCGAATATTTTCCTACCTCGTCACCTCTAGATTTGTACAAATTACTACAAAATTTTCATTCCAAAACCGCTTTTATTCCCTTCACATAAAGTCTACAAGAACTGTACTCAACACCTTGTAAGAATTAAAGGCATTCGAATTACAAACTTAATTCTACCGTCAAAGATTAAAAAGTTGCTTTCAAATTGTTCCATTTTTGAATTTACCGAAGTGTCAGTTTAGTTGTAACGTATAAATTATTACCCTACATATTTTATAGTGAGTCATCGATCTCCGCTGTCACTTTTGAATAGGGCGTTTTAAATTGAAAGAGTAATACATTTATTTTTATAATCCACGTGTGATGTATTGTCGTGATGCAATGCTTTTGTTCCATAAAGCACGTTATGGCTTTTACTATTGACTTTTTGAGGCATGACTCAAAGATTCTGTTTTAAAATAAAAATGACAGTAGTTCTGTTACTAGACTAACTATGAGGTGTTCGCCTTATTAATGTTTCCAGCGGTTGTTCCGTGTTAAAATACTACTCTACTCGAGTAGGTAGATAGTTTTTAATTTATGCATTCTTCTGAGTTTCCCCTCTAACAAATCGAATTGTTATTTCCTACTCCTTTCCCGTGTTTAGGGTCAGATTATGAAATTCGCTGTCCACTTGCATCTGTAAATGCAATTCTGTTTCATTGTAAGAGGTAAAGAATTTTATCTCTTATCTTTGGCATTATATACATTTATAAGTATGTATTTATGTTTTGTGGAGTTGTTAGCGATGTTGACCGACAACTAGCGGAAGCGTTATTTTGTGTTGGACATTAATTAAACGTCATAAATGACGTGATTGCATGGTATTATTAAGATTTTTTAAATACAAGTTTGTATGTACACACAACAATCTCTGTAACACAGCGATATAAGGGCGTAGATTAGGCTAAACCAAATAAAAATATAGTTGCGTTAGTTAAGGGACATGAATTTTTTTTAAATTCACGAAATTTCGTAATACAATAAATTCCCTTTAGAGTATATTAGAGACGTGTTATAAAATAGATTGATACATTTCGAAGACCGATTGGGATCCACCATGGGGGAGCGTTCAAGTATTACGTAACGCAATTTGGGGGGAGGGGGTCTCGTAAAACGTCACGATGCGTTACAGGGGCGGGAGGGGGTCTTTCTTACAAATCGTTACGTAACATTGTTTTCTAAAAAAATTGGGAATTAAAACTCCCAAACCGAAACCAAAAAAATAAAAATAAAAAAAAAACAAAATCTGCAGGTGTTGAGAATTAAAATTCTCTAGTTTTATTTAGTAGATTAAAAATATACAAAGTGTAAAAACTATAACATAACTTTTTACGACTTTAGGGTAAAAATGATCACTTGAGTGTTACGTAACTTTTAGAGACGGGGAGGGGGGGTCCAGAAAAACGTTACGATGCGTTACAAGGGGGGGAGGGGGGGTCAAAAATGTTCAAAAATTGCGTTACGCTACTCCCTGGCCGTGATGGTAAAGGCATTAGGGCTAAACATAAGATTCAGGTTCAAATCCTGCCGGTGATCTATTATTAATCTAAATTTTGAAATCTGATAATACACTTGGTTCATTATTGTCAGAGATGGTAACGGGCAGCAGCATTTACTTAACTGTGGTTAGTAACTCAATGTGGTCATTGAGTCAATAATAAAGTAATGGAAGTGTTAAATATATATTTCAGCTGCTTGTCACCAATATAATTTTGGACTTCATAGGGAATTGTATTACGAAATTTCGTGTATTTCAAACAAATTTCATGTCGCTTAAGTCATCATCATCATCATCATCATCAGCCTGTTGTAGTCCACTGCTAAACATAGGCCTCCCCCATCGATTTCCAGCGGGAACGATCGCTAGCGGCCTGCATCCACCGACTACCCGCGACCTTTATGAGGTCGTCGGTCCATCGTGCAGGCGGTCGTCCTACGCTGCGCTTGCCAGTTCTTGGTCTCCACTCGAGAACCTTTTTGCTCCATCGGCCGTCAGTTCTTCGAGCTATGTGTCCTGCCCATTGCCACTTCAGCTTGCTAATCCGTTGAGCTATGTCAGTGACCTTCGTTCTCCTGCGGATCTCTTCATTTCTGATTTGATCACGCTGGGAAATGCCGAGCATAGCTCTTTCCATAGCTCGCTGAGCGACTTTGAGCTTTCTTATGAGGCGCATAATAAGAGACCACGTCTCAGATCCATTTGTCATCACTGGTAACACACATTGATTGAAGACGTCCCTTAAGACGGTCCCTTAAGTAACCCAACCATATTTTTATTTGGTTTAGCAATCTTATCTACGACCCTTAAATCGCTGTGTTACCGAGATTGTTGTGTAACATACTAACATGTATTTAAAAAAAATATTAATTATACCGTGCAGTCACGTCATTTATGACGTTTAATTAATGTCCAACACAAAATAACGTTTCCGCTAGTTGTCGGTCAACATCGCTAACAACTCCACAAAACTGTGATAAGTAGTAATACACTCCTCAACCTTAAATATAGACCTGTCACTTTCAACAAGCGAACTACGAATTAAATTACTCCAAAACCCGAGCCTACCACACAAAAAACGTTTCAACAAATTGTCGACTATATCACTTTTAGCGCTATTACGGTTGAGAAACTACTTAAAAACCAACAAAAGTTGAACGAAACGGTCGAAAAAACATTATTAACATCAAATCAGTGCTTGTTATCAACCAAAACGTGGTTACTGACACGTGAACCCATAGCAACCGAACGTACAAAGCAGTATAATCTGCATTTCAACTAGAGTTGCCCAACTATCGATAGTTTCGCTATCGATAGGTGTCCTCGAAAAATAGTAACAATATCGATAGTGCTATCGATAGTATCGATAGTATCGATACTATCGATATCACAAATTAACTAATACTATTGATTGGAAGCAATAGTATCGATAGTATCGATACTATTACATTATAATACTATCGATAGTATCGATAGTATCAATATTTTTAAAGTAATACTATCGATACTATCGATATTATCGATAGTATCGTTGCATTAAATGATCAAAACCATCAATACTATCGATAGTTTGTAAAGCTATCGATACTATCGAAGACCAACCCACCATCGATACTATCGATAGTATTGCTCCTAAACACATATTGGTTCTCGATAGTATCGATACTATCACTAATATCGATACTATTGATATGACGTCAACTATCGATAGACTATCGATAGTCGACTATCGATAGGCAACACTAATTTCAACTATTTCCTAACATTACATATACACAATTAAACATTTCCAGTTTTTTGAATAAAAACAATCGGATGCGAGCATCTCATTTTGAAAATGAGGCTAACCTAATTACTAAGCCATTCAATTTCTCATCCACTTTTAAGTTTATATACATAAAGATCATTTTCCCCTGACTGCTCTGATTTTAATAGAACATGCATCTTGTATTTTTATTTATGTAGATCGTTTGACACGCGTCGACAAGCGTACGTTTAGGGTTGTTGACCTCCAAATCTATGACCTCAGCTAGGTATTGTAAACAAGTATGTAATACCTAATGACTTAATGATGTGATAGTATAATTATGTAAATTTTCTATTCAGTTAAATTCATGGGTTTGTCGTTAAATTGTATTCGATTGCAATCTTCCTAATTGTTTAAGTGATCTTATTTGAATACCGTTTTTGCGAAGAAGCTGCAGATTTAGTAGGTTTTAATTAGTAATTAGTGGCAATTAAATGCTTTTCTATTAGAGTAGTTTCGAAATAAATTGTGAAGAACGAGAGACTAGCTTAATGAAAGATTTGGTTTTATAATTAAAGAGATAGTTGAAGTGTGAATTTAGAAAGATAAATGTTTGGATTTGATAGCCCATCCATACTAATATATTGTTTGTTTTCTTCAACGCGCTTAACTCGGGAACTGCTGGTCCGATTTGGAAAATTCTTTCAGTGTTAGATAGTCCATTTATCGAGAAAGGCTATAGGCTACATTTTATTATGAAGTTCCCACGGGAACGAGAGTTACGCGGGTGAAACCGCGCAAAGAAAGCTAGTTAAGTATAGATATATATCATCATCATCATCAGCCCGTACAACATCTACTGCTGAACATGGGCCTTCAACCGACGGGGGTTTTTGCCATAGTCACCACGCTTGGCAGGCGGGTTGGTGACCGCAGTATTAGGTAACACTCAGGGAAACTTTGCTGCCCGTTCCCTGGTATACGATTGTTATAGATGATGTTATAACAATCGGGACCAACGGCTTTCCGAGGCACGGTGGGTAGTCCCTCAACCATCCAGATCCGGAAAGAAATCTTAGAATTTACACAAAGATTTCTTGTGGAGATTTCGTGGGAATCAAACGTAGGTTCGACCTCCTAGATTTAAACCGAGCCAAAGACCGCTACGCTACGGAGGTTGTGGTATATATATAATAATATATTATATATATATATACCCAGTCCATAAAAAATTGACAACAAAGTATATCATAAACCTACATAAGACTGACAGACGTTTAACACGCCTGTAATACATTTTACCCTTACCTTATTTAATATTTAATTGTAGCCTATTCATAATTAATGTGATATAAATCTACATTGTGAAATGTTTGACAAGTACAAGTGTATGTTAATACCCCAGTTTTGAATAAATACACTAACCTCTGTAGCGCAGCGGTATTTGGCTCGCTTTAAATCTCAGAGGTAGTGGGTTCGAGGTTACCGGCGACTGGGACCGCAATTAAATAGGACCGCGGTCCCAGTCGACGGATCCGTAAAAAATAAATTATTTTCTTCCGGCGACTGGGACCACTCATAAATAATAACTGAAATCAACAAATGTACAGTCAAACAAACATTTTTTACATTTTTGATACATTTTTTTCATCTTAGCAATCGTAGAATACTTCCTCTTCGATATTTGGATACCGTTAGGATTTTTTAATGCTCCAGAATAGTATTTCATATATTTTAGGAGTCCTTGCAGCAACTGGGCAATGTTTGGCTTTGGTTTGATGTACTTTCTAATGTGACTATTCCATTGCTCGACGGCATTATTTGTTTTGTTTAATTCCCCTTAAGTAGTAAATGTACCTGCGAGTGTTGAATTTTCTCCAATAGCATCGTTTATTTTTTTGTAGAGTCGCTTTTCTATATTGTGAAAATGTGGTATTTGTGTAATAAAATGTAATCCCTCGTCTTTGAGAACTTCCATATTATTTTCAAACACTTGCGCAACAGGGATATTTATGTCCTTTTGAACATCTTCTACTCATTTTTGCATTTGGCGGTTCACTTTGTTTTTCGCGAAATCAATAGGTCTATGACAATGAGCAGTTTCGTTTAAAATAGTCATCGTATCGACTCTGATTTTTACTGTCGCGTTGCAAACACTTTGTCTTGCACATCGCCAGAGTTTTGAACTATCTTTATTTATTCTTCAGCCAGCTCTTCGCAAAAGTGCACGTCCTCTTTGTGTGACATCAATATATAATGACTGTTCACCACGGGAAGTTGAAGGACTATTTACATCCATTTTGATAATTAAAAATCTAAAAATTTTTTATTAACTATCAGATAATCTTAACGGATGACAATTTTCTTTGTGATATTAAAAAGTCTCATTAAAGATGAGAAGCGTTCTAAAGTAAAAATATTTGTAAACACGTCGTTTAACCCCTTGTTTTGTTTATAAATAATTTAACAAAAAATTGTTTTACATACTGAAGATTATTAAATAAAGTCACTACACCACCACTCACATCACACAATTTGCAACAAAAACTGCCTAATGCAAAACTTGACTTTCTTAAACTGATAAGCTTCTTGTCAGTGATTGGCCGAGCCAGTCATCGGGCGCTGCAAAATTTCCCGTTTATAACAAAAGGGCTACCTGACCTTGAAATCGACAGGCAAAATGGACTCGAGCTAGAGAGGGATAGTATTATACAATCATACAATGCTATTCCCTTTGTGTGTTTACCTGCATGTGTGAATTATGTAAAAACGGGCTAGCCTAATCTATTATTAAGCGCATAGGATAAAATCATGTCTAGAACGAGTCAATGATATTCATATAAATAATTTAGATTATTTTTCGTTTGACTGTACCGATTTTGACTTGAATAATAGTTTTCTTTAAGTTATCTATGAGTGGTCCCAGTCGCTGGAAGAAAAATATTTAATTTTTCGAATCCGTCGACTGGAACCGCGGTTCCAGTTAATTGCGGTCCCAGAAGCCGGAAACCTCGTGGGTTCGATCCCCACAACAGGCAGGAAATCTTTGTGTAAATTCTAAAATTTGTTTCCGGGTCTGCTTGGTTGGGGGCCTACCATCCGTGCCGCGGAAAGCACGTTAAGCCGTTTGTCCCGATTGTTATAACATCATCTGTAATAATCGTTTATCAAGGAACGGGAACATAACACTGCGGTCACCATCCCGCCTGCCAAGCGTAGTGACTATGGCAAATACCCTCCCCGGGAGGAGGCCCATGTTCAGCAGTGGACGTTATATGATGATGATGATTATTTTATTTATGAAATAAGTACGTTTATTGCAAACTTGCTTTTTCCCGACACTATCAATGAAGGTCGTGTTTGTATCGGTACTTCAGTTTTGTAGATTAGGCGGAATACACGGACAAACAGATAATTAAAATAAATAGTTGCCTATTAGAAGTACTATTTTACCGTTACATACGTCCGGTAATTTTCGTTTGGAGTTTTCCGTTTATAAAAGTCTTTTAATAAAAAGCCGTTATTGTAATTTCCAACTTAAACCAGTTACTTAAAGTTTATGTCTTCATAAAAGTGTTAGAGTATCTTCGGAAACTTTATTATTTTGTTTGAGAAGCTCTTGATCACAAGGATTTGTAGCACTTTGAAATATAAACAGAACTCGATGAGACTTCTTGTACACTGTGTTAAATTTAAGTTTGCTAGACCTGCTAGAAAACCTCCAAAACGCAGCGGTATTTCATCAACAGCCCGTTTACGTCCACTGCTGAACATGGGCCTCCTCTTAACAGACCTTAGCAAGCTAGGATCGTAGAGGGATATTGCCATAATCACCACGCTTGGCAGACGGATTGGTGATCGCAGTAAGATGTAAACCTTGAGCTAATAGATGCTGCTGCCCATCCATCAGCCATATGTCCCTTAGTCGCCTTTTACGACACCCATGGGAGGAAATGGGGTGGTCTATTCTCAACCGGAAACCACACGGCAATAAAAAGACTTCTTGTACACTGTGTTCAATTTAAGTTTGCTAGACCTGCTAGGAAACCTCCAAAGCGCAGCGGTATTTGACTCGCTTTAAATCTCGCAGGTCGTGGGTTCGATCCCCACGCCGGGCAAAAAATCTTTGTGTAAATTCTGAGATATCTTTCCGGGTCTGGTTGGTTGAGGGACTACCCTCGTGCCTCGGAAAGCACTTTAAGTCGTTAGTCGCGCTTGTTATAACATCATCTATAACAATCGTTTACCGGGGAATGGGTAGCAGCGTTTCCTTGTAAGTTACAACATAATACTGCGGTCACCAACCCGCCTGCCAAGCAAGCAAGACTATGGCAAAAACTCTCCTTCGGGTGGAGGCCCATGTTCAGCAGTGGACGTTAAACAGGCTGATAATGATGAGACCTTTTAGCTAGATAGAAAACTTATAAATGCAAAAAGACATTTTCGAGACACGCTATATGTATATATGTAAATATATAGGATAATAATAACAAAAAATAAAATTTGGGTGCCTGTGTGTCTTCTTGTATCGGCTAATCTCAGTAACGGCTCTACCTATGGTACTTTCTCTGGTAGTTACTTTTATTGGTTTTTTTGTAAATATGGTTATTTTTTTCCAAAATTAACTTTTTCCTTATTTTCGATGAATAAAGAAACAAGACTTTTTTTGTTAATCAAAATAAATATCTTTTTTTATTTCTTAATATTGTTTTTTATTCTATAAAAAAAGTATGATTTAGCATTTGCTAAATCATTTTCCCGTTCCCTTAGGAACTCCATAATTAAGAAGGATTATTATCTAACACGGGCTGGATTGCCTCGTGTACCCGGCCCTCACCAACGGCGGAGGAGTGTCCGGGGGGTTCTAGTGGTGTAGGGAGAGGGCGAGTCCCACATAACCCTTTGCCGGCGCGGCAACGCTGCAGCGGCGGAGGGTATCCGTAAAAGCATAACCTCCCGGACATAAAAAAAAGAAGGGGTTATCTAACACCGAAAGGAGTTTTCAAATCGGATCAGTAGTCCTGAATAGCGCTTTCAAGCAAATAAACAGCCTTCAGCTATGTAAAGATTCAAAAAAATAGCTTAAAATACCGACCAAGTGCAAGTCGGACTCGCGCACGAAGGCACGTACCGTTTTCAAGTGCAAAACAAAGTTTGTTGTATGGGAACCCCCCTTAAATATTTATTTCATTCTATTTTTTATTGTACTTGTTTTTATAGCGGCAACAGAAATACATCATCTGTGAAAATTTCACCTGTCTAGCTATCGGTGTTCCTGAGATAGGTTGTATCTGACAGACAGACAGCGAAGTCTAAGAAATAAGGTCCCGTTTTTACCCTTTGAGTACGGAACCCGAAAAACAGCTAATTAATAAAGCACTATTCAACAGCTTTGTCATAAATCTTCTTCTATAACCTGATAATATTATTCCACGACCTTCAAACGAGTCTATAAAACACAATGATGGATCCTAACTCAATTACAGCGTTTACTGGAAGCGTAAAATTGACATGATAAGCACTTCTTTACACCAATTAGTCTTAAATTTACTCGTTTTTACTCGACAACGCTTTGTAGCCAATTAATTTTTATATATTTTTTTACTTAAAAGTTACAATTTTTAATAAAATATTGTAAGAACTATGGAGTTGGGTGGTTCAGTTGATGTTTTATAAAAGAAAATTATGTTATGGTTTATTGTTAAATAGAACTAAGAATAAAGTTTTAATTAGCACTAAGGTATTTATCGGAATTTGTACTTGTAAGATATTTATTGTAAAACATACAATAATTACTAATAGATTATTTATTATTCTTAGTCTATGTATTAATAGCAACCTCCGTTGTATTGCAGTATAAGTCTCATCTTAAATCTCATGTCACATCAAAGGTCATGGGTTCAATTTACGCTCCTAACAAAAATGCTTACTGTTGGTTGAGGGACTATCCTCCGTGATTTGGAAAACACACTAAGTTGTTGGTCGCGATTGTCATAATATCATATAACAGGTAGCTATCGAGAAGCAGCGTTTACCTCCGTTTACCTGTGTATATGCTGTACATAAAACTGCGGTCACCAATCCCCCTGCCAAGCGTGGTGAGCCAGATAACTATCATCAAGTTAAAGTTTATATATTAAATGAAATACATATTTATTATAGTCATATGGCATACAATAAGTAATTTTGTATGAGTTGATATATTGACCATAACAAGCTTAGGTATTCTACACTACGGGGGTACGCATGCGTGAATAATTATATAATTAAGCTTTTACGGCGATACATTATCTTCTCTGTGGGTCAGTTACAATATTATAACTAATATTTGTAATTATGCGTACTTCATAATTTTACAGTTATTTTTCATTCGTATATTTATAATAGTCTAAGATCCGAACCTACATCGACCTTCACCGAGCTGATAATAGAATGAAACATGTTTTATAATAAATTAAGTATATTAGAAAATATATTAAAAATGGGTTGGCTAAAAAAATCCTGGGCTAAGGTCAGGTATTAACGCGATATATTACCTTTTTATATTACCCGACGTTTCGATCAAGTTACATTGATCGTGGTCGCGGGCATAGAGGTAATATATCGCGTTAATACCTGTCTGCTATATATTTTAATTATGATACGCGAAAGTTTAAAAGTTTACATTGATCATCCGTTTAAGATAATTCCCTGAAGTCCTTTTAACAATAAATTTATTCAACACTAGCTGACCCGACAGACGTTGTCGTGTCTTAACTCAAACTCTAAGTATATTAAATTGAACTTTTAATATTAGACATGATAGCAGCACGCATTCTGTCAATGTTATGTCAAACGTCATAAGATTACATTAAAAAAGTTAATAATGTCAAAAGCGTTAAGTTTACATTAGAACATTTAATATGGTGGTCAAGTTTTTTTAATTTTTCTAATTTTCCGCGTAATTTGCATTATTTTTTTCATTCATAAAAACATTTTTTTGATAATAACGAATTCAACAAAAAAATAATAAGTGAAATTGGTCCATCCGTTCACGAGTGATGCGATGACCAAGGGAAACAGGGATTCATTTATACCTATATATATAGACTAGCATCCCGCGCGCGGTTTCACCCGCGTAACTTCCGTTCCCGTGGGAACTTCGTAATTAAATATAGCCTATGTCACTCAGGGTGAATGTTGCTTTCCAATGGTGAAAGAATTTTTGAAATCGGCCCAGTACTTTTTGAGCCTATTCATTACAAACATACAAACATACAAAAATAGGTACAAATCTTTCCTCTTTATAATATTAGTATAGATAATTGGTCTAGCGTCATCCATGCAACCACTGACTATATATAAAAACTGAGGAGTACACCGTACCAAAACGATGTTAAATATACCAATTGAAAATTCAGTACAAAGTGGTCATATAACTTAACAATGGTACAATAACCACAAGTAGTATAAGTTATCTACCAAATTATCTCACAATTAGTATACACACCAGCCATAAAATCGCTGCATACTTTAAAGCCTAATTAACGAGTTGTTAATGAATATAATGCATTGTAATCATACTTAGCACGGTAACTTGGGTCTTAATCACTGAGGTTAACTCCTTTTACCCAATTTTTTAATTCACCAACCAACCATTACATTGTCAAACAAAAATGGTCTCTATTTACGTGAGAATATAGATCAATTTTAAAGTAATTTGTAGTGGAAGTTTGGACTTTTTAGCATTAAGTTAAAGTAACCATCAGTTATATGCTAACGTTACGATGGTAAAAGTTACAAAGTTAATAATTGGTTAATCTTGGCCTGTTAAGAAAAGTCTGATTAAGATAACTAAGTAAGTAACTAGTTGATTTTATTGTGATGTTTTTTTTATACAGTGAATTATTTTATGGCTAAAGACTTTACTTATAATTTAGTATCAAAACTTCTTTTTGATAGTAAAGTGCATTTGAAATATGTGCCATACCATTAATAGATGTCACATGTACTGATAACAATAGTGAAGAAATTTCTGTAGAATATTAATATAATTATTTTCCTCATTACTTCTCACAACAGGTAGGCAACAGTAGATATTACCCCTCCGTGCCTCAGAAAGCAAGTTGCGCAGTTGGTCCCGATTAATATAACATCATCTAGAACAAGCGTATACCATGGAACGGGCAGCAGCGTTTCCTTGTTTTTTTTTTCGGACGGACATATGTAGTTAGACCTGAGGCTTTTGCTACTTCACGGGGAATAGCGTTTCCTTGTGTTACAACATAATACTGCGGTCACCAACCCACCTGCAGAGCTTCGTGACAAAAAAACCTACCCTCGGTAGGAGGCCCATGTTCAGCAGTAGACGAATCATCATCATAATCATCAGCCCGTATAACGGGCTGATGATTATGATGATGAGTAGGTAACTGTAAGTCCTTCAAAATACTTCCTTCAAAACATTGAAAAAGTTAAAGTACATAAGTTGCTTAAATTTTTTTTATGTTTGTTTACCAATCCCTAAAATCATGTATTGTAAGTATACCACTGTATATAATCATGTGAAAGTAACTCTGTCTGTCTGTCTGTCTGTTACGCAATCACGCCTTAACTACTGAAGCGATTTAAATGAAATTTGGTACAGATATAGTCTAGAGCCTGAGAAAGAACATAGGCTATATTTCCTTACTATCCTTACTAATATTATAAATGTGAAAGTAACTCTGTCTGTCTGTCTGTTACGCAATCACGCCTTAACTACTGAAGCGATTTAAAAGAACATAGGCTATATTTTATTACGAATTTCCCACGGGAACGGGAGTTACGCGGGTGAAACCGCGCGCGGGAAGCTAGTCCTTAATATACCTATATGTACAATTCTTATCTCATCGTAGAACTTCGTAAATTGCTTTGTACATTATTAGTAAGTACCTTCGTAAAGTCGGCAAGCACAAAACGCGTGCAAAAGTTCACACCACAAATTATGTAATTAAGTTGACAAGAAAGACTATGTTAACGACTGCGTTTTGTACCTAGAATACGAGTAGCTGGTATTATTGTCATTAGTTAGGTCAGGAACAGCTGTACGAATGAATGCGTCTAGGTAAGTGGTTCATCTAGCCCAGTGGTTCACAACCACATGGAACAAGAACCACAGAATGTGGATTTAGAGCTGCCCGAAAAATATTGCGCAGCTTTTCGGATGGAGTTGCCTAGGTAGCCACTAGGGGTTTGCTACTTCACCGGGCATAACGGCGAGCAGAGCTCATGCCTTAATAAATGGTTTAACAACTATAAACTAAGCCACCTGCGCAAGAGGGCGCCCCCTGTGGGGCTTGGACCTCGGCTCAGTGCGGTCGCTGGCGATGAGATTGAGGGATTATGACTTTTAGTATTTTAGAGGAGTTTTGTGCAACTGTCGCTCTACTTTACGATCGCGGACCTCTCGAACTTCGAGTCTACGAGGGCATCGGATGTATTGCACAGCCTCAAGATACCTATTCATTGAATAAAGGATTTAGAAATGATTGTAGTAGTGTCCATTTTAGAGTGATAACAAAAAATGGGTGGAATTTTTTTTTTGGTCTGATATAATGTGGTTAGCCAAGAGGCTTTTGCTACTTCACCGAGCGAGGCGGGCAGGGCTCCAGCCTTGATATATGGTTTAAAAACTACAAACTAAGCGTCTACTGCCGTTATAATTTTATGGTGCTCCTTTCCGTCCAAAAGTTGGCTGGAAGAAATCGCATGTTTTGTTTCATAATTTTTATGATCCTTATTTGTATTCGATATGTATAAACATACATATGTATTGTACATGTGTACAATAATTCTTTATTGTATACATGTACAATAAAGAATTATTATTATTAAGAAACCTGCGCAAGAGGGCGCCCCCTGTGGGACTTGGACCTCGGCTGAGGGCTCTTTTGGTGGGGAATTGAGGAATGATGACTTTAGCTTTTTAGGGAAATTTTGTGCAACTGTTGCTCTATTTTACAGTACGCGAGCCTAGAGGGCTTCGGGTCTACGAGGGCATCTGAAGGTAGGTGCTCCATAGCGAGGCAAACATTTTATGGAGTAATCCTTTTTCAGCATCATTTTTTTGTGTACCAAATGTATTCTTGTTTAAAAATGATACTTAAGCCTTTGGTGAGGAATACTCCCATTTTATTAGTATTTGTTGTCTTAAAGGTTGGGAACCACTGATGTAGACCCATCTATTATCTTACTGACGGGCCCTATGTGTAGCTCCGGATATAAAACTGTCGGCTATGGAGTATAAAGTCATAAAATGTTCTAAATAAAAAAACATGGTTATTTATTTTGTGTAAATGTAATTTGTTTACTTTTTATAGGCAATTTTCTTTTTTGAATTATTTTTTATGTATGTATTAGGCATTCAGATCTTAGGAAAAATCATTGATTAACAGATATATTATACAATTGAAGAAAATTGAAGAAGGTATTCCTCAAATGATTCCAGCTCTCATCCGCTCCGTAGACGACGCATTGACCGCAGGTGGTGGGCAGAAACCCACCCCCTCTCGCCATAGAGTTTGGCCTTGGGGAGCAGAGAACATGAGCTCTACTCCCTAAGGACATACTCATGAGTTGGTCGGGGCTCTGCATAGTTAAGAGGGGCTTTCCTTGCGAATGCCTTCAGCCGCAAGGGCCCAAAGGGAGGGGGGGCTCTCGCCCTTTTACGAGGGTGAGGGTCCAGGAACAGCCCACGGGCCTTAATATCCGCGGGATCTGCCGGGGTATACCCGAAGGCCGAGACCGGTGCTCGGGTCCCCCACAGTCAAACGGCAACGGGAAGGAACATCCGGGGGATTTTATTTTGTATGCCCTCTCCGCGTATTATTTTGGGAGGGTGAGTCCCACATAACCCTCGCTGACGTAGGAATCACACAATTTGTGATGCCCGCGTATTCCTCAAATGTCTTCAAAATGAATATAACTAAGTTAAAAAGCCTATAAAAAAACTATCAACATTAGTAAGCTACTTTATCTATTCTTCTCTAAAATATGTATTTATTTTATTTAAAGTTTTGAACTAATGGGTCATATTGGTGGCCATAATACCTAAATGCAATTTATAATAGCTATTTTTGAGTTTTTATGGTCTTCAATAAAATTGACATTAAAGAACTTTCGAGAATTCGGCAGCTTTCGGTCCATACCCAAACATTCCAATTGTTTTTCACTGTACAAACACGCTTGTACCTAAGTCAAAAACAATTGGAATGTTTACCTGCGTAGTACTCTATTATTAAAATAACATATGGACACCTCTATAATACCGTACTGTGGTCAGCAATGTGTCTTTTTTTTGGACTGACATAATTATGTTAAAGCCACGAGTCTTTTGCTACTTAACCTTATTAAATGGTTTAATAACTACGAACTAAGTAACCTGCATAAAACAATATGTTTGCCAAGCCCTCTGACTATTGCAGAAAAGCCATTTAGGGTGGTGATTATTCAGATGTGTACTTAATTAAACAAACCGACTGCACCGGTGGCTCAGTGGTTACGGTAGTTGCTTCTGGGACCTGGTGTTCTGGGTTCGATTCCCACCCGGGACAATTATTTGTGTGAACCACAAATAATTGTTCTGAGTCTGGGTGTACTTTGTGTCCATGGAATGTATGTTTGTAAAGTCCCCCGCGACACAGGGATTTATTTCCCTAGAGCGGGAGTAGCCTTTTAAAAAAAAAAAAACTTTCAAATTACTGTTATGTAATTTCCTGGTTATTGCCTACGTAGTTTTCGATTTTATCTATGTAAAGTTTGGGGCTCTGTTTCATACTTAGGGGTTAAATTTAAGAAGATACTTTCTTAGTACATACCTGTTACCTACATTATCATAAACTAGGTATGTGTATAGAAACTCTTGGTTTAATGCATTCAGTACTTTGAATTGTGTGTTAATATAAATCAGTGTAGGTCAGCTTTTATATTTCTAGAAGACGATATATAATTGTAACTAGATAACATCGTACACACTTAAGATAGTTATCTAGATAAAGAGCAAAGATTTGGTTTTATAACTCATCATCATCATGTTTCGCCGGATCTTCTCAGTTGGGGCGCATTGGATCCGGTGGTAGCATTAAAGCGCGTCCGTCGTTATATGCTCATGGTCCACCCAAATAATGACAATTGTTTTGACATAATATAGACAGAACAAGCATTTTGTGTCGCTAAGAACAATATAAATAAATAAATTATAATAATAACATATAAATATATGATAATATAAAAATAATTAATTTTATAGATATAAATAAATAACAAATATAATTAATTAAATTTTTCTAATCAATGTTTGACTATTTACAAGTGCCTGTAATTGGTTTACGTAAATAAAAATGATTTTTATTTATTTATTTATTTATTTATTCATCATCAACAGCCCGTTGACGTCGACTGCTGAACATGGGCCTCCTCTTAACAGACCTTGGCAAGCCAGGATCGTAGAAGAATTTTGCCATAATCACCACGCATGGCAGACGGATTGGTGATCGCAGTAAGATGTAAACCTTGAGCTAATAGATGCTGCTGCCCATCCATCAGCCATATGTTCCTTAGTCGCCTTTTACGACACCCATGGGAGGACATGG